>OY728125.1:1972449979-1973649979 GCA_963277665.1 Viscum album | reverse complement strand
TTCACTGCGAACCATTTTCTCCGAGTGAACCATTCCCATATGTAGTCCGTATCTCATGCTTTGTGGTTCCCTTATTTTTACAATTTACTTCGATGTTCCACATAAATTTTTTTAAATCCATGAACCATACTTCATGGTCCATGTACTATGTACCCCTATGTGGAAATTATCATTTTACAAAAACCAAACTCCTGATTTTGAGCCCCCAAAATTTGGAAAACACTGGGAAACTACACCACCTTAAACACCTGATTCAGAAAACACCATTCACACTCATTTGAGGTTATCTAGCCTTGTAAACAAACACAATCACACCCAAATCATACTGAGAAGACACCTTGAGATATTTTTCCCAACATTATTCTACGCAGTTTAAATTCGAATAGTGAAGAAATTATGCTATGCTGTTTAAGGTCATATAGTGAGGAAATTATGTTATGAAGTTTAAAGTCATATAACAAGGACATTATGATATGAATTTTAAAGTAATATAGTAAGGAAATTAGGGGTAAATAATTTTAGGTCTTTATCTTTGATCGAATGGTTGATGATTCTCCCATTCTTGGTAATTTTTTTGTAAATGTGATACCATGATCAGGTGTAGGAGGAGGAATTTGTAATCTATGATTTGGGGACTCTTGGATCAAAATAATGATACATAAAAAGGTATTATAATGTTAGAGGATGTCTCTCCCAAGGATGAAGTTAGCGCTGGTTAAAAAACCTATTTTCTGGGCTATTTTATTCAAGGCTAACTAAGGAACATACTGCACAGTCAATAGTGGAATCCTTTGGCTGATAGGCTCTAAAATCTATGAGAAACTTATGCAAAACCAACTGGGGAATATTAAAACATAGTTAGACAAAGGAGTCTTCAAGAATTATGAAATTATTTCACTAAAATTCAATGGAGGTTTATGGATATTCATATTTTCCCTGGAACAAAGTTTGGTTTTGAGGCAGGAAAGTACCTGAACACGAAAAGGGTATTTCAAGTCAAAACTTCCAAAGAATCGGGGGGATAGGTTCTCTACGCGGGTCTGACCCATGTACAGGAATTATGGCACTTTTTATTTTAGGTCATATTACTAAGACCATAATATTATGAAAATGATGAATGATATGTGGTCAAATGGTCCATAGACCTTCCGGTATGCTTTGAACACATGAAGAAGAGAATCATAAACCATGGTCTTGACGGGTTTTGGATCAGGAGAGAGGACATGAGATAAATATGTGAGGGATGATCATTGATCTTGAATCATAGGTTCGATGATATTTTCATCAAATCTTATAGGGATAGAAGAGGCTTCTCCCAAGGGCAAAGTTACCACTAGTTGAAAAACCCATTTTGTGGGCTATTTTATCCAAGGAAAACCGGGGAACATACTGCATAGTCAAACGGTGTAATCCTTTGGATGACCATACCATTTTGTAAGCTATTTCAAGTAAATCCAACTGGGACATATTACATAATATTCTTGCAAAAGCACTCTCAGGTATTATCCTTTTTCCACCAGAAGTTGAAGAAAGATTATGAAGATCTGAAAATGTTCCAGATTACGAGTGCGACGTGTGGAAGGGATATGTCCAATCATAAAGGAAGAGTTTGGACCACCATTGGAAATTATTTTTAAGTACCTTATATAGATCTAACTCATATATATAATGGGGTTATCTTTGTTTCCTTGGTGGGATCTTTAATGAGGGGACCCAAAATAAAATCTCCTACATAGATATTTACATGTATATTGGAAAGGGTAAAGTTTTCTTTACCCTCTGTTTGGGACTAGTATATGAGGCCTAGGAATCACTATGTATCTTTTTGGGAAAATAATCAATCCACACATAGTTATAAAGTGAATATTCCCTACATTGATTGAATTCATATGTAGAGGAAATGGGTTTTTTTGAATACAGGTTCATGCATAGGGTGAGAATACGTATTGGATCCTCTCATATAAACATGAATCATACATGGGAGAGTGGGGTATTTCCCATATTGTGTTGTATCTTGGTCCAATATTGAAGCTTCAAATGTCACTACGTATCTCATTAGAATGAGAATCAAGCTATACATATTTATTGAGGAGATTGTTTAGTTTATCATCATGTCAAGAGGACATCTGGTGTTCCTTTTAAGGTCTTGAATCCAAGACCATGGTAACCCAAATGTGAATTGATATGAATTACTGTAGGTAACTATTTTACCAAATTCTTAAGCCCATGTGAGCTATGATCAGTGTGATAAACAAAAATTGGAAATATGTTTATTATACAACACAAGGGAAACACAAGTAAAGGATAGGGGCACTGAGACTCTATAGTGGATGTGATAAAAGGTATAATCTAGGTGTCACTACATATCTCATAGAGATGAGAATCAATCCATACGTAGTTCTTGAGCTCCCAAGCAGTTTTACATCAAGCGGTATGGATTGAGAAGAACCGATGTGAAAGGATAAAAATAGTGCGGCTGAGCTAGGTTACAAGACCCGGTCATCACTACATATATTTCTGGGGAAAGAATCAAGCCACACATAGTTATTGAAGATGTTCCCTATGCAGGTCTAATCTATACGCATGGAGCAGAGATTTTTTGATTATGGATGGACCTAATACTTTAAATCTAGGTGTCATTATGTATCATATTGAAGTAATAATAAAACCACACATAGTTATTGAATATGGATCCCCACACCAACTAGGTTTTGGCATGGGGAAGGGGGATTTAATTTTTTTAGACTGATAGTTTGGCCTAAAACATGAGGTATAGTGTTACCATGCATCTCATCATAATTAGAAACAAGCTATATGTTGTGGAAAAAGGTTTCCTGTGTAGATATTGTTCGTACATAGGAAAATAGGTATTATATTCTTTTTATCATGGATAGGTCTGAGGATGGAAATTTGGGCGACACTACATATCCCATTGTAAATAAGAATCAATCCAAACATAGTTCTTAGACAGATTGTGCAGTTTTCCATCATACGATGAGGATGTTGGTCATGAAATTTATCATCTTGTGGTAAGGATGAGAAAATTTTGGGGCTTTAACTATAAAAGGGGACCCAAATTCCATTATGAAGTGGAGATGATGTAAGTGGGGATTATGTAGGGGAGCTACCCAACTTTTCTTCCTCAAGTCTGGTGAAGAGGGCATCTCAACCCACTGAGGAGTTAGAGGGATGTTATTGGGACCCACAGGTGAGATGGAGGCCCATTTTTAAGGGTCCATGAGGGATATCTCAACTCTTGGCAATTTGGGGGTTTCTTAACAACAAATGAAATGGATGTTAACCATGTAATTTAATGTCATGAAATAATTATGATGGGTGTCTTTCAGTTTTAAGTCATACGACTAGGACCTTATGTCATTCAGTTTATTTTCATGCGATAAGAATGATGACGCCACATAGTTTAATGTCATGTGGCATGAACATTACATCATTCCTTTTAAGGTCATATGACAGATACCCACTACATAGTTTAACGTCATGCAACTTAGATGTATATGGTGATATGTAGTTTAACATCCAACAACTAGGAGGAATGTGGCGCTGTGAAATTTAACATCATGCAGCTAGGATGAATGTGGTGTGATTACATGAAATATTTATTCAGGAATATTTCATTGGTTGGAGTTTTAATGAGTTATCCACCCATTGAGATCAAATAATAAGTTCCATTAGGGTAAACATTATGTATGGAGTAAGGTATCTCCCACTTTGGCTCAATCTTTGGAGGCTTCTTTCTTGGTATCATTGGGGCCCTATGGACTAGTACCAATTCTACTTAGAGGAATGAATAGAGGCATACCTTGTTATTGAAAGCTCATGTTATCTGATTCTGATAGACTTCCAAGTGATGCAAGATGTGTAGTATTTTTTAATCAAGTCAGTCTAATTCATATAGTCATTTCTGGGATTATTCATCCATAGATAATTGATCATAGATGGAAACATGGAGTGATGGAAAATGAACCTCAATGGACAAGACTGCTTTTGTACCATATACTAGTAAAGATAGAGTCATCTGTGTGGTAGTACGAGCCATAGTATGGTAATCCCATACGACATGCATGAGCTTGTGAGTCTAATATTTCTTATCTTTGTCCACCATCTTCTATAGTATGTTCGATAGGGTCTAATTGAAATTCTATATCTATCTATTATCCACTACATGATATCAAGATGAATGGTTGGATTTGATATTATACTCATCATATAGATTTTCAACCTCAACAGAAAAGAAATTGGTGTAATTTTCTATCAGTATGGTATGAGGGACACCAAATCTGGTAATTATATTTAATTTTATGAAGCCGACAATGATTTTGTCCCCTACTTCTTTGAGAGGTGTTTCCTCAACCCATTTGAAGAAGAAATTGATAGTAGTAAGGATGTACTTGAACTTCTTGGACATGGTTGGAGGGTACTACCCCACTATATTAATTACTCATATGGAAAATGACCATGAGTATTTGGATATATGTAGTAACTTTGGGGGTTGATGGATGAAGTTGGAATACACCTACCAGGAATGAAACTTCTTGGTGAATTCTGTGCAATCCTACATCATCAAAGGCCAGAAGTATCCAAGTCTTCAAATTTGATCAGAAAGCTTATATCCTGACTGGTGTACACCACAGGCTCCTGGATTTACTTCTTCCATGATATCCATAGTCTCTTACCCATCGATAGATCTGAAAAGGACTCCATCAAAGCCTCACTTGTAGAGGACCTTCTTATAATTTGGGCCATCATAAAGAGTGAAGTTGAATTCTCGCCGCTTGATTTTCTCTCTCCCATCTCTGTCTAGTGGGAGAAATCCATCTTAAAGATATCCCATTGTGGTTTTCATCCATCCCGTGGTAGGACCATATTAATTAGGGATGGGGTTGACTTCAATAATCTCCTCTATTCAGAATTGAACAAAAGGTGTGACCATACAACAATGAGAAATGATTATGATTGTTTCATCCCAGTTTGGATCTACTAGGTATGTGGCTACATTTTTCAAAGCATCGTCCTGTGAATTTTGTGATTGTGTGATGTGAGTCAGTGTTGGATTCGAGGGGAATTCTTCTATTAACTCTCAGAAATAAAAACATAGGGGAATTATCTCCTCTTTTCTAATAGCATAATCCCCATTGATCTATTTGATTACCAAATCTGATTCACCTTTCACCTCTAAGTGGTTCACCGGTATTTGTAGTACCAATTCTAGGCCTGTAATGAGGGCCTTATATTCCACGTAACTATTGTTACACCCTTCTAATAATAGGAAGGAGTATGGAGACACTTCCTTCTTTAGGGAGATAAGCACAATCCCAAACCCCACTTTTTTGAGATTAGGGTTTTCCATTCTCTTCTCCATTGGAATATTGGATGCACCATCAAAATATATTTCCCATGTTTGGGGGATTCCTTGAATAGAGAATATATATTCATTAAGAAGTTTAGTATTTAATGAATTTTATTCTGCATATGGGTGCTCGACGAGGAAATATACCATGGACTAACCTTTCACTGCATTTTGAGGCATGAACTACATATCGAAATTGTAAAGACCCGACCCCAGTTGCCCAGAGCCAATGCCTTATTTTATTACATTGGAATGATTACAAAGAATAAAATCTAGAAGGACTGAGTTGTTTAGTAGTTTTGGAAACAAGATATATACATATGTTCAACATTAAAACTTGAAAAGAAATACAACATATAAGTTTTATTTGGAACATCTACAACTCTAAGTTTATCCTTGCAGGTCAATCATAATAAAATTATTCATGTCCTGAGAAAATCAAACATAAGAAAGGGGTGAGCTCAAACACTCAGTAAGGGTATGAAATATAGTGAAAGATATCAAAAACATAAACATTTGGCATGATGAATAACTAAAAACACATGCATTTAAAAAATAAACTGGAACACATTATGGAAAGAATAAGAGCTGAATAAATAATTCCGTAATAAAACATAATCATGGGTTTTATACTAATCGAATAACCACATGAACTATCAATTAATATTTTCATAATGATAGAAATGAATACTATGAACATTATAAAACATACTGTTAAGGCCTTGTATAAGACATCTAAAAATGATTAAGGCCTCAACAAAAACCATATCTAAAAATGGTCAAGGCCTCGGCCAAGTCTATATCTATTTGTATCATGAGACCTACCGATGAATTGAGGGGATATAACACCCCCACCAATCACTTACTAAGTCCAATTCATTCCTCATATTAATAGGGATAAACATAAACAACATATACATTCATATTTAAACTAAAATATGAAATATAAACAACTTTCCCCAAACATTAAGCATAAACACTAACCATTCAGAGTAAATTGGTGAATGGTTTTAAGATAGAACATCCATAGTAAAAATAATGAAAAAACATTCAATTAAATATGGTAGATGATATCATAAAATATTAATCCTAATAATACATAATAATCAGAAAGAGTGTTGAAATAGATGAAGATTCTCTTATAAAACCATCGAGTAATTCTTGAGATAAATACTCTTTTACTTTGAAAAGAAGAGTTCTTTTAGAAAGATATTTTTATAAAATAAAAATTTAATTAAGATAGTATTTTCATAATAAAGTTAAATATTTTATAAAGATAATGGTTTCCAAAAACAGATTATAGTGTGTCCTTGAAAATAGGTAAGAATTTGAGAAATTCCCTTGAATTGGGCTTGTATTTCGGGAAGAATTTTTTAAAGATCCTTTTAAAACATATAAATCCCCATAAATGAAAGTAGGATTATGCTTGGTACACCTATATAGAACATTATCACATAATATATTAGGATTACATATGAATAAATAAGAATTTCATTTAGGTAAGTAGATAATAAAAGTAAACCGAATGAAAATGGAGGTTCGGGTAGAAAACTCTTACCTTAAGTCCGAAGGTGTTCCTCACTTGATCTTAATGAGCATAATAATAAAATTTAGGTTAAAAATTAATGATTATATAACCTCATATACATGCAATTGATTTATTATAACCTTATTAGGTTCATTTATAGCCTTTTGATGGGTTAAGATATTCATTTCTATTGTTAGGGAGCGTTTTCTTCCTTGGTTTTCATGATTGGTTTACTTATATTCATGTAAGGAAAAAATTTATAATGATAATAGTTTTCCAGAATAGAAGTTGTATGTTATTAGTGAACAAACAGAATATTACATGGTTATAAAATTCTTTTGATTAATGGGAGTGAAGATGAATCATTATATAAAACTTTAATGACAATTATTTGGGTTAATTGGCAGTTTTTTTATCACAAAGAACTCATTTTGATTTATAAATTAATATAATGTGTAAAAAAGGATTAAATAACCTTAAATAAGTTATAATACATATATTAGTGTCTGGTTCAACCATAAAAATGGTTTAATGACTTGAATTGAAGACAATAATAGAAATTGAAAACCTGCCATCCTTGAATGTGATAAATTAACACATCTCAGATGGTGTTTCCATTTCCAGTATAAAAGAAGGGGAAAAGAGAGATGATGGAGAATTATTACTTTATCATAAAAAAATTCCAGTACATGTAAGGTAATGGAGTCATTAAAAAATTTGGATTAAATTATGTGAGGAAACAAAAAGAAAAGAAAGGAACTTGAAATAAAAGAAATGAAAAGAGGAATTTACTTTTTGAAGTAATCTTCCTTGAGAGCCTCTTTAGGGGAGAGGTTTTGGTATTTTTATGAGACCAAGATTTGGTTGAAGTGGGGGAGGGTATTGGGAGGATATTTGAGCAGAATTTATATAAGGAACAACCCTTTAGAGGAGTGAATAGAAGAGGGAGTGAGGGGGAGGGGTTATAGTGGAGGAGAGGGGTGATTTGTAAATATTTTATTCATTATTTTATTATTTCCCACAAGACAACCAATAGTGTTGATTCATGTGACCCATAATAGTAATAAGTGCATGTGAGTTAGAACCTAGTGGGATTACATCAGCCTTACATCACCTATGACTCAATAAATCTTGTATTTAGCATTTATAGTTTATTATCATATTTTACTATTCACCCAAAATTCATGTATTTTAGAAAAATCCAAAAAATTCACCCCAACAATTTTTTGACATGTAGAATTCAAAAAAGAAATCAATTTTTTGAAAATAATTTTCTAAATATTTTTAATTTAATTTTTAAATAAAATCACAATTTATTAAAAAAAAACAACATTAAAACTATAACTTGTTTTATAACACCATTAAAAATTAATCAAGACCCCATAAAATTATCTTATAACAAAAAGAAAATAAAATAAAAATTTATTATTACATTTTTTGAAAATAAATTTCCATTTTAAATTATTAAATTAATCATAAAATTATAATTAAAATATTTATGACATACAAAAACACCAATACTTATACTATGATCATTTCTTCACTTATAAGATGTATAAATTGTATTTATAAATTCATGAGTGAAGTTTCAATTTTTTTCCCTGATCTTATATTAATTATTATTAATTAATATTCATAAAGGTATGTTACTATTCATAAGGGTATGCTACTATTCAACAAAAAGTAAGTTTGTCTTATCAGACTCTAAATATCCTACCGAATGCAACCATGTAGGTCAGTTTTTCAAAATTCAAATCACAGAGGTGGTAAAATTATTTTTACTAGCTAGGTTATAAAAAGTGGTGTTTTTTAGATACTTAGTGTTTCATGCATTCAATATTAAATTTATTTACAAAATCTTGGGGTGTTACAAAATTGCTACAGAATAACTACCCACCATGAAAGATGTCATGTTAGCATAGGAAAAATAAGGATACATTTGAGTGGGTTATTGTGAGAAGCCAATAGGACCTCATGATGCTGCAGGTAGTGCCTCAATTTTTGAACCACAATGATTAAAGCCATATATCTTTTCTCGATATTTGAATAATGAGTCTTAGTGTCGAGCATGGTTCTAATGAGATAATAAAAGATGTTTTCATTCCTAGCATCATTATTTTTTGTAAGGAATGTGCCTAATAATCATTACAATATTTTCACATATAGAATGAGGGGATTTCCTTATATAGGTGGAATTAATACCAATGGAATAAGTAGATATTTCTTGAAGTTATCAAATGCTTCCTGATAGTCATCAGTCCATTGATATATTCCCCCCTTCTTCATCAGTTTGGTGAAGGGTAAACACTTTTCTACAAGGTTAGCTATAAAGCATCAGATGTAGGACAAGTGTCCTTGAAGTCCTCTCAACTCTTTCATGTTTCTAGGAGGTGACATTCCAAGGATAGATTTTTTTCTCAGGATGAACTTTAATGCTATGATGGTGTACAAAAAATCCAATAAATTTCCCTAAGGTTACCCCGAAAGCGCATTTCAAGGGGTTTATCTTCAGGATGTGCTATCAAATCTTGTTGAATATGGTTTACAAGTTGGTTAAGTGGTAAGAATTTTGTTGGAATTTGACCACCAAATCATCGATGTAGCATTCAACAAACCCCCCCAAAAGGGTTTGAAGATGCGATGCATAACCTGCTGGTATGTGGCACTGACATTTTTTAATCCAAATTGGAATTACTTGATAGAATAATACTCCTTGGGGGACCTGAATTTTGTGGATTCCTCATATTCTAGGGCCATCAAAATTTGTTTATACCTAGAGCATCCATCCATGAAGTAGAGTTCTTGATAACCAGCTATTGTATTAATTAGGAGTTCTGTGATTGGAATCAGAAAGTCATCTTTAGGACAATATCAGTTGAGATCTCTAAAATCAATGCAAACTATAAATTTTCCCTTCTTTTTCTCTATTGGTAAAATGTTGGATATAATTTTTGGATACTATACCTCTCATATGAATTTAGCCTTGATGATCTGTTCAACTTCATCCTCAATTTTAGAGGCGTGAGTTGAGTGTGTCTATTTGGTTGCTTGTTTGTATCCCCGATGATCTTTTGGAAAACCCAAGTGATGGGTGGCCACCTCAGGATAGAGACCTGGCATCTCTATGTAGTTATAAGAAAACACATCATGATGTTGCTTCAGAAAGGAAGTGCATACCTATTATTATTTGTGAGTCATGGCTGTACTAATCAGAGTGGGTCATGGATCTTCTTCTTAACCCAAATTTATCTCTATGAGTTCATCTATAGTCATGGATACACCTTCCTCATTTGATGGAGGTGCATCCTTAAGGACTTACTCTTATTCTTATTCCTTGATCCTTAGTTCTTTTTCCTCCTCTTAGGAGGTAGGTGATGAATCAAGAATCTTTGAGTTAGGGGAGGAATCATCATTTGGACATCCAGAAGATAAAATATTCATTTCTAGCTCAATTTATGGCATAATTCCTTTTTGAGGCTCCAAAGGGGAGATGAGAGATTGAAGATGAGAATCTATATCTTCTTCTATTATTTTGACAACTTTTTCCAGCCAAAATTATGAAACAGGGGTTTGTTGAAGCTCAGGGGGTGGAATAAAGACATTTCCATCCAGTCTTTCATGAATTCTTGGAGAGTTGAAAACTTCTCCTATGCGGTTGGGTTTAGTTGTCATGTATAACATTATAGAATCCGTTAAATGAGTGTTTTAATTTGATCCCATACCTTCTATTTGATTGATGGGAAGCACATATCCTATTCCGAGCTACTTGAAAGGATTAGCTGAGATCATCTCTAGACCATTTGGGGCATTAACCAGAGTAACATCATTAACCATATACTATTTTTATCCCTTATTTTAGAACCCCAAATCAATGTATTGTGACTCATAGGATTTTAATGGGGAATTTTCAACATGAAATGTACCAATTTTACCATTGATACAGTATTTGATATATTGGTGGTGTGATAAAGGAATGGCCGCATGATGATACAACCAATTTATTCCGAGTAAGGCATTGAAATCTTTATCCTACCAAACAACCATGAACTATGAGTCGATCATGATATCCCCAAACTAAGTTCTAAGTGTGATATCTCTAAGATTCTCTTGCTCATTCTTTTCATAACATTGTAACATCAGAGTGAAGGGAGACAAGCGAGATTTATTGAGACCCAATTGGAAAAGTGTCTGGGATGGAATGAGGATGAATCCTAAGCCATTATTAATAAAGACTCATCAAATATCAATGTCATTTATCCTTATAGATTTTTAAAAGGGCCTAATATGTCCTTGTATAACAACATCCTCATCATAGTCTATGAAAGAGATGATCACATGGAATTCTACAGTATCATTCTCTACACGATATACTTTAACATCAACAACCTCATCCTCAAACTTTTGAGGGCTTGACAAGGCCTTAATGAGTGCTTCCTAGATATCTTTTGATAGACTCAGGGCATCCATGATTTATAACTTAGTTGGTACTTGGGATAGTTTCTTCAAAACATCATACTTATGGTCTAAAGGTCTGCACTTCCCAACACGGGGTTGTTATTTCACATGTGCTTTGGGAGATGATGTTCCTGATATAGATGGACCATCCCTTGGAGTAAGATTCGAAAGTGATTCCAATCTCGGCGAGTTAGGTTGTCCGGGTCTGCCTACACATTGGGTTTGATCAGATGATGACATACCCTCTAATCGATCTTCCAGGATGATCATGTCAGGGAAGATCCTATCATTCATAGAAGAATTCCCTTATTCCTGCTGAGCTCATTGGGGAGATCTTCCATTAGTTTTATCTGTGTAGACGGTTCAAGTTGGGGTGTGATTGAAGTAGTTACTTCTGGCATGACCGCTTCTTCCCATGTACCCTCAGTTATGATGTCCTCTTCCCTTAGTTCCCCAATTATGTGTGGGGAATTCAGGTTCATAATCAGAATAATCATGCGTAAAGGGATCCATTAAGTGAATAACATTAATAGAACCAAAAATAAAATCCTCATTCACGTCGGTCTCGTAATGACCACGCCATGTACCTCTCCCTCCTGAGCTGTTTCATTAAACCCTTTTCGGCGGTTCACCAATGTGCCCAAGGGGACTCTGGTCTTTTACCTGGAATGCCAAACTTTACTCGGACACGTCCGCACCCACTTTCTAGGATTTGTGTATCCCTGCATCAGGGCTTCCATCATCTTTCACACCTGGAGGGACCCCCAAGAATGGCCTGGATACTACGCCCAAGGGCTCTCCTACCGTTACGGGCCAACGCCCCCGAGGGTTTCATACAATAAATCGATAAAATCCCGCGTTGCGAATATGGTCAGCGATCGATGCTCGTTTGTTGTTCCCACCTCAAGCTAACACGATATGGACGCTGCGTTTCCACCATGGTTAACGGTTTTCCTCTATCTCCACACTAACCCATTAAGCCCAAAATGTTGGGTACACAATTCACACCCTTCATCACTTCATCGTGTCCAAGTAGAGTCTCAGAACTCTTGGTACTTTTCCTCCGTGCATGTCTGCGTGTTAGGGAAACAAGCCGCATCAAAGGTGTCCTTCGGGGATCTCTACCAAATCCCCTTTGATGGGTGCCCCAAGTATTGCGATAAGGATGCCCCCACCCCTTGTTTCCCACACCGAGTTTAACTCACGTGGGCTTAGGGATCGGGTTGACGTCTGCGCTAACTTGGGAAGTTGTTACCATTCATGGTCCGAGTTCTAAGACCATAAACTAAGATCCATCTAGAACTATGTTCAGCTTGATTCCCATCCTCATGGGATACGTAGGACCGCCCTGACGCCTTGTCTTCGGGTCCAGCCCATTTAGGGAGCTAGTCTCTCCCCCTTGTTTCACCTCTTACCTCTATATAGGCCCCTCGGCCTAAGGTCTCCCTATCCGAGTGGCGTACAATGTGATGTGGGATCATGTCTCTATCAATTGTGTTTTATAATACTGCGCACATTCCCCGCCTAGCATCGCCTCTGCTACTTCTGCACTGCATGATGATAAAATGCACGCTTGGTCCTGTCATACGACCCTAAACTATGACATTATCTTCCTGGCCGCACAATGAAAAATGGCACTGCATTGTGATGACCTCATTATAGAGGACATCATGTTGGGTATTGGTCACGTGCCATGCCATTTTTCAATGCCTATCACGGCTTGATTCTTGTGGCGACACCATGACCTACTACTCTAGGCCTGTCGATTCACAAAAAAAAACCCACTCACCTTAAAGGACAAACAAGATTTATCAAATTACGCTTCTTTTAGTGCAAGGGCCACGCCCGCACTTCCCTTTTCCCCTGGCACTGGTACCTTACCGTGCCAACCTTTAGAACTATGTATGGCTTGATTCTCATCCTCATGAGATACGTAGGAGTGCCCGGGCACTTCCCCGCTGGCCCAGCCCAACCTTTGTGTTCGGTCCCTCGACTCGAGCATTTCCCCAGAGAACGCATGGTATGTAGGGCTTAGGTCCTCATTCACGTCGGGTTTTGTTTCCATGTGTCCCCTGCTCCCTTTACCCATTTATGGTCTAAGATCCATCAAGAACTACATGAGGCTTGATTCTCATCCTTATGAGATACGTAGAAGCGCCCGAGCACTTCCCCGCGGGCCCAGCCTAACTTTCGCTTTCGGTCCCTTGACCAAAAAACCTCTCCCAAGGAGGTCGTGCGGTGTGATATGGAATTGTGTCCTCATTCACGTCGGGTTGTTAACCACACCGCACACACCCCCTATTCCTATTCAAGCCAGGTGTTTGAGTTACTCCACCATGTGCCTCTTATGTTTCCTCCCTCTATCTAATACGTATCATTGTCGTACTCAAATGTGTTTTGACAAAGCCCGAAGTGTGTAATTTTCATGGGGACATTCCCTTCGTCCCATGACCAAGCTTCGTGAGCTCACTATTTGGATCCTCATCCTCTTCCACATCCAAAAGGACCCTCGGACGACATGGATACTAGGCTTAAGGGTGCTCCATGAATGCTGGACCTAAGGGACCTCCAATCGTTTCAGGCCAACGTCCCTACGGATCTCTGAAAACATTTGTGACATGGTACCGTGTTTCGAACATGGTCAACGGTCGACCCTCATTTGTCTGTCCCCATTCTAGGCTAACGTGATATGGATGCTGGGTTTCCGCCACAGTCAATAGTTATCCTCCATCGTCACACCGCCATCATCGTGATCTGAATCTCGAGTGCCATGATTCACACATTTCCACTTCCTCATGTTCAAGTGGAATTCCATCATACTCGGCTCTTTCTCTTCGCGCATCTAGGTGCACTACATGATCGTGTTAGTGTCATTGGGCCGATATTCACCGAGCGTCCCTTTTCCCCAACCTTCCCCTTTTCTGTGTCAGGAGAGTCCCACCACTACTTCTTGTTTCCCACACCGAGCATGACTCACGTGGGCTTAGTAGTTTTGGCGGGATGTGTACCAACACGACCAGGCTTCTTATCGTCCCGCATGACATTAAACTACGCTTCCAGAACTACGTATGGCTTGATTCCCATCCTCATGGGATATGTAGAGACACCCTAGTGTTTTTCCTAGGGTCCAGCCCATAGAAATCATTAATCCCATCCTTCCCCTTTCCGGCCCCCTGGTCGGACCCCTCGCTGGAGAGTCCCTGTCCCAAAGAAGGAAGGATCCATGAACAAGCCAATGCGCCCATCTGGCGTACTCCCACCACGGTGGTGTAACTACCTAAGTGTTGGATTCTGTTCGGACAAACCATCACTCCATATTCCACGCTTTGCGTGCCCCTTATTCGGACCCTCGTCCCCTTTCATGTCTGATGGGACCCCCTAACGGCCTGGTCTCATGACGCATCGGCTCACCTACCATCCTAGGCCAATGTTCTGGAAGACTGGTCATGTTTGGAAGGAACCCCTAACGGTATGGATGTTTGACCTATGGTCCGCCAACTATCCTGGGTCAATGTCCTGAAAGATTGACCGACAATATTTGTGACATGGTCCCATGTTTTGAACATGGTAAACGGTTGCCCCTCATTTTTGTCAACATTATAGGCTAACGCAGTAAGGATACCGCTTCTCCTCCATGGTTAACAGTTGTCCCTTATTGTCACGCCATCCCCACAGCGCTCCGAATCTTGGGCATCATAATTCACGCTTCCCGTTTCCGTCTGTTCGGACTGATTCCAGTGCCCCTAGTGTTGCACCGTTCGTACATGAGGGCACGCTGAAGAAACGGTAATTCGACTGTTCTTAAAAGTTCCTTCTCTGGTCAAGCCTCTCCCATCTTTCGGAAATCCGGACTGGTAATCCGAATCCCGGATGCCCGGAGCATGGTCTCCACTCCTATGTTAGGTGGGACGAGAAGGCAACTATCTCCTGTTTCTCACATTGGGCTCGACCCACGTGGGCTTGGGGAATTATCGCTGAATGTCCTGCAAACATTGTAGGGATGTAATGAGGCGATTCAAACAGTGGAAATCGTGCGCGCTACGACATTCAAAACAAAGAAAGAAGAAATTGAAGCACGAAAGTACCAAAAAAAGGTTTTTGGTTTGTTATAATACCCGGGGGTCGACTCCCCCCATGGACGGGTTGACCCCGTCAAAAGAGTGTTGCAGCTCCACCACCTGTTGGCTTGTGGCGTCCAAGGCTTGCTGCCGCTGACTCAGCTCCCGCTCCTCCTCAGTAGCGGCGGGGCACAGTTCGTCAGCCTTGGCTTTGGCCCTCTCTACGCCAGCTTGAATGACAACCATCTTTCTAGAAGCCTGCCTCATATGCTCTTTTGACTCTTCCAGCTAGGCCTTCAACCGTGAGACCAGCTCAGATTGTGCATTAAGAGAGGCTAAAAGCTTATCTTCCCGGGTCTGCATTTGTTGGACCTCGCTTTCAGCCTCCTGGAGCTTCTTGATGTTGGTCGCCTTCCTCCGCTGCCAGCCCACGCTGAGCCCACGATCATACTCCCGGATCTCCTCGACCATGAGATCTCGGACGAGCGTGTGAGGACGTTGGGCATCCACTCCCCCAACGCACATTTTGCGCAACCGCAGGCAAAGTCTGTCCATTTCATTCACCCATAGCGTTTGGGGGGTGACCTTGATGAAGCGTGTGATCAGATTCCACGATCGGTGACAGACTATGCTGCTTTCCTCCTCATCGGAGGCCGTTTCGTCCCAGTCTGCGTGATTGGCAGGCTCGTACGCGGGATACGCTCGCAAGAAATCCTCAGCAGGATCTACATCTGGTGTTGAATCCAGTACGACATCTGGCGCCGAAGAAGGCGTGACAGGACTGGGACCGGCCGGTTGATCCTCTTCATCAGAGTCCACCTCAATGACTTCGAGCACGACCCTGCTGGTGGTCCTGCTAGTGATGACGTGTGTTGCAGCTCGGGGAGATGGGGGGACTATCTCCACCATCACCGGCATGCCCCTAGGAGGGATGCCTCCAGACATCCCGACTAGCCTTGCCGCATCAGCCCACGCCAGTCGGAGAACTGTACGACAAGAAGGACATAAACGTTAGTTGGCATAGTCTACATATGACGATAAGGAAATTGGTATAGGAAACTTACAGAGATCGACCTCCTGGTGCTGCTCTTGAGCTGATACTGATGGGACCCCGAGGCGAGGCACTCCATATACTGTTGGAAGTTCTGGAGATTCTGGAGGAGCCACCTCGGGTGCTCTGGTCCCACCAGACGCGGAACTGGATGCAACCATAGGCGCGGGTTCTGAAGGTCCGCATCATCACCCGCCGAGGGGAGAGAACGAGGCCTGCGAACAAGTTCCTCCTGCATGGATCAAACGTCGGTGAGAAGTTCATAATGACCCAAGAACGGACCATGAAGAAGGAAGCTCGGAATGCTACCTCGTGAGCCTCTGCGAAATCGTTGAAATATGAGCCTTGATCTCCGACCTCGCCCTCCTCCAACGGGCTCCCTCCTCCAGCCTCATCCTCCCGAGAGGAGTCCTCTGACTCTTCCAGTAGGGGGAAGCGCTCCCTCAGATCGGCGGCTGAAAACTGTGTGGGGACCATTCGATTCAGCAGTACCCTCACCCGGTCTATCATTGGGCGAGGGACACCACTGGAGTGAACGTAATCCTCCAGCTCGTCCAAGTATTGCTCTGCCTCTGCCGAAGACACCATGAAACTAGCCCGGACTGGGCCTATGCCTGGTAATTCCATCCCGAGGCGATTCAGGTGGACCCATATCTCGGGTGGGCTAAGGAATTGCCGGTTGACATCCCAAATGTCCCAGGCTTCCGGGAAGATGGCATCCTCTTCCATGTCGATATGACGCAACTGCTTCCCCGGGGCCTGAGTGGATAGCCTACAAAATCCCCTCGGTGGCCGCCCCTCCAGATGGCCCTGATCTTCCGGAATCACCGGATCCGCCGCTGCTGCCACACCCTCAGCCGGTACGGGTATCGCCGCCATGACAGCCCCACCACCGCGAGAGGCCCTAGCTGCCCTCCGACCCCGACCTTGAGATAGAGGAGGCCCACCGTCACTGACTCGAATAGTTGGCTACTTCAGCATCTCCCCTGGGTTAGAAGCTTCCCAACTAATGGCATACTCCCTCACCAATCCTAAAGCGGCGGTGGTTGGAGGCAATGCAATTCGCATCTTCCCATCTTCCCGTGTGAACATGAGCCACAACTGCCTCATCACGCACGGGTGCTCCTCGTGACACACCTCCCAGTAGAATTATGGGGTCAACCACTGGAGGCATCAGAACTGTCTCGCAAACCGATGTGGGGTGTACGGTTCGCAGAGTGGCTCACGATCTACTCATGCCGCCAAAACTCCACCTCGAAAGGCCAGGAGGTAAGTCCGATGTTCTTCCATTCCCCGCCCGTCGTCAGTAAGTATCCCCGTCGGCAATGGGAAGGGGTGGAAATTAAACTCATCCACCCTCCACACCTGATTCAGCACCATCGGCACAGTTATTTTGAATGGGAAGCTCCCGACCGAATTCAGGATGGAGGGGAAGAAGTTTTATCCCGGCGGCGAAATAGGTTTTGGATACTCATAGATCCCCCTGATGTGCGCCGCAATCCACCCATACAGGAGGTGGAAGGGCCCGCATATCCTTGGTGGATTCTTGCCCTCGCTAATGTGCCATAGCATTCTGTACAGTTTGGCGAGCATTGGAATCCCCAGATTGACCCGCTGCCCCATGGCCAACATGGACGCCATAATAAACGAGCTGGGCCGCACCCCCATGCTTGTATCCCTCATCGGTAGAATCCAACCGTATATGAGAGCCGCGATGAATGCCGCCAGCCTGACTATCGGCTGTTGTTCAGTGCTGACACCGAAACCCCAAGTCTTCCATTAGTTTTCCTCCAAGACTCGCCAATACAAGTGCTCCTTACCCCGTTGGGCCGCCCTCGGACAAGTTCGAGGCCTCGGAGGGAACTCTCGATTCTCTAGGAAATTCAGGAATCACTTGAACCACTTCTTAAAGTGGACATCCCTCACTGCCTCCTTGTCCTCTCCAGGGACGAGTTCCATCAGCACTGACGCCAGTCGCGACATTTGCTCTGTATCCTACCACGCGCTCATGACGGGGAAGAACTCATCATACATGGCCCCCAAGATCGGAACCCCAGAAATCTGGTGGACATCCCACAGGCTGATGCCCACCTCCCCGTGATGCAGGTGAAAGGTATTGGTCCTAGACGACCATCTGCTCAGTAATTTCGGCATCCGTTGTTTCGGTTGGTAAATTTGGAATTGGGAGGCCCATGCCGCCTCATATAACCCCACTCTCCTCAGCTCGACCCCAAACTCCTCACATGAGGCACCTACCTAGTAGCCCCAGGTCCAATCATCAGTAAAGTTTCCACCCTAGCGCAGGTCCCACTCATCGGACTATCGTTTCTTCGAATCCTGTAAATCCGCCTTCAGCATGGTACGGTAGAGAGGAGGTGACGTCTCCGGTTGCAGTGGATTCCCATCAATATTGTTCACATGGTTGTAGAGACAGTCGGAGGTAACGGGTGTGAAGTCCTCCTGCACATGACCATCAGCCACCCTGAATCATTGGTGCTGACATGGCGTGCTCCTAAACCAGCAAACTGGTTCGTCCCTACTCACCTCAGGGATGAAGTCGTCATCCCTCAACCCGAAGCCGTAAAATGGCAGATTCTTACACTACGGATAATTCTTCTGACCCTCCGATAGCAGATCTGTCAAGGAAGCATGGTCTGAGTGGCTTCGGACCATCTCCCCAAGGCCCGGACAGTTGGACATCTCATCCCGACGGGCGGCGTCTGCAAGCACCCCCCAATATAGCTTCTCGATGGGCCATTTCAGTTCCGGTACTCAGAAATGATTTTTTTCAGAACAGATCGTGAAGATGGATCGTGAAGCCGGCTCGTGAAGGTCGTTCGCGAGACCAAGACACGGAGTCTGACCTAGGTCGGCAAGTGGGAGTTCACTTGGAATGGTCGCGAAGTCAGAGACCCGCGGTTCACCGTGAAGCTCGATTCGCGGAGAGTAGGCGCGGAGTACGCGGAGCTTCGCGAAATCGAGAGCACAAAAAGACAAGAAAATCGCGTGAAGACAAAAGAGGTCGACCCCTATATTTATAGGCAGCGACCCCAGAGCATCGCGGCACACCCCGCCCGCACGGAGCATCACGACGCATCCGGATCTGTGGCCCCGATCAGCACCACGTGCCCCCTTCGCAAAGTCGCATCGCGAACCGCCGACAATTTTGGCGATTTTCCTTTAGACTTCGACCCTTCACCCTCCGCGGCTCCAAGTCTGAGGGGGGGCATTTGTTGGCGCCAAAATATTGCATGAAAGGAAGGGACGAAAAAGAAGGCCCGCCCGCTGCCTTGCGAAGCACCGACGCGAAGCACCCCGAACATCGCGGTCCCGCGAAGCTCCGGAGGCAGTACCTCTCCGCGAACGAATTTGACGTTCGCGAGCGCGCCGCGAAGCACCTGAGGCGGTGCGGGAGTTCTGCTTCATGGCGCCCCTTGCCTATAAATACTGGGCTCCCCTTGAGTCCCGAGGACGGACAATCCGACCTTTCGGCTTCTCCTCTCCCGAATCGTGAAGAACCCTTTTCCCCCAGGAATCATGAGCTCTGCGAGGTACTTCTACTTCGCGTGACACCTTCGCTTTGTCTCGTTTTGAGCCCCTCTTCCGAGAGGGATGCCCTTCGCGAAGCTCAAGGGTATTCGCGAAGGAGGGGGATTCCCAAGGGAACCCGGGCAGCCGCGGAGCGTTTATGCTTCGCGAAACACCCAACCTGTACTAGTGATCCCTATGCTAAGGAAGGATCGCTACACATCGCGAAGCACACTGCTTCGCAGTACCCTGCTTCGCAGTACCCTGCTTCGTAAGGCACCTCTTCTTCACGAGGCAGTGCTCTGCGAATACTGTTCTACTTCGTGAAGCACCCTCCACTCACACCTTTTCCCCATGCTAAGGCCAAGGCACCCCACTTCGCGAAGCACACTCCTCTGCTTGGCACTTCCTCTCCCTGTGCGACCCTCCAGGTTCGCACGATGTGATTTCAAAGTCCCACAGACAATACCACTCGTAGCATTTCTTCGCCTAATGATTCTTCGCATAGGCACGCTAACGTGGACCCCTCTATGGTTTTCCCTACAACCCCCCTTGACCACGACTTTACTGGTACCTTCCCTACCCCAAGGAGCAGAGGGTACCAGTTATGTAAGTCCTAGGGGTGTGAAGTGAACCCGCCTCGTCCGAGCTGCAGAACGTTAAACTGCCAAGCACCACGTCCTCAACACATGACGTTAAATTGTGACCTGACCTCGTGCCTCGCACGAAGGGTCCCCCCAACTCGAACATTTTTTACGCCACTCGTCTCCACGGGAGTGGAATCACCCCTCCAAAAGGGATGATATCCTCCTTATTGGAGCGGCGTATGTTCTCAGGAGAAGGGCAACCCTAGTTCCCCAACGAATGACTGCACCCCTGCATCTCCGTACTTCCCCACTACCAAGGTCAGTGGAGGGTGTGATAGGGAACGAGGAACCTTCCATCATTGGTCCCAAATCCCTCTTTCGCTGCGCTTTTCCGCACTTCGAGCCTCCATCCTGGAGTAAGTCCTAGCACTAATGGGCCGCCTAACGCGTAAGCCCCTATTCACTTCTCACGGACGCACCCTTCGCGGCGTGATCATCAGGTCCTTGCTGTCTCTTGTTTCTCACACCGAGCATAACTCACGTGGGCTTAGAGTTGGCATTGGCCATGAAAATACCTCATCTAGCATGACGTTAAACTGCATGCCCTCATCCATCATGACGTTAAACTGTATGCCCTTGTCCCGCATGACATTAAACTGCACACCCATTTGAACTACGAGGTCTTTGATCCATGTCAAGGCATGGTACGTAAGAAGCCTCCACGAGGTTCAAGCCCACCCGTCACCCAATTCACATCGAGTTCTACCTTCATCCAGTATGACGTTAAACTACATTCCAGTCCGACAGAAAGCCGTTGTCACCACCCGAACTACGAGGACTTTGATCCATGTCAAGGCATGGTACGTAGGAAGCCTCTCTGAGGTTCAAGCCCATCCCCCTTTGGACCAAGGTCCCTCCTTATTCACGTCGGTTCGCCGACACCCACCATCCAAACTACGAGGACTTTGATCCATGTCAAGGCATGGTACGTAGGAAGCCTTCACGAGGTTTAAGCACACCACTAGTGGACCCCTGGGTTTACTTTCACATTGGTTCACCGATGAAACCCTTTGAACTACGAGGTCTTTGATCCATGTCAAGGCACGGTACGTAGGAAGCCTCCCCGAGGTTCAAGCCCATCTCTCATTGGACCAAGGTCCACCTTCACGTCGGTTCGCTGACGAGTTCCATCATTTGAGCTACGTGGTCTTTGATCCATGTCAAGGCATGGTACGTAGGAAGCCTTCCAGAGGTTCAAGCCCACCACCCATCGAACCGAGGTCCACCTTCACGTCGGTTCACCGACGAAGCCCCTCTGAACTACGTAGTCTTTGATCCATGTCACGACATGGTACGTAGGAAGTATCCACGAGGTCCAAGCCCACCACAACTAGGACCCTCCTGGTCCTCATTCCCTTCGGCCTTCCGATGTCCAACCTGAACTACATGGTCTTTGATCCATGTCATGACATGGTACGTAGGAAGCCTCTTAGAGGTTCAAGCCCACCACCTATTGGTCACTCCGACCTTCTTCACATTGGTTCATCCACACCCGGGCAGCCTAGTGTGTAAGCCCCACATCCATCGGACCAAGGTCTACCTTCATGCTGGTTCACCGACACCATCCCAAACTACGTGGACTTTGATTCCCTACCACAGGGATACGTAGGAGGTCTCTTCGTGGCTTAAGCCCAACTTCACCATTGCCCTTGCGATGGTCCCTTGCCATTTCCCCCTCCACTTCATTCATCCATCCATCATCCACCCTGATTCTCGCCCGATCCAGCATATCCCAGTGAGACCATGTCGGTACGCTCCTATTCACAGCCGCCCATGGGCTGGTCCCGGTATCGGCACCCCTTCAAGGGAAATCCCTCAATCTGATCCATTCTAGATAATGCTCTAATCGGGCTGATCCATCTCCGCTGGACGTTAAACTCATGGCATACCCTGTGTTAAACACAGGAAGCTGAGGAAAACCTCAGATATGTGTCTATGGCATATAATTCCCCACGCTCGATGTGGGATGCCTCGGGCTTCCACGCCCTCGAGAAGCCCTATGACCAGGGATAATAAACAGACATGCCGGTTCCCCAGCATCCAGACATGCTACTGATGCCTCAACGTGACTACTCCCCCGACTGAAGGTTGCTGCCCTAACCGGACCCTTTGGAATGTCCCGAAAGAAGCAGTGTAATTAACCGGCGTCCATGGAAATATGGCACTAAAAAGAGTTTCATGAACAACGTATTAAATCTATGAGGGAGACTCAAACTCAGTGACGAGTTCTGAGGAGGAATCCGCAGAGGGAAGAACTGACATCCCATCATCCCGTTTCGATCAAGGAGCAGGCGTCCCTGAATAAAGAGAGAATGCTGCCCACCTTTGGAAATCGGGAATGCGGGGCAATAGTGCAGCGCGTCCTCCTCCGCGGACAGACGGATGCGCGCGCCCCGACAAAAGCGTCGGAAACTGGTACCTTTCGAGGAGGTAAAGGTGGATTGATTGTGGGAGTGACCAAATTCATGGAAAGCATCTAGTTTTGGGTCCACACACCTCCTTTAACTATTTTGGTGTGGACCTTGTCATGAAGTAGAACTTCCTCTTCTGACTCCTCTGAATTGGTATCATATTCTACAGAATATTTGATGGTGGGATTAATGACATTCCCTGATGTGAAATTCATTGTAGGAATTCTATCAATGTATTTGTGAGAATGTATTCTTCTTTTCCATCCATAAGGACTTATCTTCTCCTTTTCTGATTTTATGGGAGTTTTTTAGTGGATATTAACCTGAAGGGAATCCCCAGATAATTCAGTCATGCATGTTAAAACCAAGGTCACAGGATCACATGATGGGATGAACTAGGAGGATCGATTCTAAAGTATTTTACCTAATCGAGAGAAGACTGATTCTTACTAAGGAGGGTTGTGTTGAGGTGAAAGAGCCCTAGCCTTGAGCACTGGGGCTATTCCCATTCTGCTTTCAAAGCCCTTCGGGATTGGTTTTCTGGCCTTGAGGGTTAGGTTAAAAAATTCTCCATCCCTATGGATGTGGGTAGCTCCCAAACTTCCATGGATAATATTATCACAGACACTCTTCTAATTCTATGAAGTTTTCTTCAAACATGGGTTAGGTGCATCATTTAACACATGCTTAAATCACCTATTTCTAAAGATCATTATGTTATTTTCAACATTTTCACTATCTGATGACTAACATCCTCTAAGTGAGAGGCTTGCTCGATATTCTCAGATGTTTGATGAAAAATTATTTCAATAACCTACACTCTTTTGGACCAAAACTAGTTAGAGTCATTTGGGGCATTTTTTTGAGCATATCTTCGGTTATGAATAAATTATATTTGTTTAAGAAAATCTAAATCTATAACATTGTATTCTAAAACATTCGACAGGCTTTTCTAGTTAGGCAGTGAAGTGAAATTCAATTCTCTATGTGAACCCCATCCTCTAATATGAACATAAGATGAGGTTTCTACAATCAGTTTTCATAACTTCATTAATGTGCTAAGGATTTTACATTGATGGTCTCCCTACTATTTTTTTATATTTGGATGATGTGAATATAGGAGATATGATAAGTCAATTTGGTCTTGCAACCCATTTATTACCTTGACGTGACTTTGATACTCATTATATAGTAACACTTTATCTTTGAAGTGATGATGTTTTTTCCATATGTTTAGAAAAATTTTGTGCATAAAATCTTCATAAAACACTTCTAGAATTCTATATTGAGTAGTGCCTAAAGTTAATAACATGACTGATATGTCATCTTTAGCAATCTATTTCCTCATGTTAATCATTCCTTCTTTATATTTTTCTAGAGTTTCCTCTATATGGTATGACCAGAGTGGATGCTTCCCGATTATTTTATCATAAGTAGTGAGATTAGTTGGGATTTTCTCTATTGTGTTGGAAGACAAGTGATCTAAAGTAGGTTCAGAGAATGAATATCTCCTTGATATATATTCTGATTGAGAAAGGATTTCATCTACCTATAAAAAGGCATCATACATGATTGGATGTGTTTTCACAAGTTCCTCATGATAGGAGGGATTTATCATCACTATATTTCTAATTGAATAATTCTCTTGAAAGAATGCAACACTACTATAGATAGAACTTTCATAGTGAATGCCATTATGGGGAGGACTACCATGGTGGATTACAGCAAGGGGAAGACCCTCTATCTCCTTGATCTAATGGCCATGTGGAGGGATACCATGACTCTCATAGGATATGGGCTATCGAGATCAATTATATTGTAGACATGAAGTAAAACTTCATGGTGAAGTGTACGATGAGGACCTTTAGAATTATAGATATTGCTCTTGTAATTCGATAATGAGAGGATAAGATCTTTAGTTTCCATAGATAATATTTTAAGGTATTCAAGAACTCCAGAATTAAGTAGAGATGAATCATAGACCAAATCATGATTTTCAAATCATGTTTGATGAGGCTTATTCTTAGATTCCTTCTTATGAGCGATTGAGGTTACTTTCTAGGAGAACTAGTTTTCTTGGGTAGGTGTTTGTTCTTTCCTTGGAGTGGTCGTTGGGATAGGCCAATGGCATCTAGTTGGAGCGGGTGTATATTCATGATCCAGTTGTTTGTATAATATAGGAGAGTTTTCCCCATGACCCTCCTAGATGGGAGAAGATGTGTGTATCCTATTATGGGTTAAATGTTGATGAGCCACCACACTTGTGGGGATATAGTTGTGTGTACATCACTCGGGCACTACTGCCATCACTGTTATGATGTCATTGAAAGTTTTTAGGATGTGGGAAGGGATTTGTGCATCCCCTTTCACCATTTCTAGGGTATTATTTGGAACTTAAATGATTGGAATATGGATATATGTCCATTATATATTTGGAGTAGGTTTATGTTCTTACTCCTCTCCTCCTTTTCCTGCTAGTGGATACTAACAGTACTCATGTATGGGAGTAGAGAGTTGAGCCTTTCCCTTTATCATCATCAGGACTTTCCAACGGACTTCTCCAGGTACTTCCATATGAGGCTACTAAAATTCTTGATAAATGAAGGCATGTGTGTATGCCTTCTTGAAAATTTCCACCAAACTTGGTTGGTGGTATTCTTTGAGTGTTTCCATAAGAATATGCTGGCAGGCTTAGTGGATGCATGCAGGTGTATGTTACCGCTCACAGTAGGCCATCATATTTGAATGATGGGATTTCTTGAATACTTCCAGATGAGTCTACCGGATGTATGAATAAAGGATAATGGTTGTATGTTCATGTTCACAATTTTCCACCAAATTGGGTTGGTGGGATTATCCAGAGGGGGCTAAGGTGTGACTCTACTCCTTATTTTCTGGTTGTTATCCTCAGTGGCCATCTTGCATTCCTGATTTCTGAGGACCTAGGGTGAATATTTGAGGAAAACACCTTCATCATGTTGAGGGTTCACTACCATGCGATGTTGGTGGCAGTGATTTTTGGAAGGATCCCTTGGAAATAACCCTCATGTCTTCTAGGTGAGGACTTATGTGGCCTCTTTTTCCACCTACCTAAGATATAGGAGGGGCTGGTTATCACATTCTAGGGATAAGGTCCTGAAACAATTGAAGACAGTGGTCGGTTCCATCTACATCAGGACCACCGGTTGTCATTGACTGGATGATCGGTGGGGCTTTGAGAACTGGAGGGCTTGTTGGGCAGCCTCTAGGGTTGAGATTTTATCATTTTGGTGGTATTTTTAGACCAATGAGTTAGAGACCTATTGTTGAAGACACTGTGTTAGTGATGGTATCCTTTGTGTGGATGAAGATCCAATATGAGAAGTAACCCAAGTATTCATTAGTGAAAGCTGGAATGATTCTATTGGATTGAAGGGATCTATGAGAGTAAGTTCTTAGAATATATGAAAAACACAAACAAGAAAACCCAGTCAAAGCATCATCTTGTCTGAATGAACACATGCATGATTTATTATATTATCTGGACCTCTTTTATCAATTGAAAGGACCTGAAATATGGGTAACACTATTATCTTGGTTAAGGATTCAAGTCAGGTTCACCATTTTTTGTTTGCTCCTCAGAGAATCGGTTTCCTGATGATTGATTGTAGGGTGTTTGAGTTTTGTTCAATAATTCATCTCAGGTTCACTATTTCTAAATAGTTTCTATCGGTTTTCTTCATGGAACCAAAACCCACAATGGTTCTGTATCCAAAAGTACATGCATTCTAAAGGTAGGCACTCATTGAGGATTTTGGCCAATGATTCTTAAGAACTCACATTGGATGAGAGGATGAGAGTTTAGGCTTATCACATCCTTTTGGGGGGGAATTATTTCTTACTCTTGGACTCTCTTATAGATTTAAGATATGTTCATGAATCCTTTTTTAATTCCCAAGTATGATGCGGGTTATCCTAGAGTTAACAATAAATTATTATCATATATCGATCTTATAATCATCTATATGTAGATGCGTTTCTTTATTAATGGAGATATCTATATGTATCCAAGGTTCTCTATCGATGGTATCCTCTTATGTACTAATTAGAGATTATTTGTTCATTCTTACGATGATGCTAGTTTCATAGCCACTTAGTGGGGCACTCTAGAGTGTATCATTATCTAGGGTGACAGAAGTTGTTTTGATGTTGTGATCAAACCCATAAACGAGCTTCCTATGTATCCTTGTGAAAGGAATCAGAACCCACATAGTTCAGTGTCTCTTAATGGGGGCACATCATACCTTTTAAGGTCACGTGATAAGGACCCAAACATACAGTTTAGCATCATGTGGAAAGGAAATAAAGGTGGAAGATTCCTAGTCAAAGTTTGGTGTGGGACTTATTCCAAAGTATCCTAGGGAACCTAAAAGGAATATGAGTTTCTAGGTTTAATTAATCCATACCGGGGATAAGGCCCAGAGAGAACATGGTTGATTTGGGGTGTTGGGTTTAAACCTTAGAGAGGCTTCCTACATATCCCATATGTGGGTGTCCAATGTATCCTAATTGTAATAGAAATCAAAGTTTTCTAAGTTTAATCGATTGGGTCGATCATGTGGGTGTTGTGATCATCACTAACCTCTAATCCCATGAGAGTCATAATTTGCGTGAGAAATAAGAGGAAGCATAAGATTTAGCAAACCACATAATCTACTTTTGTCTGTTGGTGAATATGGTGACAATGGACAAAGGGAGAGGGATGGAGAATTGAGTGTTCCCATCTCCTCTTCCTCAGGATGATGCTGGAAGAGGATAAGGGTATGACACTTCCTTCTATTCACTTTACCCTAGTATGGGTTCAGGGTATGGAGACCGAGGAGGGAAGGAAACATGAGAGAGGAGAGAGGGATCATATGTCCATCCCTTCTCTTACCTAGTGGGTAAGAGGCAGAGAGGAGCAAGAGTGAAAACTCCTACAAGAAGGGCTAGGGGCTTACTCCATGAGGGATTCACTAAAATATATTCCTTATTGATGGAGGAGTATTTCATTCCACATAGAATAGAAAATAAAGTGTAATACCCACCCTCCCTGTTAGGAACCTGAGGCTCCAGGTCATAGAGATGAGAAGGGAAGGACATGGTCCTAAACCTAGTTCCCAAGACCGATAATTCCCTAACACTTTTCTTGGGGTAAGGGTCCTCATTACCAAAGGGATAAAAAATCGCATGCACCCTGAAGGCCCTTGCTGGCCAACCAGACAAGTGTAGGAAACCTCTAACTATAGGAATACACACCCAAATGGAGGACAAGATGGTGTGCCACTCACCATAGTTGTGAAAGTATAGAGGTTTTTATGGAGGCTAAAACTTGATACCTCTTAGAAAAGGGATCCAAAAAAGGAGAGTTCCTTCCATGAATGGATTTGGAGAAGGCCTAATGAGTGGATCAAGTAGGATGGAGGTTAGGAAAAACCAAGGGAGGTTCGTGCAGGGGGTGCTTCATGTTGGTTGGTTGGGTTGAGCTGGTTGAACCTTGGGTGATTTAACATCTAGGAAACTACACTTGGGAGAGACCTTTCTGAAGCCTACAAGGGTCTTCATAGGTGTTCCCAGAGGTGGCTCTCATAGGTCCCTTATTAAAGAAAGGGACCTCGCACAAGTTATTCATTAATCACAAGGTGAGAGAATGCCTCACATAGTTATTGATTATTTATAAACCCCAGGAGGAATTTAATTTGACTATCCCCATTTAATCCCCACTCCATTTGTTTTTATAAATCTACCTAGAAGGTTTCAGAGGGGTTGAGAAAAGGACCATGGTGAGTTGAGCTATAGTTAACCTTCGAGAATTTCTATATGTACAAATAAAGACCCCAGGGTCCCATTCATAAGTGAATATAGGACCCTGGGTGAAGGGACCAACTAGCTCAGGTGTCTTGCTCAGGTCAATCGCATAGGCTGGTGGATTGAACAATTGCACAGGCTAGCGTGCCGGCCGATTGCGTAGGCTAGTGCACAAGCCAATCGCTCAGGCTGGCGCACAAGTACCTTGCATGATGACGGTGTTTTAGAGAACCTGAGAGAATTTCCTTTGGAGGCCTTTGTAATCCTTGGACTTCTTGATTTTTCTTCATTTCTTCTTACTATGGTATTTACCTTTTTCTCCTTTTCATCCATGTGATGAAACAAAGTGTCAATAATATTCTATAATTTAATTATAATATTTTCTCAATAAAAATAATTTTTTAAGAAAACATATTTCTAAATCATAAAACAACTTTATTAAAAATTGAGTACTTATTTTATAAGCATTAATCAAAACATTTATACTGAGTAGGTCCTCTCTCTCTCTATATATATCATAATTTGGTTAATACTATTCATACCTGCTAATTTAACTACTAGGTTATAATGATCATATTTAAATAATATTTCATAGTTCATTGAAACCCAATGTTGCATGTTGTATATGATATCAAACATAGTATTCTTTTAGAATTTTAGGGTTGTGTCCACCACAAGATATCAAAGAGATTAAATTTATTTTAAAAAATCATTCCATAAAATCTGGGGGGTTTATATTCTCTTTCAAGATTTGTGTTTCATTTCATATATATTATTGAATATGATGTTCTTCTTCCAAAATATCACGATGTTATAAGTGTCTTGACCCATTTATAGA
The DNA here is from genome assembly GCA_963277665.1 of Viscum album. Classification (NCBI taxonomy): domain Eukaryota; kingdom Viridiplantae; phylum Streptophyta; class Magnoliopsida; order Santalales; family Viscaceae; genus Viscum; species Viscum album. The sequence goes on along the minus strand of OY728125.1, from coordinate 1,973,620,269 downwards.
CAACAATCTTGTACTTTAGGCAATCCCATCTGTTGTGAGCAAAAAGGAATCCTAGAGATTCATACGTAATGTTTTTCCATTTACCTCAATTAAACTCTATTTGAATTTATTTTTTGAAATAAATATTTTTGTTAAGAATGGGGAATGATTTTATTCAGGATTTATTGATTGAAAATATTCACAAGGTAATAAATAATTATTTATTCATTAATAAATAATTTATTTAATTATATGAATATTTAACAAATATTTATTCACCAGATTGTGAATAAAATATTTATTTTATTTATTTAATATTTAGTAAATATTTATTAGATAGATCGTGAATATAATATATATTTATGAATAAATATTTAATTTTAAATTTATTTGGGTATTCGATAAATTCTTGGAAGGATGAATGGACCAAGATCATGTTTGGTGATAAATATTAATTTACAATCCATTGAAATAATATTTATCATTGTGATAGTTAGCATAATTCATAAAATAATAATATTATTAATATTATTATGACATGAGGATACTAATGATTTATTATATTATTTAAGGGTTGATATGAAGTTAAATAATATTTTAACCTAAACCCCTAACTCTATAAATAGATGATTACAAATATTTTGTAGGGTAAATCGAGAATTGAGAATCATTGCATTCAAATGACTTCTCTCCCAAATTCATCCAATCCTCCTCTCAAGAAGGAGAAGAACAAGAGAGAATCATTCAAGCTTGAAGAAACTAAAAGTGATCAAGAGGAGAAAAAAAATGATAGATCCACTGTGCTAGCACCTAACATTCCATCAGTGTTGTTCAGAGATCAAAATATCACATGTGAATCACCACTAGAGAGATTCTAAACTTGGATCCTACTAGAGGAACAATGATAATTTAAAAACAGGTTTTTAAATGATCAAAAACATCATCATTGAAGAATTTTCATAGAATGTGGTAGCCTTTATTTAGATTTAAATTAAAATAATTATAAATTCAACATGAATAAGATCATCTCTTTAGGTTTTGGGATTTTCGATTTTAATATTCAATGAATTTTTGTTGTTGTTGATGATGTTTATTTCTTTCACAATTAGAGAATAATCCATTAAATATGACAAAACCTTTATGGTTATTTTCCCACCAAATGCTTCCACTATTCCCAAAACCTTCAAGTGATATCCGAGAGGTCATGTTTTAAATTTATAATTATTTATTCGATTGTTTATTGATTATGAACAATAGTAGTTAGATCATTCATTTCTAGACCATTCAGTATTTAATTCAAGGTTTAATTAAAACGCTTTAAAAATTTAATTTTTTCATTCAAGATTCATATTTTCTTAAAGTTCTAAAAACAAATTAAAAATGAATAGAGATTCCATTTAGAAGTGCCAAAGATTATTAATGGTGAGACTGGGATACACGGCGTGTAGCTGGAGTGCATGCCTTGTACCCAAGTGAACTACACCTGGACGTGTCGTGGGATACACAACACACCAATCAATTATTACACACAGTGAATTTATTGCATATCGTATGTAAACCGGGCCAACCTGGAGTATGAATTTTGAGGTCACACAATATGTAGCTAGAATACACCTAATATAGTCTACATGGTTTAGCGGTGAAATTCATGCTAATAGTGTGGTCAAATACACAGTTATTAACCGCATTATACCAACAAACTGTGTAGTTAATGAAACACACAATGTGTAGTTGACATGAACAACATGTAATTCATTAATCCCTATTTCCAAAATACACACCAAGTCATTTGGTGGGTTATGCGGATACACAACTAGAAAAACACATAATGTGTAGCTCGAGTACACGTCGTGTGGTCCCATGTCTGAAGTCTTGGAGTCAATGACCTATGACCAACTCTTTTTACTTTAATTACATTTATATTCAATGATTTGAATATTAATAAAATATATTTTTACATATTTTTCATTATTCGGCATGACTTTAATGTAATAATTTTATAGAGTATTTGTTGCATTAAAAAGGTCATAGCAGTCCCCACTATGATGAGAGCCCTGAAATGATATGATAATATTCTTAAATATAGTTCTATGGTCAAATAATGTTCTACGATGAGACACATAGAATGAGAATATTAGGTGTGAGTACTCATAAGCAGATGAGGCTTCTTCTTATAAAGTTTCATGTGTCAATCTCCAAGATGTGAGATAATGTGAAAAGAATCTCCAGTAGAAATTTCTTATGTTTTGGTGTCATTGTATATTTCTATACAAGAACATGTGTAATGGTATTTATACTTTAATATTTAGATGTATTTTGTAAACCATGATGATAACAGATCATGGAGAAGTTGGATATGTTGGGGTGTCAAGAGTAACATGTCACTAATGAATAAGTTGAGGAAGGATTTTACCCTTCCATATTTATAGAATTTGACATCTCGTCCCTTTTATTGGAATATGATTGTCACATTAAATTCTATGTCCATAGTGCAACAATGTGTTTATTTTAGATAATAAAAGAAAATCGTATCAAGCATGTAGGTTGATGACACATATTTTCAACCTTCTTGATAAGATATTGTGACAAATGGATTATATTACATAGTGAAAATTTGTATGTGGTTTTCTTCATTGGTATATTATGTTCCTTCTCTTGGGTGCCTTGACCTATTGCTAGATAGTAATTTTAGACTTTAGGAAATGCCATCTAATGCCAATGATAAATGATCCTAGAGGGTCACACACTAAGTATTTATATTGAATTTTATTAAATTCTATTTGAATTTTATTATTGAAATAAATATTATACTCAATAATGAGGAATAATTTTCTTTAAATTTTATTGATCATTAATATTCACAAGGTAATAAATAATTATTTATTCATTAATAAATAATTTATTCATGAAAAAATAATTTATTTTATTATGTGAGTATTTAATAAATATTTATTTGATATATTGTGAAAAAAATATTTACTTTATTTATTGATGAATGGAATATTTAATTAAATAGTTATTTTGATATTAAATAAATGTCAATGAATTAGAGTGGACCAAGATAATGTTTAACGATTAATATTTATTTGTAAGCCAGTAAATAATATTTATCATTGCCTAGGTCAGCTCATTCCATAACATAATAATAATAATAATAATAATAATAATATATGAAATGGGGTTTAATAATGATTAATATATCATTTATGGTCCAGTACATAATTAAATAATATTTTAACCTAAAACCTAACTCTATAAATAGATGGTTTTGTTTGTTGTGTAGGGTTAATCGAGATTTGGTAATCATTACACACAAAAAATCTCTCCATTCCCCACACTCTCTTCCACTTAAGAATGAGAAGCATTAGAGAGATTCCTTTAATCTCAAAGGAACAACAAACAATCAAAATGAACAAATGAAGACAATTGATTCACCCCGCTAGTACCCAAAAATCAATTAGAGTCATTCAGAGATAAAATAAGCACATGTGTATCACCATTAAAGGGATTATACAATTGGATACTTATAGAGAAATGAAGGTAATACAGAAAGGGGTTTCTTAAAATCAATAAAATCTTAATCAGAGAATGTTTCTATGACCAGGAAACTATTTATCCTAATATTAAATAAATTAATTATATATTTAATGTGAAAATATCTTCTATTAGGATTTTTGGAAATTCTAAGTCAAAATAATTTTTGATTTATCATCCACCAATGATGCTTACGCTATGTTATGAACCTTCAAGTGGTATCAGAGCTAGGTTATGTTTCAAATTTAAAATTATTTATTTCATTATTGATCCATATATGAAATAGTGGTTAGATTTTCATTTCAATAATTATTCATTATTTAATCCTATTTTAATTAACTTGTTTTTGACATATCAATCATCATCATCATTCATTGTTTCATTTTCTAAATAGAATAAGAATAGATGAAGAACAACCATAGATTCCATTGGGAAGTGTTGGGGATTCTGGCCAGATATCATGTGATGACGTGAATTTTAGGTGGAGTACACATTGTGTACCTAAGTGAACTGCACCTAGCCATGTCGTGGGATAAAGAACACGCCAATAAGCAACTACATGCAGTGCATTTATTTCACACCGCATGTGGACCGGGCTAACATGACACATGACATGTTAGATTAGACAACATGTAGCTAGAGTACACAATGTGTTGTCTACACAGTTTTGTAGTGAAATTCACACAAACCATGTGGTCAAATAGATGGTCAAACCACATTATAAAGACAACTTATTGTATTAATGAAGTAAATGACATGAAGTTTCTATACACATCATGTAGTTCATTAATTCCTATATCCGAAGTACATGTTATTCCATTTGTTTAGACAAGAGGAAACGTAGTATACAATGTACATGACATGTAGCTGGATTGTAAATGTCATGTAGTCCCACATTCGGTGAATATGATGAGTTCTTCAATGGGTTGTATAGATACATGAAATTCATACCACATGGTGTATAACTCATTAGTACATGCTATGTAATCTGCTGAGATACATGCAGAAGACCTAGGCATGTATCCTAGACACATGGAAAGTGGAACAAAAAATATGTATCTAGTTAGTATACATTGTTTAGTCTGACTAAGGAACACAAAAAATCCCCAAGCATGTATCCTAGGTATATGAAAACCGAGATACATGGTTTGTAACTTAAAAGAACACATCGTGTAGCCTACCAATAAAAGACAAAATTAAATTACATTAAATTTCTAATTTCATCATTAAAACCTTATTATATTGATCGACACCTATTGTGTTTGAAAATTTAATAATGGTTACAGTTAATTATTAAATGCTCAATTAATTTTTAATAACCTTTGTGATGAATTGTTTTAACAATGTTTTTGTATTTCTTGATAACTAAAATTTTTGTATAAGAATGTTTTTGTTATCTAGGAACCAGATCCGGTCCATCACAATGAGCTTTTGTAAGAAATTCGAAAGTTGATTAAAGAATTGGATCCATCTGCATTATATTCAGATCATCAGATTCAATATAATCAGTGGCATAAATTATTGTTTGTTGGAAGTTTTCCTTTTTCATAACCAAATAAAGAAAGAAGTTGATGAGTGAAGAAGTAATTTATTTACTAAAGAGTTTTTAAAGAAGATTGTGAAGTAAGGTGTTAGAAAATTTTCAGAATTTCTTAACTAAATTATATGATGCTTTGCTGATTAAAAAGTTCTCACAAATCATGAATACTTTCATGATAAGATATTTTGAATAAATGGTGGAGTGGTTTGAAGAAATTAGAAATTTAAGAGTGGATAATTCCATCATAATGAGAAATTATATCATAATAATAATTTCATCATAATGGGGATTCCATCATTTTTAAGAAATACATTAAAGGCAAAATGTTTTAGAAGATCAGATCCATAAGTCAGAATGTGTGAAGCTGATGAATTTTGAATAATTTGAAAGTTAAAGTATTGAGATTCCATTGTAATAGGAATTCCATCATAATGATAATTTCATCTTAATGATAATTCTATCATAATAATAATTCCATCTTTATGAGGATTCCATTAGATTGAGCTGAGAAGGAAATAGAAATTGTCAAGAGCTAAGAAGGAAACAAAAATTGTAATCACTGAGAAGGAAATAAATTCATAATGAGATGATTATAAATAAGACTCAAAAATAAAATTTCAGAAGTTTTGATGAGTTGAAGAGGTAAAAATTGAAATTCAATTTTGCATACATATCGGATAAATATAAGGAGGTTTGAGGAAGTCAAAGTTGAAGTTTAAATGTGAGATATTTTTAGAGATTTAAAAATTTGAGGAAGTAGAGAATGTTTTCACATTTCCTGCTTTTTCTTTCTTGGTTACCTATAAATAATTGCTCAGATCATTCATTCATAAGTGACTTTTCACACAATAGGAAAAGTAGAAGCACTGAAGAAATCAAGTGAAAGTCATTTCCATCTAGAGATAATGTGAGGAGTATCAGATAATTGAATGTTTGTTTACTGCATTGAGAAAGGTTGTATTGAGAAGATCATATTGAGTTGATTGGAGTGAGAAATATCATATTTAAAATTTTAGTAGAGTTTGAGTTTTGTATATTTATAATGGGTTCATTATATTAAGTCCATCGTATTGAGAGAATCAGATCCAGAATCATCATATTAAGATAATCTGATTTAGACACATCGTATTGAGAGAATCAGATTCAGAATCATCATGTTGAGAGAATCAGATCCAGACTAATTAGGTTGAGAAAATCGGATCTAGCCAAATTAGATTGGGGATTCATACTGAGTAATTGTGGAGAAGTTTCAAAAAAGTCTTAATTATTTTTTTTGGATCAATTTTTTTTATAGGAAAAATTTTTAAACTAATGAGAGTCAGTATAATATTTCCTATCAGGAGATAGAAGGTGTCTAATGGGAGATGGAACAAGTTGTATTCACTTATTCACAATAGTTTATTTCTATAGACTCATATGAGTGGCTATAGAAAGGATTTAAGTTCTCACACTGAGGTCGAACTATGAAAATCTTGTGTGATTTACTTACTTTACTTATTTTGAATGCATGACTATTTACTAAAAGTTTATAAGGAAATAAATATTAACAGGTTGTAGGGGTTAAGTTTCTAAATTTTTTAAAACTTATAAATAGTGAACAATTGATTCAACCCTCCGTCTCAGTTGTTACTTGATCCTTTGAAACTTAAACTGGTGTCATAGGACGATTCCCCTGCTGAATCCTTATCATAAATAATATCAATTCTGTCAATAGTATATGAATTCTTATATTTGATGACAAAAATTATTATGAATGAAAAAATAGGATGATTCCTTATCTCCTATCTCTTGGACTCGAAGTTGTTCATGCTGCTACTATTGGGTTTCCAATTATTAAGAAAATTCCCCAATGACATTTACTGATAATAGAAATATAAAAGTTGATGGGAAGGATAGAAATTCTATTCTCATTTCCTTATCAAATTTTTTTTATCAAAAGTTGATGGGTCTCAAAACATAAAAAAGTATATGGGACAATATGAAAAGTGTTTTTGAAGGTAATAAAAGAGCTAAGTAAGAAAAACTAAAAATCTGGCATAGCAAGTATGAAGAAATCAAAATGAGATATGAAGAAAAAATTTATGAATACTTCAGCAGGGTAAATGAATTTGTTTACAACATCATAGGATTCATAGATGTCCTAGAAGATTCTACTATTGTGAAAAAACTTATGAGAAACTCTTTAGATAGGTTTGATTCTAAAATTTATTCTTTAGAAGATAAGGTGATTTATCTCTTGATGAATTTCATAACTTTATTGTTGCTTAAGAAATGATTAAATCTTCAATGTTTAAAAAGAAGATGAAAGATGAAATGGATTTTGAAGATACAAGAAAGATTTAAATATAAGATATTGAAGAAGCTAATCTTTATGAGTTAGAAGATAAATAGGATAACGAGTTGAATGAAAAATCATGTATCTTATATCCATGAACTATTAAAGAAGAAGAGGAAAGTATAGAGGTAAACTTCATCTCAAATGTTTTGAGTGTGGTGGAATCAGATACTTTTCTATAAATTTCCCTAAGAAGAAAGTTGGAGAATATCGAGATGATTTTAATAAAAAAAACTTGATGGAAGAAGTGGAATGATAATGATAAAGAAGAAAATTCTTCCATCAGATACAAGAATACGTTTACTAGAAACAAAATAAGTATATTGAGTAAGAAATTTGAATCAGAATCAAATGACTAAAATTCTTCTGAAGATGAATGTTTAGAAAAATTCAGAGCCTTCATTGAAAAATTTGAGAAAACAAAAGATTCCTTAGAGAGTGATGAATGTGGCGAAGAATATTATAGACAGTATCAACTTGGAATAGAACTTTTTGCTTGTATTTAGAAAAAAAACTCTCAATAAAGAAATTAGAGTAGTGAAAAAAGATTTTAAGGAATTTTATGAGGGAATAAAATATGTCATCAATAAAGAAGATGAATAAATTCAAGATATTTTAAGTTACAAACTTAGAATTGATGAATAAGGAAAGATAATTGAAAATATTAATAAAAAGCTAGAAGTTAAGGAATAAAAGGTTAATAAGTTTTAATAAAAAACTCTCGAGTTCAAAAGTTACTTGAGGAAGATGAATTAAAACTTTAACAGAGCTCTGAAAGTAAAATATGAGACTTATAAAGATGCTAAGAGGGATCAATACGAGAATTAGGTGAAATATTCTCTTACTAAAAATAATTTTTTACTAATTATTTTAACATTTCAGGTTATATAAAATTATTGGGAAATCTTGGGTGGATAAAGGATGTGAGAAACCTATAAAATCTACAAAAATATATAAATCACTCAAAATAAAGGATGGTTCACATCTTGAGTATGTTATAGCTGAAAGAAGTTACCAACCTCAAAAAAGTTTCAATAGAGAAAGATCTTATTTCAATAGAAAATGAAAAATTGATGGTTATTTTTAGTGTTATGGAATCCTTGAGAATTGGGATTATAATTGTTGGCACAACTTATCCTTACATGGAAGAAGGTTTGAGAAAAGTGGAAGAAATAGTGAAAGTAGAATGAGCAACTTTCCTAACATACCGAAAGTTGAAAAAGTGAATTATCAAGATGTTAGAAACAAGTGAATAAAAAATCAATTTGAATGTATAGAAGAAGTTTGTGGAATATGTGATCAAGTTGGTCATCATACTGAAATATATATAATACTCCTTCTAGAACAAGTTTCTTATAATATGAAAGAAAAGAAAGATAAAAAGATGAAAGTTGAGGAAAATTATTTTACTGTTGAGACAACTTTGAAAGTAAGTAAAAGGAAAAAACCATGGATACTTGATAGTGGGTTTTCTTCATAAATGGAAGGCGATATAAAAAACTTTGAAACATGTTTAAAGTCATGATGGAGGAGTAGTTACCTTTGGAAATGATAGTTACTTAAAAATTATAGGAATCAGAACAGCTATGATTGGAGCCTAAAAGTTGAAATCCAAGGAAGTTTTATTTATTTATGGACTAAATCACAACTTAGTGTAAGTCAACTTTGTGAATATGGAAAAGAAGTTTTTTTAGAAAATATTTTTATATCATCAAAAGTGTGAAAGATGGAAAATTCATTACAAAAGGAGAAAGAACTAGTGGGAATCTCTTTAAAATAAGAGAATTCAATAACTCGTGTTACTTGAGTGCTGAATATGAAAACAAATTATGGCACTGAAGACTTGGGAACCTTGGATAGAAAAGTCTGAATTTTTTTTCTAAAGTTGATTCCATTTTAAAATTTATATAATTTAAAAGAAAATAATTATATGTTTGTGTAACTTGTCCTAAAGGGAAGATGACTAACAAAATTCATAAAATATTTGAGTTTAAATCTACCAAACCACTTGAGATTATTCATTCCAATTTATGTGGTCCAATGAGACATCAATAAACAAAATAAGATTTATACTTTATCACTTTTATTGATGATTTCACTTGGATGAAAAACTTCCTTTTTATGAATCCCAAGTTAGAGGCTATTGAAATGATCAAATTCTTTAGAAAAGATGTTGAGAAAGAAATTGGGGTTTCCATATAGAAGTTAAGAATAGATAATGGCACTGAATTCAAAAACAATACTTTTGAAACTTATATGAGAAAGCATGGTATTAAACATCATTATAGTGCTCCCTGTATTCTACAAAAAAATGGAGTAGCATAAAGAAAGAATATAAGTGTGGTGGAAATGGAAATAAGTATGTTAGATGAATATAAAATTTCAAAATTCTATTATAGAGAAGTTATTAGTACTACTATACATGTTCAAAATAAATGTTTGTTGAGAGTAAAAACCAACATCACTCCTTATGAAATATGGTATAACAAACAATCTTCATTGAAATAATTCAATGTTTTTAGAATTCTATGTTTTCTCAAAATCAAAAATATGAATATGGGAAATTTTGATGAGAAAGATGAGGAATGAATTTTTATGGGTTATTCACCAAATAGAAGAAGTTACAAATTTTGGAACAAATGTTTAAAAATGTTTGTGGAATCATATTATGTGAAGGTAATTGAAAATCAAAGGTTCTTAAAAAAATTAGTTGAGAATGCTGAGGAGGATAAACTGGAGAATTCCAAAAATAGTGAAAGTAATTCAAAACATCCTTATCAAGATTCAGAAGAATCATGTGATGAGGAAATTTCAGCTGGGAAAGAAACATTGAAATTTCATACCTTATAAAAACATGTTGAATCCAAAAACATTATTGAAAATCTGAAGGCTCTAGTTCAGATAAGAAGAAAGTTGAGATTATATAATCAGACATTACTTATCTCAAAAGTTAAACCAGAATCAGTTTTAGAAGCTATTCATCCCAAAGAATGGGTGGATGCTATGAATGAAGAGTTGGATTAGATTGAGAATAATGAAATATGGGAACTTGTTTCATAGCTATAAAATAAAAATGTTATGAGGACTAAGTGGGTTTATAGAAATAAGTTAAATGAACATGGATAAGTTTCAATAAAGAAATATAGGCATGTTTATAAAGGCTATAGATTGGTGGAAAGTGTGGAATTTGGAGAAACATTTTTCCCAATTTCAGTATTAGATACTATTATAATGTTTCATTTTGTGGTCTCACATCAGAATTACAAAGTTTATTAGATGGATGTTAAGTCAACTTTCTTAAATGGTGAGATTGAAGAATAAGTTTACCTTGAAAAACCTTATGGGTCTATACTTAATGAGGATGAAAATAATGTTTTTAAATTGAAGAAAATTTTGTAAGGGATGAAACAAGCTCCACGTGAATTGTATTCTAAGATTGAAAATTGTTTGATAATGTTGAAATTTTACAAAGGAAAAGTTGATAGAAACTTATCTGTAAAAGATGTTGAATTTTGAAATCTAATTATAATTTTTTATATCAATGAAATAATTTTTTCCAGCAAGGAAGAAAAAGTTTGATGAGGAAATGAAGAAGAATTTTGAAATGTTAATATTGGGAGAATTAACTTTATTCCTTGGCTTACAAGTTCAAAAAAAAAACAAAAAAAAACATTTTCATATCTCAAGAAAAGTATGCCAAGGAATTGTTAAGAAGTTTGGCATTGAAGAATCAAAAGAAGTTTCTACTCCTATTTTAGTGAGCACAAATTTGAGTTAAGATGAATCTAGAAAAGGTGTGAATCAAAAATATTTTTAAAAGTTGATAAGAAGTCTACTTTATATTACAAACTCGAGGCCTGATATTGTTTATGCAACAACTTTGTGTGCCATGTATCAAAGTAATACAAAATAATCACTCAAGTTGGCAGAAAAAAGAATTATGATATATGTCAAAGGAACAACTTAACAAAGGTTATTATAGAAAAGAAATAGTGAGATGAAGTTTCATGGTTATACAGATACCGATTGGGCTAGAGATTGTAATGATAGAAAATCAACCTCCGAAGGAAAAGTTTTCTTGGGTGAATGTTGTGTGAGTTGGCATAGTATGAAAAAAACTTCAGTAACTTTGAGCACAACTGAATCCAAATATGTTTCAACTACTTAGGCTTGTACTCAAATGTTATGGATGAAAGTTTAGCTGGAATATTTGAAAGTAAAAGTTTATAAACCATTGAAGATAATTTGTGACAATAAGAGTGCAATTGATCTTAAAAAAATCATATCCAACATTCAAGATTAAAATACATTAATATAAAGTTTCATTTTATAAAAGATAAAGTTTCTATAGGAGATGTTTTTCAAGAATACTTTTCAACAAAGTATCAGATTACAGATATCTTTAAAAAATCAATTACAAAAGAAAGGTTTGTGGAGTTAAGGCTGCAAGTTCTTATTCTGCCTCCTCCCATGTCTTTCTAAACCTTATAAGGAAGAAGACCCACCATTCTTTGAATTATGTTGAAAAAGGGGGAGAGAAAGTAAAAACTTTTTTACTTTGTAAGAAGTTTTTACTTATCTTTCTTAAATTAATATGAAGTTTTAGTTCTCAAAAAATGGGGGAGTGAAAAAGAAAAGTGATAGAAAAATAAAAGTGATGGGGAGTTATCTTTATATGGTTGCAAAATTTTATTATCACTAAGGGATGAAATTCCTTGAAAAATATTAATTTATCTAGTAGTGTGGTGTCAATACACTCTGTTTTGAGAAAGGATATGTTTTGTTAAAATTCAAAAAAAACTTGGGTTTTTTACAAAATTTTAGTTGTGATTTTTTTTTGAGAGTTCAGAAAATTGGAAAAAAGGGTTTTCAATAAATCCAACGAGGGAGATTGATGAACCTTTGTGATGAATTATTTCAACAATGTTTTTGTGTTTGTTGATAACTAACCTTTCTATATAAGAATGTTTTTCTAATCTAGAAATTAGATATAGTCCATCATAATGATATTTTGTAAGGAAAGTGAATGTTCCTAAAATAATCGAATCCATCTGTATCATATTCATATCATCGAATTCAAAAGATTCAGAGGCATAAATTGCTGTTTACTAGAAGTTTTCCTTTGTCATAATTAGAGAAAGAAAGAAGTTTCTGAGTGAAGAATTTATTTTTTTGTTGAAGAGTTTTGAAATGATATTGTAAAGTGTGGATTTGGAAAGTTTTTATACTTTATAAACTAAATATAATGATACTTTACTGATCAAGAAGTCATTACAAATCATGAATACTTTCATGATAAAAGCTTTTGAAGAAATGGTGGAGAGGTTTGAAGAAATTAAAAATTGAAGAGTCGAGAATTCCATCGTATTGAGAAATTATATCATAATTATAATGTCATTGTAATAAGTATTCCATAATTATGAATAAATTGATCAAAGGCATAATGTTTTAGAAGATCGGATCCATAATTCAGAATGTGTGAAGATGATGAAGTTTGAATAATTTAAAAGTTAAAGTATAGAGATTCCATATTAATGGGAATTAAATCATAATGATAATTACATCATAATGATAATTACATCATTATGGGGAGTCCATCAGTCTGAGTTGAGAAGGAAACATAAATCATAATGATCTGAGAAGGAAATAGAATTTTCAATCACTGAGAAGGAAACAAATTCGTAATGAGCTGATTACCAAGAAGACTCAAAAAGAAAATTCTAGAAGTTTTAATGAGTTGAAGAGGTAAAAATTTAAATTAAATTTTGGATAAATCTTAGATAAATCTAAGGAGTTTTGAATAATTCAATGTTGAAATTTAAGTGCCAGATAATTTTAGAGATTTTGAAATTTGAGGAAGCGGGGAAAGTTTTCAAGTTTCTTGATTTTTCTTTCTGGGTCGCCTACAAATACTTTCTCAGATCATTTTTTCATAAGTGTATTTTCATGCAAGTAAAAAAGGTAGAGCACTGAAGAAATAAAGTGAAAGTCATTTCCATCTAGAGATCACGTGAGGAGGATCACATAGTTGAATATTTGTTTACCGGATTGAGCAAGATCATATTGAGAAGATCGTATTGAGTCGATCAGACTGAGAAACATCGTATTGATAAATTCAACAGAGTTTGATTTTTTCATATTGAGAATTGATTCATTATATTGATTCTATCATATTGAGAGAATCATATCTAGACTCATTGTATTGAGAGAATAGGATCGAGAATCATTGTATAGAGAGAATCAAATCTAGACTCATCATATTGAGATAATCAGATCCACACTAATCAGATTGAGAAAATCAGATCCATCCAAATCAGACCGAGGATTTAGACTGAGAAATTATAGATCAATTTCAACAAAGTCTTTATTCCTTTATTGGATTATTTTTTATAAGAAAACATTGTAAACTGACATGATTCTGTATAATCATTCATATCAGGAGATTTAAGGTGTCTAACAGGAGCTGACACATGTTGTATTCACTTATTCATAATAAAGGATTTCTATAGAACCACAAGAGTGGCTATAGAAAGGATTTATGTTCTTACACTAAGGCCTAACCTTGTAAATATTGTGTTATTTACTTTCTTTTATTATTTTTCATGCATGAGAATTTACTTAAATTTGATAAAGAAATAACTCTTAACAGGTTGGAGGGGTTAAGTTTTTAAAAGTTTTGAAACATATAAAAAGTGAAAAACTAATTCAACCCCCCATTATCAGCTATCATTCGATTATTTATAACTTCAAATTTATTGTAATAATATGTAATTATTGGTTCTTCTTTTTATTTTCCATGAATTCATTTATGATGTCTATATCCAAGAGAATTCGGATGGTCACTAAGATGAAAAATAATTAATTAATTACATAATTAATTAATTAATTAATGAAAGTGCAATTATATTAATAAAAAAAGAAATAATTGTTAACCATTTTTTATTTTTTTATTCATTGTATGTGAATGATCATTCATAATCTTGACTAAGACCTATGTATGTGTTAAAATTATTTAATTTAATTTATTGAACGAGTTTGTAATTATTAATCCTTAAATTAATTATGATGTCCTATGAGTTGTCCCTCACTCCAATATTATATAGGACCCATGTGTCTATGATTATTTATGTAACCCCCCTTAACCAATCCTATGGTTCCCCTCACCCATGTGTGAGTTATAAATACTTGTAATAAATGGAGAATTTCAAGGCACATGGAGGTGGTTCAAGATAAAACCAAGATGATTCCAACCCCGGTGATACACAGGTGGGAATGTGAGATTCTTTGACTCATGCCAAGACTAACACAATGAGTTATTCCTCCTAGGTTAAAGGTTTATTTATTTTACTCTCAATAAATAAACTATTATAAAATATCATGATTGGGTCATTTATTTATTTCTATCATATTAGTTATTTATTTTATATATTCAAGACCATGATCAAATAAATAAATTATTTAATGTGAAAAATATGGAATAAAAATAAATGGGACATGCATAAACATTTTATAAAAACATGGTTAATCACTCAAGTAAAATAAAATTAATATTAACAAGACATCTAAAAGATAAAACAAGATAAGTTTACAGATAATAAATAAAATCTCTCAACTTAATATAAAGTCAGACTAAACCTTCCAATACTTGATTGGGAATACAACAATAGAACTAAGTGTTTACAAGGCCAAAGTCTGGACACTTTCTTTTATCAAGGAGTTCTCATCTGATTTTTTACTCAAATTAACCAAACTTGTATTGAATTTAATGGAAAAATTCTATTCAATAAAAATTTTGAGGCAAGTTTTGAGGAAACCCAAGTTAGAATTTTTGGGTTAGAGATTCCATTCAATTGATCAAGGAACTACAAGTATACAGTTCGAAAGACTGCTTGTCTAAATATGTTTTCATAATTTTCATGGCCAAAATCTAGATCTTAAAGAGGGAAAATATGGATCCTTTCCACTAGAATGTATTATGTGATTGTAAATTCCTATTTTAATGGTGAGGGATGTTGAGACTTGGTAAAATAGTGATAGATTTGATAAAATTAAATTCTTATTAATTCTCAAGTAATTTGTAATCAAGAAAATTACTAATAATCTACTATTTTAAATTGTAGAATAAATGGGAAGTTCATCCTCTACATTATCCCTATGATAGATATTGGAGAAATACCATATAATCAATGGTTTTAACTTCTAGAAGTTGTTTAGATGTATTTGGGTTGCGGTGTGCCATAATTAGAAATCTTACTTTCCACAATCCTCATTATCTGATCAACTTTATAAAGAGATGAGTAATGAAGAGTTATTTGTCTACAAAAAACATATAAATGATGTGGTCAACATTCAATGTTTGATTATTTTTTCTACGTCCAATAAACTCCTGAAGTTACATGCGAACATGGATGATTATAGAATGATCGATTATATTTGTGGTTTATATCAGGAGAGAGAAAGACGTGAATAATTTGAGATATCTAAATCAATATTTTAGATTAATATTATAGAGGTAATTAAAAATGGGCCTCACATAGTCTGTATCATTGGCTATATTGAGTGACCAGAAGTTCTAGGTTTTAAACTGCCTGATGAATAGTGCACCGATCTCATTCTTGCATCACACTACTAGAAAATTAGGCTATAACTATGGTTTGTAACCATGGATATAGCCAAAAAAACCATGGATATCGGATATAGACCTAGTTTTGATGGACATGGCTCCTATTGGGGTGGAAATATGGAAGAGTCTATAGCCACAGTTGAAAACCATGGAAATAGGTCTATATCCATGATTCAAATCATGGAAATAAACATATTTCCACGGTTTTCAGCTTTGGCTATAGCCACATACGTGTAGACCTATTGACACAATTTATAATGGTTGAAATATACCTATAATAATTGTTTATAATCATGGTATTAGACCTAGTTCCATAGTTACAAACCGTTTCTATTTCCTAACTTATAGTCGTGGTTAATAACCGTGACATTATGCCAGTAGTCATGATGAAAACTGTGGAAATTTGTCTATTTCCATGATTATAAACTACGAAAACATCCTCTAATTTCTAGAAAAAAAGTCTACCCTACATCCTTCAAGAACAAATATCCTCCCCATCCACCCCAAATAAGAGCACAAAAGTAATTTAAATCAATATACAAATCAAAACAAATCTATTTATCACCAATTAAACTAATTACCAATAAAATAAACACGTAGAAGAAATTTAAATCAATAAGTATTATATAATTAACATATGAACATATACCAAGGACATGAGAAAGTGATAG
This sequence comes from Viscum album, assembly GCA_963277665.1. Taxonomy (NCBI): domain Eukaryota; kingdom Viridiplantae; phylum Streptophyta; class Magnoliopsida; order Santalales; family Viscaceae; genus Viscum; species Viscum album. The sequence goes on along the minus strand of OY728125.1, from coordinate 1,973,603,587 downwards.
GTCATCTAACTCAAAGAGGATAGAGAATCCTCTTAGGGTCTTAGACATGACTTTGACTGAAGACACAGTGGCCACAAAATGGTGCATAAGAATATGATTTATGAAGCTCCATTAAGGGTAGATGATGGTCAAAGGAGGTCATACCTGGGAAAAACTGATGTAAAATCTGGAGTAGGAGGTTGAAGTATGAGTCACAACACATATTGCAAATAAAGAAGCTGACTAATTCTGGAAAACTCAACTACAAAAATTATAATTCTTTGAATTAAATGTCATATATCCTATAACCCTATGACTCTAGGATATATTTTTTATTATAAATATCAAATAGAATGTTATAATGGATTACACTATATGTATCTCAGAACTGCATACCTTAATGTGTACGAAAGTGCACACCAATTCAATGATCTATCCCCACATGATTAGTAGGATAACTAACACACTATGTATTTCACAGACCAATATGAGTTTGTTCCCTAATAGGTGTTCCTAAGTATTGGATGAGAGTGGATCAAGTGGAGAGATGATCATATGATGAAGGAACCCATTGGGAGTTATTCTCAAGGGGTGATGTAAGTAATTCTCTATATTGGGATCACACCATAGATGATTTAAGCATGTGATGTTTTTTATTGGGTTTTATAAAATATTGGGAGTGACATGTTAGAGATCCCAACCTAGAAGTGATTATGGTTTTTTGGTGGTTCTTAGACGTGAGAGACTGGGTTACTTATCAAAAAAATAATTCACATAGATATGGGAACTGGCTGATGAGATTCATATTGGGTCAGTGTGTTCTGTATGTGGAATATTCTAAATAAGGGATGATGGTTGGATGGTACAACTATATCTGTTTTCTAGAAATTGGATTGTAGGGTGATTAGGTATGTTACATATTTGTGCTCATAGATAAAATCTCGATGTGAACGATAAGACATGGACTTATGTTATAAGTATAGTCCCATTAGGGAGACTATGATTTCTGATGAAAATAGTTAGGTGGCACTAGGTGTGACACCGAGTTGGTGGAAAACTAGTGTGGAGGAGTGTTATTAACTAATTGGCTATTATTTTTGTAAAATGGAATTCATGAATACCACTAGAAGCAAGGAATTATTGTGGATTTTGTGGAAATAGATAATGTAAAAATTTGTTGGTTAACACCATTTTGATTAGTAAATCTAGTTTTAGTCTGGTAACAACCCGACCATGACTAGTGATAGACATTGGACTTTGGTTGTGCATCATATTTGAATAAATGAGATTGTTTCTTCAGGATACATGAAAATAATTATGTTGTATGTGAAAAAATATAGTTGGGGGTTGTAATAACCCACACTATTATGGGTTAGAAAAAAAATTGAAATTGATTTTTTTTGTTTCAAAGAAGGGGATGTTTGGAGAATTATCAATTAACCTAGACTATATGACCCAATATGTGTGTTAGAAGTGTGGGAATATGTAATTTCCCAATCAAGATAGTTGTATCACTGAGAGGGGGAGGGGGTGAATTAGTGACACTTTTTCTTTTATATTCTTTTTCTTAAGAAACAACCTTAACCTCAAATTAAATATTTATTTCCCTACGGAAAAACAAATCAAACACATATCCACATGAACACAAATATTTATAAGGTTCACTATTAAACGAGAATAGCTATGTCCTTGGTATGGTTTGGAAATAATCCAATACCACACAGTCCACTAAAAAACAATCCTTTTGTGTGGAATACAATGAGTAGGATATACCCTTTCATTCTTGTAGCACATTGAAAACAATCCAATATTGCATGTGCTCTCTCTAGCACAAATAATGGAATACAAAGTTTTTGTAACAAAACATGTTACAGTGTTTCTTAATCAACTTCCACAAAAATAAACTTTTAATTCAATTATTCACTTTCTTACCCAGAAGTTGGTATGAAATTCCTAGACCTTTTAATGAAATTATAGTATGATTTTATCTTTACAAAAATCCCAGTAAAAAAATCCCAGTATGAAAATCCCAGTATGAAAATCCCAGTACAAAAAATCCTAGTATAAAAAATCCTAGTACGAAAAATCTTAGTATGATAATCCCAATACAATTTTCCCAGTACGATTCTCCCCAGTCTGAGAAATATATAACTCCATCCAAATATGCTTGAAAAAAATATACACCTCTTTTATCCTAAGTACAAAACACTCAGTTTGATTCCCAATCCAGTAGAATACAATAATCAGTTGAATAAACTTTTTTTAGCTGAATACGATGATTAGAGTTGAATATAATCTTTCCCTCTTCTATCCGGCAACAAAACTACTTTAATAAAACAAAATCCTGAAAATATTATTCACTTTCTAGAAATGTGGATCTTTTCTCTCCTCTTTCTCGAGCAATGCAATTCACCTCAAAACATAAAGTATTTTCTCCTTTTATAGGAAAGAATTAATAGTTTAGGCGGAATCTTAAAAAGGTCTTCCAACTTCACCAACATTACCAAGTCTTTAATCTTCCTTAAATATCAAATCATTCTTTGACTCATTCAATTTCCCATGAAATCTGGGTCTTTATTAGACTTCTTCAACCTTTCTTGAATTTTAGATCTTCTATTCAATTCAGCTTCCTTTAGTCTTCCTATAAAATATTCAATCCAATTCAGATTTGTCATTCTGATTTTTAAGTATGGTTGTTTAATTAAGAAATACCAGTATGATTTTTTCATTACAAAATCCCAATACAATTTGTTTAGTATGATTTCGTCAGTACGATTTCTTCAATACAAATTCTTCAGTTTGATTTCTTTAGTACGAATTCTTCAGTATGATTTTGTCAGTAAAAGTTCTTCAGTATGAATTCTTCAGTACAAATTCTTCAGTACAATTTCCTCAGTAGGATTTATTCATTACAAATTCTTCTGTATGAATTCCTCAATACAAATTCTTCAGTATGATTTCTTCAGGATAAATTCTTTAATACGATTTCATCAGTACGGATTATTCAGTACGAATTATTTTTCTTCCTAATCCACATCAACATATTTTTCTTCCTGAGCCTCAATAACATATTTTTCTTCCTAAACCTTGGAAATATCTTTTTATTCTTGAGCCTTGACAACATATTTTTCTTACTCAACTTTATTCAAAACTTTTCCTTCCTCACCTTCTTCTTCATAAATCTTGTATCATTAGTTTCACAACTTAGTTACAATTTATGAGAAAAACAAAACACCAAATCATCATCAGATTTTTATCAGATCCATGCTGAATCCGATTACAATCAGTACCTCATTATGATATTTTCCCATTTCAGACCCAAAGGTGAGTTCGATCAAAATATTTTCTTTCAAACAACTTCTTATTAATACGATGGACTTTCTTAAACAAAGTGAGTCTAATTTTTCTAAAAAATATTTATGAGTTTGATTTTCAACTAAAATCAATGTGATTCAGAATTCTTTTCTTATTTTCTAACAAAATCAATCACCAAAAATACTCTTCTTGATTATAATGGTCAATTCAATTTCTAGGAGCTTATGATTTTTTATCAATATCCCAATCAGATGGATTATATTGAATCATCCGGATGTTATGGATCTGATTGAAAATTCTCTTCAATACATATTTCTATCCGTTATCATATTATCAGTATATTTTCCTTCTTTAATATAATCAACATAATAATCTGTTGACAAAAAATAAAACCAAAACACAACTTGGGCCTAACAGTCTCCCCCTTTGTGTTTTTTCCAATAACTTTTCAATCAATTGAACCACTCCAAAATAATAAGTGGTATTGTTCTCCATTATTTTTCTAACCCCCTATATCTTTTATCCCCCAATTTTTATTATCTATTCCCCTTATTGAAAATCAAATTTAAAGGGTCCACCATTGAAAGTTTTTCCTTATTGACAAATGATCTCTATTTCCAAGGGTTGGAACTTTTCTTCTCTGAATCTTGAAACTTTTATTCAACATAGGCATCACATGAGTTTATTAATAAATAACCTTTAACTAAACAACTTTAAGTCAACATGGGTGAACCCGATGTAGAAAAAAAGATTGAATAATTAAGGTTGTCAATGCTTTCCATTGCACAAATTCCATGAAATACCCTTTTCATGTTTCTCTCAATATTCTCATGATTGTGGAAATCCTTGAAAGAATTTATTTAAGATAAAATTTACCCACACCAATCTCAAAAAATATATCATAAAGTACAGGTTTATAAAAACACAACTTTTCAAAAACTCATATTTTTCATAACCTCAATACTTTTTTTTGCTAGAATAGTAAGAGACTCATCAATTTAAGCTTACTTATTTTGACTTCTTCAATTACCTACATGTTAGTATAAATATAAAAAAATTGGGAATAAGGAGGGACCTTGATTGTTTCTTATAAACAACAATTGTAATGAGAGTCCTCTATTAGCCTTGACTTTTTCTTATTTTTCTAGGATTTTTCATTAGATGATATTTCTTCATTCTGTTCATTATTCTTAGGTTTTGTAAAATATTTATTGTTATCTATAGAATCTTCTGACGAGGATTTCAAAATTTCTTCATATTTGGTAAAATATTTGTTATAATCAGTTTGTAACATGTTGTCCATTCTTGTATTTTGATCTGGAAAGATAATTGAACAACTTTTGATATCATTCCCTTATTTCTTATATCCAAAATCTATTGATACATTTTTCAATTTTTTCTTATATATTTTGAAGTATATTTCTTCTCTTCTTCTTTCATTATTTTTTTTGCTTTGTCTAACTTCTGAGCCAAGTCAACGTGCTTAGGCTAGTTAACTAAGCACACTTTTTTTGTACTCAATAGATATATTTTTATTAAATTCTAAAGCATCCATCTTTGAGAATTGCTCAGAAACTTTTGTTATGCTGGTAACAAAACAAAACATCCTTTTTCAAGGTGCCTAGGTTGTTCTCACCTTTCAAAAATAGTTTCTAGTGATTGGACACTACTGGAAAAGGGATCTTTCCCAACAGTTGTGTACCAACGGTTCTTTGAACCGTTGGCATATCATATCTTTCCCAATGGTTTCTATAAACCGTTGGGAAAAACCCCTCAATGCATAGTTTTCCCAACGGTTGTATGAAACCGTTGGGAAAGATAGGTTTTTCCCAACGGTTCTTAAGAACCGTTGGGAAAAGTGGTGAAGGACCCTTGTTTTCCCGACGGTTATATGGAACCGTTGGGAAAGGTTGGTCTTTCCCAACGGTTATTAAAAACCGTTGGGAAAAAAAGCCCCAAATACCAAATCGATCCAGCGGCCTCCCCACATTACAGAAGCATTCACCTCGTGTCCTCCTGGAGCGATTTCTTGCAGAAGGACCTCCCAATCCCCACATCGTCCATCAGATCAGCACCTACCAGGTTAGACTCCTATATTTTATCAACGATATAGTTCCAGCTCTTATAAATCATATACTTATATTCTTGATTTTGTTATTCCCAATTATTAGGGTTTTTGTAAAAATTTATGATTGTTTCATGGTGGTCATGTGCACCACTATAGGTATATTGATTCACTAATTTATTTTGGTATTTCCATAAAATTTGAATACAATTTATTAATGAATCAATGTTGGGTGTTAACATGAAATTCATGTTCTTGATTTTTGTTGAACACCTTATTTATGGTATGGGGTAAGATTATTTAAAGTGTAAACAAATACTTATATAGAATTTCCTTGTAAAACCTGATGGTTTAATTCTAGTTAAATGGAATCATAATTTTTTATGTTATTAATATTTAGTAATTGGTAAGGTGAATCATATATGTATATGAAAAATAGATCAAGATCATTTAGTATTGGATAGAATTATTCCCTAGTAATGTGAGACCCTGATGTTGTTGGGTGAGTATGGAGTAGTGAGATATATTGCTGGTTACTTACCTTTTTTCAATTCTATGAGCTAATGATGGCATGCACTAATTTTTTGAGATCTTTCAATGTTTTTATGGTTTTGATAGTGATCCATGATGTGTATCCTAGTATGTAAGATCCTGTTGGGTATTAGACCCTAGATTGGGTGAATTTGTATGCGGTAGGGTGCTTTCTAGGATGGGTTGTAGTGATGTGATGGTAACTTATGAGAGGGGTGGGTCTTACTAATGTGGATTCATTCTATATCATAAGCATGTAAATATAATTTGTATTATGATAACTAAATTTGAATGATGTGTGATCAAATATTGTCTTATCCTGGAGAATTCCTTGTGATATATTGATATGGTGGCATGAGTGATGATGCATGTGGTGACATGACCAACATACATGTGTTTCATGGTTAGTGATCAATTAGGATAATGATCCTATGATCATTGGGATGTGACTCTCAATGATTCAAGAAGAGTTATTAATATGATAACATGAGGGTGTGTTCCTATTTCGTTTTGTCATTCGGTCAGTTTGGACCCCCCCACGCGTGTTTATCAAGCGCGCGCAACGCTTAAAGAACGCATAATGAGACCTCCCGCGCAGACCGCACGTCCGATTGACGTTCCGTCTGTGTGTGCACGTCGCGAATAATAATGGGATTGATGTCCTGTGATTTTAGGTCAATCTGATGTCGTCCGCTATGAGTTTAAACGTTAGACGCCCATTTTGGCCGTTTATGACACCAGAACGGCGTTCCCGGTCACCGCGGGCACACGGCACGTCCGATTGACGTGCCTTCTGCTCGCCCACATCACAATTCACTCAACCTTTGATGTCGTCCGATTTCACGCCATTCGGAATTCATTCGGCCAGTTTGGACCCCCCCACGCGCGTTTCTCAAGCGCGCGCAACGCTTAAAGAACGCATAATGAGACCTCCCGCGCAGACCGCACGTCTTATTGATGTGCCTTCTGCGCGTGCACGTCGCGAATAATAATGGTATTGTTGTCCTGTAATTTCAGGGCAATCCGATGTCGTCCTCTATGAGTTTTACTGTTAGACGCCCGTTTTGGCCGTTTATGACACCAGAATGGTGTTCCCGGTCACCGCGGGCACACGACACATCCGATTGATGTGTCGTCTGCTCGACCACATCACAATTCACTCACCCTTTGATGTCGTCCGTTTTCAGGGCATTCGGACTTCTTTCGGCCAGTTTGGACCCCCCACGTGCTTTTATCAAGCGCGCGCAACGCTAAAAGAACGCATAATGAGTCCTCCCGCGCAGACTGCACGTCTGATTGACGTGCCGTCTACGCGTGCACGTCGCAAATAATAATGGGTTTTTTGTCCTGTGATTTCAGGTCAATCCGATGTCGTCCGCTATGAGTTTGACCGTTAGACGCCCGTTTTGGCCGTTTTTGACACCAGAACGGCGTTCCCGGTCACCGCGGGCACACGGCACGTCCGATTGACGTTCCGTCTACTCGAACACATCACAATTAACTCACCCTTTGATGTCGTCCGATTTTAGGCCATTCGGACATCGTTCGTCCAGTTTGGACCCCCCCACCCCCACACGCGTTTATCAAGCGCGCACAACGCTTAAAGAACGCATAATGAGCCCTCCCATGCAGAACACACGTCTGATTGATGTGTCATCTGTGCGTGCACGTCGAGAATAATAATGGGATTGTTGCCCTGTGATTTCAGGTCAATCTGTTGTCGTTCGCTATGAGTTTGACCGTTAGACGCCTGTTTTGGCCGTTTATGACACTAGAACGGCGTTCCCGGTCACCGCGGGCACACGGCACGTCCGATTGACATGCCCTCTGCTCGACCACATCAAAATTTACTCACCCTTTGATGTCGTCCGATTTCAGGCCATTCGGACATCATTCGGCCAGTTTGGACCCCCCCACGCGCGTTTATCAAGCACGCGCAACGCTTAAAGAACGCATAATGAGCCCTACCGCACAGACCGCACATCCGATTGACATGTCGTCTGCGCGTGCACGTCACGAATAATAATTGGATTGTTGTACTGTGATATCAGGTCAATCTGATGTCGTCCGCTATGATTTTGACCATTAGACGCCCGTTTTGGCCCTTTATGACACCAGAACGGCGTTCCCGGTCACCGCGGGAACACGGCACGTCCGATTGACGTGCCGTCTGCTCGACCACATCACAATTCATTCACCCTTTGATGTCGTCCGATTTCAGGCCATTCGGACTTCGTTCGGCCAGTTTGGACCCCCCACGCCCGTTTATCAAGCGCGCGCAACGCTTAAAGAACGCATAATGAGCCCTCCCGTGCAGACCGCTCATCCGATTGATGTGCTGTCTATGCGTGCATGTCAAGAATAATAATGGGATTGTTGTCCTGTGATTTCAGGTCAATCTGTTGTCGTCTGCTATGAGTTTGACCGTTAGACGCCTGTTTTGGCCGTTTATGACACCAGAACGGCGTTCCCGGTCACCGCGGGCACACGGCACGTCCGATTGACATGCCCTCTGCTCGACCACATCACAATTTACTCACCCTTTGATGTCGTCGGATTTCAGGTCATTCGGACATCGTTCGGCCAGTTTGGACCCCCCCACGCGCGTTTATCAAGCGCGCGCAACGCTTAAAGAACGCATAATGAGCCCTACCGCACAGACCGCACATCCGATTGACGTGCCGTCTACGCGTACACGTCACTAATAATAATTAGAATGTTTCACGGTGGTTTCAGCTCAATCCGAGGTTGTCCGCTATGAATTTGCCCGTTGGACGCCCGTTTTGGCCGTTTATAACACCAGAACTGCGTTGTCGGTCACCGCGGGCACACGGAACGTCCGACTGACGTTCCGTCTACTCGACCACTTCATAAATCACTCACCCGTATTTATCGTCTGATTTCAGGTCATTCCGACATCGTTAGGCCCGTTTGGACCCCCCTCACGCGTGTTTACGAAGCGCGCGCATCACTTAAAACACGAATATTGAGCCGTACCGTTCAAACCACACGTCCGATTGACGTGAGGTCTGCGCGTACACGTCACGAATAATAATTAGAATATTGCACGGTGGTTTCAGGTGAATTTAAAGTCGTCTGCTATGAATTTGACCGTTTGATGCCCGTTTTGGCCGTTTATGACACCCGAACTGCGTTCTCGGTCACCGCGGGCACAGGGCACGTCCGATTGACGTGACGTCTGCTCGACAACTTCAGAAATCAATCAACCGTATTTTTCATCTGATTTCAGGCCATTCCGAAATCGTTTGTCCCGTTTGGACCCCCCTCACGCGCGTTTACGAAGCGCACACATCACTTAAAACATGAATATTGAGTCGTACCGTGCAAACCGCACGTCCGATTGACATGCCGTCTACGCGTACACGTCAATAATAATAATTATAATGTTTCACGGTGGTTTCAGCTCAATCCGAGGTCGTCTCCTATGAATTTGACCGTTGGACGCCCGTTTTGGCCGTTTTTGACACCAGAACTACGTTGTCGGTCACCGCGGGCACACGACACGTCCAATTGACGTGCCGTCTGCTCGACCACTTCATAAATCACTCACCTGTATTTGTTGTCTGATTTCAGGCCATTCTGACTTCGTTCGGCCTGTTTGGACCCCCTCGCGCGCGTTTACGAAGCACGCTCATCACTTAATACACGAATATTAAGCCGTACCGCGCAAACCGCACGTCCGATTGACGTGACCTATGCGCGTACACGTCACGAATAATAATTAGAATGTCTCACGGTGGTTTCAGCTCAATCCGGAGACGCGGTGTGGCCGACACCACTCAAAGTGTCCGTCTTTTGTTTCAAAAGGACGTCATTTTAAGTGAAAAGCATCAACTGGCATACGGAAAACCGACCAAACGCATTCTGAATCTGTTGATAATTTATCCCAACAATCCATGGGTCATATGTGACGTGTACGAGCCAACCTGGGAAGAATCCAAGTCGCGGTGTGGCCGGGATAAGTCTAAGTGGCTCTCTTTTGTTTAAAATGGACACCATTTTAAGTACATACGGAAAAATGACCAAACGGATTCGGTTTCCATTGAAAATTTATGAGAACGATCCATGGGTAATATGTGACATGTACGAATCAACCCCGCCACAATCGGACACGCGGTGTGGCCGACACCACTCAAAGTGTCGGTCTTTTGTTTCAAAAAGACGTCATTTTAAGTGAAAAGCATCAAGTGACATATGAAAAACCGACCAAAGGCATTCGGACTGTGTCGATACTTTAGCACAAGGATCCATGGGTCGTATGTGACGTGTACGAGTCAATCCCGCCTCAATCTGAGGAGTGGTGTGGCCGACACCGTTCTAACTGTGTCTCTTTTGTTTAAAATGGACAGGATTATAAGTGAAAAGAACAACTGACATATGCAAAACTGACCAAACGCATTCCGAATCTGTTGATAATTTATCACAATGATCCATCGGTCATATGTGACCTGTACGAGCCAACCCGGGCTCAATCCTATTGAATAATATTAATGTTTTTGGTTGAACCAACACATATTTTTTGTGTGTTCGAGTCCAACAAAATACCACCAATATCCATAGAAAGATTATTTTCCCCTAAAAATTTCACAGTGACCAAAGTTGAAAGCACGTTTCTTAACAACATTCGTATATTTATTACCTAAACCTAAAAACTTTCTATTATTAATCTTATTATTTTATTTTCAGACTTATTTGAATTATAAATATTTGAAACTTTTCCAGATTCATAATATTTAGAAATATTTTCAGACTCAGAGTATTTTGAGACTTCTAAATTCCAAACTTTGTTAATCTTGGATATATAAATAACTTTCCTAGATTCCTTATTCTTAGAAATAATTCCATATTTCATCTTACCTATTGAAGGTAAATTTTGTTGAACCTTCTCAGGTTTCTCATTATTATAACTTTCACCAACTTTAGAGATAGAATTCTTGAACCTTTTATTTCTTTATTCATCTTTAGAAAGTTTTTGTTGAACAAGGTCTAAATTTTATTCTTTTTTTCCTTTAGCTTCACTTCCTAATGATCATTTCGATTCTTTTCTTCTTCAAGATATTTCTTCAAATCATAATTTTTTTTCACCAGATTAACTTTCTCACTAGAAAAACATTCTTGATTGTTTGTTGTGGAACATTCATCTTCTAACTTCTTGTTTTTATTTTCAAGTATTCAAATTTTTCTCAGACATTCTTTCAACTCTTCTTTCAAATGAAATTCAAGTTAATTTTCTTATTCATTGGAACTAATGATTCTAAATTATTCATCATTCACTTTTGCAATAAACATATTCTCAACACCATAATCAATAGAATTTTTGGATTCATCTTCACTTTATTCTTATTGGAAACAAAAAACATCACTTCTAGAAAAACTTTCCTCATTAACTATTTTAATAAACATATTCTCTGCAACACCATTGGTAACCTCCTCACCATCATCATCTTTAGACAAAAATGTTCTCTTTTTGGATTTAGAGAACTTCTTATCTTCCCTCTGGGAATATAATTTTTCTTTATCACTCTTTTTCTTCCAAGATCTTCTTGGACTTATTTCTTCTTCTTCACTTTCTTATTCATCACTTTCTACTTCATTACCTCCTTGAGGAAAATTGGAAACAAAATCCCCAATGTCTCCATATCCAAAATATTTTTAGGGAAGTTTCCCTTTATAAATTCTTGTAACTATTTTCACATTTTTTTGAAAAAAAGGATAAAATTTAATTAAGATTTTTACATACCTCATTTTCGAAATCATAATCTCAGCTTCTTTTTATTCAAGAAACTTCTTTGAATTTTCTTTCTTGGTAGACATGAAAGACCTTTTTCTATATTTTTTTGTTTTTCTATTTCATCGCATTCTCCCTTCTCATTTTATAAGTAATGGGAGTATTACAAAAATCATCTAGATATAATGTTTCTGGATCTCTATCTTCCAATGAAGAAACATTAGAATAATACTTATTAGAAAGAATTATCAATATATTTTCAACAATGTTAGAATATTCTAACTTTTCACCAAGACATATAATAGTGTGCACAATGTCATTTACCCTGGTAAATAATTCATCAACCGATTCATGTTCTCCCATCTTGAGGTCTTCATACTTAAATCTCTATATTTGTAACTTTTACTTCTTCACTTTTGTATTGCCTTTATAAATATTGTTTAACTTATCCCAGATTACTTTGGTAGTGGAAACACCTTTTACTATTAGAAACTCACTTTCAGAAAGTAACGGGAGTAAATAATTATTAGCTCTTCCGTCATTATCAAGATTTTCCTTATCAATATAATTGAGAGGAGAATTATCAATATGAGGAAGTAAACCATCTGTAATAGCCCTTAAAACATCATAACCAAGAGACATAATATTTGGAAGAATTATTCCTTTTTAGATATGATAATTCCTATAATTTAATATCAGAATCCCCTTACTATTCACACAACTCAGATTTTCCATAACAACTTCTTCTTCAAATATTTCAGCAAAGAATAAGTTAAGGGAACCTCTCGTTATGATACCACTTTTAAGTACCCAGTCAAGATAGTTATATCACTGAGAGGGGGAGGGGGTGAATTAGTGATATTTTTTCTTTTATGTTTATTTCTTAAGAAATAACCTTTACATCCTGTTAAATATTTCTTTCCCTGATGAAAAAAATCCAAACATACATCCACAGGAATGCAAGTATTTACATGGTTCACTATTCAATAAGAATAGCTACATACTTGGTATGATTTGGAAATAATGAAATACCACATAATCTATTAGAAAACAATCCTTTTATCTGGAATACAACAATTAGTATATACCTTTTCACTGATGTATCACTTTGAAATCAATCCAATAGCGTGTGTGGTCTCTCTAGCACAAATGATGTAATATAAATCTTTTGTAACAAAATATGTTACAGTGCTTCTTGGTCAACTTTCACTAACATAAACTTTCAATTCAGTTCCTCACTTTCTTACCCAGAAGTTGGTAATAACTTCTTGGAATTTTTAAGGAAATCCTAATATGATTTTCTCGATATAAAAATCCTCGTATGAAAATCCCAGTACAAAAATCCTAGTATGAAAATACCAATACGAAAGTCCTAGTACGAAAATTCCAGTATGAAAAATCCCATTAGAAAAAATCCCAGTATGAAAAATCCCAATATGAAAAATCCCAGTGTGAATATACCAGTATGATTTTCCCAATAGGATTCTCCCTAGTCTGAGAAATATATAACTCTATCTGAATATGGTTGAGACAAATCTAAACCTATTCTATTTTAAGTACAAAACACTCAGTCTGATTCCCAATCCAATAGAATACAATAATCAGCTGAATATGATGTTTTATCTGAATATGATGATTAATGTTGAATACATTTTTTTCCTATCCTATCTAACAACAAACCTTATTTAAGAAAGTATAATATGGAAAACCTTCTTCACTAGCTAAAAATTCAGAGATTCTCTCTCTACTTTGATGAACAATGAAATTCATATCAAAACACAAAGTGTTCTCCTTTTATAGGCAATAAATAATGGTTTAGGTGAGATGTTGAAAAGGTTTTCCTACTTTACCAACATTCCCAAATCTTTAATCTTCCTTAAATATCAGCTCATTCTTTGACTCATTCAATTCCACCTGAAATCTGGGTATTTCTTTAACTTCATCAACCTTCCTTGAATTTTATATCTTCTATTAAATTCAACTTCTTTTAGTCTTTCTAATAAATCTTCTATCTGATTCCAATTTGTCATTACGATTTTCTAGTATGATTTTTTAATGAAGAAATCCCAGTATTTTTTTTTCATTATAAAATCCCAATATGATTTGTTCAGTATGATTTATTCATTAGGATTTCTTCAGTATGAATTATTTAGTATGATTTATTCATTACAAATTATTCAGTATGTTTTCATTAGTATGAATTCTTCAGTACAAATTGTTCAGAAAGAATTCTTCAGTATGAATTCTTTAGTAGGATTTCCTTAGTGTGATTTATTCAGTACGAATTATTCAGTACGAATACTTCAGTACGAATTATTCATTATGATTTCTTTAGTATGAATTATTTAGTACCATTTTATCAGTATGAATTATTCAGTGTGAATTATTCAGTACAAATTATTTTTCTTCTTAAGCCTCATCAACATATTTTTCTTCTTAAGCCTTGACAACATCTTTTTTTTCTCGAGTGTTTGAAATATCTTTTTCTTCCTAATCCTTAGTAACATATTTTTCTTACTCAGATTTCTTCAAAACTTTTCCATATCACATTTTTACTCATAAATCTTGTATCATACGTTTCACAACTTACTTATGATTTATGAGAAATAAAAAAACCAAATAATCATTATATTTTTATCAGAATCATGATAAATCCGATTACAATCATTACCTCATTATGATATTCTCCCATTCCAAACCTAAAGGTGAGTCCAATAAGAACCTTTTTTTAAATAGATTCTTCTTTATATGATTGAATTTATTAAAAAAAATGAGTCTGATTTTTTTGAAAACTATTTGTGAGTCTGATTTAAACTGAAATCAAAGTGATTCAAAATTCATTTCTTCTTTTCCAGAAAATAAAATCACCAACAAACTTCTTTCTGATTACGATGGTGAATTAAATTTCTATAACCTTATGAATTTTTATCAATATCCCAATATGATGGATTGTATTGACTCATCTAGATATTCTGGATTTGATTGAAAATGCTCTTCAATCCATATTTACATCCATCATCATCTTATTAATATAATTTCTTCAACATAATCAACATACTGATCTATTGACAAAAAATACAACCAAAAAAAAAACTTGGTCCTAATAGAATATGTTTTTAATTTTTTTTGAATGGTATCCCATGATCAAGGTTGGATATTCTTATTTTCCTAAGACTATAACCATGTTTGGGTAGGTGTTGAAGGTATTATATTGTGATTCTAAAACAACAAAATGATTCCTCAATTTTAAAAAAAGAAATTATATTAGTTGATGCATTCATTAAAACATTTGAAACACATGAATATTTTTCAGTGTTTGAAATCAAGTGTTTAGATAATGGCACACCATCCATTAGAAGCTGCCCTGTATAGCCCTTTAGTCTCTTCTTGAACTCTCTTCAGGTTCTCTCTCAGCTCTTGAATATCTTTATTTGATATATTCTGGGCTTCTATGACATCCTTCAACACTTTTAGTCTCGCAAATTTCTCCTCTTCAAGCTGTTTCTTTAGTTTATCAGTTGATTCTCATAGATTTTATTCCACTATCTCTATAATTTGTTTGAGATGATGCTCATAAAAAGGAATCACATTACTAGAACAACACAAAGAGAACCCAACAATAAAGAGTACATTTACCTTCCTCAAATATAGAAATCGCTCGATGCACTCATACACTAGAAAAATGGAACAACATATTCAGAATACAAAACTCTCCCCCCTGCATAAACAAAACTCAAACTGAATACAATATACATCACCAGAATTCAAACTATTTCCAAGAAAAACAATATAAAATTTAATTATCAATATCATTAAATTAAAAAAAACATAATTAAATTCAATGTATAAAAAAATAATAAAATTTATATAAAAAATGTTCCTCAATATCAGTATTACTAGAACCATCACAATCCTCATCATCTCCTATAGAAACACCAATATCATTATCAGATTATCTTAGACCACCAACATTAACATTTTCATGAGAATCAATATCTCTATCATCATAAGAACCTAAATCAGTGGCAAGAGAAGAAAAATCCTTATAAACTGAATGTATATAAATGAATAAAATTTAATTAATGAAAAAATAAAAAGTTTATATACATATTTGTTATAACTCATTTTTATTTACATGAAATATTATTAGAACACATATTTGATATAAATCATTTATAAATTAAATGTTATGTAGAAAATCCATTATGTCACACTCCACCAATTTCATATGGCATACCAAACATTAAGGGGGACATTAAAGAAGTTTCTATAAGAAAAAATTTCCTAAAAAAATATACATGGTATGAAATGTTCATAAGGAATGAGCTCACAAACTACAATTTAAATTTCAAATGGAAGGTGCACCTAATTCACACTCACCATACACCACTAGTTTCTCATGATATTGAGAAATTCATGTCTATGCAAAGTATAAAAATTAGTGAAATCTAAATTTAATGGTTAAATAGAATTATTGTTCTATATATCTAAATAAAACTTACATGAAAAAATGAGGACATGTATTTTAAGGTTACCCAATCTAATATTTAGTTTGAAAAATGGGAATATGGTTCAACTGCTACTTATTCAGTTTGTAAACTAATATAATCAAAATTACAATGATTATTATTTTCAGAAAACATAAATATTAGTTTCATTTCCTAGATGTAGATGAAGATGAAACATTTAACCTTTTACCATTCTGAAGAATATCATTGGACCTTGGTCATCACAAAGTGCCTTTAGTTATGGACACTTCTTTAGCACTGTTGAGAATGTTAAAAGTATTATGATAAAGATGAACTACCAAAGAATAGCCAAATTTTAAAGCATTAATTTTTTTCACTATACGAAGGATCCTAAGAGTCTATGATCTCTCTTTTAGCTTGGGATGACTCTGGAACATTTAAAATTTAAAATATCAAAACAACATCTAGTCATGATACATCCGAGATTTGTACAAACTTATATGGTGTGTTGGTTCGAAATATATTTATCACAGATTATATTGCTAATTTTTTTTCTTCTACAATAGTTATAAATGTTTCATGGCATCAAGCCTTCAAGAAAAAAGGGAGGTTACCTTTTATATTAAGTGGTTATCTACCTAAGGACTACTAGCCTACACTGATAACAACTACAAAACACAGGAAGTAAACATAAAATCACCAATGGGTGTCAAAACTCCTAAAAATGAGAATGACCAAATTGATTTGTAAGACTAAAAAAATGATAATAAAGGATTGAATTCCCCTAAATAATAATATATTTTGTGATATAGGTGGAATAAGAGGCTATTTATTATCAAGTTAACTTCAAATATACTTGTATGAAGGAGACATATAATAAGACCATGGATCATAATATCATTGAACTTTTAAATTTCAAACAAAAATCAATAAAATAAACATTACAAAGTTAGTGAATAGTAAGTAACAATCATTCCAATCAACACAAAACAATATAAAATGAAATTTTGAAAGAATCAAACATCCAATTCAATTTTTTTGTACAAAATGAATTTCAAATTAACAAATTTGTATATAATGATAATTTTATCAATGAATTCAGACTCTAAATTTTAAAATCATCGACATCCAAATTAAAAAATTAAAAAACCAAAAAATTTCATACAAATGTCTATATTTTCACTAGAATGAATCTCAAAACATTAAGATACTAGTTGGTAATGTATACCCTATCATAAAAACATCACAAGAAAATAAAGGAAAGTGTTAGAAAGAATTTAATGGTGGTGATGATATTTTTTGACCAAACCCCCAATATTAGGAAGTGTTTCTATTCACCCTTTATGAACAAATTATCTTACACATAGACCTATACTACTAAGATTTGATATGTAGGAAGTATATAATAGAAAATATGGATAAAGAAAAATACAACAACTATTTGATATAGTCATCCTATTGAGAAGATATTTCACCCACAAAAATGGTTTAGTTAAAGCTTATAATTAAAAACATGAAATAAAATATGATAGTACTTAGATGAAACTCAGATTGAAGAAAACTAAGTATATAGAGGGAAATATGGAAAAAAACCTTGTTTTTTCATCACAAGGGGTCGAAGGACTTGAATTGGTGCCCAAAAATCACATAAATTATTAACACCTATAGAAGAAGACTGAATGCTCACATAGAGGTCACATAGATTGAAAAAATGTGAGAGAAAGACTGGATAAAGAGATATATGAGGACTTCTTAGAAATGCATGATAGAAAATTCTATAGAAAATAAAATATAATTGAGGGTTAGTAGAGAATTGAAGTAATGACTATTGAGATACCGACATCTTGTGATTACCACTGAGGATAATTACAACTCGTACATGAACAAAACCTCTCCATCCTCCTACAAGACCGCCTAATATACTATAACTCAAGGTCAGCTAAGTGATGGTTCAGAAGCCACGCTACTTCCCATAGGTTCACCTTTTCAAGAGTAGAGGGTAGGAATATGATCCACTTGGGGGATTTCACCAAAAAGAAACTGAGCATGGTCTAAACTACTGGTTGACACATATAACAACAAAAAAACCCAAGTGGTAGACATAAAATCACTAAATGGGAATAAAAACTTTTGAAAAATTATAATGAACAAAATTAGAAACAATACTAATAAAAAATGAGAATGAAGGATGGAATTCTCCTGAATAATAATATCTTTGGTGACATAGGAGGAATAAGAGGTTACCAACTATCAAGTTAACTTAAAATCCACTTACATAAAGGAGAAATAATAATACCATGGATCATAATATCATTGAGACCTAAAATTTAAAACAAAAATTTGGAAAATCAATGATCCAATTCTAGAAAGCAATCTCTAACAAAAATTCATCTAACCCTAAAATTAAATAATGATGTTTTCAAATAATTATACATCCAATTCAAATTTTTTTTTATACAAAATGAATTTCAAATTAACAAATTTGATTATAAATGATAATTTTATCAATTCATTTAGACTGGAATTTTGAAATCATCAACATCAAAATTGAATAATCAACAAAATAATTTTTTTATACAAATTCCACCATTTACACCGGATGGAATTTCAAAATATTAAGATGCTAGTTTGGAAAGTATACCCTATCATAAAAATGTCACAAGAAAATAATAGAAAGCGTTTGAAATAATTTAATAGTGGTGATGATGATGGTATTTTTGACTAAAACCCCAATATGAGAAAGCATTTTCATTCAAAATTTTAGAACAAGTTATATTCAAAATAGTCTGATACTACCATGAATTGATAATAATAAAGTATATAATTGGAAATATGAATTAAAAACAATATTATAATAACTATTTCATATGACCCTCCTCTTCAGAATATATTTCACCCAAGAAAATATTTATTTTAAATCTTATAATTCAAAATATGAAATAAAAAATGATAGTACTTAGATGAAACTATGAATAAATAAAACTAAGTACATATAGGGAAACATGTGGCTTTAAAGGAAATAAATTGAGCTTAAACATTTTCACCTTATGTAATTTAAATAAAAAAAATAGAAACATTAAAACAAGTTAATGTTTTCAATGAAAAGAAAATTTCAAATCAAATGATGAGATTTATCTAATTACATAAACCATATGAAGAAAAATCCAAAAAAAAAAATTTATCAAATAAGAAAAAAAAATTAGGTTATAACAGTCCCACCTTCACCCAAAGCCAAACATCTAGCTTTACCCTAAACCAAACTAGCTATAATATTAAAAAATATTAACAAAAAATATAAAAGCATGTAAAAATAAATTCAATTTATAACATTGAAAAAATAAAATTCATATCATATACTTACTAAAATTTTAGTAGAAAATTAAAAATACTGTTGTTAAGGGAAACTTTCTTTTTATACCCAGAACCAAGTAGAAGTAGTTTCATTTCTTATGAATGCATAATGGCCTAAAATATTTATGCCTTTCATAATTGTTTGAGGGTGAAATATTTAGTTGATAAAAACTCAAAAAAATAATAATATTAAAGTTACGAATACTACTATATTTTGTGTTATTTCATTACCATTTTCTAAAGTCCTTCTAAATTGTCGAATAAATAATTCTTCAAATCAAATGAGAAGGTAAGAACAAGAAGAAAGTTCAACATGAAATGTAATTCCTAGAACCAAAAGAACCTCTCATTTATCCAACTTCCCAACCTAATTTTACTATAGAAGAATCTTATAAAGTAATGGCCATTTTTCAAAACTGAAATTATATAATAAGAATTACATATGTCAAAAAATGAATATGATAAGATAATTAATAAAAAAATGATAATTAGAAATATAATTGTTAAGGGAAGCTCTGTAACATCCCGGCCCAGCTCACCATCGACCTGGTGGCCGGACCGGTCGCCACATGGCCTCAAGCGCGTCTCCCCATATGGAAAAGGCTACCGACTAGCAGCAAGGGTCTCAGGAGGTGATAGTGGGGAGACTATACCCTCTTATCAGAGTTGCATAGCGGTATCTCAGAGTAAATAACATTCAATAGCAGAAGCAATAATAGATAAACAATGAACAAACAAGAACGAAAGACAAATAGTGATCATTTTTATAAAAGGTGGCTAAAGCCAGTTTACATGATACATGGATGATGAATGATACAATGTGAAAACAGGAAGCAATACAGCATGATTACAATACAGTGTAATAGAATAAGGAAAAGACAGCAAGGCCCGAAGGGTGTTCTCCTAAGCATCCCGAGCTCCCACTAGGTCCTTTGCTCCTATCCCCAGGTGCAAGCAACACAGTAACCAACCTAGGTCCTGCAAACAAGAAAGGTCTAGTTGGGTACCCCAATGCAATGGTGGCCTATGTAGGGTGTGAGATATAAATCTCAGTCGGCCAGAACCACCGGTTTCTAACCCAATCCAGACAGTGTGTATTTAATTAAATAGGAAGAAGGTATAGCAGGATTCAATAAACAGAACAATATAGAATGAAAACACCCGTCCATGTTTCCCCAAAAGAAAACCTGACGGCTATACCAGCTTCGGCTCGTTGCCGGGATATCAGTCTGACCATGTCACCATATATATATATATATAAGCATTTAGGTCATAGATGGCGTGGGGTAAGAATGGCTCCCAACCATAAATCAAGATTAGAAGGCACGAGGTAAGAGTGCTTATCATCCCAATATGTCAACTGGAAAGGGGTATGAATGCCTCCTTTCCATCATTTGTGATTTGTGGGCACGAGGTACGAATGCCTCTCGTCCCTATCGGTTAACTGGAAAGGGGTATGAATGCCTCCCTTCCATAAACATATAGAGAATAGCGGGCACAAGGTAAGAATGCCTCTCATCCCTATCGGTCAACTGGAAAGGGGTATGAATGCCTCCCTTCCATAAACGTATAGAGAATAGCAGGCACGAGGTAAGAATACCTCTCGTCCCTATCGGTCAACTGGAAGGGGGTATGAATTCCTACCTTCCATAAACGTATAGAGAATAGTGGGAATGAGGTAAGAATGACTCTCGTCCCTATCGGTCAACTGGAAAGGGGTATAAATGCCTCCCTTTCATACACGTATAGATATCGCATCTTGTATGGGGTGGACATGCCTCCCACCCATACTCAAGTAAGCTGGAATGGGGTATGCATGCCTCCCATCCATAACCATTCAAAGTAGATGGCATGGGGTATGAATGCCTCCCATCCATAACCAAACACATTCGTTACTAGCATTATATTACAATGCATAAGGCAGTACCTCTTATTCATTTAAAATAGACATTCCACATTCACAAACACCCATATTCAATTATGGTACTCATTCACAATCATAACAATAAACACTAGGGTCATACTTCAACCCTCTCAAGTGTGCTATTCAGTTAAACCATCATTCATACTTATCAAACAACACATAAGTAATTACCTCTTATGCACTCCAATTAACCATATCAAAACCCCAACCCAACCTATTAAACTATTCCATTCAGTGCACTTTCCCTATTCAAGGCCATTTTATCCAATTTTCCTAAACATGGAAAATTAGGCAATGGTTCCCCATGAGGGTCATTCCATCTAGTTGCCTAAACCTGACAGGACGATTAATAATGCAAGCGTCATAGTCATTGCACCTAGTTGCCTCCATCTCATTTAATCCATTCTAATCAAATTCATTTAACCCCCTTATCTCAAGGGAAATTACAGTCCAAGGGTTCAACTGCAAAGTGAGGTGTTATGGAAACATAGAATTTTCCCACTTGGGTAAATTCAACAAAGAATAAATGAGCATCCAAACATACCATTCAGTAATTATCACAAAGGCAAGGAAAAGTAGGCAAGAATAAATGTCTACTTCCTACTTTTTATCTTGAAGACAACGCACCTTTGATCGAGGGGTTTTATTATTAAATCGTTAGTTTAGTGACCAACAACCTATTTTATCTTGTTCCTGCAGTTCACACAGTTTTCACGGAAGCACTTACTCAGGAATAACTTGCAGAATTAAAGTACTAAGGCAGTGCATAAATTAACTCATTTGAACTTCACTTTAAATAAAAAGGCAGGAGAGGGACCCTACCTCAAGGTGGATCCATCCGTCCACTCCGTCTCTTGGTGCTTTCTAACTAAAGCTACCGCTGTTTCTCCTGCACGATGCATATGTGATTTCACATACGTATAAGGACACCTAGCCTCTATGCACACGCTACGCATGGCCATGAGCATGCACAAGAGGATCCTTACACATATGCTTATACACATAAGCCTGTCTCTGCTCACCTACGCAGGCACTTTTATATATGCAATGGGGACAACTAGCCCCATGCATGTATATTCACTGCCATGCACGAATATACACATATCGAGGGAACCCACGTACATATAAACACGTACCTATGCCTACGCAGGCAAGCCGCCTAAGATCCGAAAAGTGAAACCAACTCCAAAGGTCCAACGCACTAAGGGAAACAAACCAGGAACCTCTAAAACAACTAAAGATATTAATTGGAAGCTACGAAACAACCAAAGGTAGAAAAACCTTACCTCAGAAACAAACCAGAAGTTCAAAACAACCATAATCCACCTCACCTTCGGTGGCAGACATCATACGCGCACCAACAAGGTCCCGAGGAACCTTCCGCACAACCCTGGAACAAGCGTAATTAGAACGAAACCAAAAAAAACACAACCCTAACCCTCGAGAGATTTGGCCGAACCAAAATAGGGAAAATAGGAGCCCTAAAACCGTCCAAGAAGGGAGAAGGAAGGAGAAAGGAGGCCTACCGCAGAGATTCGAAGGTGGAATTGCCAAGAACGGAGGAGGAATCACCAGTCGAAGGGAGGCCGTAGGAGGGGGGTGTCACACGATAAAGGGGGATCTCCCTGGGCTACGCGTGGGTCTAGCGAGAGAGGAGGTGAGGGAGTGTTTACTTTAGGTTTTATTTATTTTATTTTTTAATTTCATTTAAAATATTCCAAAACCCAAGAAAGAGGGCCGCACATGGTTTATCCCGCACAGTTTTCCAAACTGTGCGCAAATCGTGCGGCCTCTACTGGATACCCCAGGCACCCCGCACGGGCTTGTCGAACGGTTTGGGGAAACCATGCACAGGCCGTGCAGACTCCTCTGCCTCCATATTTCAAGCCACACGGTTTGGGCCGCACGGTTTGGGAAACCATGCGCCAACCATGCGCCTTCTGTTGTTCTTTAAAAACCAGCCTCCTTCGATTACGACGCACCCGAAACACCTCAAGACACTCGGGAAACTTAACAGGCATTCTCCCATGACCAAAAACATTAAAAGATAAGGGTTCAAACATTTGGAACCTCGTTCCGAAGCCTAGTTCTAAAAACGACCGGTTCAGTAATTGAAAAAGTTCAATTTCCCCCACTTTTTAATCCGATTCAAAATGCGGGTCATTACAACCTCACTTTCCATACATAAAACCTGAAAGAAGTAGTTTCACTTCTTGTGAATGCATAATGGCCCAAGAAATTTTTTCCTTCTTGGATTTACAGAAGGTGAAATATTTAGTTGATAAAAACTCATACAAAAAGAAAATAATCTTAAAGGATGTTCTAGCTTATATAGAATGTGGAATACTGCTTTAAAAGTAAGGAAATTTCCAATAAAATAATCTGCAATCACCTCATCTCTAAATTAAAAAAATATTAAATATTAATTAACCTATAATAGTTACTCTATGAAGCATAAATACATAGTTTCCATGCTTATATATTTTATTTTTTTTATTAAAAGAAGGCCTCCTAAATGATGTAAGGGGATAAAATAGTCACAATTAGAAGATTATGAGCCATATAATAGTAAATTTATTAGTATTTATGATATATATTTGTTACTTATTTAATGTAATTATAATAAAAAAATCAATTTTTTGATTGATTAATTTTATATAAATATAATAAATACATTGTAAAATAAATTTTTATAAGATTTAGAAGAAGAACCTACACCTAAACTCCAATATTCTCACATAAGTCTACAGAAATTTGTGTGCGTTGAATAGGGAGTCAATTTAAACATGAACCTAGAAACTTTTGTGGGCTAAGAAGGAATTAAGAGAAAATGGAGAAGTTAGTGATATATTTTGTAATGAGAAAATAAAATTCATAATTATGTAACAAAGCTCCATAAATGAGTTAAACGATGAATATTGAAAATTTATAATGAACATAAGGTAATAATAAATGAATATATATATATATATACATGAAAAAATGGTTAAAAATGTCTATTTTTCAACTCATAAAAAAGAATGTATTGTAGGGAAAATATAATTTTTTCATTAAATGTGTTATTTTTTATAACATACCAGTAAAAATGAAAATATATAAGATCCATTTTATAATGTAATTTAGTGTATTTAAATGTGATAGATGAATGAATATAGTTATAAAAAAATCAAATGTAATAAAAAATTCAATTTTTTATTCATAATGTGTGTAACTGAATAAAAGTTGCAACCATCCATTTCCTAAAGAATGAGTAAAAAAATTATATTTTTACACTTCATTTTTTGATACATATAAGTTAAAAAAATTGTCAGACCTATATATTTACAAAATTTTATATTAAAAAAATAACTATTAAAAAAATTCAAAATATATGAACAAATAATAAGAATATGAATATGTATATTTTATTTAACAAAATATGAACAAATACAAACAATAAATTAAAATATGAATGGATTTTGGAAATATATGAAAAAATATGAACCAGATTATATGAGAAATAAATATTGGTTTATTATATTTAAAACATAAAATATAATTAAGTAAGAATAAATGAATATCGATGAACTAATTGTAGTTTCACTTGCATAACCTCATGGTTGGTACCTCTGAAGTAATGAAAACCTTCAAAATTAGGTAGTTCTTTAAAATATTGTGATAAAAAAAATAAAAAGGTGAATTTTTTACCAATATGGAGAAAGGATATGGGATAAAAGGTTTTTTGAGGTTATATTACATAAAAATATGAAGTAGTGTAACCTCACTCGAGTATAGAAGTTGGTGAGTTTCATAGTCAGAGAGGAAGACCAATGTTCATCAATGCGACTTGTATTTCGATAAGATGAGGTGTTTGATGAGGTCTTGTAGAGTAGAAATGGATCATGAAATATGGAATGGTTGATTATGAGTAAGTCTTTGTATGGGAGTATTAGAGAAGTTTATTTAAGAAGACAATGAAAACCCCTAAAAATATTTTAAAAACATCATCTTTGGGTTAGAGTATTCAAGAGGAAAGAGAGGGATAGATCTGTGAGGGTTATGGAGGGTGGGAAGTAGGGATCCAAGGAACAAGGATCAAGGGATTGGAGGTATGTTGAGAAAATTTTGAGATGGTGACACAGATAGTGGGAGGCAGAGATAGGAACTGTGGGATATGAGGGGAGGCCAATTGGAAGTGAGGATGGGTAAGGGAAAAAGGGGAGGGGAAATGGTGTATAGATGGAGTGATGCATGTAATTGTAGCTACAAACTTTACAATGAATAATATATATATATATATATATTCAAAAAATATCAATATATATATATATATTCATAATATATATACACACACATTATACATAAAAACCTATAAGGGAACCCAATACTACAGTTTGGTAAGCTTAAGCATATGTACAATTTCTAAATCAATCTATGTGATTTCTATAAGTTTATTCACCACTTTATACTGTTAAAATACTATTCCTAGATTTGTATAATCCACCAAAGATTTGATAATAAGTCCTATAAATCTTTCAAGCTTGAGGTTAATTCCCAAAAGTAGGATTGACATTCTTATCCCTCTTATGCACAAATTTCGACTTATGTAAACAACCATTTTAGCATCAATTGTGCCCCTTAATACCACCATGTTATGTTTAACTTATCAGGATTACATAATGAAACTTATAATTATACCATATGAAATTAAAAATAACTTATCAACACCTAATATACCATTATTCTCATTCTTTATTAATTTGTTAACCTTATTTACCTATATAAAATCATCACATTATTGTCCATTTATCTTATTCATTTCATATTCACCTTTACACAACCAGTTCATCAGTTTAAACATGTCTAAACTTAATTCTAACCCCATATCACCATTTTAGAGCCACATTCATTATTATACAAATCAAAATATTCTATTTTTTACAAATTAGACTAATTTCCAGTAAAAAAACACTTATGAGTAAATTAAATCAATAAGCAATCTAGAATTCACATATGAACACATACCAATCCCATGAGAAAGTGATTTGTCATCTTACTCAAAGAGGAAAAGGAATCCTCTTATGGTATAGACCCATAGCTTCTTTAAGAGTATAAGGATTCAATACTCTAAATAAATAAAAATAGAATTATAAATATATAATGGTCAAGGCCCCCATAATTTAAAAACATATTGGAATAATTAAAAAAAATTACTCAAGTGATATTTTTAAAATTTGTGTCAGCTAGTGATCATTGCTTGAATTTTTTTTCTTATAAAAGGCAATGCTACCTAAGTACTTAACTAATAATTTTAAAACTTATTAGAACAACATAAGAAAAAAAATAACACAATTCATTTTGAAATTATATGTCAATGAATATTTATTTTAACCAAATTTCTTATTGATTAATCTATTGATTTAAGGAAATCGTTTTACCATTTAAAACATTGAAATTAAAAGGGTCCATATATCCAAGAAAATTAAAATGAATGATTTTAGGAATTTTAGAAACACATAATAGAAGAATGGAAAATGTAAACAATAAGAATATTGATTAAAATAATGTAAATAAAAATTAGAACCTGAATAATAGAATATAAGAATCATACTGTAGAGGAAGGGTATTAGGGGTTTGAGGTAAGGCCATGGTTCAAGTGAACTATGCACAAGTGGGGGATGGGGAACAACTATTAGGTAGGGGGAATCACCAAAAAATGGATACTAGAGGCCAAGAAGAGTTAGGCGAGGAGGTGGGGAATGGCCTTAGGTGGAAAAGAAAGATGGGTTGGGGTCATAGAAGGCATTGAGCATCGAGGGTGGCATCATGGAGGGTGGAGGCGAGAAGGTAATCATCATTGGCATTGGGGGTGTTGAGGGTGGTGGGTGGGGAGTTGTTGGGGACAATGTTGGGGAGGGGGTCAGGTAGCAACATCGAGGGAGGAGAGCTAGTAGCATCGGTGGAGGAGGGATACAAAGAGGAGATTTAACAATGTCAGGGGAGGAGGGTCTCATGAGGGTAATGAGAGGAGGATCACTGGGAGTAGGAGATCCTAGAGACATAGTTTGAATTAAACTGTGGCTATAAATAAACCTATAGCCATGGACCTGTAAAACCATGGATATAGGTCCATATCTATAGGTCATTTTTCTAATAGTTTCACTCTCTTAGAGCCTCTCTAACTTTGTTTCTAATTTTAATATAAAAAATATTGAGAAGACTTTTCTTGATCTGCTTACTCTTCTTTACCAGGTAGATAAAGAGATAAAGCATGAAAATAATTCTATACTTATGGTGATAAAATATAAAGGGAAACAAAGGATCTCTATGCCCAAATATTCTCCACCTCCTTCCACAAATATAATGATCTAGGGGAAAGAAAGGGTGAAGGATTTTACTTGTTTTACATGTAGAAAGAAGTGCCAGTGGAAGAAAAACTGAACCCAGCCTAAGAAGAAAGGGAAAGCTTCGGGTTCATTTGTTATCAAGTGTAATATATCTATTCTAAAAATTAGGTATTAGATACATCTTATGATTATCACATATGTATATTAATACATGAACCAAGTATATTTAGAAATATTTACTGAGGGGAGGTAGATATATGAGAAGACAATAGAGATAAACTTGTTCCTGTAGCTTTCATCAACTACTAACTCACATTACCAATGAAAATGATCTTGGTTTTGAAAGGTTTTCATTATATTCCATTCATTACTAAAAACATTATATCTATATCATAATTGATACAGATCAATTTATTTTTAGGTTCATGAATAAATGTTTCTTATTTTATAAATATATAATTTTTTATGGTAAGACACATTTAAATAACGATCTTTGTGTGTTGTATTATACAAACAAAGTAATGAAAATATATAATGTAATAAGTTCACATGACTCATACCACACTTAACATTAGTCTCAATGGATATTTCATGTAAAATAAAAGTGTTTGAATAAATTACATAAATATGGATATTTATATTCTTTTGAACTAAAATAACCTAGAGTATACTTCACATGTTTAAAAAGGAAAAATAAAAAAATCCCTATTTAGTGGAAAATGTGAAAGGGCTAAAGAGATTCTTGAATTAGTTCACACGGATGTGTGTGATCCATTTCTAATTGAGGTAAGGGGTGGGTACTCATACTTCATAACTTTTTCTAATGATTTATGTATATATGGATATGTCTACTTAATGAGGCATAAGTAGGATTGCTTTAAAAAAATTCAAGGACTACAAGAATGAAGTTGAGAACCATATTGGTAAGAAGGTTAAGAAAACATGCTCAGACTATGGTGGATAATTTCTTAATCAAGACTTCATTGATTATTTAGGGGAGTTTAGGATCCAATCCCAACTCACTAATCCTTATACACCTCAATGGAATGGTATAAGTTAAAATAGGAATTGCACCTTGTTATACATGGTGAGATCAATGAGGAGTCATGTGAGTTTTCCATTATCCTTTTGGGGATGTGAATTAAAAATAGCAGCATGGATACTAAACCAATTGCTAACTAAAATGGAAGATAGTATCCCATACCAATTTTAGATTGGAAAGAAACCCTTGTAATTTTACTTACATGTGTGGGGATATGAATCATTTGTTAAGGCCTCTTATGGTAAAAAAATTTCACCCAAAGTTATAAAATGTGTCTTTATAGGATATATGAAGGAGGAAAATGGATATTACTATTGGTCAGAGTAGATTTCTCAAGAGGGGGGGGGGGGGGGTGGGGTGAATTGAGTATCTATAATTTTTTTGTTAAAACGTATTCTTAAAAAGGTTTCCAAAAAAGGTTAAATATATCCCAGTTAATCAAGGTTATACTATTATAAGAGTTTGACTATTTAAATAACTTCTTAGAATATTGATTAGTTCTCATTAATCTTAATTTCAGTTATTAATATTAATTTTGAAGCTATTCTACTAAGAAAATATAATTATAACTTCTTTCCAAGATTAACTATCAAAGTGAATTTAGTGATTTTTGAATTATATATTAAAGAAGTAAAATAGAGAAGACTAAATTAACCAGCACAACAGATATGAAACAAGTGGTTCAGTCTCAAGATGAGACCGAATTCACTCCACTTGGTGATCAACTGCCACCAAGCAGTTTATATAAATAAACTTGATCCACACCCTGGATTGGGGTTAAACAATAGTACACAGGACTGTCCAGGTCGCACATGGACCTCTTCCACAGTTCTTCGTGGGAACAAACAACCAAGACACACAAGGACCTCTTCCACACTTATCAGTGGGTATAAAAATATAAAAGATGTTTGAGTAAGGATATCTTGTGTCCTTCAGTTTTATGCAGGAGATAGAGTGTGTTGTTAAACAGATACACACACTGCTCGAAAGATAGTAAAATGATACACAACAGAGTATAAATATTGATATAGGTTTAGAAATGCTTTGAATGTTAGTCTTTGCAGCTCTGGACTTCTAAGATGAAGCATATATAGAAATCAAGTCCTCGTATGGAAAACAGAGTGTCACAAGTCAGACAGATCCAGCTTGTGTACTTCATGATGTTTGACAGTGTGAAGATGTTCTCAATTCTGGGATTCAGTTGAGCTTTGTGTGTTCTCCAGCAACGTTGAGTTGCATGAGACAATTATTTCTGTAAGAATTCTCTAAGTGTATTCTGTATTCATGCTCACAGCCACCATCTTATTCTCCTTTTTAGTATCGTGCCACACTTATTATTTTTCTTGGGCCGCATTACTCTTTTATCTTGGAGTGCACGTGTTTGAGCCAACAGGTTTCATGTATTCTACACCTCATACCTCGTACTGTCAGATGACATGTATATAGAGAAATATTAATTATGTCAGTGCATTTAAAATCTTCAAATATGATAGTTAGAGATTAAATTGAAAGATGACAAAAAAAATTAAGAAACTGTGTCACAGTATGTCATGGAAACAGTGTCTCCCTCACACGGTGTCTGGATTGGTCACGATGTCTTGTGGTCATGGTGTCTGGTTCATGGTGTCTTGATGTCACAATGTCTTGTTCACAGTGTCTTGTTCACGGTGTCTCGCACTTAGGAAAATATCTGTATTCATACTTAAGCAGTGATATTTATGGAATGAATTAAACTTAATTATTTGTTAGAAAAATCATTATAAAGTGAATCAAAAGATAATGTATAGTAACCAAACCGAGTGAATAACACTTAAGAGATTTGGAATTCTTTTACTAAACAACTGTTCATTTTATGTGAGATAGATTACATAGAGTTAACATGGTTTATATACTGAATAGGATTTATGATCATTAAAACATGATTAATACATGAGGAGTCCAATAATATCCCCCCTTTTTATGGTCAAAAATCATGTATATTTAGAGTTTATATTTGTTCTGAAAACATAGTTCGAATGTTCATATAACATATATAGAGTGAGTGTTCTCTTCTCTTATATTTCTCCTATATTTCTCCCCCTTTTGGGATTTTCAAAAGTAGCAAGAAAAAGAATGAAAAAAGAGACAAGAAAAGGGAATAATGTATTAGATAACAATAGGGTCATTACAAAAAGTAAAACAAAATTAACAAGATTCCCATAAAAAAAGAGTAAGAACTTTCCTTCTTCACTGGCCGGTCTTCTCTTTGTCCTTAGCAGTAGTAGCAGAAGAGGAAGCCATATGAATAGAGGTTGAGGTAGAAAAAGGCAGTGTGGTGGTTAATAGATAAGGTAAAGTAAGACCTTCAAAGACAGAGGGAGCCAGAGTAGGTGTAGTAGAAGACCGAGACAATTGTTGATCAAGGATGACATGCCTGATCTGACTCAGTGTTTGAATGACAGACATAGTAGTGGAGGCTAGGACAGAAGTGAAAGTAGGTAAACTAGGCCTCAGAGGGGCAGCTGCAGGAGCAACAATGGCTATACTTTGTACATGAAGATAGGGACTCATAAGCTTAATAAAATATGCAATGACCTCTCCACCATACTGTATAGCTTTTTAGAAGTAATCCTTGTTTTCCATAAAATTTTCCAACAGACGAGTGAACTCTGTGAGATTTTGGACTTGAGTATTGAAAGCATGAGTAACGGGAGGGATCCTTATATTTTCTACAATATATTTGAAATGATTGGTCATATAAATCTTTAAGAAGATTCTGTTGAAGTAGAAATCCACTTTATTGGCAATTTATTGTTGAGCATCATTAGAAATTTTGGAATGGATTTGGACCAGATCAAGAATTTAGTCACTGTTCTTGATAACTTCAGATGGAGAATCTTTATTGAAACCACTAAGCACAGTCTGGAGTTCTTCTTTGACCACTGTTCTGAGAAGGTCACTGTCTAAGGAGGATTGAGATGATTTTCCAGATGTTTTGGAAGCAGTGAAAGCTGAGGTGACAGATTTCAGTTGATTTAGAAATTTTTTAAGGCACCCCGTATACTCATCAGTGAGCTTGTTAAGATTAAACACAAGCTCTCACATTTCTTTCACAATCTGTTTGTTTCTTTCTACCACCTTTTTCAGCTAAGGAAGCTAAATGAGGTTGAATCTGAGAGACAACATTCTGTGGGGTTAGAGGAACAACAGGATCCACTGGATGATAAGTAATCTCTAATCTCGAATTCATCACTTTCTACATGTCTTTAATAATAACTCTTAGAGTCTTCACTTCATCATTAAGCAGTGTGTTTTCAACTATGACTTCCTGAATCTCATGAAGCATTTTGGGTTGAATTTTCCAAATAACTTTTTCCAACAATAGTGAGGCATCTCTCTCACTTAGATTTGTTACAAGATCTGGTTGGGTATTCAAGAGTTTTTCAACTCCAGCCAAATGGGTAGTTACAAATTCTTTCAGATGATCTTTACTCACCAAGGATGGTTGTTTTGGTGAAGGTTCAGAGATAGGGACTGATATTGGCTCATGTTCTTTTTCAGGGGAAAGATTAGAGACAGATTTCAATTGGAACATAATGGAAAGGTCAAGGCCTTTTACTAAGACTTCCTGAGAGTCATTAACATCATAAAACCTGGGGAATTTATACTGAGTGTCTAGAGGGCTTGGATCAATCGGGTTTGGTACTTGAAAAAATTCAAGATTCGGGGGTTGCTCACCCTCAACAGTCGCATCCTTCTTAGGAATGAGAGGATTAGAGGATTGATCTAGTTACATGAACTCATCTCTTAGTTCCAATCTCATTTCTTGTCTAGCCAACTGAAAAGCCAGATCCAGGATTTCCTCAGCCGAAGGAATGACTTCAGGAACAGATTGTTCCACTGGAAGTTCCTCAAGGCCAGCTTCTTGCATAACAGGTAATTCTTCTTCTATAAGATCTTATATACATTCTTTTCGGTTTCTTTGAAAACATATTCTGTTTCAACTTTGGGTTGATCTTCTAGATTAACAACATCTTTAGAATAAATGACTTTCTTTTCACTTACTACATGAGGGACATGAGTACTGTCTTTCTTATCAGAAACAGTTTCCCAGGGAAGCACAACAAACTCTTCTTCTTCTTCTTCAGAATACTCAACAACTTAATCTGGTTCCAAACCAGGATCAGTAATATCTTTTGGTCTTGAAGAATGTTCCACTGGATTGAACTTTTCATAAATCCTATCATTGTCTTCCACCCATGCCTTTTCCAAGGATTCTAGTTGATTTTATCCTCTTGATAATGAATTTCAAAGAATTCACTGGAAGGAGGAGGTCCTCTCTGATAGTCCTCATAGATGCCTTCATGAGGTATCCTAAGGCATACAACCCATAACCTCGAAGATAATGAGCATTTTTAGCCATTTATCCAACTTCTCACAGCATAACCATCTTCAGAATAAAAGTAGAACTAAACATACTAATAAAATTGAGCCACAAGCTTATGGTAGATAGGTTTATCTTTCTTCAAAAACCATTCAAACCAGCCTTTATCTTTTAAAACTTTCAAAACTGGAGACTTACTCGATAGAAGACACTCAGGGAATATCTCTTTCTCAAGTACTAATACTCGGTTCACCAGATTTGGATTTAGAGGATCTTCGGGTGCCAGCATAGGTGCAATCTTCGTCTTCTTTGAGCTATGTTTCTAAGGAGTCGATGATGAAGGTAATTTCATCCTGGGCTTTCACTAAAGTTTTGTGAGAGGGAAGGGTTGAAGGATTCAAGAAGGGTTACAAATTGAGTGAATAGAAGAAATCTCGATTGAAGGAAAAATGACACTTCCTTTATTTTATCATTTAGGAATACCAAACATCAGAAAAGTAAAAGTGTGGGAAAATAAAAAGGTGAAATGAATAATTACCACGATACAGTTTTTAATTTTTAAATAAAAATCATAAAAAAATCTTTATGGTGAGCCTGTATCAGGTATTTAAGTTGAGACAATGAATGAATTTTACTGTGAGACAGTGACTGATCCTTATGGTGAGATAGTGACTGGTCCTTACGGTGAGACAATGACGGGTCCTTATGGTGAGACAATGACTGTTAGACAGTAATCATGAGATACTAACTGTGATACTATAAACATGAAACAGTAAGATATAAAATAGTAAGACATAAAACATTAAGACATTTACTTAAGATTTATCATGCCCAATTCATGTATGATGTAGTATATTCTTTTAGAATTTAATTGTTTGGTAAATATATCAGCAAGCTGATACTCATTACCAATGAATTCCAAAGTGATATCACCTTTTTGATAATGATCTCTCAAAAAGTGTTTTCTTACATCAATATGCCTTGTCCTATAATGGGAAATAGTATTTTTCGAGATGTTAATTGCACTTATGTTGTCACAATTTATAGTTACACGCGTGAATTGATATCCATAATCTAGTAATGTGTGTTTCATCCACAAGATTTGTGAACAACAACTTCCAGTAGCTATATATTCATCTTCTGCAGTAGATAATGCAATATAATTTTGTTTCTCACTACACCATGATACTAGTGACTTTTCTAAAAAGTGACATGTTTCAAAGGTTCTTTTTTCTATCTAACTTACAACCACCGAAGTCAGCATCAGAATAACTAACTAATTCAAATGATTGTCCTCTAGGATAGAATAGTCCTAGATTGGGTGTATGCTTGAGGTATTTGAAAATTCTATTTACAGAATTTAAATGATATTCCTTAGTATTTGCTTGAAAACGAGCACACATACACACACTAAATATAATTTCAGGTCGACTAGCTGTTAAGTAGAGTAAAATTCCAATCATTCCTAAATAATTGGTTTGATCAACATATTTTCCATCTTCATCAAGATCCAACTTACAAGTGGTACTCATGGGAGTGTCACTACTTTTAGTGCTATCCAATCCAAAAAGTTTTAGAAGATATCTAGTATAATTACTTTGAGTTAAAATAATACCATCATTATTTTGAAAGATTTGAAATTTGAGAAAAAAATTTAGTTCACCCATTAAACTCATTTCAAATTAATTTTGCATCATTTTAGAAAAATTAATACATAAAGAATTTCTTGAAGATCCAAAGATAATTTCATCTACATAGATTTGAATAACTAAAACATCATTAGAAATTCATTTTATAAACAGGGTAGGATTAGCTATTCCTTTTGTAAAAACTTTGGAAATAAGAAAAGTACTCAACCTATCATACCAAGCTCTTAGAGATTGTTTTAAACCATATAAGTATTTTGATAATTTAAAAATATGATTTGGAAAATGGGGGTTTGTAAAGCTAGAGGTTTGTTCAATAAATACATCATCATCTATATACCCATTTATGAATGCACTCTTAATATCCATTTGATATAGTTTTAAATTCAAATGTGTAGCATAAGCAAGGAGGATTATTATGGCTTCAAGTCTAGATACTGGTGAAAAGGTCTCCTCATAGTCAATTCCTTCTTCTTGACTATAGCCTTGTGCAACCAATTTGTCCTTGTTTCTAACTATGTTACCAGCTTCATCTACCTTATTTCTAAACACCCATTTTGTGCCTGTGGTGAATGTGTTCTTAGGTCTTTCAACAAGTTCCAAACTTTGTTCCTTTCAAACTGATTATGTTCTTCTTGCATAGCCATCACCCAAAATTTATCATTTATAGCATCATTAATGTTTTTAGGTTCAAGTTGTGACAAGAAGACTTGATGTTCAACCTGATTTCTAAGAGAAGCTCTAGCTTGAGTTCCTTTTCTAGGTCTCCTATAACAACATCTAAAGGATGGTTCTTAAGAGTTCTAACAACTCTAGAAAAGGAGGGACTAGTTATTTTAGGTTCATCAACAAGTTCAGGTTCATTGTGACTTGAGTATAAGGAATTTACAGAATGGGATGTTTTCATAGATTCTTTCATAGAATTGTTTGTGGATTTTGAATTAATGTTCAGATTTGATACATCATCCTCCGGGTTCTCTAGAATAGTTTTAGGCTCATGTGGATCTGCTTCATCAAATTTTACATGGACAGATTCTTCCACAAATTTAGTTCTTTTATTGAACACTCTATAGGCTTTACTAGACATGGAATATCCTAAAAAGATACCTTCATCACTCTTGAATGAAAATTTGTCAAGATTGTCCTTATTATTAAGAATATAGACTTTGCAACCTAAAACTTTGAAGTAGTTAACTTTGGGTTTTTGATTGTTCCATAACTCATAAGGAGTCATTTTAAGAATAGGTCTGATCAAAACTCTATTGATTATATAACATGCTGTATTGATAGCTTCAGCCTAAAAATAAATAGGTAGGTCATATTCACTAAGCACTGTTCTAGAAATTTCTTGTAGGGTTCTATTTCTTCTTTCTACAACTCCATTTTTTAGGTGTTCTAGGGGTAGAGAAATTGTGACTATAACCATTTAGTGAGAAAACGTATTTCAAACTCTTGATTTTCAATATCATGACCATGATCACTTCTTAAGGATTTAATTCTAAGTCCACTAATATTTTCCACAGATTTTTCATATTTAGTAAAATAAGAGAAGGCTTCACTTTTGTGATCCATAAAGAAGGTCCAAGTATATCTAGAAAAGTCATCTATTAGAACATAAACACAATGCTTCCCATTTAAACTAGAAACTCTAGATGGTTCAAACAAATCCATGTGAACCATTTCGAGAGGTTGATAAGTTGACACTTCTCTCTTTGGTTTGAAGGAAATTTTGTGTTGTTTTCCCTTTTTACAGGGATTGAACACTTTGTCATTTGGAAACTCAAGTTTGGGTAAATATTTAACTAAGACTTTTCTAGTTATCTTTCTAAGGGAGTGAATATTACAGTTTCCTAGTCTCCTATGCTATATCCAAGACTCTTTATGAAATACACTTAAGCATGAAGCATTTTGAGAAGCTAGAGAATCCATGTTAACAGAGTAAACATTTTCATTTCTTAATACAAAAAATACTGATTCTTCTTTAGAATTAAAGACATTGCAAGAATCATTTTCAAATCTAACATGAAATATGTCATCACATAATTGTGAGATACTAAGAAGATTATATTTTAATCCATCAACAAATAGTACTTTAGAAATTAAAACTGAGTTAGAGTTACCGATTTGGCTAAGGCCAATATTCTTTCCTTTGGCATTATAACCAAATGTGACATATCCTCAATCTATTTTTATTAGGTTCTTGAAGAATGAGTAGTCTCCTTTCATGTGTCTTGAACATCCCCTGTCCAAGTAACATACACTTTTACATGAATTCTTTAAACAACTTTCCTACAAAATGATTAAGCAAAAACAGATTTTGGTACCCATACTTGTTTGGGTCCAGTAATATTAGTAATGAGTGCTTTAGGAACCCATACCTACCTCACAGGTTTCCTATAAGAATTAAGTAAAGTATTTGAAAAGTAAACTCTATTTGGTCCAAAAAAAACTTGAGATAGTATAAAGTGTATCATAAATTGAATTAGTTGAATTCTGTCCAGAACTGGGAGTAAAACTATATATAATAGATTTAGAAACAAAATTTGTTCTACCAATATTTCTTTTTCCAGGTTGATAATCAATGCTAGTATTATATTTAAGGGAAATTTGTTTACCTAGAATTTGAGTAAGGTTATTTTCCCATTGGTAAACTTTTCTAGGTCATTCTTCAATTCCTTATTAGACATTTTTTAATTCGTTATTGTCTTTGAGCAGTTGATCATTTTTCTCTTTTTCAGTTGTGAGTTCAGATTAAATAGTCACAGTAAGAGCATAATGTTTCTTCAATGGTTTATATTTATCTTTTAGTGCATTTCATGTTTCTTCAATCATCTTACAATATTCAAACATTTCTTAATTATTAATATTTTTAGAGTTACTCTCATCTTTAAATAGTATGAATTTTGTACTGGAGAGTCTAATGTTACCTCAGATTTATTTTTCATAAAACACATATTAGCTTTGTTAGCTTTTTCATTATGTGATGTTTCTGAGTCTCTTGAAATGTCCTCAGAAGCACTCCAGGTTTCTTTCATTTTCTTTTTTATACTTCCTATCCTTGTCCTAAAATCTCTTTTTGTACTTGAGATTTGGATATTCAGCCTTGATATGTCCTTTGCGCTTACATTCATAGCAGACAATCTCATCAGTCTTGTCACTTCTTTTCCAATCATTCTTCCAACTTCCTTTTTGTTCATATTTTCCCTTGAAGTTAGGCTTTCAAAAAAGGTTCTTCTTCTTGAAAATTTTCTTGAATCTTCTGGCTAATTGAGCCATATCCTCATCAATTTTAGGTGATGATTGGTCACTACTGGAACTTTCTACAGAAGCTTCCAATTTCCCTTTTTCTCTGTGTTTAGAGGTGGTGGTTTTGAATGAAATAGATTTCCTTTTTGGTTCATCCTCCACTTCCTTGTTGACTTTTAGCTCTTCTTCATACATCATCAGTTTCTCAATGAGTTCTTTTATAGGTAGCCTGCTGATGTCGCATGATTCTCTAATAGAGACAGAGGTTCCTCTCCATCTGTTAGGTAGACATCTGAGAATTCTCATGATCTATTCCTTGGTAGTGACTTATCTTCCAAGAGAAATAATTGTGTTGAAAATCTCATTGAACCTAAGATACATGTCAGATATAGGCTCATCAAGTTTCATTTTAAAGTTATCATATTTAATATTTTAAGTATTAAGTCTCATTTATTTTACACAATATGTTCCTTCATGTTAGATAGATAGGGTATCCCAAATTTCATGGTCAGTTTTACAAGTAGAAATTCTATTAAACTCTTAATCTCCTAAGGAGTAGTATAAATCATTCATAGATTTGAAATTTTTATTTTAGACAGTTTGATAGGTTCATCCCATGTGATTCTATCATTATTAGTAATCTTATATTAATCTATAATGGAAGGCCAAATTTCAAGACCCATACTCTCTAAATGAATTTTAATTTTAATTTTCCATTGAGCATTGTTGGTCCCATTAAATAATGATGGTCTATTGGTTGCTGCACCTTCCAATCTATTATCCATAATACAAAAATATTTTGAGATAGCTAGAAATTTAAAATTAATAGAAATTTACAGATCTTCAAAGTACAACTACAATCACAGTTGAATAAGGTTAAACAAAGTATTAATAAAACTCATCTGATACCAAATGTTGGTCGGAGTAGATTACTCAATAGGGGGGGGGGGTAAATTGAGTATCTATAAAAATTTCCGGTTAAAAATCATTCTTAAAAAGGTTTACCCAAAAGGTTAAATAAAACCCAGTTAATCAAGGTTATACTATTATAAGAGTTTGGCTGTTTAAATAACTTCTTAGAAGATTGATTAGTTCTCAATAATCTTAATGTCAGTTATTAATATTACTTTTGAATCTATTATACCAAGACAAGACAATTATAGCTTCTTTCCAAGATTAACTATCAAAGTGAATTTAGTGATTTCTGAATTATACAGTAAATCAGTAAAACAGAGAAGACTAAATTAAGAAGCAC
Organism: Viscum album; assembly: GCA_963277665.1. Lineage (NCBI taxonomy): Eukaryota > Viridiplantae > Streptophyta > Magnoliopsida > Santalales > Viscaceae > Viscum > Viscum album. The sequence continues at coordinate 1,973,564,326 of OY728125.1, read as the reverse complement.
AATGGATATGAAACAAGTGGTTCAGTATCAAGTTTAGACCTAGTCCACTCTACTTGGTTATCACCTTCCACCAAGTAGTTTATATAAATAAACTTGATCCAAACCCTGGATTGGGGTTAAACAATAGTACACAAAACTGTCCAGGTCGCACAAGGACCTCTTCCATAGTTCTTCGTGGGAACAAACAACCATGCCACACATGGACCTCTTCCACACTTATTAGTGGGTATACAAATATAAAAGATGTTTGAGTAAGGATATCTTGTATCCTTCAATTTTTTTCAAGAGATAGAGTGTGTCGTTATACAGATACACACACTGGTCAAAATATAGTAAAATGATACACAACATATCATAAATATTGAGATAGTTTTAGAAATGCTCTGAATGTTAGTCTTTAAAGCTTTGGAATTCTAAGATGAAGTAGATGAAGAAATCAAGTCCTCGTATGGAAAACAGAGTGTCACAAGTCAGACAGATCTAGCTTGTATTCTTCGTGATGTTTGACAATGAGAATATGTTCCCGACTCTGGGATTTAGTTGAGCTTCATGTGTTCTCCATTAGCGTCGAGTTGCATGAGACAATTATTTATTTAATAACTCTCTAAGTGTATTCTGTTGTCGTTCTCACAGACACCGACTTATTCTCCTTTTTAGTATCGTGCCACACTTCTTATTTTTTCTGGTCTGCATTACTCTTTTATCTTGGAGTGCACATGTTTGAGCCGAAAGGTTTCATGTTTTCTGCACCTCATACCTCCTACTATCAAATGACATGTCTACAAACAAATATTAATTATGTCAGTGCATTTAAAATCTTTAAATATGACCGTTAGAGATTAAATTGAAAGATGACAAAACATATTAAGAAAATGTGTCACAGTATGTCATGGAAACAGTGTCTTATTCACAGAGTGTTTGGATTGGTCATGGTGTCTTGTGGTCACAATGTCTGGTTCATGGTGTCTCGATGTCATGGTGTCTTATTCATGGTGTTTTGTTCATGGTGACTTGTTCACAATGTCTTGTTCATGGTGTCTTGTTCACGGTGTCTTGTTCACAGTGTCTTGTTCACGGTGTCTGCTTGTTCACGGTGTTTGCTTGTTCATGGTGTCTGCTTATTCACGGTGTCTCACACTTAGGAAAATATCTGTATTCAGACTTAAGAAATGATATTTAAAGAATGAATTAAACTTAATCATTTGTTATAAAAATAAATATAAATTGAATCAAAATACAATGTATAGTAACCAAACTGAGTGTATAGCACTTAAGAGCTTTGGATAGCTTTTACTAAACAACTATGAATTTGATGTGAGATAAATTACATAGAGTTAACATGGTTTATAGACTGAATAAGATTTTTTATCATTAAAACATGATTAATACACGAGGATTCCAACAATTACCTATAAAATCCTTCAGATAAAAAGGGGGTGGTTTACAGACATCCCATATTCCTTAACAAGGAACATATATCTAAAATAGATAGTGGGAGAAATAAAGAATTCAGTGAATTTTAGGCTCAATATACACAAGGGTTGGAATAGTAATGGATTCCATAAATCCCCATAGAAGATGATATTCCAGATACAAAATTACCACATAAGATTATAAGAGAGGTTAGTGAACAATAAAGGTATGGTTATCTAATAACTAAGGACAAAAAAAACATTATTAATTGAAAATAATGATCCTCTAACCTATAAGGAATAATTAAGTGGCACAAAATTTTCCAAGTGGAAAGAAACCATTAATTTTGAAATAGATTCTATAAACCAAAATCAAATCTCGATTTTGGTGGATCCTCTAATTGATGTAAATCCTATTGGTTGTAAATGGGTATTCAAGAAGAAACTAGACATGGATGTATAATTCAATACCTATAAGGAATTATTGGTTAAAAAAGGTTTTAAATAGATTCAAGGTGTTGAATATGATGAAATTTTTTCACCAGTTGTAATGATGGAACCCATAAAAATTCTACATGCCATTACAACCTTCTATGAATATGAGATTTGGAAAATGGATCTCAAAACAGCCTTACCTAATTGGAACATTTTGGAAGATGTCTATTTGAAATAACCTTAAGATTTTGTGACTCTAAAGGATTCCAAAAAAGTTTAAAAATTATAAATATCCATTTATGAATTAAAGAAAGCATCTAGGTTATGGAACATCTATTTTTATGGGTCCATAATGGAATTTGGTTTTAGAAAGAATGAATATGAGACTTGTGTCAATAAACAATATATTGGTCTTGCGGTAATTTTCATAATAGTTTATCAAGTTGGATTCCACCTTTACCTTAAATTGGGTAGAAATATATCAAGCTGGCCCAAGTGACCACCATTGGATGGAAATTAAAAAAATTCTCAATTATTTCAGTCATACTAAGGATATGTTTCTGGTCTATGGAGGAGATGAGGAGATAGTCATTAGAGGATATGAAAATGTTATTTTATAAATAAATCAATATGATCTAAAATCACATAAAAGTAAAATATCCCCTTTTAATGGAGGTGTTGTGAGCTAGAAGATCTCAAATTAGGCTATGGTCACCAATTCTACAATAGATTCTGAGTATATTTTAGCTTTTGAGGAAACTAGAGAATCAGTTTTGATATGTAACTTCATCCAAGTTCTTAATGCGATTCCTAGAAATAAAGATCCTACCACAACTTATTATGATAATACTACAGTGGTGGCCCTTATAATGGAGCTAAGGTCACATCCATGGATGAAGCACATATTTCAAAAGTATCATCTTTTGAAGGATTTTTCTCAAATAGGTGAAGTCACAGGGAGTATAATTTACATATAAGACAAGGTGGTTGACCCCTTGACTAAATCCTTGACGCAATAAAAACATGATTATCTAGTGTGGTTTAGTGGATTTAAGGTTATAGACAGTTGGCTCTAGTGCAAGTGTTATTTTGATGGAGTTGGTGTCTTAGGAACAACTATTGGTACATTTATTACATGTATATTCAATGATTTTAATATTAATAAAATATCTTGTTACATAATGCTTATTTTTCTACATGAATTTAATGTAATAATTATCTAGAGTATCTGTCATTGGGAAAAGACCATAGAAATTCACCACTACGATGAGAACCTTGAAATTCTATGAAAATATTCTTAAATATATTTCTACGGTTGGATAATGTTATATGACGAGACACATAGAATGTGACTATCAGGTGAAAGTACTCATAAGTGGATGGGGCTTCTTCTCAGGAAGTTTACACTTGGTAATATCCAAGATGGGAGATTATGAGAACAAACCCACTCGTAATAATTCTTCATGTTTTGGTGTCATTGAATATTCCTATATGTGAATGTGTATAATGGTCCTTAGACTTTAATATTTTTATTAATTAGTGTTACAACTCGTGCACTTAGATGTATTTCATAAACCATGACGATAATAGTTCCTGGTGAAGTTTGATATGTTAGGTGCATTTTGAGTGACATGTTATTAATGAATAAGTCAATGAGGGATTTTTTCCTTTCCATGTTTATTGAAGTTGATATCCTAGCCTTTTTATTAGAATAGAACCATCATATTAAATTCCACGACTATGGTGTAACGACATGTTTATTTCAAATAATAAAAAAAGACATATCAAGCATATAGGTTGATGAAATAGATGTGAAACCTTCTTGATGATATATTATGAAAAAGGGATTACATAACAAAGTGATCATTCATATGTGGTTGTCTTTATTGCAATATCAAGTTCATTCTATTAGGTTCCTTGACCCATTTCTAGATAGTGACCATGGAGTTTAGGAAAGCCCATCTAATTCCAATGTGGAAATATCTTATAGGGTCACACAATAAGTTTTCCCATTGATCTCGATTAAATTTTATTTGAATTTAATTATTGTAATAAATATTATTCTCAAGACTAATGAATAATATTATTTAAGTTTTATTGATTGCTAATATTCACAATATAATAAATAATTATTTATTCATTAGTAAATAATTTATTTTATTACATAAGTATTTAATAAATATTTATTCACTTGATTTTTAAAAAAATATTTAGTTTTTTATTGATGAATAAAATATCTAATTAAATATTTATTCAAGTATTAAGTAAATGTCAAGGAGTTGAAGCTGACCAAGATTGTGTCCGATGATGAATATTTACTTGTACGATGGTAAAAAATATTTATCATTGTGCAAGTTATTTCACATCGTAAAATAATAATAATAATACTAATACTAATACTAATAATAATATATAGAATGGGGTTTAATAATGATTAATATATTATTTATGTGTCAGTACACAATTAAATAATATTTTAACCTAAACCCTATCTCTATAAATATATGGTTATTTCTATTGTGTAGTGTTAATAAATATTTGATAAGATAACACCTGGAATTCAATTGGCGTCATTTGGAGACCAAATCATCACGCGTGGATCACTACTAGGGGGATTCCACACTTGGATCATTACAACACAACACAGATAATCCAGAAAAAGGTTTTCATATGAGCAACACATTATTCATAAAATATAGTTTCTAAGATGAGGCATCCATTTCTACTGATATTAAATAAATTAATTATAAATATAATTTTCAAAGATCCTCTATTGAGGTTTTGGGAAATTCTAAGTTGAAATAATTTTTGATTTATCACCCACCATCAGCACTTCCACTATGCTCAAAAACTTCATGAAGAACACATCAATCCATTTGGTGGGTTACACAGACATATGAAAATCATGGTACATGACATTTAGTCGGTTAGTACACCCTGGGAAGTCCAGCTGAGCCACGCACTGAAGCCCTAGGATTTTAACCCGGGTACACAACAAACAAGGGACACAACATGTAACTCTATAGTACAAACCATGTAGTCTCCCAAAAAAATAGATAATTAAATTACATTAAAATTATTAATTGTAATATTAAAACCTTATTACATTTATTGGAACCATATGTGTTTGATAATGTAATAAAGGTTTTAAATAATTTAAAATGATCAATATATTTATTGTAAATATATATAATTATTGTTCATGCTGTTTATTTTCCATGAATGAATTTATGATGGGTATCTCTAAGAAAATTTAGATGATCATTAATATAAAATGAAATTAATTAATTAATTAATTAATTAATGCAAGTGTATTTGTCTTAATATTAAAGAACAAATAGAAATGAATGTTAACTCTGATAATTTTTCGTATTCATTGTATGTGTATGACCATTAATGAGGTTGGACAAGATCTATGTTTGTGTTAGTTTAATTTAATTTAATTTATTTCATGGTATTAAAAATTATTTAATATTAAATTAAAAATGATGGTTTGCAAGTCATCCCTACCTCATTTATTATGTAGGACCTGTGTGTCTAAGGTTATTTATGTAATTCAATTTTAACCAATCCTTTGGTTATATTCACCTACATGTTAGTTATAAATACATGTAGTTAAAGGAGTATCTTAAGGTGTGTGGAGGTGGTCCAAGATGTAACCGAGGCGATACCAAATTAGGTGATATATGGGTGGACAAGTGGAATACTTTAACACATGATAAGGCTAAAAAAATGAGTTTTACCCTTGGTCTTAGCTAGATTTATTGTTGGATCAATAAATAAACTATTAAATAAGATCATGTTTGGGTGATTTATTTATTTATTTATTTCTATCTTATTCATTATTTATTTTATAGATGAAATATTGTGATCACATAAATAAATTGACTAATATGAAAAGATAGAATTTAAATAAATGGATTATACACAATTTTTTTTTCAAAAAAAATTTAATCACTTAATAAATACCCACTTAGTATTAAAAAGACATGTAAAGTATAAAATAATAAATCTTTAAGCATAATAAATAAAATCCCCCAACATAATATTAATTTAGACTAAGACTTCTATAAATACCATGACCCTTGTAGACCATATTTGGTGGTGTAGTACCCCCAGATTGAGGTTTGTAACCCTTGTTTATCCCCTTTTATGTGGTTAAAGTTGTTAAGTAAGGTTTAGGAGAGTTTGGAAAGGTTTTTTTAAATGTTTGGAGGCTTTTTTAATAGAGCACAGTTTGAGCACAGTTAAGGGAAACCATGCAAAAAACCCAGCTAACCGTGAAACTTGGGACAATGGGATTTGAATGGTTTGTATAACCATGTTAGGAGACCGTATGAGGTTCCCTTCAATGAAATATTAGGAGAATGGTTAGTGCACATTTTGTCTAACCTTGCGAACTAACCATGCGCGACATTAAAAATTGGATTTTTAAATCTGGGATCACTTGGGATTTTCTCTAAATAACTCCTCTCCTCTCCCATATGATCCTCACTTGGTATTTATTCTTATCAAGGGTTAAATAATATCTCCAACTCATTTTTGAGGTGATTTTATGGGTTTTCTTGGTGGTTTGAATGTGATTATTCTATGGTACGTCTTCTCTCTTGGTTCTTTCTTGGTTTTTCCTTAGATCTAGTTCTCCCTCTCTCACAGTTTTCTAGATATACACCCATCACTTGTATATCTAGGGTTTTTGTTTTCTAAAATGGTGATATGTGGGATTATTAATGTTAGGAAAATAGATTCAAGGCGTTTTTATGGAAGTTTCACCTAGATTTGTGGTGCGGTTGGGCGTTGGTCAGTTTCGTTGGAACCCTAAGTTAGGTGTCTTCACTCTCATATCCATTTTGGTAGAACTAGAATGCCTTAATTTCATATTAAATGTTTTTATTGAAATTTATTGGGATGTTGATGTGTGACACTTGGTGGAAACCAATTTTTTGATGTTTTGGGGATTTTGGGGAAAATGGGTTATTTTGAAAAAAGGAAATTTTTTGTTTGATTTTAAAATATTGATTTTAAAATTGATGGCTTGGTTGATTTATGGAGAATTATTTGTGAAAAATGGTTTTCAATAAAAATGTTGTTTTATTGAAGTATGGTTTGGCATGGATAATGGACAAAGGGTGTTTTCAAATAAATGGGTGATTAATTGAAGTGTTTTTGGAATGATGTTGGAATTGTTGATTAGCTTAAAGGGTTGTTTGGTTTGTAATTTGTTGGGTAATATGGATTGACATGTGTTATTTATATGATTTTGGAAATTATTGTTGGCTCAAATGGTTAATAATGCGTTGAATGGGTGGGGTGGTGATCATGAAATAATAACCATAATGGTGAAGTTTGTGAATGTACCATCACAAAAAAGAGAGGGTGATGGGAGTGAAGTACCACACCATGGAAGAGATGGGTTAGCCCTGAATGTGCCATCATTAAAGTAACACCAAGATTTTGTGAATTGTGTGGATTGTATTGGCTGTGTGACAAAATTTTGTGTGTGGTTGAGATATGTATGTGGACACACAAGATGAAATGGGAAATGACATTTTTGGTTTCTCTCCTTAGAATTTTTTGATATGGGTGAATTGTTTCGGGTAATGATGTGTTTGGATTATTGTTAATTATTGAACTATTTATTGGTTTTATGTAATTTTTTTATGTAAATTTTACTAATGTGTTCTATACTGTTGGTGTGTATAGGGAAGCCATTTGGGGAAACCCTACTGAGTATTATTACTCACCCCTTAATTTGGAACTTACGTGCTTTTGTAGACGTAGTATTCCAGGATACAGAAAAAGGTAAAGCATATCATTTTTCTAGCGGTTAGTCATGATTCTTGGGTGGTATTGTGGTGCTTAGAGCATGTAGCTTGATGTAGAGTTGTGGAGTGTGTCATGGTTTCCTTTGGATCTTGTTGAGGAGTCTTCTTCTTGGTACTCTAATTTTAGGATTTTTGTGACTTAGTTGTATTAGTTTTTGGAAATTATTACAGATGATTTTGTTGTTTGGTTGTCTCTTGGTAATGTGTTATCATTGTTTACTCTATTGACATGCATCATGTAGTTGTGGTTGGTTATTCCTTATTTGGTTGGTTGGTTTTATTTTAAGGGAAAATCATTCCCCAATTTTTCTTGAATCCCTCAACATTTATTTCTAGCCTTTGGTGCCTTGTGAATGTTTCTTAAGGCCAAGTATCATCTCACCGCCTTCTCAAGCCAGTGAGGAAGGGGTGAGATGTTACAAGTGGTATCATCTTGTTTGGTCCTTGACGTAAAGGAAATGTCGGTCTTGTTGGTCTAGACACCAGTTGTTAGTCTTGGTTTTGGCATTCGTTCTTGGTATATTCCTCGAGTTGGGATGGTAGAAAGGTCTAGGATTGTCAGAACTTGAAATGTATAGTAGAAAAGGACATAGCTAAACCTTTTACGCTGAACTTCAAGTTACCAGGGAGTTGGGTACATGAGTGTTTTAAAGACACTTATAGGGGAGTGATCCTATTGTTGTGGGTATATCCATTGAGATGAGTATGGCATGCATGGTATAAATTAATTCCCACTAGGTTGCATATTTCATTAGGTATAATGACTTATATTGTGGTATGAATGTGTTGATTTTTGAAAAATCTGGAAATTATGTTCAAATGTTCCATTTTGAAAAGGGAATGGGTGTGGTATTTTGAAAATGGGTCAATTTTCAAAACATTGTAGATTTTTAAAAATGGTTAAAAATGGAAAAATAGAAATTTTTGAAAGCATGGTGCTGATAGATGGAATGTGATATAATTTTCAACTATAAGCCTCCAGTTGAAAATGAGTGAGACTTATGGTGATTCTTATTTTGATAGATAAGACACTAGGTAGGTGTCGTAGAGACCAATCAGAGGAAGATACTGAAAATATGGTTTCACTTAATCTAAAGGAGAACCAATAGTTGGCCTAAAGCATCATGTAAGATTTTAAAACCATTCAGTTCGGACTACAACCAGATACTATTGTTATGATATCTTTCATATTTAGAAATCCAAGTGATGGAAGTACGGTTGTATTCATGAGAGGAGGTGTGAACCCTAACAATGTGACCAAGAGTAAGTTGGAAACCTTTTCTCAATGTTGTGGAGCACATCAGAATCAGACCACTATATTTTTAATACTTCCTCCTTGACTAAAATGTAAACTAGGATTCTTTCAGTGTGGTTCTATAGGCCACATGAAGCAGGATTGTATGACACAACCTCAATAATGTCATAACTAGAAGAAGATGGGTAATCTTCAGTGTTATTGTTGCAATGCTTTGAGGTTGGGTGTTTGTGACACTCCTCAAGGGTTTTAGACGTCCTATGTCTTGATAGGATGGGAGAAGTAACATACCCCTCTTTGGCAGAGTAGAGTTAGTCATCGTGATTCTGGGATTACCATGACTCATCAATAGGGGAAGTTTCAGTTGGGTAATAAAGAGCAGCGTGTGGCAAGAAAGCAACTATTTGGAGTTGATAAAGTTGTGGTGGATGATCCATCAGGACTATACATGGTGTGAGGTAGAGTTATTTTAAATTCTACCTTGATGTAAATATTGTTTGATACAGGTGAATCACATTATTTTATTGCTTCTCATGCTATTAGTTTGATGGGTTTAAGTGTGGAAATGATGCCTTTAGTTTTAAAACTTCAAACTCCTCTAGTTTAAAAAGAGTGTTGAGACTTCTTATATAGAGAATTCTATATATTTATGGATGGAATTGATTTGATGTGGTATTTATTAGTGCTTGAGATGGATGCTTATGATATAATCCTGGGAATGAACTGGTTGGAAATGTTCAAGGTTCAAATTGAATGTTATGTGCGAACAGTTAGTTACATGATGGATGATGGCATCAAACATCTCTTTAGAGGATAGAATAATGAAAAGTTGGGTGCAATGGGTTTGTTGGAACCAGCTTTTGGGACAATCTCATAAAAATTAGAAACATTTTCATTGGTATAAATGGAAGGAGTTTAATAGAGCATTTCCAGTGGTTTTTGATCAGTTTCTAGATGTATTTCCCAAATAATTATTAGGGTTTTAACCCATAAGGGAAGTGGATTTTCCAATTGATCTCTTTTAGGGGACTTGTACTATATCACTTTTGTCTTACCGAATGGAACCAATAGAATTTAGTGAGTTGAAAGTACAGTTGGAAGAGTTATAAAATAAAGGGTTCATCCTGCCTTGCACATCTCCATGGGAAACTCCAGTTTTATTAGTTAAGAAGGTGGATGGAATTCTTTGGCTATGTGTTGACTGTCATAAGATTAACAAAGTTTTGATAAATAATCGATATCCACTTCCTCGTATTGATGACCTATTCAATCAGTTGAGGGGAGGTCAATGGTTCTCTAAGATTGACTTACGATCTTGGTATCAACAGTTTCATGTGCAAATGGATGATATTACCGAAACCTCTTTCAGAAGTAGATATGTCCATTATGAGTATGTGGTTTTCCCCTTGGTCTTATGAATTCACTAGTAGTGTTTATTACATTGATGAATCATATATTTCAAAGATATATCGATTCTTTATTAGTGGTATTTTTGGATGATATATTTGTGTATTAAAGCACAAGGGTGAAACCTGAGCAACACTTGGTGATTGTACTGGGGATCTTGAGAGATCATAAATTATATGTTAAATTTTCAAAGTGTGTTTTTTGGATACAAGAGGTTCGTTTTTTTGGATATGTTATTTCTAAGAAGGTTTTTTAGTTGATCTGGAAAAGATCGAGGCTGTTATCTCATAGAAACTACCAATGAATGTCTTTGATATACAACACTTCCTTGGTTTAACTGGGTATTATCGATGCTTTGTTCATGACATATCATGATTATCCTCACCGACAACAGATTTAAAAAGGAAGAATGTTCCATTTCAATGGAATGACCAGTGCCATAAATCTTTGGAAGTGCTTAAGGGTTACCTTACGTCATCACCAATCTTGGTTTTTCTAGAACTAGGGAAATAGTATGTGGTGTATTGTGACACATCAGGATTAGGGTTAGGCTGTGTTCTAATGAAATTAGATCATGTGGTTGTGTATGGCTTACGATAGTTGAGGTTTCATGATAAGAACTACCCAATGCATGATTTGGAGTTAGGGAAAATGGTTCATGCCTTGAAAATGTGGCATCATTATCTCTTTAGTGGGAAATTCACAGTGTTTACTGATCATAAGAATTTAAAACATATTTTATCACAAATATATTTGAATTTTTGGAAAATAATATGGATTGGGAATCTCCATATTTTGGACTTTGACTTAATGTACACATTGGGTAAGGGAAATTCAGTGGCAGATGCATTAAGTAGAAAGTTGTATGCTCAGATATTGAAATAGGCATCAGATCAGTGGAAGTTGATGTTGATTATAAATGACATGTGGTTGGAATGTGAGGACCGGGGTGATAGAGTGGGTTTCTTTACATTCTCATTAGTTCCTAACTTGATTTGATTGGTTAAAGAGGCACAAATTTCTGATTCAGAGTGTGTGGAGATGAGGTCGAAACTCAATGGTGGGGAGGCCACTGAGGGTTGGAAACTTAATGGGATTCCATTTTTGTGTTTTTGGAATTAGATGGTTATACTGATAATTTTTCACAGATAAATTCTTAGTACTTATCATCATTCTAAATGGTCTGTTCATCTTGGAATTTAGAAAATGTATAAGGCATTGAAAGCCTAGTTTTGGTGGGATGGTATGAAAAGGAAAGTGGCCAAATTCATTTTTAAATGCTCTAGTTATCTGCAAGTCAAGGCGAAGCATCACTGGACAATAAAAATGTTGTAGTATTTACCTATCTCAGTGTGGAAGTGGGAGAAGATTACAATGGATTTTGTTATAGGTCTCCAAATAATGTTTAGAAAGCACTATGCTATATGGGTGATAGTGGATCAGCTGACAAAGTCGGCCCATTTCATCACTATTCATGAATCTCATACAGTGGAGTATTTATCAAAAATATATATCTATGAGGTTGTAAATAGGCATGGTGTACCAATTTCGATTATATCAGATAGAGATCCTAGGTTCACATCTCATTTTTGGAAATCCTTGTAGCAACCCCATGGTACTAAGTTGATGATGAGTACATCGTACCATCCTTCGACAGATGGGAAATTTGAAAGAATAATACAAGCATTGGAAGATATGTTATGAGATTGTGTGATTGATTTTAGTGGATAATTTGAAGATCACTTTCTATAGTGGAATTCTCATATAATAACAATTATCAGGCCTCAATATATATGGCTCTGTTTGAAGCATTTTATGGGAATCCGTCTCATTCTCCACTTTGTTGGGTGGAAATAGGTGAGACTTTGATGGTGGGACTGATCATTGTCCAAGAGACTACAGAGAATATCAAGTTGATTAGGAAGAGAATGGAGATGGATTAAAGTCGCTAGAAATTGTATGTGGACAACCATTGATGATCGTTGTTGTTTGAGGTGGGCAATCATTTGTTTTGTAGAATCTCTCCTAGGCTTGGACATCATCGTGCTGGGAAGCGAGGAAAGTTATCTCCAAGGTATATTGGGAATTTTTAAATACTTGAGTAGGTTGGAAAGGTGGTTTATCAATTGTCCTTTCCACCATGGTTTAGTGTGGGGCACAATGTATTCTATGTGTCTCAGTTGAAAAAGCATCAACGTGATTGTGACCATGTGATTCATTGGGATTATGTTGAGCTAGAGTTGGATGCTTCTTTGGTGCATGTGATAGTGTGGATTGTGGATAGGCAAGAGAAAGTATTATGTGAAAAAAGAATCAGTCTAGTTTGGGTATTATGGAAACATGGTTGGATTTAGGAGGATACTTGGGAAAGGGAGAAGGTGATGGACGAGTAATGGACCAAGATCTTTTGACAAGGCAATGGTTCTCTACTTTATGAGGAAGAAAATTCCAATGGTGGAGAGAATTTAGTACCCCCTATTTGAGTTATTTAACCATTTTTATGCCTTTTTATGTGGTTAAATTTTTTGGGTAAGGTTTGGGAGAGTTTGGAATGGTTTTATGGGATTTTTAAAGGATAACAATTTGAGCACGGTTAGGGGAAACTGTGCAACAAACCCAGGTAACCATGCAACTTTTGATAGTGGGATTCACACGATTTGTGTACAGTTTTTCTAATAATGCAAGAAGACCATTCATCGTGCCCTTTGAGGCAGTAACATGAGCACAGTTAGCAAACAATTTTTCTAACCATGCGAGCTAACCCCGCACGATATTAAAAATTAGATTTTTAAATCCGGGATCACTCAAGATTTGACCTAAATCACACATCTCCTCTCCCATATAAGCATCACTTTGGATTTACTATTATTAAGAGTTATAGGGGCTCTCCCGTTCATTTTTAAGGTGATTCGAAAGGTTTTCTTGGTGGTTTAAAGGTACTTATTCTCTGATAAGTCTTATCTTTTGGTTATTTTTTGGTTTTCCTTATATCTAGTTCTCCCTATCTCTTGGTTTTCTAGATCTACACCCATCTCATGAAAATATAGGGTTTTTGTTGCCTAAAATGGTGATATGTGAGCTTTTTTATGTTATGAAAAGACATCTAAGGCGTTTTTGTGAAAGTTTTACCCAGATTTATGGTGCAGTTGGGCGTTGTTCGGTTTCTACAGAACCCTAAGGTAGGTGGATTCAATCACATCTCCATTTTGGTAGAACTAGGACTTAATTTAAAATTATTATTATTTTCTTCAAATTGATTGGGATGTTGATGTGCGATGCTTGGTGGAAACCCATTTTGTGATATTTTGGGGATTTTAGGGAAAATGGGTTATTGTGGAAAAAGGGGCTTTATTTTTTGATTTTAAAATGTTGTTTTTAAAATCGATGGCTTGGTTGATTTATGGGTTTTTTTTGTTAAAAATGTTTTTCAATAAAAATATTGTTTTGTTGAAGTGTGGTTTATCATGGATAATGGCCTAAGGGTGCTTTGAAATAAATGGGTGATTTTTTGAAGTGGTTTTGGAATGATGTTTGAATTATTGATTATCTTAAAGGATTTTTTGGTTTGGAAGTGGTTGGGTAGTATGGCTTGAAATGTGTTGTTTATACGATTTTGGAAATTTTTATTGGCTCAAATGGTTAAGAATGGGTTGAATGGGAGGGGTGGTGGTCCTAAAAGAATCACTATCAAGGTGATGGTTGTGAATGTACCATCATCAAAAAGGCAGGGTGATGGGCATGAAGTCCCACACCATGGAAGAGACAAGTTGGATGTGAATGTGACACTGTTAAAGTAACACCAAGATTTAGTGAATTGTGTGGATGTTATTGGTTTTGTGATATAATTCTGTGTGTGGTTGAGATATATATGTGGATACACAAGATGAAATGGGTAATGACATGTTTGGTTTCTCTTATTATAATTATGTGATATGGGTGAATTGCTTGTGGTAATGATGTGTTTGGCTTATTGTTAATTGTTGAACTATTTATTGGTTTTATATAAATAGTTTTATGTAAATTTTGATAATTTGTTCTATCCTAGTGGAATGTGCAAGGAAGTCATTTGGGAAAAACCTACAGAGTATTATTACTCACACCCTGATTTTCCCTTTGGGTGCATTTTCAGATATGGTAGTCCGGAATAAGTGTAAAGATAAAGCATCTCATTTTTCTAGAAGTTCATCATGATGCTTGGGCGGTATTATGGTGATTGGAGCATGGAGTTTGGTGTGGAGTTTTGGAGTGTTTCATGGTTTCATTTGGGTATTTTTGATGAGTTTTCCTCTTGGTACTCTAATTTTGGAATTTTTGTGATTTAATTGTATTGGTTTTTGGAAATTGTTATAGAGGAGTTTGGTTGTTTGGTTGTATTTTGGTATGGTGTTATCATGGTTTAATTTGTTGACATGCATCATGTAGTTGTAGTTGGTTATGACTTGTTTGGTTGGTTGATTTTATTCTAAGGTAATTTTTCCCCAATTTTCCTTGAATCCATTATCATTTATTTCCAGCCTTTGATGCCTTGGGAACATCACCTAAGGCCAAGTAGCATCTCACCATCTTTTCAAGCCAATGAGGAAGGGGTAGAATGTTATAGGTGTTTACTTTATTACATTGGGACAAGATATGAGGAATCATATCCCAAATAATTTAATAGTTTAATAGCCTTGGTAAACTAGATACATACTTGAATCTCATATTATATTTGAAAAAAATACAAAACATTGTGAAAGTAAATATCCCACATCTTTGAACTCATTCAAATATTCCTTCTTCATATCCTAGGGAAAAGAAAAATTATAATGGTGAACTAAAATACTCAATAAGGGTTATGTAAAAAAGAATATATCATAAGTAAATATGGAATAATAAATATGGAAAGGTAAATAACTCAAAAATATTCCATTTAATCAATAACTTCAGTAAAAAATAAATCCATGGATAATATCGATGAAATAATCTCACAGATAATAATAAATAAATTTTCAATTAACGAAATGAATAATTTTGGATATCATGGTCTGAGACATCATGTTATCTATACCTTCAAATACATTTTCTAAAATAGTTTAATTAATGAATAGGTATACACCATAAACCCATTTAATTTGGCTAATTGATTTGTCTCATGTGACCTGTTAATGCGTCGAGGGGATATTTAATTCCATACCCCACCCCTCACAACATTTCTAATTAATTCCTCATATATTATATTGTTAATTTAATTCATAGATTATATGCTTTATTAATGAATTTCTATTTTGAATAAAGAATACATCATTTCAATATTTCCCCTGTCAATCAAAAAATTTCAAAGTAAAACACCATATATAAAAATGGTATAAGATTCAGGAAATAATAATTTACATGATGTAAATAATATGAATATTTAAGATAAATTTAATCTCAAATTATCACAATAAAGTTTATTTTTAAGTGGAAGTTAATGACCACAAAATTAATAAGAGATAAGAGATGACCATCGATTCATCAAAAATACAGATTTTGTAATAAAATAACATTCTTTAAAGAAATAATGGAAATGGAAGTGAAATATTAAAATAATATTTCATTAAATATCATTCTTTCTAAAACCATTGTAAACTTGTATAAGAATCAACATATCATAAAATGGTTACGATGGTGGGAATAACATTAATGATGTATACGTTAAAAACATTCCTTTTGATTTTTTTGTAAAGAAAATCCAAAACCCCTTTTGAAAAACATTATAAATATTCCATTAAAACCTCTTAAAAAGTAAATTTTCATCATAAATAATTTTAGTAATAAAAAATAATTTTTTTAATTTTTTTAAAAAAATATGGACATGGAATAAAAATACACCCGCTGAAAAAGAGAAATAAGATCAAATTTTACTTTTAACATTCCAATGCGTGATTAAAGTTCCTGAGAGGGGAATATTTGGAAGGAAATATGGAAACTAATTAAATATACATTGGATAAGAAAATATATTGAGTTTATGAGGAATATATTATAAGATACATTTAATGAAAATTAAAGCAATCCCAAAAAATGATATTGTAAAAAAATCCTTACCTCTATGGTAACATTTAAATTTGAACCCCTTGAAAAAATAAACGTGAATTGAAAAATTAATAATCATGAATAAATAGGTATTCATGTTAAATATATCAAATGGTCAGTATATACACCACATAAAATTGAATAGGTGCATAATAAAAATATATCTTAGTAGAGTGTAAAGTGAGACAAAATCCCTTACACAGATCATATCACTGAATTGAAAATTAATCAATGGGAAGATTATGTGTAGAAAATAAAAATATACACATAGACAAGTGGAAATAAAAAATATATAAAAAATTTTATTCACATAAAAACTTGGCACAATATAATCAATGAAGAAGTGTTTTAACCCAATGAAAAAAAGTGTGTTAAGAAACCCCTTACTACTTGGTAACTTTCAATTCAAATCCCATTGAATGAAATAATTTGAAATGAAACATAAAATAAAAATAATTATAAAGGATTCATGATATAACATTTAAAATGGTAGTATATACACCATATAAAAAAATTAGGTATATAACATTAAAACACACCTCAATGAAGAGAAATTGAGACAAAATTCCTTAAAAAGATCGTATCATTGAAGTGAGGATTAATAAATGAAGTGATTGTGTGAAAAAATTATAAATATAAATACAAAATTGTAAATAAAACATAAAATAATAAAAGTTCATTACTCATATAATCTTATCATATCAAAGACAACAAAGAAGTAATTTAACCAAATGAAAAGAAATTGAGTAATAAAACCCCTTACCTCAGGTCTGAATTCATTCTTATATGTTTGAAAAAAATATATAATGAATATATAATGAATATATATCTATTATTAATCAATTATATATATTTATATTCATATAAATAATTATATTTTTGATTTACTTATAATTTTTATCACCCCTTTATTAAAAATTATTTATTAAAATCACTATTCTGGGTGATAATTGCTTCATTTTTCATGTCTGTTTTTGTTAAGTGGTTATTTCCCTTAGAAATTTATCATGGTTAAATAATTTATATAATAATAATCATTCCATAATAATAAGTTTTATACATCAATTATACTTTTAAAATCAATCATGAAAGATGATTATGAAAAATGAACTACGTTACAATCATGGAGATGGTAAGTCGTATATACACATGAGTAACATTTCCATTTTCAATGATCATTATAGAAATAAGGTAAGTATAATTTTATATTTATATAAAGATAATTATAACATATTATATCTTTAAATAAACTTATATATATCATCCATGTGACATGGTGATGAAAATCTAATCACATCACTTCATGGACGTGGTAGTCTGCACACACACACAAATAACATTATCATTTTTCAATGGATGGAAAGGTAAGAAAGTATATGATATATTATCTTCTAATAATGATAAATAATTCAATAATATAATATATAATTATTAAATTCATAATTATAACCAGTTGTGAGAGGTGGTTGTGGGAAAAAATTATATTTGTTCGTGAGGTGGTAGTCCACCGTACACATGGACGACAGTTTTGTTTCCCATTTGATAGAATAAGTTATGAATATAGGGTATTCCATTAACATAAAAATATATAATTATATTTAAGATACTTATTTTTATTATTTTATATTGTTTTAAGAATATTTTAAATAGGTATAATAATAAATAGTACTAAAACATTTGGTTAAAAGCTATATCTCTTCTCTGGATAACCTACTTTTCTTTACACCTTAATCCCTCTAAGGTTGCTATTACACCCAAAATAAGACCTATAGAATGTATTATGGGATATTGGTAATGGATTTGGGTAGGTATTTTATGAAAAAAAATGATTCTCGATGTGTGAATAAAAGAGGATAGAGGTTGTTCTTTTATAATGAGGGGATGATCATTCTTGGAATTTATTAAATTATTAAATTAATATAAATTAATTTTCATTTTAAAAAGGATATAAACTGATATAATTCAAATATAGTATGATTATAGGTCAGAATAATATCATCAAATAAAATTTATACAAGTTTATATTATATTGATACCCTTATTTCTTTGTTTTAACCAGCGTTATCTCTTTTTGATAATTACCATAATAACAATGTATTTATTTTTTAGGGGTCAAGATAGTTACTATAAAAGTAAATTTGGGAAATAAATGGACCATCTATGATATTTATAAAAATATACTAATAAGTTGGCCAAATATATATTTTTTATGAATTTTAAATCATTTAATAAAATATTATTTATTATAAAATAACATTAATGTCATTTTTGATACTATTCATTTAATTTGACTTTAAGTGCATCAAGAAAAAAGTGAAATTTTATTATAGAATTTCAAAACATAAAAACTATTATATATTCATATATAATTTTTTATAACAATATAAATCACTAAAATTATATTACATTTAATATTTTCAAGATCATTTATTTTATTTTTATATTAATTAATGAAAATTATGTTGGTGTTGTGTAAGAAATTAAGGTAATTATATAACATCTAAAAATTAAAAATAAATTAAAATCATGAAAATAATTTCATTATTCTACAAATAATAGTTAATATTTGTTTACATCTTTCTTTTTTCTCTATGTGAACACACAAGACATATTTAAAAGCACGAGAGTGAAATTTTTTATTTTTATTTACTTAAAATATTATATATATTATTTTCATCGAAAAATTTCCCATAAATAAATAACTATCTAGAATAAGGTAATGAGGGTTGAAATACCATCATCAGATAAGATTGAATATGAAAAATGATGATCATATCACTTAGTTTTCGCGAAGGTTAACCAGATTTATCCTTTTACCATCATGAAACTTTTTTAAATTTTTTACTATTCATTATGAAAAAAATTAAGTTGAACTTATTAAATAATATTAATTGTGATGATTCTAAATACATAATACATTTTAACAAATTTAATCTGTATATGTAGTATAAATTCATTTTACAAGTAACCCACAAAGAGTTATTAAAATAAATTTTCCGAAAACAATCCCTTTTTAAGTCTAAAAGTAATTTTATACCAAGATCAGGTATAATTATGATTCATATGAAATTAATTATATTATTTATAAAAAACTAGACTTATATTAATTTAGGATCATATTCAATATATTATGGAGCATTTTCATTGAAAAGATATGAGAGTTTTACAAAAATTAGTATTTTTCACTATTCACTGAAAAATCAATATTTTTAGAAAAATCACAAAATTTCAGCCTAATTAAAATTTTGACATTATAATTTCAAAAATGAAGTTTATTTTTGTACCATAAAATGTCTAAAATTGGTAAAAAAAAATTATTTTATTTTCTCACAAAAACCAATAATTTTTGTTTTTGTAAAATATATTTTGGAAGTATATAAATACTTTACTAAATATTGGGTACTTTTTTAACAATATATTTTCTTTATCTAAAATATTTATACATATTTTTTATAACTTTATTATTTATATTCATACCACCAATCTTAATATCTAGTTCATAACATTCATTTTTAAATATTTTAATAGTATATCAATGTTCATTTAAACCCGGTGTTGCATATAGAAAAAGCTAGCTAAGAAATAAAATTTATTTAATAAGAAATATATTTTAAATTATTAGGGTGTTACATTCTAACCCATTAAAAAAATTTCTTCCTCAAAATTCAATTTTAGTCATCAAAGGTCTAACCGTTTTTGAAAACCGACATCATACTCAAGGATACTAAAACTTATTTAAAAAAAGAAAGTGGAAATCATAAAGGTTGCCTAAAATATCACCTATTCAGGTTCCTATATAAATAAAACATTAGTGGGAAGTTAAAATATATACATATAAGAGAATAATAATTTCCAAGGACTAATATAGAATGATAGAGAACATATTAATGATAATGTTAATGACCACACAACTATAAATCAGTGAGGGGTGGAAAGACCATCCGTTCTTCAGAAATGAAGGTAATAAGATAACATTTTTGTTTCAAGATCATTTTTCTAGAGTTGGGGAATTACTTTACTATCTATAATAAGAACACAATTAATTACACTTACTTGCAAAGTATAATTTAATCCTTTAATAAATTTTTATAAAAATGTCATCCTTTTCTCTAAGTGAAGAGTATTCAATATTTTGTTAGGCTTGAACACTAAAATTTAATTATAATGGATCACATAATCTATAAAAGGATAACAAGATATTAATCATGTATTTACTAAAACCAAAATGGTTATTATAAGGTAAGATAAAACCCAAAACGAACAAACCTTTATATGAATAAATAATACATTAATCTCCAAAAATCAATAATAAAATCAAAGGTTTAACAAAGACTATTCCTTAAATAAGTAACCCTATATCCCAAATAACCTCAATAATGTCAAAATGAAATATGGTTTTAACCTTAAAGGCAAAATAATACTTTGTATATTACATATCCAAAATGTAATAAGATTATTCCCAATTAATCCTTTATGTTAAACCTAAAGGTTATATATACCTCAACCTTAATGTTTCCCAAAATATCATCAATCACCTGAAAATCATAAAAATTAAAAAATATTTAATCCTAAAATGTGTTTCCCAAAATCAAATTAATATTTATCCTTTAAACCATTTAAGTTAAAACAATGTTATACTTACAAGGAAACCATGTCGGCATGTAGTAGTCTCTTCACCCTTGTCACCCTTTGATCGTGGATTCAATCCCCATGACCTTGCCTGATGCGATGGGTTATCGTCTGACATACAGGTTGTATAACAACCCTGAACCCACAATCCCATATCCGTTACTAAAAACATTATCATTACATTCATATCTTAATAATGATAAATGTGACCTAATGTTATTTTGACATTAAAAAGTTATAACTTCAAATAGAAATATTGGATCACTTATATACCTAAGGAAATTTTAGGTTTATAGTTTTAGAGAATTTGTAAAAACTCTTATATAAAAAATACCTATGAATTTAAGAGAGTATTTTACCACTATACCCAGCTTTTCGTGTTCCATATCAAGTCTTAAACATCTCCCATAAAATTTTTTACATATGAAACCTTTCTAGACAAAAATCATTTAAAATTATTCTTCATAAAATGGGGAGTATAAAATATAATAAGGTCGATCTAAAATGATCAATAAGGGTAAGAATAATATTTTACAATTGAATATCATCAGTGAGATTAATATGAGCATAATTGTATGATGACATATTCAAAGTGCATAATCAAAACATAAGAGAATTAATACCCATCAATACCTAGATTATCAATCATTAAATATGGAATAATATTTACTAATATAAAGAGTCATATGAAAAATAATCATGAGCCATGTGATGTCAATCTTGTCAAAAGGAATTATTAAAAACCCATAGATAGAATAAGGAAAACATGTTGGTATTTTGAAACATTTTATTCATAAAACCATTACAAAACCCCTAGAAATTGGAATAACCATACTATCAACTTCCATTATAAATACCCATTTCATTGGAGGGATATCATGGATCCACCAATCCTATGTTTATAACAAAACCACCCATAGTTGGTTTATAATGGAACCACCCATCATTATTAACAATTTACAAGATCAATGTCACATAAAAACAAGTTTCTTATTGTTTATTCAATAAATATGGGAGGAAATGGAAATTAAACATTTTAAACACATTCATAAATATATGATAAGAAAATATGTGTGGTTCATGAAAATAATATCATATTATTTACTTTTAAATAACCTTCAATATAAACAATCTCATAAAGAAAAGAGATAGTAATATAAATCCTTTACCACTTTGGTAATATTTTGAATCAAAATTAATAGAAATATAGAATATGATATTTCTATGTGAAGAAAATTAATTTCATGAATTAATATTCCTAAATTCATTTATGAATCAGTAAGTATGCCGTAAAATGAAATCACGGTGCACAACACAAATCATGTCTTAGTAAAATGAGATTGAGACAGAGAAAACCCCTGTAACTTTTATAACAGTTGAATCAATATCCCATTAAAGAGATAAATTAAAAGAAACCTAAAATATCATGATAAAATAATAATTAATGATATAATATACCAATAGGAATCATATAAAACTTTTAAAATAAATCAGGTTAATATTATAAGACATGTCTCAAAGAAAGAGGATTTGAGATGAATAACCCATATAAAGATCATATCATTGAATTGAGAATTAATAAATGGATAGATTATGTGTAAAAAATTCAAATAAAAAAATATAAGTAAAAATAAAAAATAATTTGAAAAAATTTCATTTCACACATAATCTTGGAATAATATAATAAATAAAGAAGTGATATAACCCAATTAAATGAAATTGAGTTAAGAAAACCAAACCACTAGGTAGCTTTCAAGAAAAATCCCCTTAGATGAAATAATTTGAATTGAAAATTTAAATAACACAAGTATGAATGATTCATTATATAACATATAAAAGAGGTAGTATATACACCTCATAAAATAAGTTAGGTTTATACAATTAAAATACACCTCAATGAAAGGAAATTGAGATAAAAATCCCCTACCTTGAATTCAGACTTTCTATGTATGCCCTTTAACACCTCTATAATAAAATTATATCAATTATTTAATTTATTAAACTTTTTATGGATTAATAAATTATCATTAAATAATATATTTCATTTATTTAAATTATATATTTAAATACTAAATCAGTTAAGTCCACATCAGGTATTTTGAGGACATTCAGTTCATAATTTCAAAAAGGCTTCGGTCTGTTGATGTTAGTCAAAGGGGTAATTGTTCCATAATATCCAGAAAAATGATAATAAAATAATTATAATTTTTATATATCAATTATAATTTTAAAAACAACCATGAAATTTTGTTATGAAAAATTAACTATGTTACAATCATGGTGACGGTAGACCGTCCGTATGCATGAGCAACATATCCATTTTTCGATGATCCTTATGAAAAGAAGGTAAGTATTATTTTATATTTACTAAATCATAATTATATTATAAATAAAATATTATTTATTTAAATATAATTATACATATCATCCATGTGATGTGTTGATGAAAAATGAATTACATTACTCTGTAGAGCTAGCAGTCCACATGTACACATGAACAACATTATCATTTTTCCGTGAATGAAAAGGTAAAAAATTAAATGATATATTATATTTTAAGAATGATAAATATTTAACTAATAATATATATATATATATATATATATTAAATCCATTATTATAAACATCCATAAGAGGAGGTGACAGAAAATTAATTACATCGGTTCGCGAGGCGGTAGTCCGCCGTACACACGAATGATGGTTTCGTTTACCATTTGATGGAAAAGAAGATTTATACAGGTTATAAAATTAACATAATAAAATATTATTATATTTTATATATTGTGTTATTATTTCAACATGGTTTAGTAAGATTTTAAGGATTTAGAAAAATAAACAAAACAAAAACAATTGGTTAAGATCTACACCTCTTACTCACACAACTTCTTATGGTTTACACCAAAATATTTCCTAGGTTAGTTTTATGATCAATAAAATTCCTATAGAAAAAGGGGATGGATTTTAGGAATGTATTTGGGTTAGTATTGGATATAAAAAATGGTTCTTTAAGTGTGAATGAAAGATAATAATAGTTTTTTTATAGGAGAAGTGAGGGGCACTGTTGGAATTTTATAAAATGTTAAATTAATATAAAATAATTTTTAAGTCCAAATGGATATAGATTGATAAAATTAGAAGATAATATGGGGATGATTTGAAATAATCTCACAAAATAAAAACTTTTTAATTTTAAGTGATATTTTCACCCTTATATTTTTTTAACATGTTTTAACCCTTTTTGAAAATTATTGCAATATTAAATATTTTACTCGATAGGGGTCAAGAAAGTTTCTATAAAATAAAAATTAGATCATAAATGGATCGAGGTTGATATTTTCAACCATGTACTTGTCAATTTTATGTTTTTTCTAATTTTTAAACCATTTAATAGACTATTATTTATTATATAATAACATTAATGTAAATTTTGGAACTACTCATTTGAATTTTTAAACAACAATAAAATAATTTAATTAGAATATAATAAATTAAAACCTCTATAATATTCCATTTTTATCTAAAAATTTATTAAACCAAAAAAACACTAAAATAATATAATTTTTAGAGTTTTTAGATTCATTTTATTTATTTTTCTATTACTTGCACCAGCACCATGTTAGTGTTGCAGATGCATTTAAGTTAATTATTTCATTAAAAAATTTAAAAATAAATTATAATTTTAAAAAATTCATTTATATTTAAAATCATCATTTATAACAAAACATATCCTCTATTTATCCCTATGTTAAAAATTTATAGATGATAAAACAAATACAATGGCTTTTTTGAATTTTCTTTATGTCAAATAATATAAAGTTCAAAGTCATGGGAAAATGGGAAAAGTCCATATATTAAACTATTTTATTATTATGGATGATATATAATAATAAAATAAAATTTTGTAAAGTGTTATTATCATTTTTTTGTCCTTATAAATTTTTTTAACCTTAATTACCAGATTTACCCTTTACCGTGGTAACAAAAATTACTAATGTTTCTATCCTTAATGTCCAAAAGTAAAAGAAAGGTTTATAAAAAATTTAGACCCATTCATTTCAAATATGGATTAAATTTTTCGAAATTAAATTCACATAATTGGTAGAATTTAATTTAAAATTGAACCCTCCAAACACGATGAAAAATAGTTTTTCTGAAAAATTCTTTTTTTATATAAAAATGTTTTATAACAAATTAAGTCATAAGATTGATTCCAATGAACTTAATTGTATTATTAATAATATAATATAATTTATTTTACTTCAAAAACATTTTTAAATAAAATAGAACATTTTAAATGTTTGAAACAAAAATACAGTTTTCAATAAAAAATAGAAATTTTCACTATTCATTGAAAAATAAAATTTTTCATAAAAATATAAATATTTCACCATAAAATAATTTTTATATGATTAATTTAAAATTTATATCCTTTTTATAAAATAAAATTTATAAAAGTTTCAAAAATTAATTATAATATTCACTCACAAAAATAAATAAAAACCACTTTCAAAGAGAATGTATTTTGAACAAATGAATTTACTAAAACTAAAGTGATTATTTAATACAAATTTATCAATACATTTTTATTGATTAGTTACTTTATATATATTTCATAATTTGGTTAATCATATTCATACCCATAAATTCATCAACTAGGTTCTATCATTTATATTTAAGTAAAAATATTTCATGGTTCATTTAAGCTCAATGTTGCATATTTTTTATGCTATTGAACATAGTATTTCTTTTAAAATATTGAGATATTACATTCTCCCCACCTTTAATAAAATGTGTGCTTAAAATTTGAACTTTTTCTTAGTAATCAAAGGTTTGGTATTTTAAAATACCATTGTTAATATACAACATTATAAATCTGTTAATAAAGCTTACTCTTGATAGGAGAGAAAAGTAAGTATGAAGGTTATTTAGAATAACACATAAATAGGTTTATGTAAAGACACAAGTTTTTTGGATTTTTAAATTCCATCAAAAATTTAAACTTTTGTTCTTAGGTGCTCATGAGGGGTAAAATGGTCATTTCTCAAGGAATATGGTCTCAGATATTTTTTAAGACCACTCTATTGGTCCTGGAATAGGGTGTTTACCCTAGGATAGGCGTTTGGTGGGATTTTGTGCAGTTCAAGTTTTAGTAGAATATTTAATATTTAATTAATTAAATATTAAACTAATCGGGTGGTTTCGAGTCATGAACGGATCATTGGATTTATATTCGGACTCCACAATTGAGTTTTGAATGGGGGTATTTTCCTAAGAGAGGTATAAACCCACTTTGGGTTTAGGGACTCGAGATGACTATTAAACAAGAGATTAATTAATTAATTAAATTAATTAAAAGAGACTCCCCCCATTTGGGTTTTCCATGCATGGAAGGAGGTAGAGGGATTCTACCAATACATGAAAACTAGACCAAGTGTATAAGGGAGTGGGATATGCCTTCAGACTTCCTCCTTGGCATAGATCTGGATTGGATTGAGGTACATCAACTTTTGATATCTAATTTGGACCCGAAGCTTCAGCATTTACACCACTTGGTTGGAAGGTTTTTTAGTTTTATGCCCCAATCCCCATAGATTAGTTTTAAAGTTTTAAAGCCTTATTATGACGGCTAAGGACCCCATTGGGGTTGATTTGTGCTTATTTTTTTTTTGAAAATGGGGGTTTTAGGAGGTTCACAGGGGTTTCCCGTTCAGAAGCCCCGACTACATAGCGTGTGGTTTGAAGAAAACATACCATGTGCTCTTTCTGTTTAGGGAAGAATAGAAGAATATGACTACATGATGTATTATATGAAGGAAACTACAATTAGTGTTACTCATCTTGTGGCCATGTACACGTCCAGATGATCCATGTAGGGGGTACATGGCCATGAAGGGTACATGACCAGAACCCATGTGGGTGACATGTCGTGTGTGAGTACACAACCAGGTGGAGACACATTTCTAGTCTATGTGGGGTACACGAGTAGGTAACCGATGTGGGGTACATGCCATGTACCCATATTACATGCTGTGTACTTTGGTTTTACATGAAAAGTTCAGCTGATGTACATGACCATGTGGGGCAATGGGAGCACACACTGTGTGCTCTGATAGAAATGTTGTGTACTACCCCTTTTTTCCCTTTTAAGGGTTTTTGGATGTTTTGACACCCCAGAGTCATAGTTGAAATTGATAGGAGTCTATTTTTCATGTTTTCCATGAAGATCGCAATGGTGGGATCCTTTATTCATATAAAGGTCATCCGGATGGTGTTTTGGACCATGATAGTTCAGTAGGAGGATTTCCTTTAGAATTGGATTCAGAATCCTCCAGTGGATTTGAATGGGAGCTAGGAGGACCTGGCAAGGTTCGCGATCTCAGTAATTGGATTGGTCCGAGTGTGTCATGGTGAGTTGTTGGGGCTCCTTGGATGGATCCCAGAAGGTGGGATTGATTAGTATCTCTTTGTAGATATTGGTTTGTCCATGCGTATCGAGACCTGTTTCTCGAGGTTAGAGAAGTCGAGGTTTATACCATATGTTTTAGGATCAGGGTGGTTAGATTCTTTGTGCTTGGTTGACATCATAGGATGAAAATTATGTTTGAGTGCTATTGTGGTGTTGAGTTGAGATAGATGGACTCTTAAGTATTCCCTAGTGGATCATTTTTTGATCAAGTTATCATTGGATTCCATGGTTGTATGTTGTGAATGCCTGCATGGTACAAGTTTCTTTGTATTTATTTATTGGCATGTTGTTGATCGAGGATTGGTCGGAGGCTATTGATGGATTCTTGAGGATGTTTCTTTTGATGGGGTTTGGCCTGAGAGTTTGGTTGTTATTAATGTTTGGGAGGGTATTCCTATACTTGATTTATAGTTCTAAGGATCTAGGGTTGGATGTCTCTCTTTATAAGTGGAACCAAAGGGACAAGTGCATAATCGATTAATAGGACGACCCTGAGTGGGCTCATGCGCTTTTTGTAGTTTGGTTGTAGGGGTTCCCTTAGGACCCTAGATGATTATGAGCTAATGGGGATGAGATGTTGATGGATGAGATGGACGTTTAATAAACCCTTGTTATGTTTCCATTGTTGAGGTTAAAACTTGGATCATGCTGAGGGTCTGTTATGATAATGTCAGGTTTCCACACACTGGAACCCAATTTAATGGTAAGGCCTGTGTAGTGTCCCGCTCTAGATTCCACTCACTGGTTCTCAGAGATGGTTGTCCACAAGAGCTCAAGCACGCCTTTCTGAATTCTAGAGGCTTCTGACTAACAACGAGGGCCTTGGGTATATCCATGGAGAGATGATTCCATCTTTGATTTTAGTAGATAACACTGATAGATATATATGAAAAATAGTAGAAACAATGAAAATATATATGTAGAAGTGGAAACCAAATACATAAGAATGAAAGACAAAGAAATAAAGTGAGGAAGTTGAGTAAATAAACAGAAGCATATGATGATGATAATATGACATGTGGGTATAAAAAAATGATCAAGTAGGGGCAAGGGATACAAGTATATACAACATGATCACAAAATTAAAGAAGCTAAAAAATTCTACAAATTAAATCTTAATAATATGATTAGCCCTCTACTCCGAAATCCAAAATAGAAAAGAAAATCAAGCATTGGAAGCTAGATAATTCCCTTTATCAGTACCTGAAATCATAAACTCTACTTAGGTACCAAAGGAACCCAAGTAGGGTGTGAGATAAAATCTTAGTAGGCAGGCACCCATGGTTTCTAGGTCTCTTTAATTCATACAATAATAAATAAGTAGTGTTCCTTAATAATTTAAATGCAAAAAAATTATATAATTAATTACATTGGACTAGGTTCAACTTGGACACCCACCCAATCTAGTTGCTTCGGCTTTAGTTGGCGAGTCTGAACTGAAGGGACTTGCAATGGTAAAGTGAGATGTATAATGTTCCAAGTAAAGGACTGTCCCCAAGATCGTACTTGGGTTTGAAGGACTCATCCATATGTTTTCTAAACTAACTGAACAAATTATCTTTTGAAAACATTTATTTACCTTTGAAAACATTTTGATCATTTCTTTATAAAACACGTTGTGACACCTTGATCCCGTCCATGGAAATCTGGAGAGACCTATTTTGGAGGAAAAATAGATAATGCATGGAGTTCCCATATTAGGATTTTCTAATGTCTCCCCTAATGTATTTACAAGGCATTTACAAAATCTAACAATGGCATGAGAGTCTATCCAAGGGGTGATTAAGTCAGAACCACTTAGTTCTCCCTCAACACTAAGGAAATTGTAACTAAAAAATCAATGAATATATATATATATATATAATGTCTAATAAGATGCCATTCCATTTAAAGTCAATACCTTAGTTCATACATGGAACATTGGTCAAGCATGTCAATGAGAATAATGTATTTAAGCTACAAGGCACAGGACATAAGCATTTTTCCAATTCAATTTATGTCCAACCATCCATAGGTGGAATGCGGGAAATGATAGTCACTAGGCTCATCACCCTTAGCAATTCAATACATAGATCAAGGTATTTAATATAAAGCAAGACCCATTTGGAATGCTTATCAAGCCATGGAAAAATAGAAAATTAATCCACATAGGTATAACACCACGAATTGTATGAAAAAACTAAAGGAAATCGACCATGGAGGTTATTAACCACTAGGTAGGATCACGAATCATGTGTGAAACCACGTGAAAAAATTAGATTAATATTTTGGGAGAATCACCAGAATGACCTGGTGAGCAGCACAACGACACAAATTTTGTAATGTGATGAGACAATAGAAAAAGGAATGAAATACCTACCACAGTCTCATAGAGATTCCCTCATCCAGTATTAATCTTTGATTCAAGTTAGGTTGGAAGAAAATGATGAAACCGTTAACTTCCCAAAAAATGGGAAAAATTATATTACACCCAAATATCTCAATGGATGGGATGAAGAACATGAAAAGGATTAGAGAGGATTATAGATCATACCTCTACATTTCTAATGGATCTAACGTTGAATGAATTGAATATCGGAAGGAGGGGCTACCTTGATTCTGAGTTTGGAGAGAAGATGATATCATATGTGAAGAATGGAGAAGGGATCCACTAAAAATGAAGATGAGAGGAAGAGAATTAGGATTAATCATTTAATAGAGGTATTTTAGTAATTTAACCATTTTTTAACCCCTCACATGTTTTGGAAAAACTATATTCCAATCATGCGCTATTCACTACTACTAAGTGGCACATTGCATGGTTAGGTGCACAATTTGACAAAAATGGTGAAAACCCTGTAAAATCTCTCTATCCAAAACCACTAAAATCTTACCCTGTCGTGCTGCTCAGGTTGAATGGTTCCAAAAAAATCATCCATCTTTTTCTACTCCACTATCTAAAGCCGCATAGTTTAGGGAAATCATGTGGGATAGGTTTCATGGTTTATTCTAACCATGTGGCCGAGTCTTTTCTTCCCATTTTGAGGCTCTGAGAACCAAACGAGCCTCAGACGCACCTGAATCCTCCTTTAATTGATTAGGAATCATTATTAGGTATATTTAAAAGATTTAAAACGAGAAATTAATCTTATGTACATTTTATGAGAAGACGGGATGTTACAACCTCCCCTCCTTAAGTCAACTCATCCCCAAGTTTCCCTTCCAAGGGTAGTAGTACATCATTTGAGAAGAGTTCTGACCACTGAGCACATACATCGGCTTCCTGATCCTAGGTCTCATCTTGTACACATCTGTGCTTACATAAAACCTAGACTAGAGGTCCTGAATTTCCTCAAAGAACCTTCATGCTATGATCAATGATACATATTGGATTATCCTCAAAGGATACATCCACCTCTAAATCGATATCCAAGGGATCAAATAAATGAGACATGTCAGTGTGATACTATCGAAGATGAGATATATGGAATATGTAATGCATGGAAAAATACCTATGAGGTAACAACAACTGATAGGATACCAGCTCAACTCTATCCATTATCTCAAAAGGCCAGACAGATCGAGTTGATTACTTGCCCTGTGTCCTAATTTGTCTATGAACCAACTTGGGAGATACATGCATAAAGACCCAATGTCCCACCTAGAACTCAAGAGTTATATGATAATGATTGGTGTAATACTTATGCTTATATTGACCTATATCTATATGCTTCTGAATTAGATGGACTTGTTTTGAAGTCTCCTAAATGAGATGAGGACCCAATAGAGATGCTTAAACTGCCTCAAGACAACACAAAGGTGAGAAAAATGGTCTACCATAGAGGTCCTCATACGGAGCCATATGAATCATTTTCTAGAAATTGTTTCTATTAGAAAAATTAACCATAAAAATATGCTTCTCCCAGAAATCTTCAAAATTGAGGATATAAGCGCACAACATATCCTCTAACAACCTAATTGTCTACTAATACTACCTGTCGATCTGAGGGTGATATGTAATACAAAAGAGAACCTACGAAACTATTTCCTTTTTCAACCCTTTATAGAACCATGAAGTTAAACGAGAATACCAATTCAAAATGATAGAACAACGAACACCATGAAGTCACACTATCTCCTAGATTTAAAGACTTTCTAGATCATCAATAGAGATGGTATATTGGATAAAGAGAAATGGCGTGACCTTGGTAAACATTACAATGATCACCCATACTACATCGCTGCCTTGATTTTATCTCAACAAGCCCATCATGATATCCACTATGACATCATTCCATTTCCACTCAGGAATAGAGAGAGTCTATAGAAGTCCCATAGGTCACTGGTGATCTACCTTCCCCTATAAATAGGTGGATCACCACGTGATAAAGCTTACCATATGCCTCCTTATATCTAGACACTAACACTAAGGGAATATGTCTCTATACATCTTGGTAAGCCTAGGATGAATTGGAAAAACAGATACATGTGATCCCCTCATCAATTATTGACATATATCAGAAGGAATCCATAGTTGGACACAAAATATTAAGGTCTCCCTACCATAAACAACCCTACTAGAAGGTGGGTTCTCTCCTGCAATGCTCTCCCTCAAGACGATACCATCATAATCTAATAACTGTCTCATCTAGACCCACTCCAGGAGAGAGCACGTCACTAATAGAGCTACTAGAACAAGATGTATGTGCTATTTTTGAATCTCTAAATGCATATTATAAAATATATCCATCAATTTCCACTCATTGATATCCTCCAGGATGGCTTACATCTGAGTCTTCCTGCTGAATGGAGTAGCCACTACATTACCCTTATCAGGTGTGTAAGCAAGATCAATGTCGAATGATTTCAGGTATTCAACCCACCTACGCAACCTCAGATTCAATTCCCACTGAGTGGAGATGTATTTAATAGTTTTATGGTCTGTGTAAATGATAAAACACTCACCCAACAAGTTTTACCTCAAAAAAAAAAGATCATGAACCATGTTTGTAAGCTTGAGTCATGCGTATGATAGTTCCTCTCATGAGGCCTCAGTTGGAGGGATCCATATGCCATGACTCAATCCACCTGAATCAAAATTTCACCCTGTCTGATTCCATAAGCATCACAATAAACCATATAAATTATAACCGGATCAAGAATAATTAGAATCAGCTATTAAGTAAGTCTTCCCTTTAAAACATGAAAATCTATCTAACAATTTTCAGTCCAGTCAAATTTCACACCCTTCTCAGTCAATCCCATAAGTGGCACTTCCTGTCATGAGAAACTTGGATGAATCACTTGTAATATCCATCTATCCCTAAGAAGTTTCATATATCTAACATTTTCTTAGGGTTCTCCTAGGAATCCACAACCCTCACCTTCTCTGGAATAACTAATACACCCACCTCAAATATTATATGAACTAAGAAGTGAAACTTGATGATCAAAAAGTGGTATTTAATGATATTCACATATATATGGTGGTCTCTTAATGTACTAAGAATGATATCAAGATAGTTGGCATGGTCATGTCTGGATAAAAAGTATAATAAGATGTCATCTACAGAGATAACCATGGAAGAATCAAGATATGGGTGGAAAAACCGATTCATTAGATCTGTTAATATTGTTGACATATTTTTTAGACCAAACGACATAGCTAGATACTCATACAAGCCGGATCTACTTCAGAATACTATACATGGTATGTACCAAGGCCTTACACAAACTTGATGGTAGCATGAAGTCAAATCGATCTTGGAGAAAATAATTTCTCCTCAAATATAGTTGAATATTTCATTTATCCGAGGAAAAAGATATTGGTTATTCACTGTAAAATGGTTCAACCAGAAATAATATATGCACAATTGAAGGTACCATCCTCCTTGGAGAAAAGGACAAGCGAACCCCATGGTGATGTGATGGGTTTGATGAGACCCTTAGCCTCTAAATCTTCAAGATACTTCTTGAGTTCCTAGATCTCTATAGGTTACTTCCTATATGGAGGAATGGACACTGGTGCGACACTTGGCATGAGCTCAATGGTGAACTCAAATTCTTGCTCATGAGGTAAGCCAAAGAAATATTCAGGGAAGACATCCCTGAAAAGATCCACAATATGAGGGAATTTTAAAAGTTGTATCCCAATATTTCTCATAAAGAGACTGGACATCTGGGCTATCATCCCACCCAGCCCAGTATGCTTAATTTCAGTTTAATTGGCCTGAAGAACCAATTCTCCATTATGGATATATGTGTTTCCCTCTGGTGATGTAAATGACACTCAACCATGATAGAAAATCACTTGTTCTCAATAAGGCACAAACTAGTTCATTTTGAGAATGATGTTGAAGACAGTCATCTTGAGGATGAAGAAACTCCATAGAAAATGGTACCCACTTATTTCCAGGGGGAACTCCTTGAATTGACATATACCTTCTAATCGAACTTCTAATAATATGTAAAGGCTTAAAACACCACTGGAGTACTCTATCACTAATCCCAGACTTCCCATGGTTGTAGAAGATAGAAAAGAGTGAAATGCACCTATATTGAATAATGAAGATAATAAAGTAGAGGCTAATAGAATAGTACCTCTAACTGTAGATGTCCTTGGACTCTTCTCCCTTAGCATAGGATGAAATACATAGATATGGTTTGAACCGCAGATTGGAGATGCTTCCTGAGTAGCTTGAGTAGGCCCACTCTACTAATGAAGGAACCATGAAGCCCGAATTCCTCAACCGCAACCACATGCCTAGCCAAAACAACCTATAAAATACCAGATGTCCATCTGATGAAGTTTCACTGACCCCATTCCTAAAGGTGGTGCTAGTGCAGAACCCCAATCACTTGGAACTAAAGGAAATGATCAAAAAAAGTTCATGATGTGACCCATCTTTCCATAATCCCTAAACTTGATCTGGATCCTCATACACTTGGTATTTTTGTGACTGGGCCTTCCATACTGGTTTCACACCCCAAATTTGGTAGTACATGCCACCTGATTGGAACTTCCCTCATGTATACCATCGAAGCATCACTTATTTCCACTGGATAAACCATTGTTAGTCATCTCAGAAGATGAAATGCCCTATTTCATGTAACATGATTCCCTCAGGTACCACTCAGTGATGTGGGATTGGTTCACTATTTTAGATGTGGCGGCCAGTCAAAATATGTTTACCTACTAGTGAATGGAATAAGCAATCCCATACTGAAAGTGCATTGTTGTAGTTAGCTTGTCACTAGTAAATATTGATGTGAAACACTACCATTTGGTGAAGCAAGCTGAATATTCAATCATGGAAATGTCACCTTACTCAAGGTACATGAATTTATGAACATGAATTGTGATCAGAGTCTTAGGGAAGAACTAGTTGAAGAAGGCTTCTTGGAAGTCCCCCCAGACCATACCATGATGTCGACCATCCTGAGTCAGAATGTCCCACCAATTCTTAGAGGAATCATATAGAATATATATTGTGATATTGAACCTATTTTATAGATATGTCTTGATATGATCGAATATTGAAACTATATACTTTAACCAAGACTTAGTAGCATGAGGCCTAACATCCCTCAAGAAGGTGGGAGGATGCTGCTATGGTAATTCCCTGGTCAGCTCTGTCGTAGAAGGGCCAGGTCAAGGTGCACCCTAAACTAATTTCATAAACTTTAGGAAGCTATCAAAGAACTAGGAATCAATACCTAGTGGAGGGTCTATAGTAGGTTCCTCTAGTGTCAGTACAAGAGTTATAATGGGTGGATCATAGACCAACACCTTATAAGTATGATCATCACCACTCTCCTGGCATACGACCTGAGGTCACCGCGGTGTCATAGCTCTAAAAATTCCAATCACATGCCTCAGATATGATTTATAATAGATAGAGAAATATGTAAAGATGGACAGGAACAAAACCTATTTATAAACATGCTACAACCCTTGTCCTGCTCTAGGAGATTGGTCTAGGAGGTCAGAACGAGTCACATAAGGAAAGCATATGAGACAATACCTACTACCCACTACCAAGTCAAAATAGGGTCAAGGTATCACATATAATACAAACATTTTATTTAAGTAATTATATTCATTTAAACTTAATTAGATTCATTATTATTTAATTAGTTATTAGAATTATGATCCAGTTAATTACATCACAAATTCCAACTCCCAAGGGCCCATACACCTTATAAATTGAAATTGGCACATCAACTAACTGCATCATGGCCTTCACACCAAAGAACGGGTGTAACAAGCCATGTATATGGTTTGATTAGATGCACTTAAATTGGAACTCACCAATCAAACCAACTAATGTGGCATTATTTGTCAATTAAACCAAATATTCTATTATTAAGAGTACTGGCACACTGTAAATCACACAGTCTAGGCACAAATAACAATCACAATAAATACAAGAAATGAACGTTGAAAAGTAAACATGGAATGACATAATTCATGGAAATTTAAGTCCTATTGTGCCTAATATGATGCATTCTTTCAGTTTTCACTCATATCATTGGGTTGTAATCGTAAACATTTCATCAAGGAAATAACAAAGAAAAGCATGTTTGTCACCTAATGGTGAAATCTGGGAAAATATAACAACAGAATCAATAACAACATCTACCCATCCCTGGTAATTTGAGTTTCCACTATACATGGGGTAGTTATTCTGAGGCACAAGATCATTAGAAAATTCCCATTTCATAGTCTCTTATTTAACCCAACTAGTATTACAAAAAGAAAAAATCACCTTTGATACCACTTTGTAGCATCTCTCTTTAGATTCCACTCACCAATGCTCTGAGATAGTTGGACACAAGACATTAAGCGTGCATCCCCGAATTCTAGAGGCTACTGAATAGTAGTAAGGGCCTTGGATAAGTCTATAGGGAGACTATCCCATCATTGATAATAGTATATCACAACAATATATATATAATAAACAAT
This sequence comes from Viscum album, assembly GCA_963277665.1. Lineage (NCBI taxonomy): Eukaryota > Viridiplantae > Streptophyta > Magnoliopsida > Santalales > Viscaceae > Viscum > Viscum album. Next base: position 1,973,527,901 of record OY728125.1, on the reverse strand, counting down.
AGAAACAATGAAAAAATCCAGATAGAAACAGAAACCAAATAAATAAACATGTAAGATAAATAAATAAAATGAGGAAGATGAGTAAATAAACAGAAGCATATGATGATGATAGTATAACAAATGTCTATACAAAAATTATCAAGTAGGGGAAGGGGATACAAGAATATACAACATTGTGAAAAAATTAGAAAAAGTCAAAAACTTATGCAACTATCTTATCGATCATAAGATTGGTACTCATCTCCGAACTCCTTACTAGATAGGTAAATAAAGCATTGGAAGCCGACTTCTTCCCCTTTTGAGCACCTAAAATCATAAAGTCTACTTGGGTAACAATGGCACCCGAGAAGGGTGAGAGATACAATCTCAGTAGGCCCGTACCCATGGTGTCTAGGCCTTTCCATTTCGTAAAATAGTACACAATCAGTGTGACTTAAAAATTTAAATGTAAATAGAATCAAACAATTATGTACATTAGATTGGGTTCCACTTTGACACCCTCCCAATTGACCTACTTTAGCCTAAGCCGGTGAGTCTGAACCGAAGGGACTTGTAATGGTAAAGTGAAATATATAAGGTGTTAGGTAATAGACTATCCCCAAGCATGTTCTTGGGCTTGAAGGACACATTCCTATGTTTTCTAAACTAACTAACCAAATTCTCATTTGAAACCATTTATCTACCTTTGAAAACATTTTGATAAATTCTTTATAAAACATGTTGAGATACCTTGAGCCCATCCATGGAAATATGGAGAGAATTTCTAAGTATTTCTCTAAGGGATTGATAAAATTACAATGCCAAGGAGTCCATACAAGGTGACCCACTTATGAATTCCCATTTTTCACTCTACCATGGTGTGAAAATAGAATTAACTAACCTCTAAGTCCATACCTAGTATCGCATGTAGGGGATTGAGTGTCTCTCATGGCCTGAAACAACCAAACATTCCATCAAGACTGTCCAAGGGGTCTCCCCTAGGGAACGAGTGTCACTCATCCGGAGAAAAAACAAATAACACATGGAAATCCCAAATCAAACATAACTGATGTCTCCCCCAAGATATTTACAGACATTTACAAAATCTAACAATGTCATGAGAGTCCATCCAAGGGGTCCTTAATTCGAATCCCCCTGGTTCTCCCTCAACATTAAGGAAACAATAACTAAACAAGAAATGAATATATATAACATGTATAATAAGAGGCCATTTCATTTAAAGTCTATCCATTAGTTCATACATGGAACATTGGTCAATCATGTCATTGGGCATAATGCACTTAAGCCACAAGGCACATGACATGAGCATTTGACCAATTCAGTTTAAGTCCAATCATCCATGGGTGGCATGGGGGCTAGTCTAGTCACTAGTTTCATCACCATTAGTAATTAAATACATATCTCAAGGTATTTAATATAAATAAAAACCCATTTGGAATGCTCAACAATCCAAGGAAAAATAGGAAATTAAGACACATAGGTATAGAACAATCAATTGGATGGAAAAAATCAAGGCGATTGACCACATAGGTGATTCACCACTAGGTAGGATCATGATACACATGAAAAACCACTTGGAATAATTAAAATAGTATTTGGGGGCATCACCAGAATGTACCGGTGAGTGGAATAACAACACAAATTATAGAACATGATGAAACGACGAGAAAAATAACGAACCACAAAACTTATCCTTGTAGAGATTCCCTTTTCCAGTATCAACCTTTGATTTTATCTAGGTTGGAAGAAAATGACAAAACTGGAAAATTACCTGAAAATGGGGCAAATTATCTTACACCCAAACAGCACAAAGGATGGGATAAATAATTTGAAAAATATTTATAGAGGATTATAGATTATACCTCCAACTTTCTGATGGATCTAACGACAAACTAATTGGAGATTAGATGAAGGGAATACCTTGATTCCTTGTTTGGAGAGGATATGTAATCATATTTAAATAATATAGGAGGGAGACATTGGAAATGAATAGGGATGGAATATAATTAGTTTTAATCATTTAAAAAAGGTATTTTAGTAATTTCACCCATTTTTAACACTATGCACGGTTTGGCTGCATAGTTTGGACAAACCATATACCAAATGTGTGCTATCCACTACTACTAAGGGGCACATCACATGATTAATCACATGGTTTGAGTAACGACATGCAAGCCATGCAAAATATCTCTATCCAAAACCTCTAAAATCCAACACAGTCATGTTCCTAGAGTCACATGGTTATAGAAAAACCGTGAAACCCATGCTTCTCCACTATCTATATCCACATGGTTTAGGGATATTGTGAAGGTTGTGCGACACTATTTATTCTAACCACGCAACCCAGTATTTTATTCCCATTGTTGGGTTCAGGGCTCCGAATGAGCCGCAAATGCACCTGAACCCTCATTTCCTTGATTATGCTTAATTATTAATGCTATTTAAAACAATTAAAACAAAAAATTTATGATCCATAAATTTTATGAAAATTAGGGATGTTACAGTCTGAGATAGTTGGGAGAGTTGGATAGATTATCCACATGCATGGTTCCAGATATTCGTTATTGAGATTTGTGGACTGAGGCTCTATATTGGTACTGATAATTGTTTATGGTTTTAGCACTGGAAAGAGGTTCTAGGTATTATTTGTTATACTATTGAGTATAGTGAATGTGACATCACATATATGTGGTTTGGTGCTGGACTGAGGTTCTAGACATAGGAAGTACACTACCGAGATGGGGTTATATTGAGGCTCTAGACACTGATAGTACACTTTATGGATAGTGTTACAGAATTAGGCTTTAGGAAATGATGGAATTCTATGTGGAAAAAGATGTTGGACTGAGGATTATTCTTTTTGGGTTTGGTTCTAACTGATGATACATGCCCCACTAATGTTCTATATATAGATGGTTGTTGGAATGAAGTTCCAGGCACATGAAGTATACTACTGAGATGGTGTTAGAATGAGGCTCTAAAAACTGATAGTATAATTCATAGATAATGTGCCAGACTAAGCCTATAGGAAATGATGTATAATAACTAGGATGAATGGTGGGATGAAAATTCACATCAATGGTTTAGATGCAAGACTAATTCTAGAGACTTGATTAATCTGTTATATGGTAAAGGTTTTAGATAGATGGTCTAGGATTTATAGTACCTTTGTGTGTTTTTTGGTACATTAATTTCAAGGTTCCAAGTATAAGGTATTGTATGGGTGATAAAGATATGGTTGGGGATAACAAAGATTAGTATCCCAGATGCTAGGAATATCATAGGGTGGGTCCTCAAAATTACCCAGTTTGGTTGTGGCTGCCATGGATATGAATCCCACAGGTTGTTTGGGATGTACAATCCTTGAACTGGGATCAGAGACATTCTAGAATTTTCCGAATAAGGTATGGTCAATCAAGGTATCAGACCTATAGATCGACGATTGTTTTATTTGTATTTTTTAGTTATGTGTCGGTTAAGTTAAGCATGTTGCATGAGAAAGCAATTATAGAATCGGTTTTAGGTTCCCCGTTGGGGGTGTCCTACTAAGATTTATTTCTCACCTCCTGTACATGCACCTAGGTGTGTGTAAAGACCTTATGTCTACTTTCATGTTTAACATAGATGCACGGTGGATAGATCCAAGGCCCAAGATTTCATGGATAAGTAGGATGCTCATGTGGAGTCTATAAGTTGTGTTGGAGAAGCTTAAAAGGGTGCAGGAGATTAGGTATTTGTTACGAATTGGAGTTGGAAGTAGGGTTTGTTGTAATTACTTTTCAGTTATTTATTTATTATGTTTGATCATCCCAGTGGGAAATCATTGTTTTTTATATGACATGGATGTTCGGGGCCCTACTATATTTCATTTTATTATTGCATATTTTAGTTTTAGTTTATTTATTCTTCCTCATCACTCTGATGTTTATGAAGTTTGGTTATTTACTTATAGTTGTGCACTCTGATATGGGGGTATATTCTCTTTGAATATCCACCACAGATGCCAACTACTAGTTAACATCCTCTGGAATACGAGGAGGCATGCTTGAGGTCTTGTGGTGAACCTACTCGGTGCACCAGTTTAGTGGCTATTGGGCCGAGATGTTATAGTTTACAAATAGAACATTGATGGGAGGTGAAAATATGAACATGGAAGACAATTTTATTTCCTAATTAATTATGGAGAGTGATAGAGATCATTGATCATAAGAAAGTGAATGATCATGAAATATTTTATGACCAAAAAACCATAACTAAAGAGGTGTTAATAAAACCATTGATTAATATGAAATGAAGGTAATAAGATAACATTTTTTTCAATATCTTTTTCCTAGTGTTGAGTAATTTAATTACTATATAGACTAAGAACATAATGAAATATACTTACTTGAAAATTATAATTTCATCCTTTAATTAATTTCAACCAAAATCAAATCTTTTTCTCCAAATGATGAGCATTCAAGATGATTTTTTTAGGTCCAATTCACTTAAATCAACTTATAATGGATAAAAAAATTCCATAAAAGGATAACAAGATAATAATCATATCTTTAGATAGTAACCAAAACCAAAACTACTAGAAAACAGTAAGATAATTCCCAAAATGAATAAACCTTCCAAAGACAAAATCCAACATTAATCACCAAAAATTTAAAAATAACAACCAGAGTTAAAATTTGATAATTAAATAAATAACTAGCCATGAAATTCTTCAAAATATTCCAAACTATGATTGAAACCCAAAAATTAGAATGATTTGATCACATATTCTTCAATGATATGCTAATCATTTCCAAAATAACCTTAACAACCTTAATATTAATAAAAGTTTTAACATTCAATTTTATCTCGTTCATTTCAGATTATAACCCCAAAATTTTATAGAATTATTACATTTTAAACCTAAGGGTTACATATAACACAAACAAAAAAACATATCTAAAGATATCATTAATCACATATAAATCCCATCAATTAAAACCTAAAAAGGGGTGTCTAATACATTGAACTTATGATCACCATTAAATTCATAAAATGATGGTGGTATACATAACTCTTAATATGACCTCACATGAAAACATACTAATCTCTAAAGTTGTCTAAAACCTTCCCTCATACTAACTATAACAACCCTGAACCTGCAATCCCGGATTCGATGATAAAAATATAACTATTACATTTTGGGATTGATACCGATAAACATGACCCAATTCTTTTTGACATCTAAAACTTATAACTTCATAAGGAAATATTGGATCACTTACATACCCAAGGACCTTTTAGGTTTAGTTTTTTAGAAAAATTTATAAACTATTACATAAACAATACCCATGAATTTAAGAGAGTATTTTTCCACCATACCTAGTTTTTCAAATTCAATAATAAGTCTTCAAAATCTCCCATAAAATTCTTCACATGTGAAACCTTTCTAGAAATAAAAAACATTTAACACCATTCTTCATAACCTTTAGAATAAGAAACATAAGAAGGGTGAGCTCAAATACTCAATAAGGGAAATCATAAGCATTAAAAATTGAATTTCATCTATGCGACTAATATGAGAATAATGGTTTGATTACATAATCAATGTGCATGAGAATGGCATAAGAGAATTCATACCCATCAATACCTAGATCATCAATCATGAAATATGGAATAATCTTTAATAATGTAAAGAGTCATATGAATCAATAATCTTGAGCCATGTGATGTAAATGTTATTTAAAAGAATCATTAAAAACCTATAGAAAACATAAAGAAAACGTTTTGGTATCTTGGACCATTATATTTATAGAAACCTTACAAAACCCTTATCAAATAGGAATAATCATACTGTCAACTTCCATTATAATTACCTAATGCATTAATGGGATATCAAAATCCCACCAATCTTTAGATTATAATGGAACCATCCAAACTTGGTTTATAATAGAAGAACCCATCATCAAAAAAATTTTCTAAGAAACATAACATGAATAAAGTACATAGATCTTAAATCTTATCATAAAACTCAAACAATCATCCATTAATCTATCCATAACTTTATTAACCCATGAAAAATAAATGGGTTCCATGACAATATATTTTAAACAATCATAATTCATCTAGAGAAATAATGAGGATGGTATCATTAAAAAATATCCCAAGTGAAGAATAATTAACACTAAGCATTGTTTTAATTGATGAATGGAAATTCAATTAAAAAATTATTAAAAAAATTCTTGGGGAAAATACACTTTTCACTTTGAAAATCACCTTTAAAAAATAAAAATTTATAAAATATTGTGAAAATACTTTTATTTGAAAATAAACATGTAAAATTATATATTATGATTTAATAATATAATGGTTATGATGACAAGAAAATAAGTTCATGTAGTAAATGTTAAAAATAAAAATTCTTTTCAAATATTTTTATAAAGAGAGTAAAAAGTAAAAAATAAATAAAACATTAAGAAATTTAATTTTAAAATCTTATAAAATAGGGTTAAAGATCATTTAAAATATCTTTAGGAAGTTAATTATATTTATAAATAAATATTTTTTTAATTTTTTTAGAAGACATGTATATTGAAGAGAAAGATTCCTGATCGAAAAGAAGATACACGATCAATATCACTTACAAAAAACTTTATTGATTTTTATTCAATCAATAATAGAGAAAATGGAAATTTAACATGTGAATGACATTGATTACCATATTATAATAAAATAGTTTTTGTTCATGAAAATAATATCATAGTATTTCCATTAAAATAACCTCCAACAAAAAAAATTACATAAATAAAGGATATTGTAACATAAATCCTTTACCACTTTGGAAATATTTTGAATCAAAAGTAATTAAAATAATTAATATGATATAGAACTATAAATATAATTAATTTTATGAAGTAATATTCCAAAATTTATTCATGAACTATTCGGTACACCATAAAAGAAAATAATGGTGCACGACATGAATCATGTCCTAAGAAAATAAGATTGATACCTAGAAAACCCTTAAAACATTTATACAATTTGAATCAATCTCCCAAGAAAGATATAAATTAAAAGAAACATGAAATATCATAACAAAATAGTAACTAATTATATAATATCCCAATAGGAATCATATACAACTTGTAAAAGTAAGTAGGTGTATATTACAAGACATGTTTCAAAGAAAGATAATTTATGGTGAATAACCCATATAAAGATCATACCATTGAATTAAGAAATAATCAATGGAGGTATTATGTAATGGTCGAGACCTCTCTGGTACATTCCTTTGCTGAAATATGGTGTTTTAGGTGTTCCAGGAGGTCAAGGTGACTTATCCCAAACACTTTTCCAAATTCCTAGTTCTGTGAATAGTGTTTCTAGTTTTGTGTATAGTGTTTCCAACCATTGGTAGATGTACAATGTTTCTAACTATCGATATGTGTATAGTTTTTCTAGACGTCGGTAGGTGTATAGTGTTTCCAGCTTCCTACGGTTTTTCCCCTTTAGCATTTTCTTTAACAAAAAACACATTTAAAGCCTTATTTTAAGGGATTTAAGGCCAATTCATAGTCCATAACTCCTATATTAATTTTCCTAAGGCTTGGGATACCTTTACTTAGTCAAACTATGTAGATTAATGTGATCCACATTAATGTAAATTCTAAATCATTTTAAATCCCATTAGTCTTGGATCATGTCTTTCAAAGTTGGTCACCTTCCCCTCATTAATTCCTTCTCCTTTCTCATGATGTGATGCACCTCGATACATTATTCTTATATGGGTGGTGTGATCTAACCTTAATACTTAGATCTTTTTCCCTTGAATTTTATTTTTACTGCATGCACACCCTCTATTTTGGTGCAAACAACAAGTGTCGATCCATCATCGATAGAAGGTATGATATACCTATGTTCTTGTGTTTTCTTATATCATTCTTATTCCATTTCTCCTTTCCATGATATGGAATGTTACCTCTATGTTTCTAATGGAGTCTTCTTGGGTGTTGGTTGGTGTGGTCATTCCGTGACATCCTCAGGTGGATGCAGTTGTCGCAGGGGGAGGCGATCATGATCTGTTTCATAGATCATTCTCATGCAAAGACCATCAGAAACCTTTTGAGGTAGGGGATTCATTGCTTCTCTATTTATTTATGTGTAATCTTAGAGTTATCATGTTTAATCCCACTAGATCACAATGGAATTGATATAATAAATATTTAAACCAGACAAATAAATTTGTATCGATCGTATGTTATTGCCTCTTATTTTCCTAGATAGTGTGATCTATATGCTTCGCTTGTTCCTCATGTCATTATTGAAAAAATTTGGTAAATAATGTAAATTGGGATTAATTGTAATTTATTTTTCAAAGATAAATAAGCATGTAAATGAATCAGGTTATTGTTGTTTTAAATTGATGATAATAAAATTGATGTAGTAATCATGTTTAATTAATTTGTGATAGCTTGTTGTTTAGTTTACCCATAGTTGGAACCTACTAATAATTAATTAGTTAATTCAAAATGGATTAAAGATCTAGTTGATCGATTAAAGTTAATTCCTTATAGGGTTCTGAGTTACCGTCTTTCTTGTAAGGTTTAGTTCCTTTTTCTTTGGATCCACGAGAGCTTGTTGCATGTAAACGCAAAATGCCTTATTTAGGGCCAAGAGCCCAATTTCTTTTTTTCCTCCTACATGTGATGTGTTATGTGCCTAGATGGATGTTGTGATATGCAGGGTTAGGTAGGATTAGTTGTTGTGGTAGTAGTTAACACCTAGATATAGTTTCATATGGACTACTATATGTGTAATGTGTATAGGATGCGATGGCTTGAGGATCCATACTCAGTGTATGGTATGTAATGGATTAAGGTATAACACCTAAAAAATGATACACATTATGCGAGATGTGGTGGGTCTAGAAACATACCTGGTAAATTTGGTTATATGGATGTAGTGGTTGTGTTTCACAAGGTTCTTATATTGGTGTTTCGCCCAGGTGTCTGCAGGCAAGCCTTTTTGGAGAGAAATTCTTAGGATGTGCAATGTTGGGGAAAAGCCGAAAACTAGTGCGGAAGTGGTAGCGGGGTACCCTTGATATTATTTATTATATTATATACTATTTTATGTGATACTTTGTGAGAGTATACATGGCGAGGATAAGAACTTAGTATACCTATTTAGGTGGCAAGTTAGTTTAACTTGTTGTTCACTGTGCTTTAGCATGCTTTCTTTACTTTTTCATGAGAGGATCTTGGGAGGATCCTACGGAGTATACTATTATACTCACTATACGTATATATAAACTATTTTCAAGTCACTTAGAGCAGGTTAGAGATTAGGCTATGTACTAATAACTTGGGGGGTTTTGTAGGAGCTCTTTGGGCTTTGTGGTCACTGTTGTGTTACTTTATTTTGGTACTTACAATTTTCTATTTTAGTTGTTGTGGTTCTTGCATGAGTTTACATATGTGTACTTGGGATTTCTTTTATATTGTAGTATTATTTGTATTTGGTTGGTGTATGTCTTATATCTCTCTTCCTCATGTGTTCTCTTAGAGGTAAATGCCTCCCTTTTTTGTGTGTTTACTATACCCTCGGTGCTAGTCGTCAACCTGGGGCTTACTGGAGGCAAGACTTTGGGGTCACTATCTAATTTGTCACATTTCTAGATCAAGAGGTGTACAACTTGTGGGGAGGGTGTTGTGTAAAATTGTTATGAAAGGGAGTTTGAGGGATAAGATGGAGTTTGGTGTTCGGAACAGGTGAGGTTTCAAGGGTTGGTAGGGAAATGATGTCAGAAAAGTTTAACAAGTGATGTAAAAAATAGAGACTGGATCAGTCATAGGCATTTAGGGCCACATGTGAATTGATGCATGAACCTTTAATTTTACAGTAACTACTAGACAATGTGATACTGGTTTCAGAGTAGAGACCTAGGAAAGGATCATGTATCATTATATATTATGCCTGTGTTTGAATGGGTAGACCTTGGTATATGTTAACCTAAAATGAATAAAAGAAAACTATTAATTAATTAATATTGAGTCTTCCATTTTTCAGGTTTGATATCTCTAACTATTTGTTATTTTGAAGGTATGGATCCAGGTTGACGTCCTCATCGGGTTCACACAGAATATATCCAGTAGGATGTGCCAGCAGATCGCCGTAGGGTAGAGGTTGATGACGATGACACTTGGATGAGGAAACTCCAAGAGTTTCATTGCTCGAGTCTATAGAATTTTGAGGGATATATTTCAAATTTAGTCATAGAATATTGTTTGGAGGAGTTTCAAATATCTTTTAGTTCAATCCATGCTCAGAAGGATCCCTCAGTGTCTTTGGTTGCGATGATGCTACATGGGGCAGTGAGGCAGTGGTGGTTCTTGTTCCTCAGGGATCATGAGGAGTCGATGATCTCATGGGATGAGTTCCAAGAAAAGTTCAGAGTCGAGTTTTTTTCATCAATCGCGAAGGCGTTTAGTCACTAGGAGTTGGTTACCCTTCGACCGGGGAGCTCCAATGTGTGAGAGTTCAGAATCCATTTCAAGAACCTTTTACGATATGCTTCGGACCTACTTTCAGATGAGGAGGCCATAAAGAGGCATTTCGAAGAGGATTTGTGTCCAGAGATCCAGTTCCAGGTCATCCCATTTATACTAAAGACATATCTTGGGGTGATAGCGAGGGAAGAGGTCATCGATGTGATATTATCCAGAACCAGATCATCATGAGAGGGGAGTCATAAATATTTCTCACAAAAAAGAGTTGTGGTTTTGGGTTCTCAATTTTTAGGTCATAATAGTTTCTATTCGGACGAGGGTAGGTCCTATCCCTTAACATCTTGTTTCTATAGAATGAAGTCTCTCAAGACTATGCCAAGGGATCATGTGATTGTTTTTCTTATGGAGTTAAAGGTCATTAATAGCGAGAGTGATCAACATTTTAGGGCGGTCAGCGGGCACCAACTATGCTTCTCCAGGTTCCTATATTGAGGTAGTTCTAGCCGAGGCAGTAGCAGTAGGTTGCACCAGCTTTGGATCAGTAGAGAGCCGATGGGGAAGGAATAGGACAACCCTGTGATGCTCCCTTTCCTTATAGAGTATAGTGTGGTTGTGGTGGTGGTCGTCATTAGGGTTTGAGAGCCAATGGAGGAAGTCATGGTTAGCTTCATGCTTTAGCGTTGCCAGCGCCAGGTGAGCCAGATGTCATTCGAGGTACCCTTTACCTATTTTCTACTTGGGTGTAAACCTTGTTTGATTCAGGAGATACACAATTCTTCATATCACATTCCCTTTTCCATTCTTTGGAACATGGGGTAAAGAATCTTCTAGTGCGTTTAGAATTTACTACGCCATTTGTAGGTCAAGTTGACTTGTTTGAAGTATGTTGAGACTGTGAGCTAGTGCTGTGGAAACACTGCTCTTGGGGAGATTTCCTATGTTTATGGATAAAACCATATGATTTCATCCTTAGTATGTATTGGTTGTATTCATTGTAGGATATCGTGGATTTCTTTAGGAGGAAGGTGGTGTTCTTCGATGCTGATAGAGATCCAGCGGTGTTTTTTTGTGAGAGATACCCTCAAATGGGTCAAAGTCATGTTCTGTCCTTGTTATCCTTGATGGTTGGGCTGATGCTAATTTATTCAGAGGTTTAGTAGTTGGAGTTTCCTAGTGTCACAAACCGTCCTCCGAGGCCCGTTCCATGACTACCCCAAGCCCGTCTTCCATAGGGTAGGGGTTGCTGACCAGCACTGAAAGGCATATTACGTGAAATGGGAAGGCATTGCCTTTAAAACTGTACAAACACATTGTCTGAGAATAATAAAAGAAGCAACTGTGGAGTAAACTGCTATAGTAAAAGTGTACTGAAAGTAAAGGGGTCGGAATACAAGCCCAACTGAAAAGTAAAAGTTCAACTAAAAAAAGGAAGCATCCCTTGGATCATCCACCAAGAATCTTACCTAAAGGTTATGTATAGATAAAATCCTCAATACTCCACATCCGCCCGTCTCCTCTGCATACCGCCTAGTCCAGGCTCCCTCGACCTCAACCCAGCTTCTCATCATCTGCACAAGAAACAATAAGGTGCGGGTGAAGCCCGTGCAGGGGTGAGTATAAAAATACACAGTAGGGACCCTGAGACCCATGAAGGTCTCTCAAAATTCCACAAAGGGAAAACACAAAGCATGATATCAATCACAAAACACATAGAAATAGACACAACTCAAATAGAGTCTCATATCAAACTTGTTTTTTCAGTGAAGTATTGAAGTACATTTGATTAGTTGCAAAGCTAGATCATCTTATTCTATCAAGAGGCACTATTGATGACCATACGGAGTATAACCCACATAGGATCAATAGGTAACTAACCCACATAATTACTCACACAGGATCTGACCCACATAGGATCAGTAGATCACTGAACCGCGACAGGACGCTTTAAGGCTGGTCCTCGTCAGGTAGCGAGGTACTAATTTACATAGGACCGCTAGGTACTGATCCACACAAGATGACTAGGTGATGATCCACATAGTACCACTATGTTTTGACCCACATAGTATCGCTCGGTACTAACCTCCGTATGATCTGTCTCCAACCTCCGCCACACTGCCAGCCACTGGATTCCACGCACCCGGTGCACTCGAGTTCTGTAGATTCTACCACTAGAGATACCAGTAATACCTAGACCACCACTAAGCTCCAAAAATCTGTAACCCAAAATACCTCCATGTTATACGGGTTCCAACGTGACAGATGACGCGTCAATCGGACACTTGGTCGGTGAGTTATAAGCGTTTTAGCTCTTGGGACCGGTTGGATTTGGGTTCGATCCAACCCGACCATACTCTAACTATCTCCAAAACTCAAGTGGAGTTTACCTAAAATAATCTCCTCAATCTAAGGGCCTTAGCACTGTAGACGGTTTGTTAAACAGACACCCGGTTCCCATGTTATGGCCCTTTAAAAGTTTTTGGGCTCGGTGGGGCCTGGGTCTGGTCTGACCCTGTCAGACTGACCCTGCCCGACCCAGTCTGTGCTAGTCCATGGAAAACATGGCCGATTGGGCCGAGGTATGGCCTGACCAGCAGTGGGGCGTACCATAAGGGCGACCCAACCCGTATAGGGTGGCCCGCAAAGGGGCGGCCCGACCCGCAAAGGCGGCGACCAGCTTGGGTGGCGACCCGTTAGGGCGGCAACCCGGTCTGAGGGGGACCATGAACCGACTCGAGGAGGGGTGTAGTCTGGTCTGAGGGGAGAATGACCCAGCCCCAGGTGGGGGCGCGGTCCGGTCCGAGGGGGAGTGCAGCCCGACCTGAGGAGGGGCGCGGTCCAGTTCGAGGGAGAGTGTGGACCACTATGGGGTCTTCCCTTGCCGGTGTGGGGGGGGGGGGGGTGTGACCCCCCGGTCTCCCGAAATCTTGAATATCCCAGAGGCCATTCGTTTTGTGAAGCGGTGTGGGTGCCACTTGGTCGTTGCAGAAACTGCCGAAGGTGCAGGTTCAGCCTCCGCCGCGGGTTCGGCCGCGACTTCTGTTTGCCGGCTGCGCGGTGGTTATGCTGCCTCTATTTCCATAGCCGGACATCGTGATGGTTGACTCCTCCATTCTCCACGGCTGACGAGCTACAACCCTTTTCTCACCGGTGGCGTGTGATGGTGCGCCACCCCACCTCCACGGTCGGCCGGTGCCGGTCGCTCCAATGATCGTTGAAACTCTGTGTCATGGCCTCATCTTGTGGCGTGTGTCAGCACACGACCTCCTTCATAGCTGGTCAGTGCCGCCGTGCCGACAATATTCCATGGAGGGTGTAATATTAGAAAAGTGGTGGAGGGTTCATGCCATGTTCGTTAGGCCCGTGCCCTCTGCGTTAGCTCGTAAACAAGGGAGAGGATAAAGGGGGTTCAATAAATACACTTGAATTCAAAATAAGAAAAAAACCCCTACCTCATAAACCCATTGGAGAACGTACACACTTGAAGGTTGATCGATGATCTTCATTCCTGCCACTAGCTTCTAACAACGCCGCTTGATCGTCGATATTCAGCTCAGGGTTTCGATGTCTCTTGTCACTGCTTTCGGGAACCTACTCCATCCTCCAAGGGTTTGGCATCTCAACACTCCTTATGCACTTCGTTTCTTGGAAAAGCTATGTTGGTACCTACCCCAAAGAACCATATATATAAGAGAGGGGGAAGGTAAGTAATGACAATGGGAATTAATGGGGCCCATTAATTAGTAAGCTTCCTAATTTCCCCAACATTGTTGTTACTTAAATTGTAGGGTCAAGCCGTTTAATGGATTGTCACATCATTAGACCCACACACCGCTTGTCCGTTGGAGGTTATTAAAGAAAGATAAAATAATAAAATTATTTTATTTCATTTCTTTAAAAAAAAGTCAAAAAAATTAACTTTTTCTCCAGAACTACTACGGTCAAAGTAAAGTCTCCCTTAAGTGAATCCCAGTACTGCGGATTCAACAGTGCCCTCATATTTTTAATTCAAGAAATGGTTCAAAAGTTATAAAATGCCACTAATTCATTTACTGAACGTACCTTAAAAAAAGTTTAGAACTTCATTCTGGGTAGTTCGGGCCTCAGAATCATGCGCCTTCAATTTTCACAGACTCATAATAATTCCATATAATTTTAAAAAAATATTTACATGGAAAATATGGGTCTTTATATTCTTCCCACCTTAGGGATTCTCATCCCTAAAAGTCACAACATAGACTAAGGAAACAAAAAGGGGTAATGAGCATGAATCTGAGGCTCCCACTCCCATGTGTTCTCCTGGAGGTTCCCATGCTACCAGTGAATGTGCACCATAGGTATCGACCACCCATGAAGGAACTGCTCCTTTCGATCCTCAATCTCCACTGGAACCTCCGTAAATGTCACCCCATCATTGAAGTCTAGCTCGTTGTGGTCGATGATGTGAGATGGGTTGTGCATGCATCTCTTCAGTTGGGATATGTGGAAGACGTCATGCACCATATCCAAATGTGGTGGAAGTGCCATGCAGTATGCCAAGTTTCCTATCCACAAAAGTATCAGAAAAGGACCGATAAACCTCGGTGATAACTTGCTACCTCATCCAAATATCTATAGTCCCCATTGAGGAGAGACTCGCAAGAATACGTGGTCCACATCCTAGAACTCCAATGGTTTCCGTCTCTTATCAACATAGGATTTTTGTCTACTCTGTGCAGTCTTCATTCACCCCTAGATGATCTGAACCTTCTTATTAGTAGCCCATACCAACTCTGGACTGATAAGTGCGGACTCCCCTGGGTCTGTCCAGCATAGAGATGATCTGCAAGGTTGACTATATAGGGCCTCTAATGGTTCCATAATGATGGCGGAGTGATAACTATTGTTGTAAGAAAACTCCGCCAAGGGCATGTGATCCTCCCAACTGCGGAAAAAATCTAGGACGCTTGCATGAAGCATGTCCTCCAGCTTCTATATGGTCCGCTCTGTTTGACCATCCTTCTGAGGATTAGAGGCAGTGCTCAGACATAGCTAAGTCCCAAATACCTCATGTAATTCCTTCCACAACTAGGATGTAAAATGTGCATCACTGTCAGAGAAGATCACCGATGGAACCCCATGGAGTCGCATAATATTTTATACGCAGAGGCGTCCCAAGCCCTCTTCTGATCCCTGATATAAGATGGGTAGAAAGTGGACCGACTTGGTGAGTCGGTCAACAATCACCTAGATAGAATCATGTACCCTAGATGTACGTGGAAGCCCTGTCACAAAGTCCATGGGGATCCCATCCCACTTCCACTCTAGCACCTCCATTGGATAAGCTAATCCTGTTGGAACCTGATGCTTGGCCTTCACTTTCTAAAAAGTGAGGCATCGTGAAACAAAATCTGCCACTGCCTTCTTCATCCATGTCCATCAGTGCTGATGCTGGAGGTCTTGTTACATCTTCGCCACACCAGGATGTACCGCCAGAGGGGATTTTTTGAACTCCCTCAACACTTCCTCCCATAGCGCCACCGGTACCATGGTACATCCTCTAAAGAGGATGGAGTGCTCTCCAACTTTAGAACATCCATCAGTTGCCTGTCCAGAGGATATTTGAGAACGTCGAGTCTTGCAGTCAATGTCCCCAAGATGTGCCTCCCTAACTTGCTGAAGGAGTGGGGGAGTGACTGTCATAGACTGGAGGTAATATCCTCCATCTCTATCCATGAAGGATATCTGCAACTCAGATAGATGCTCTGCTTCCTCACATAGTAACGACAGACCAGAACTCCAGTTTAGTGCATCCGCTACTACATTCTCCTTACCAGGAGTATAAACTATCTCAAAGTCATAGTCCTGGAGGAACTCTAGCCATCATCGTTGTCTCAGGTTTAGGTCCTTCTAAGAGAATAAATACCTAAGACTCTTGTGATCAGAGTAGACTGTAAACTGCTCTCCCATCAAGTAATTTCACTACATCTTCAAGGTGAAGACCATTACTACTAACTCCAAGTCATGGGTTTCATAGTTCTTCTCATGCTGTCTCAGCTATCATGAGCCGTAGGTGATCACTACTCACTCCTACATCAGGGCACTCCCATGTTCGGTCCCTGATGTGTTTCAGTAGAATACATACCCAACTCCTTCTTCTGGTAGTATCAAGATGGGGGCACTCGTTAGTCTCTACCTCATATCCTGAAAACTCTGCTGGCATCTCTCCATCCACACGAAGGGCTTCTCCTTCTTCGTCAACGCTGAAAAGGGTGCCGCAACTCTAGAAAATTCAGACATGATTCTTTGGTAGTATCCATCCAACCCCAAGAAACTCTTCACCTACATTACACTCTTGGGTGGATCCCAATAAAGTAAAACCTCTATCTTTTCTTGATCCACTGCAACTCCACCCTCCGAGTTAACATGTCCCAGAAAGTGGACCTCTCGTATCCAGAACTGGAACTTCAAGAGATTACCATAAAGCTAGTTCTCTCAGAGTGTATTCAGAACTATCTTCTGAGGATAATCATGATCCTCATCATATGTTGAGTATGTAAAGATTTCATTGATTAAAACCACAAAAAACGATCTAGGTATGGCTGAAAGATCATATTCATGAGTCCCATGAACACTGCTGGGGAATTGGTCATGCTGAAAGACATAACTAAGAACTCATAATGGACATACCGACATCTAAAGGTCGTCTTCTACACATACTCATCTCATATCCTGAGCCGATGATAGCTTGATATGAGGTCTATCTTCGAAAACCAATGAGCTCCCATAATCTGATCGAAAAGATCATCATTCCTTGGAAGTGGATACTTGTTCTAAACAGTCACCTGGTTTAGGTGCCGAGAGTCCACAATAAGTCTCAAACTCCCATCTTTCTTCTTGGAAAAAAAAATCGGGGATACCCATAGAGAAACATTGGGCCTTATGAACCCCTTTCCCTGTAAGTCCTACAACTGTACTCATAAGTCACGAAGCTCTGCGGGAGCCATCCATTTTGATGGGGTAGATATCGGGGTCATCCCTAGGCACATGTCAGCGTAAAAATCTACCTCTATTTGAGGAGGTAGTCTCAGAATATCATCAGGAAATACATCGACATATTGGTCCACCACTAAAGGATAGATCAGATTCTCAACATCAACTGCCCCGAGGGAAAGGCTAGACAACTGATGTATAATAGGCTGCACCCACCTATGGGTAAGTCAATCCTGTACTGTAAAGGTTCCCTTATCACTGGTGAAGAAAAAACTAGTCCCATCCCTGCGAAAACACCACAATTTGCACCTAATATAGTCAATATAAGCCTGGACAGTGGATAACCAGTCTATACCCAAGATGACTTCATAAGGCCTTGATGCTGCTACTAGGAGATCCCAGTCGAATCTCTCGTCTCCTAGAGTAAGCTCACACTGCTGACATTAGTGTGTAATCATCTAATTAGCTCCCATAGGAGTCTCTAGCCATAAAGATCGAGCCAACAACTCCACCAGAATCTCTGAGCTCCAAACGAGGGTCGTGGCAATAAAAAATTGACCAGCACCCATGTCTATAAGTATTTTAGCTAAGGTGGAGTAGGCACATATCATACCTCTAATCATATTCGGAGCACCGTGGTCATAGGCCTCAGCTGCATGCAGTTGGGCTCGTCCCTGTCCACCTACTCCCTATGGTCGGGGTGGGCCACCTGGCAGTGGTGGCGGTAGAACCTCGAATCGCTGCCCACCACCTGCTGCACGGACAACTCCTCTTCCATGTCCACCACCCTGTAGACCTCCTCACTCGAACCTCTTCCACTGCCTTTGTGGTGCCTCAAACATCTGTCAGTCATCTTTATGGAAGGTCGGGCCGTCATGAGCCATGTGGCCCTGCCCACCGCACGTGTAACACTGCCTGTCCCTCGCATGACTTCCTCTACCTCGCGAGCCCCACACCTCCGACCCTACGTCTCGGGGTCGTCCACCAGAAGGTCTGGTCCACTTGTACCTATGTTTCATCTTCCTACTACCTGCTTTAGTTGACTCTACTACCTGACGTATGGTGTTGGCTCTCACTGTAAGTGCATTCTCAGCTAGGAAGGTCTCCACCAAAAGCACTCACTCTAGCACCACAACCTAAGTCGGTATGTGGAGCGATACCATCAATGATATGATCTCCCATCAGAGACCCTTCTAAAAAGTTCGGGCCTTAAAGAAAGGGTCTCGTACCATGTCAGTGGAGTAGCGGGAGAGATCAGTGAACCTCGACGAGTACTAGGACACTGTCATGCTGCCCTAATGTTTGTGCAATAGCTCATGTATATGCACAGAGCGTAAGGTCACTGGGATGAACTATGACCTGAAAAGTCCCTCAAAGTCCACCCAGGTGAGAGTTTCCTTGTCGTGTATCTGGAGCATAAAGATCCACCATCTCCCTACTTCTTTATGGAAAATACTGGCTTCTAGGATCACCATACGGTTGACTGGTGTCACAACCAGGCGGAAAACTCTAGATACAGCCTCCAACCAGTCCTCAGCTGCCTGCGGGTTCGTCTCGCCTTGGAACCTCGAAGGCCTCTCCCTTTGAAACTTGTGCAACGTGCTCAGTAGGCGTGCAACCTCTACAAGTGGGGATAGTTTAAATGGCTACCCAAAAGGTAGTGGTGATGCTGATACACCACCCAAAGGTGCTAATGCCGTAAGAGGGCCCTGCACCGAGGCCTCATCGCTCGGTGGGCCGTCATAACGTACTCTCTTAGGAATCCTGGCTGGCTATCTATGTGGTGGAATCCTGAAAGAAGATAGGTGTTCCATAGTTAATAAGTTATACCTGGTGAGCTGACTCAAAGAAATTATTAAAAAAACTCTTTAAAAACACACGCAATCACTGCTTTTGTGTACTGAGTTAGAAATCAGAATTCAGGGTCCTGGTGTATGGATACATCAGCTGCTACACCAACACTGGACTACCCAAACTGAAAACCATAATCCTAACACTTAAAAATATTGCTACATTGAAAAGATCAGAGTCCTAGTTCTTTGGTAGATCTAACTCCTCTGATACCACTTTGTCACGACGTATCCCCTAGGGCCTGTGTTGTGACTACCCCAAGCCAACCTTACATAGGCTAGGGGTTGGAGACTAACACCGAAAGGCATGTTCCCTAAGAAATGAAGGAATTTCGTTTAAACCTATACAAACACATGGTATGAGAACACAACAAGAATCAAATATGAAGTAAACTGCTATAGTAAATGTGTATTGAAAGTAAAGGGGCCGGAATACAAGCCCAACTGAAAAGTACAAGTACAACTGAAAAGAGAAATCAACCCCTAGAGCATCCACCGAGAATCCTACATGAAGTGTAGGTACATATCACCTCCTCAAAACTCCATGTTCTCCTGTCTCCTCCATGTACCACCTAGTCCCAGCTCCCTCAACCTCATCCCAATTGCTCATCATCTGCACAAGACACAACAAGGTGCAGGTGAAGCCCGTGCAGGGGTGAGTATAACAATACCCAGTAGGGACCCCGAGACCCCCGAAGGTCCCTCAGAATTCCACAAAGGAAAACCAAAAAGCATGATCTCAATCATAAAATACAAAGCAATAGACACATTTCAAATAGATTCTTAGATTAAACCATGTTTTTAAGTGAAGTATAGAAGTAAAGATGATTAGTCACGAAGCTAGATCATCTTTTTCTGTCAGGAAGCACTATTGGTGACCATATAGAGTCTGACTCACATAGGATCGATAGGTAACTAACTACCGCAATGACCCACATAGGATCTGACCCACACAGGATCAATATATCACTGAACCACGATGAGCTGCTCTAAGGCTTGTCCTCATTGGGTCACGAGGTGCTGATCCACAGAGGACCGCTAGGTGCTGATTCACACAGGACCGCTAGGTGCTGATCCACACAGAACTGGTAGGTGCTGATCCACACAGGACTACAAGGTTTTGATCTATATAGGACCTCTAGGTGCTAACCCACACAATATCACTTGGTACTAACCTCCGTATGATATGTCCCAAACCTCCACCTCACTTCCAGCCACTAGATTCCTCGCACTCGATGCACTTGAGTTTTGTAGAGTCTTCCACTCAAGATATCAGTCATACCTAAACTACCACTAAGCTTCAAAAATGAGTAACCCAGAGGACCTCCACGTCGTAAGGGTTCTAATTCAACAGAGAGTGCGTCAATCGGATGCCCAGTCTGTGAGTTATAAGCATTTTAGCTTCGGGGGAACGGTTTGATTCGGGTTCGATCCAACCCAACCATACTACAAATGTCTCCAAAACTCAAGTGGAGTATACAAAAAATGATGGTCTCGATCCAAGGGTCCCAGTGCTGTATATTGTTTGTCAAACGGACACTTCGTTCCCAAGATATGGCCCATTAAAAGTTTCTGGGCCCAGGGGGCCTCGGTCCGGTCCGACCTTGTCGGACTGACTCGGCCCGATCCATTCTGGGCAGGGAAAAATTGGACTCGGCCTAGCCCAAAAGGGGGGCAGCCCACAAGGGCATCCCAAATCATATAGGGCAACCTGAAAAGGGGAGGCCTGGCCCACAAAGGCGGAGACCCGCTAGGGAGGCGACCTAGTAGGGCGACATCCCGATAGGGTGGCGGCCTGGTCCGAGGGGGAGCGCAACCCAGACTGAAGTGGGGCACGATCTTGCCGAGGGGGAATGCAGCACGACCCAAGATGGGGCGTGGTCCGGTCTGAAGGGGATCGCGGCCCGACCTGAGGTGGGGTGCGGTCTGGTCTGAGGGGGAGCGCAACCCACTATGGGGTCTGCCCTAGCCGACATGGGGGGTGTGACCCCCTGGTCCCGCAAACTTCAGAACGGAATGGAGGCCATTTGGTTTGCGAAGCAGCGAAGCCGTGTGGATGCCTCTTGGTCACTGCAGAACATGCCAGAGGTGTGGGTTCGGCCTCCTCCATGGCTTCGGCCATGACTTCTGTTCGTTGGTGGCGTGGTGGTCGCACCGCCTCCCTTTCTGCAGCCGACCGTCATGCCGGCCACCTCCTCCGTTCGTCACGGCTGACGAGCCGCGACCCTTGCTCACTGGAAGCACGTGACAGTGTGACACACCATGTCCATAGTTGGCCTGTTCTGACCACTCCGATGACCACCACGACAATGCGCCATGGCCTCCTGTTACGGCATGCATTGGCGCACGACCTCCTTCGTAGCTGGTTGGTGCCCCGCACCAGTGGTCTTCCATGGAGGTCGTAAGATTAGAAAAGTGGCGGAGGGTTCGAGCCGTGTTCTTTAGGCCCCCACCCTCCGCGTTAGTTCTTAAACAAGGGGGAGGATAGAGGGGGTTCAATAAATTCACTTGAATTCAAAACAAGAAAAAAAAACCCCTACCTCGTAAACCTGTTGAAGAACGTCCACACTTGAAGGTGGATCAGTGATCTGCATTCCCACCACTGGATTCCAACGATGTCACTCAATCGTCGATATCCGGCTTGAGGTTTCGGTGTCGATTGTCACCGCTTTCTGAAACCGGCTCCGTCCTCCAAGGGTTTGGCGTCTCGACACTCCTTCATCACATTGTTGCTTGTTGAAATTGTGCCGGTACCTCCCCCAAAGCTTCATATATATAAGAGAGGGGGAAGGTAAGTAAATACATTGGGAATTAATGGGGATCATTAATTAAGAAGCTTCCTAATTTCCCCAATGTTGTTGTTACTTAGATTGTAGGGACAATCCCTTTAATGGCTTGACACACCACTGGCCCCTCACACTGCTTGTCCGTTGGAGGTTATGAAAGAAAGATAAAATAATTAAATTAAATTATTTCATTTCTTTATAAAAATTCTCAAAACATAACTTTTTCTCTAGACCTACTGCGGTCAAAGTAAAGTCTCCCTTAAACAAATCCCGGTGCTACAGATTCAACGGTGCCCTTAGATTTTTAATCCAAACAATTATTCAAAAGTTAGAAAATGCCGCTCACTTGTTTACTGAACACACCTTAAAATAAGTTCAGAAATTCATTCTGGGTACTCCGGGCCTCGGAATCACGCGCCATTAATTTTCGCAGACTCGTAATAATTTCATATAATTTAAAAAAACACATGGAAAATATGGGTTTTCACACCTAGGGTTGTATAAGAGTACCTTGATGCCTTTCCAGAAGAGGTTGTAGCATTACCCCTTCGATGAGTGATTGAGTTTGGGATCGACCTACAGTAAATATCATCTCATATCTCTATGTATCTATATATTATATCCCCTTATAAGTTATGGAATCTGCATATACAACTTGATAGTTTGTTACAATGTGGTTTTTTTGGCTGAGTGTGTCCCCATGGGGTGCACTAGTTTTTTTCATGAAGAAGGATGACAACAGTTTGCAGTTGTGTTTCAATTATTGTCGCTAAAACAAGGTGACAACGAAGAATCAGTTCCTCTTCTGTGGATTGATGATTTATTCGATGAACTACAGGGTGAAAGTTTCAAAGATCGACTTGTAGTTAGGATATCATCAGAGGCGTGTGATGGATGAGTATATCCTGAAGACTAATTTTTGTTGTCGTCATGGGCATTTTGAGTTCATTGTAATGTTGTTTGGTGTGATTAATGCTCCAGCTATGTTCATGGGGTTGATGAATTCTCTGTTCTGTGAGTTCCAGGATAAGTTCATGGTGGTTTTCAGCGATGACATCCTTATGTACTCCACATATGAGGGGAGCATGTAGAGCATCTGTATGGCCTTTTGATAGTTTTTCATCAATAAAAACTATTTGGGAAGTTTTCAAAGTGTGAGTTTTTGGCTCAAGAAGTTTGTTTATTGGGGCATATTGTATCCCTATAGGGGGTACCTATGGATCCTTAGAATATAGAAGCAGTTGTGTCTTTGGAATCCCCCAAGATAGTGGCATAGGTGTGAAGTTTCCTTGGTCTCACATGATATTAGAGGATATTCATACCTGATTTCTCTCAGGTTGCGACTCCTATGACAATGTTGATTAGGGCGGATCAAGCATTCATGTGGAATGATCAATACCAAAAAAATTTCGAGTATCTGAAGAAGAAGTTGGTTAGTACTTCAGTTCTTTGTCTTATAGCAAAGGGAGTTCAGTTTGATGTTTTTTGTGATGCTTCATGTCTGGGGTTAGGATGCATTATAATTCAACAAAGATAAATTGTTTCTTATGGGTCTCAGAAGTTGCATCCCCATGAATGTAACTATGCCACCCATGATCTTGAGTTGGAAACAATGATTTCTTCTCTGAAGTTGTGGATACATTACCTCAATGGCGAGCGCTTTGTGGTTTTCACCGATCATAATAGCCATAGGTATGTTTTATAAAAGCATGACTTGAACTTGTGGTAGTATTGGTGGATGGAGTTCATATAGGAATATGACATTGAAATCTTGTATACACCTAGAAAGGGGAATGTTGTAGCTGATACGCTAAGCAAGAAGTCATGTAGTGATGCAGTGTGTAAATCTGGTGATTCTTGGAGAGTAATGGAAGAACTTTCAGCATTACATTTGGATATGGGAGAATTCAAGGTCATAGGTTTTCTTTTTTAGATGATGGTGCAGTCATATTTGGTGTTGCAGGTGGAAGAGTCCTAGTTGGAGGATCTAGAGGTGGAGGTCGGGAGAGACCGAGTTGTTTGTGGTGAGGCCTCTGATGGTTGGTTTGAGGATAAACAACACTGAGTATTATATCTGGGAAGTATTTTTATTCCTTTAGTGATGTGGGAGATGGTTCTTAAAGAGTTTAATAGTTCACCTTTATTAGTGAATCCTGGAATGAAAAAGATGTAATGAGCCTTGAAGAGTCAGTTTTGGTAGCCTGGACTAAAGTGTGCAGTTGTGGAGTTTGTGTCCCGATGTTTTGTTTTCCAGAAGGTGAGGGCCAAGCACCATATTCTCAGTGGATTTCTGAAGATGTTGGATGTTTCTTAGTGGATGTGGGAAGACATCTCAATGGATTTTGTTACTGGTTTAACTTGAGATCAAGGAGGCTATGATGCTATATGGGTGTTAGTGGATCATTTGACAAAATCTTCCCACTTCCTAGCAATCAAGGAATCAATCCCAGTGGAAGTTTTGTCAAGGAAGTATCTAGAGGAGGTGGTGAGATTTCATGGTGTCCCAAGGATGATTGACCGTGCTATCATGACACGTCAAATTTATTATGTTTTTGAGGGTGATATATAATCTAGGGTAGACCCTATGTCGTCTCCCAAGGAGCGTTGGTAGGTTTAGAGTATGTGTTCTTAATAAAAGGGACTAAAAAGGGGGGTATTTTTGAAAACAGTTTAAAAAAATGAATTGATTTAAAGAGTTTAATAATTGAAAAATAAAAGAGGTGTTTTACAATTATGTGATAAAGGAGATCATTTCAAGTTCACTACACAACTTGGATAGTTCATTGTTCTGAAAATATTGACATGGTTTTGTTCAATTCTTTGGTTGAGGGTTGTCAAGATCTTGATTCCCCTCTTGCCTCTTAAAATGTTGCACAAAGCACCAACCCTTGAAAAAATAATCGTGTTGTCAAGGTTTGGATCTCAATAACCGAGTTAAGGATACCAAAACATAGTGAAATCTTATGTATGTGTGATATTAATAGGGTTCTTGTCTTGTCCTATCGGAACAAACCAAGATCCCCACTTGAAATCTCAACCTAATCAGTGTTGAGATAAAAAGTGTTTCACTTAAATTAAACAACACAAATGCATTCAGAAGAGAAGAGCATAGAGATTAATCATAAGTGAAATATTTAACACACAAATTTTACAAAACTAGTGTAAGAACAAGTTCTGGAACTCTCTCCCAAGTAAGTGTAGCTCCCTCGAAATGATCGCCCACCGTTTAGCTCGCCATCGTGAGGAGGAGGAGGCTCGGGTGAAACTCCTTCTTCATCCTTGATCCCCCTATGAGGACAGGGAACTCTAGAACTTCTTGGATGATGAGAGTACTCCCTTGGGTCTCCAAAATACCAGAGCTTTGCCTCCTGGTATAACTTACAAAGGAGGAGCCCAAGGTTCCCTTTTATAGGACATGTGGGAGGTGGTTTTTGGCACACATATTTTCTAAAACTTCTTGGCACATTGGTTTAGCCTACCAGAAAGTCTTAAAACGTTTTGTGGAAAACTAAAAGGTTGTATCCCCACGTCGTGAATATCTCCACAGAAATTTTGGCATTATTTCAACAAGTGGAGCGCGAGATATGGACAGATCACAACACACAACTTTTGACTTCGAGCAGATTGGGTGTGCTGGACAAAGCAGGTCGGCTGGGACCCTTAATGGCCGAATATCTCTTGGGTCATTAAATGAAAGTTGTATCCCAATTAGTTTTGGATAATCCCACAAAATATCAGCCCATTTGGATGTACGGTGTAGTTTTATAATGAATTTGAGTCCACTGAACTTCTTGGATCCTGCGCAGTTTGGCCCATTTTCAAGGACTTCATCATGGGCCCTCCAAATCACCTCCACCTACATTGTAATTTTCAAAACAAGTATCATTACCCTATTTAACAGTGATAAACACAAAATTATTGAATCAAACATGAAGCATAATTTGATAATATTTTTATAATTTTTAATACAAAATATGTTTAGCACAGCGGTGTAAGGGTGAAAATGAAACAGTGAATCGTGGTACGATCACACCCCCACACCTAAACACTTGCACTCCTGGGAAAATTCACATTTCTAAAAATTATGCATGTAGATATTCCCAACTTCATGAAGATTTAACATTCTTGAGAAATTAATATCTAATAGAATTGTGATCAAAGCACAAATCACACCGAGGAGTTATTCTCAGTGATCATGGAAAAAGTCGTCTCAAAAATTGTATCCAAATAAAATTCGAAGAGACTAATGATACCAATAAAAGAAAATAATTCAAAATTTAATCATGTCACCAATTCTCCATGTGTGTGTGTGACAACCATTTCATGCTATTCTTTCCACTTTCTATTAAATAAATATAAGTTATTTTAAAATTAGTCTACTGACTTGATTCATTCCACCGAACCTGCCCTACATCCTTTGTAATCAAATTCCAAGACCCACTTAATTAAGCATTCCCAAAAGTCAAACCTAAAGCTCCCAACCTAGATATCCCCATATGCTGTACATTTTATCACTCCCCTCAATATTTTTTTTTTCAAAAGTTGCACTTGGAACAAATCTCACACTCTTATCTCAACCCATGTTTGATGTCCTCACAATACTAATTGTAATAGTTATAATAACATCAAAAGTCGAGAAAGGGTGGTTTTTGACCTGCCCAAAATACAACCCCATTTTTTTGTTTTTTTTGAGGGCGTACAACAGTCGGATAACAGGTACACACGTGTAGGTCAATCTGGTACAGTAATGAAATAGATCGGATAAGGAACGAACGTATGTAAAGATCATTTGGAAAGTAGAGAAAAATTAACCTAAATTATATTTAACTTCAATAAAGTAATAAATATTCACACTTCATGGTTGGGTGCAAAATTTTTTGGAGAGATTAAATGACACAATTTTCCCTTAAACTATTCACAAAAATGGGTACCACTCTTCTCAATGGCTTCAAAATGATACAACCATTCATATCATCGACCAACAACCAATTTTAAAGAGAAATTCACACCACAATGTTGAATTAATGCTGAAATGCACATTTCATCAGATTTTTTTTTGAATGTTAAAACAACTTGAAAATGGGAAATTCCTCATGTATTTTCAATAAATTCAATGATAAAACATGCATCATTTTCCATGATAAATTAGGGATAAAAAATTATCATTTTAGCACAGAAGTGTGGGGGGAAATAGGGGGGCAAGTGACAATACCATGCAACAAGCGAAAAAGAGAACAAAGAAGAGAGACAATGAAAAATTCCTAACAAACATAGGGATGTACCCACGAGGGGGGGAAGTGAAAATACCATGCAATAAGCGAAAAAGAGAAGAAGAAGGAAAGATAATAAAAAAATTCCTAACTAACCCAGGAATGTAACCACCCCCCCCACACCTAGAAAATGTAGAGTCCTCACTGTAATAAAAGAGACTGTGGGAAGGAAGGATAAAACCTGGCGAGTGTTATTCATAGACCGCTTCTTGAACATGGAGTTACTCCATTGGGGAATCCGGAATGGCTTCATGGAAGTTATTCAACTGCTGGCCATTGACAGTGAAGGTTTTCTTAGTGTCTTCATTTTGAACCTGGACAACACCAAATGGAGAGACATTAGTAACAACGTAAGGTCCAAACCAACGGGAACGAAGCTTACCAGGGTGCAACTTCAGCCTTGCATTGTAGAGGAGGACCTTCTGCCCGATGTGGAATTGACGATGAAGGATGAGACGGTCGTGGGCAGCCTTGGTTCGCTCCTTATAAATCCGGGAGTTCTCATATGAATCTCTTATCATTTCCTCCAACTCCTGAATCTGCAACTTCCTTTGAATACCTGCACCAGAAAGATTAGAATTGCATTATTTAATGGCCTAGTAGGCCTGGTGCTCTACCTCAACAGGGAGGTGACAACTCTTCCCAAAAACTAGCCGATATGGTGACATGCCAATTGGAGTTTTGAATGCAGTACGGTAAGCCCATAATGAATCATCGAGTCTAAGACTCCAGTCTTTTCTGTTTGGATGAACTATTTTCTCAAGAATCTGTTTTACCTCTCTATTTTACACTTCGGCTTGACCATTTGTTTGTGGGTGATAAGCAGTCGACACTCAATGCCCAACCTCATACCTGCGCAAAAGAGATTGCATTTTTCGGTTACAGAAATGAGAACCCTGATCACTGATGATAAACCTAGGTAATCCAAACCTACAGAATATTTGGGTTTTCAAAAATTCCACAACTGTCTTGGAATCATCTGTCCTCGTGGCTCGTGCCTCTACCCACTTTGAAACATAATCCACTGCCAGAAGAATGTAAAGGTTCCCAAATGAGTTGGGGAATGGTCCCATAAAGTCAATGCCCCAAACATCAAAAATTTCATGGAAGAGCAAGGGTTGTTGGGACATCTCATTTCTTATAGAGACATTCCCCATTCTTTGACAGCGAGGATAAGATTTACAGAATTAATGGGCATCCCTAAACAATGTGGGTTAAAAGAGACCAGAATCTAAGACCTTGCGAGCAGTCCATTGGGGACCAAAGTGTCTCCCATAAGAAAGTGTGTGGCAGAACCTAAGGACAGACTGAAACTCACTATAGGGAACACAACGCCTAATAACTTGATCAATACATGTGCACCATAGGTAGGGGTCATCCCAAATATACCAACGAGACTCATGTTTTAGACGGTTGGCCTGGTTTTTGGTGAAATCAGCAGGAATGAAAGACGCTGCCAAATAATTTACAATTTCAGCATACCAAGGAATAACATCTTGCACTCGGTACAATTGCTCATCAGGAAACAATTCATTTATGGGAATACAGGGGGATGAGTCAATGTCTGTGGATGGGAGAATCCTACTGATATGGTCAACAAACGCATTCTCTGCTCCTTTTTTATCCCTAATTTCTAGATCAAATTCCTGAAGGAGGAGCATCCAGCGAATAAGACGTGGTTTGGCTTCCGGTTTCTTAAGGAGATACCGGAGGGCTGCATGGTCTGAGAACACAATGACTTTGAACCTTAGAAGGTATGACCTGAATTTATCCAAGGCAAACACAATGGCAATAAATTCTTTTTCAGTTGTGCTATAGTTTCCTTGGGCAGGGTCCAGAGTACATGAGGCATAAGCTATGACATGTGGAGCTCGGTCGACCCTTTGTGATAAGACTGCCCCAACTGTATAGTTAGAGGCATCACACATGAGCTCAAATGGTAAATCCCACCGAGGTGGTTGGATTATCAGGGGTGACGTGAGACTCCATTTTAACTTATTGAAAGCTTCCTCACATTTTTTATCAAAAACAAGTTCTTTTTCTTTTTGGAGTAATCGGGAGAGGGGGAGTGCAATTTTACTAAAGTTACGAATGAAACGACGATAAAATCCAGCATGACCCAGGAAAGACCACACATCTCGAACATTTTTAGGGAATGATAGGGAGGAAATGATATCTACTTTTGATTTTTCCACTTCGATACCTTCCCCAGAAATGACATTTCCCAAAACTATGCCTTGTCGCACCATGAAATGGCATTTCTCATAATTTAAAATAAATTTTTTTTCAATACAGCGACGTAGGACAGAAGCAAGACTACTCAAAAATTTATCAAAATAGGATCCATAAATAGTAAAATCATCCATAAAAACCTCCATGCAATTCTCCAGGTAATCCAAAAAAATACTAACCATACATCGTTGGAAAGTACCTGGAGCGTTGCACAGACCAAATGGTATCCTTCTATAAGCAAATGTACCAAAGGGGAAAGTAAAGGTTGTTTTTTCCTGATCCTCAGGGGAAATATGGATTTGAAAGTATCCAGAATACCCATCAAGGAAACATTAATGGGACTTCTCTACTAGCCTCTCTAGCATCTGGTCAATGAATGGCAATGGGAAATGGTGCTTCCTAGTGTGTTGGTTTAGTCGACGATAGCCTATACAGACATGCCAACTATTCTGCACACGAGTTGGAACCAATTCATTGTTTTCATTTTTAACTACAGTAAGGCCAGTTTTTTTAGGAACTACTTGAACAGGACTGACACATTGGCTGTCAGAGATAGGGTAAATGATTCCAGTAGCCAACAATTTTCTTACTTCTTTTTTAACAACATCAAGTATGTTTGGGTTCAGTCGATGTTGTGACTGCCTCACTAGTTTAGCCTCATCATTTAATAAAATATTATGTGTACAAATTGATGGGATAATGACAGGAATGTCAGCAAGTGTCCATCCCAAAGATTGTTTATACTTCCTCAAAAGATCAAGCAGTCGCAATTCATGCTCAGGAGGGAGTTAACTAACAATGATGACGGGAAACTTGTTTCCATTCTCAAGATATGAGTATTTTAAATCTTGAGGCAGTTGTTTCAGTTCCAATTCTGGGGGATTTTGGATTGACGGAAGTGTGTGTGAAAGTGAGAAGTCACTCTAACTGCTCAATGGTAACATCCTCAGATGAGGAATGAGCTTTTACAAGCGTAGCAGTATCATTGATGGTCATGTGATCCTCTGTGTTGAAGAAATCATCAATTAACAAACATGCATGACATTTATCTAGACCGCTACAACAATAAATGCATGATTCATTACCTAACATTTCAATCAATGAAGAAAACTCAGAAAGGGGATCAGGTGAATGAAAATAAGTTGTTTTAGGGGAAGGGAGAACATAAATTGAATTGACAGAGAGAGAGGAGTGTTCTTCTGAGGGGTGCTTCATGGCATCAAGGATATTGAAGTGGACAATATTACCACCAAAATCTATAGATAATGTACCATTATGGACATTAATTATGGTTTCGGTGGCTTTCAAGAAAGGTCTCACCAATATAATTGGGGCATGTCTATTCATCCTTTCATCTTCTATTTTAAGCACGTAAAAATCAGCAGGAAAAATTAAAATTTTCACCCTCACAAGAACATCCTCTAACACACCAGAGGGGTGTGCTGTACTCCGATTTGCTAGCTAAATGAAAATACCAGTGGGCTTCAGTTCATCGACCTGCAATGAAGAGTAAATAGAGTGAGGCATCACATTAATAGAAGCACCCAAATCAAGCATAGTGTTGGAACATGAATACTCCCCTATGGTGCACGGAATCGAGAATGTCCCAGGATCATTGCACTTGGTAGGAAGTGATGGCTCTATAAATGATGAAACATTCCTCCCCAGGCTCACCGTCTCATCACCATGAAGCCTCCTTCGGTGTGTACACATCTCCTTCAGAAACATGGCATATCTTGGAATTTTCTTCACAACATCAATCAAAGGAATGTTAACCTGTACTTTCTTGAAAGTTTCCAAGATTTATTTATCAAGTTCAGTTTATTTTTGTTTCCTAGTTTGGGCATCCCTTTGAGTAAATGGAAGAGGAATGGTTGGGATAGGTGGCTCATCAACAACCACAGTCTTTCCTTTGGAAGGGATTCTCTCAGGAAAAGGGTTTTCTTCTCTTGGACCATTTTCGACAGTTAGGATGGTGTTTTCATTTGTATGGGAGGACTCTATTAGAGGGGTCATTTGGCTTTTGAGTTGTGTCCCACTCCTAAGGGTGATTGCACTAACATTTCCTTTATCCCTAGGGTTTACTACTGGTTGAGATGGTAGTTTACCCGGCCCATGACTTTGGATTTCCCCCACCGAGTTGGAAAGTTGGCCTAGTTGGATCTTTAGGTATTGTATGGCTGCTTGGGTGGTTTGTTGGAATTGGATATTATTGGCAGCCATTTGATTCATCATATCTTCTAGGCTAGTCTTGGTTTTTGGAGGGGGGGGTTGGAATGGCCTTTGGGGTGGTTGAGGATTTCTGGGTGGTGGTGGATGACTACTTTGACCCTATTGGTTCCATTGCTGTTGAGGTTGGTTTGAATACCCCCCTTTCCTATAGGCTTGGTTGTCCTTCCACCCTTGGTTGGATGTATAGTATGGTTCTTGCCTAAAGGGTTGGTTAAAGGGGCGTCCTAGAAATATTGCCTCACAACTCTCAGATGTTTCTCTCAATTGAGGACATTGGTCAGAATAATGGGTGTCAGAACAGCAGATTCCACAATGGATGGGAGGAGGAGATTGAGATTTCCCTTAGGAGAGAGAAAGTTGTTGTAGAAGGGTACTTTCCTCTTCGAACTTCGTGTCCACCTTCTTCTCAAACTAAGTACTTTGCACCTCATGGACACCTCGAATGGGAACACTGGACCGTGTACCAAATTGTTGAGTGTTCTGTGCCATGTTCTCAATGAGGGTTCTTGCAGTAATTGGGGTCTTATCTACCAATTCAACACCTGTATCAACATCAATCATATTACGATCAATAGGAATCAAACCTTCATAAAAATATTGAATTAAAAGTTGATCACTTATTTGGTGGTGTGGGCAACTTGAACATAACCTTTTAAAGCGTTCCCAATATTCATGTAATTTTTCCCCTTGAGATTTTCTTATACCACATATTTCTTTCCTTATAGTTGCAGTTCGAGAGGCTGGGAAGTATATTTCAAGAAAAAGGTGTTTCATGTCTTCCCAACCCCTAATTGGTGAATTGACATAGTATAACGAATCTTTTGCAGTGTCTTCTAATGAAAATGGGAATGCCCTAAGCTTCACTTGTTCTTAATCCACATTAGCAGGTTTTAAGGTTGAACACACAGTATGAAATTATTTTAAGTGCTTATGAGGGTGTTCTCCAGAAAATCCATGAAATCTTGGTAATAAATGGATTAGACCAGATTTTAGTTCCAAATTAGGTGTCTCGCCTTGAATTTGAATGTAAGTGGGTTGGATATCAACATCAGGCGAGGTTAATTCTTTTAATGTTCAATTATTTTCAGCCATGTTATTGAAGATTATTTCAGGTTCAAATTTGGTTCCAGAAGAAGATGGGTTTAGAAGAGTCTCGAGTGGTGTGTCCTCCTTCAAAAGGGGGTCTTGTGCGTCTCGGTGTTGCTGACGTAGGATCCTCTCTAGTTTGGGTTTGAAAGGTGGTAAGTCTCCCGAAGTAGAACGCATCATGCAAAGAACCTACACTAGATATGGATTAGAACACAAGAAGAAATAAAAAGGTATAAAAAAAACAAATATTCACAAAATTTACAACTACTTTATCAAAAACACGCACTAAAAACCAAAGCGCTCCCCGGAAACGGTGCCAAAATTTGACCGTTCTATCATGACACGTCAAATTGATTATGTTTTTGAGGGTGATATATAGTATAGGGCATACCCTAGGTTGTCTCTCAAGGAGCGTCGGTAGGTTTAGAGTATGTGTTCTTAATAAAAGGGACTAAAAAGGAGGGTATTTTTGAAAACAGTTTAAAGAAAATGAATTGATTTAAAGAGTTTAATAATTGAAAAATAAAAGAGGTGTTTTACAATTATGTGATAAAGGAGATCATTTTAAGTTCACTACACAACTTGGATAGTTCATTGTTCTGAAAATATTGACATGGTTTTGTTCAATTCTTTGGTTGAGGGTTGTCAAGATCTTGATTCCCTCTTGCCTCTTAAAATGTTGCACAAAGCACCAAACCTTGACAAAACAATCGTGTTGTCAAGGTTTGGATCTCAATAACAGAGTTAAGGCTACCAAAACATACTGAAATCTTATGTATGTGTGATATTAATAGGGTTCTTGTCTTGTCCTATCGAAACAAACCAAGATCCCCACTTGAAATCTCAACCCAATCGGTGTTGAGATAAAAAGTGTTTCACTTAAATTAAACCACACAAATGCATTAAGAAGAGAAGAGCATAGAGATTAATCATAAGTGAAATATTTAACACACAAATTTTACAAAACCAGTGGAAGAACAAGTGCTGTAACTCCCTCCCAAGTAAGTGTAGCTCCCCCGAAATGATCTCCCACTGTTTAGCTCGCCATTGTGAGGAGGAGGAGGCTCGGGTGAAACTCCTTCTTCATCCTTGATCCCCCTATGAGGATAGGGGACTCCAGAACTTATTGGATGATGAGAGTACTCCCTTGGGTCTCCAAAATACCAGAGATTTGCCTCCTGGTCGAACTTACAAAGGAGGAGCCCAAGGTGCCCTTTTATAGGAAATGTGGGAGGTGGTTTTGTGCACACAGATTTACTAAAATCGCTTGTCACATTGTTTTAGCCTACCCGAAAGTCTTAAAACGTTTTGTGGAAAAATAAAAGGTTGTATCCCCACGTCGTGACTATCTCAACTGAAAGTTTAGAATTATTTCAACAAGTGGAGTGCGAGATATGGACAGATCACAACACACAACTTTTGACCTCGAGCAGATTGGGTGTGCTGGACAGATCAGGTCGGCTGGGACCCTTAATGGCCGAATCTCTCTTGGGTTATTAAATGAAAGTTGTAGAACAATGAGTTCTATATAAGACCCAAAAATAACAGACCATTTGGATGCATGGTGGAGTGTAATAATGAATTTGAGTCCACTGAACTTATTGGATCCTGCGCAGTTTGGCCCATTTTCAAGGACTTCATCATGGGCCCTCCAAATCACCTCCACCTACATTGTAATTTTCAAAAAACGTATCGGTTACCTATTTAACAGTGATAAACAAAAAATTATTGAATAACAAATGAAGCACAATTTGATAATATTTTTATAATTTTTAATAAAAAATATGTTTAGCACAACGGTGTAAGGGTGAAAATGAAACAATGAATCGTGGTACGATCAATGATCATTTCCGATCGATATCCCAGTTTTACCTATAGGGTGTGGAGAGGTCTCCAGCATGCCTTCGGTTCTCAACTATGCCATAACACATCTTTTCATCCACAAACAGATGGTCGGACATAGCGAACTATCCAGACTCTTGAAGACATGTTGTGCTCTTTTGTCCTAGGTTTTGGAGGTTCGTGGATGAGGCACTTACCCTTGGGGGAGTTCGCTTATAATAATAGTTATCACTCCACCCTCGATATAGTGACGTTTGATGCCTTGTATGGATGACCTTTCCATTCTCCATTGTACTAGACTGGGGTTGGAGAGTCAGCAATTCTCAGACCAGAACTGGTACATAATATGATAGAGATGGTTCAGATGATTTGTGATAGGATGAAGGTAGTGCAGGATTGTCAGAAATCATACATTGATCATAGGAGGAGACCTTCGTAGTTTGATGTTAGAGATCACATGTTTCTGAAGGTGACTTCCCATTGTGGGCAGTGAAGGTTTTCTCGGGGGAGTAAGCTTTCTCCCTGGTTTGTTGGGCCTTTTGAGGTGTTAGTTTGTGTTGGAGGTGTGGCATATAGGGTAGAACTTCCCCCATCGATGAGCTGGTTAAATGATTTTTTCCATGTGTCAAAGCTCTGTAGTTATCTTTATGATGACTCTCATTTCATCAATTGGGGATAGATCGAAGTTTATGATGATGCGACCTTCAAGGAGTAGCCTGTAGAGATCCAGGACTACAAGGAGAAGGTGTTGCATGGGTGTGCTATCCCCTTGCTCTGTGTCTTGTGGCGACACTGTGGCATGGAAGAGACTACTTGGGAATGTGATTCACAAATAAGTTCTTAGTAATCTGAGTTGTTTAATGTTTAGATATTTTTTTAATGATTTCTGTTTGTGATTGGATACCTCTCATGTTTATGACATGGCTTTCTTTTGTTGCTTTTGTGGATTTCTGTCTTTTGAGTGGTATCTCAATGGGTGGTTGTTCAAACCCCCTTTTTGTTTCCTTTTAGGTTGGTTTTGAATTCTCAAGGAAAAGAATGTTTGAGAGGTATCTGATGTAATGTACCATACCTCTCCGATCCATTCCTTTGCTAAAATCTCGTATTCGAGGTGTTTCAGGAGGTTAATGTGACTTATCCCCAACATTTTTCCAAATTTCTAGTTTTGTGAACAGTGTTTCCAATTTTGTGTACAATGTTTCCAGTCATCAATAGGTATACAATGTTTCCAGACATTGGTAGGTGTATAGTGTTTCCAGACATTGATTGGTGTAAATTGTTTCCAGAAGTTGGTAGGTGTACAGTGTTTCAAGACGTCAGTAGGTGTACAATGTTTCTAGCTTCATATAGTTTCACCTCTTTAGCATTTTCTTTTACGAAAAATGCATTAAATGACTTGTTTTAAGGGATTTAAGGCCGATTAAAATTCCATAACTCCTATATTAATTTTACTAAGTCTCGGGATGCCTTTACTTAGTCAAACTATGTGGATTAATGTGATCTGTAATGATGGAAATTATAAACCATTCCAAATCCCATTAGTCTCAGATCAAATCCTTCAAAGTTGGGCACCTTCCCTTCATTCATTCCTTATCCTTTATCTCAATGTGAGGCACCCCGATACATTATTCCCATAGGAGTGGTGTGATCAAACTTTAATCCTTGGATCATTTCCCCTTGAAGTTTCTTCCACCTGTATGAGCACCCCTTATTTTGGTGCAAGCAGCAAGTGTCAATGCATCATTGATATAAGGTATAATCTACCTTCGTTCTTATGTTTTATAAAATCCCCCTTCTCCCATTTCTCCTTGAAAAGTTTTGTAATGTGATATACATGTTTCTAATGGAGTTTTTTGTGTGTCGTTTGGTGCGGTCGTGTCGCGACGTCCTCGTGTGGATGCAATTGTCGCATTGGGAGGCGATAACGATTTATTGGGTGGATCATTCTCATGAAAATATCATTAGAAACCTTTTGATTTATGGGATTAATTTCCTCTCTATTTATTTACGTGCAATCATATAGTTATCATGTTTTATCCTACTGGATCACAATGGAATTTACATAATAAATATTTGAACCAGATAAATAAATTTGTATCGATCTTATGTTATTGCCTCTTGTTTTGATAGATTGTGTGATATCTATACTTGCCTCGTTTAGAATGTTTTTATTGATGGAAATTGGTAAAAAACATAAAATGGGTTTAATTTTAATTTATTTTTCAAAGATATAGAGGCATGTAATTGAATCTAGTTATTACAGTTGTAAATTTATGATAATCAAATTGATGTTGTAAGCATGTTTAGTTAATTTTTTATAGCTTGCTGTTTAGGTTTCCCATAGTTGGAACCTACTAATAATGAATTGGCTAATTTAAGATGTATTATAGATTCAGTTTATTGATAAAATTTAATTCTTTTTAGGTTTCTGAGTTACTCTCTTTCTTGTAAGGCTGAGTGCCTTCTGCTTTGGAGCCATGAGAGCTCGTTGTGTGTGAAGGAAGAATGCATTGTTTAGGACGAAGAGCCTAGTTACTTTGTTTTTTCTACTACTTTTGATGTGTTATGATCTTAGATGGATGTTGTGAGATGTACAGACTGAGAGGCCCTGTGGTTGTGGCAACAATTGATGCATAGAGTGGCGAGATGCATCAGTTTTTTTGTTTGGGTGTCCGGGAGGACATTAGAGATGATGGAACATGTTATATTTGAATAATTGAATGATTGCTAAATCTTGACGGTTGTTTATCTACTTTACTTTTCCCACTGCTCAAGGTAGTTGATCTTACTACCCTCTTTCAAAAAAGAGGTGAATACACACGGTGTATTCCATGTGTTTTTTGTGTTTAGCTTCTCAAGGATGGATGGGTCTTCGCTCTTCCTATAGGTGGAAAAGAATCGACGGGTATTTCAACTAATCACCGTGTTGATCCCCTTGTGCTTGGTAGCTTATAATATTTTCTAGAATTCCTAGGAATATGTGAAAGTGATAATGTTTTTAATAAATTATTGAATAAATGATGTTAACCCATGGGGTTGGAGCTTGATGGAACGCAACGATGAGGTTTCTATTTAAAGGAACAGTGGACATTGGGTGTGATGCTAATGAAATATAATATGGAATAGATAATGGTTAATTAATGTTTAAATAATTAATTAATGTAAATCTTAAATGATAAAAAGGGATATAGTACTATAACACAACTCTTTATATGGTTGTGTGCTTATAAGATACCTAGTCTTAATAATTGCAGTTGTGAGACTGAGAGATGTTAGCTGCAGTTGAGTCTAAGACAAGGTTATTCCCATAGTTTGGTTGTGAGATATAGTATATTCTATAATTTTTGTGTTTCTATATTCTACTCCACCCCATTAGTTAGGGAAACTGACATCCTTGGGATTCTGAGCCTTAGGGGGGGTGTTTTCCCCAAAATTCTGGTGGGAGGATGGATGGCTAACTACCCCCATTGGCCCCGCTCTCTTCTCTTGGTAGTTACTTGTACTGGTAGGCACAACTATTACTTTTCCTTATATATGCGTGTAGAGAGCTATAATGGCTTGTGGATATTCACACACATATATTCTGGATATAGTTTCTTATGGACTACTATAGGTGTAACGTGTATAGGTTGTGATGGCTTGAAGATCCTTACTTGGTTTATGGGTTGTAATGGCTTGAGGTATAATGCTTGAAGTATGATACTTGTTATGCGATCTATGGTGGCTCTTGGAAACTACCTAGTTAATTTGGTTACGTGGATGTAGTGGTTGTGTTGCCTGAGGTGCATATTGTGGTGCTTTGCCCAGGTGTTTGTAGGCATGCCTTTTTGGAGAGAGATGATTAGGGCGCGTGATGTTTGGGAAAAGAGGAAAAACAGTAGGGAAGTGGTAGTGGGGTACCCTTGATATTATTTATTATATTTTATACTCCCGTATTCCATAATTTATGGAGAGTATCTGTAACGAACCGGACCCGGACAGCCACCCGAACAATGCTAAACGGGTCGGGTGTTACAACCTTAGGCACACCTCCCCGAATGCCAAAGTCTGCCGACTAGCAGCGATGGTCTTTTAGGTATAGTGGGAAGGCTATTCCCTCTCGGAGGATAATAAAAATGATAATGGTCCAAGTATAAGAATAAAGATGAAGCGTAATACGAGACACAACAGACTCAAACTAGACCCGCAGAGCGGAAGCACAATAAATATCAACAAGCAACAGATGCAATAAATATAAACAACAGCAGCAAAAATAAACACAACAACATGCTGAAAACTTGTAACTACTACTGAAAAAAAAAACATGCATCCAAAGAAGGCCATACAAATTTGAATATAAAAATAGATCCAATGGTTAACCAACAGTAGCTACAAAAAAAGCATGCTGATACAGGAAAGTAAGAAAAATAGAATTACTCCACCTAGGAAAGACATCAAGGTCTATACCATCTCCAAGAAATAGCTAATACAGCACAACTCTTGAAGCTGGCCTTTTTCCTACACGTAAATCTATAAAGTCTACACGTGTCCCGAAGGGCCCGTGCAGGGTGTGAGAAAAATCTCAGTAGGATAACACCCAATGGTGCGTACCTAAAATAAGCGTTTAAGCAGTCATAAATTTATAAGGAAATCATTAAACAGAACAATGCACAATAAACAATAACTCCACTGGTGCTCAGCAACCACCATGGAGTGTTACCTGCTTCGGCCAACACCGGAAACACTTTCATATAACCCGACACCATGTGCCCCCTGACACCGCGTGTCTCAAGTACCGATGTCCCAAAGGCACACCCAAGAAACAGTAACCTGGAGGAACAACGATGCCTGTCCTCAATTTATAACCGGAGGGAAAGTGATGTCTGCCCTCAAAATAAAGTATCCGGAGGGACAGTGATGTCTTCCCTCAAATAATTTAATCAGAGGGATAGCGATATCTGCCCTCAAATAACGGAGAGCCTTGGACCCCAACCCAATAGCCTCAACGCTATCCCCTGAAGGCTCCTCACCTCTCACGTGGCTTCCTACAGCAAACACCCCCAACCAATAGTACCTAAACCGCAACTAATGGGGGCATCTACCCACACGAGTGGTCAAAACCACCTCATCATGGAGTATCTCTCTATGCACACTACTCAAATTCTGGGTGAGCGGTAATCACCAAAAATAGTACCCAAGACACAAATTCTCTGACACCTCGTGTCCCTACGACCATGTCGCTCAAATCTGATGGCATCCACATCCCAGTAACCCAGGCTATGCCCAACCTGACAGTCATCCTGCCTCAAAACGACATCCATGACACCCAATCCTATGGTCAGAACCACCAAAAGTAA
Source organism: Viscum album (assembly GCA_963277665.1). Lineage (NCBI taxonomy): Eukaryota > Viridiplantae > Streptophyta > Magnoliopsida > Santalales > Viscaceae > Viscum > Viscum album. Next base: position 1,973,487,808 of record OY728125.1, on the reverse strand, counting down.
CCCCGGGATAAGCCCAACCTATTATCAGCATCACTCAAGAATATTCGGGCCATGCCAAACACAACCCAAAGGTTCCAGCATATGTAATTCAGCAATTGAATATATAACATAATCAAACAGAACACATAAACAGGCAAAACAATCTAAATAGTAGAATTTCACTATGAAAGGTGTTGTCCCATACCAGCATTGAGGTCTTGAAAACCCCTAACAAGTCATATCAGGATTAATAAACTAAACTCAACAGTTTGTAACAAAACAATTCAAATTAAACCATTTTGGCATTCCGATGCCAAAATGCCCCGATGAGAGACAACCCCTCACTCGGCCCTGCTCAAGAAAAACTTGTAACATGGCATACCCAAAGGCATCCCATAGGTCCATAAACAATTTAATATGCAATATCAGATAAAAATGGGTCCCACTCAAAATACCTGGAAATGCACCGAAGGCCACACCACGTAACAGTCTACAAAAACACAAAAGAAGGTATCCACCACCTAACTGAGACTCATACAATGCTACTCCTCCAATAACAACCTCCAATTAGGTCTAAAACATGGTAGATCTACAAAAGAATAAAAACCGCTCAGACGCTTATAACTCGTTCTATAACAGAAATCAAACAAAATGGCTCAAGAGGAATCAAGGCCTTACCGAGGGGGTTTCAGCGCATCAATCGATGATCGAAATGGAGTTCAGATGACGGTCCAGGAAGAATTTGAAGTCCCGGATGACTTGGTTCACGAAACCCAATGACACAAATGAGGTTCTGCCTAAAAAACAAGGATACTGCCTATTTTAGTGAAAAAAGAAAGTACACGGTGTGTACTTTAGGACTACACGCTGTGTATATCATTCAACTATTCATATGGCAGATGGAATTATGCCGACTTACTTTCCAGAACTTGCTGACATGAGTACACGATGTGTACCTAGGGGAACACGACATGTACGTGGTTTTACTTCTCTTCCTTGCCGAAATACCCGCACGCCATGTATATCCCTCATACATGGGTAGACTACACGATGTGTCCAAGGGGAACACGACGTGCACTTGGTTCTACTCGGCCAATAGGCCCACACACCTTGTATGGCCTCCAAATAGTCACGGGTACATGGCGTGTTGAAAACTACATAGCTTGTAGTAAGAAATTTCTACACGGTCATCACATGGAATGTACTCGGTGAGCACACTAACGAAACTAACCTAACCTATACACGACATGTAATTTTAAGTACATGGCGTGTAGTCTGGAAATTTCTAGAAACTTCCCAATTTCTTTAGTTTCCTCAGAAACCAGTCAAAATTTCAAACAGGGTCAAGATTTTGACCCGTTCTAAAAACCCAGGTTCTTAAAATATCCAACCTTAACATAGCTCATCCCCAAGATATCAAACGAAACCCAGATATGGCACCGAACATGCCACCATGATCAAAGTAACCCTGACTCTCCCAGTCTCAAAAGTTCTGGTCAAATTCCTCAAGGGGATTCCCACCTTAGGAATTGCCTAACTCGGTCTCAACCTTACAAAAACGTAAACCAAGTAAAGGTTTACTAACCTATTTCAGGACTCACAATCCTTTTGTGATGAATCATCACCCATGCGCATTATTGGTGCTCCTGTGTCATTTCCGACACCCAACGTATCCCGCACCGCATCGGTGTCTGCCTCCACGAGGTCCTGCATCCAATAGATGCTCAAAAACGAACCTGGTGCCTAGCACCTCAAGTAACCCGTATCATCGATGCCCCGATGCCCACGAAACCTCATGTAATCCACATCCTTGATGCCCTGATTCCCAAGACACCTCAATTAACCCACATCCTAGATGCCCCGAATGCTACACATCCCATACATATATATACAAATATATCATGCACCCGATATGGTGCCAATCACACTGACTAGCATCTAGTAAGTACATATAGATCTTGTGCATCACATGCACGCAAGAGAGACATGCCTCTATAGGTCATTCCAAAAAGGGAACATGGGAATTAGGTCCACACTGCGGTGTACCTCTAACCGTTGTCGTCTCACCAGCCTGCTCAGCCTCTGGCAACCCCACGGCGTGCACCTGGCCTGAAGTATGGATGCCTGATGCCTGAACTCCTTGTGGTGATGCTCCAGCCACCAGCCACTGACCCCTCAGCTGGGCCCCACTATCTCTGTCACATCCTCTACGTGTAGCTGAACCTCGTCTACAATCTCCTGGTACGGAACCTGAAAAAACTCTAAATGCCACTTTCTATCTTGGTCCTTACCTGCTGGATGTATGATAAGGCTGCCTGCAAAACCTGTCCAGATGCCCGACCTGTCCACATGCCTAAAACTACTTTGGAGGCCTATCAAACTGAGTCCGAACACATCCCGTCTATCAACACTGAAAGAAAATCACTGAATAACTACCATGAGGTGGTCTAGCTGAATCCCTGGCTTGACTGACCTGCTATAACTCATCCCATTCTCACTTCATACTGTCTGAACCATCACCTAAAGTTGTCGCCTGACCAACCTGGGGCCTATCCCTCTAGTTTCCCTCTACTATGAGCACCTGGTTCACTGCCTCTGAGAAATAACACAGCCTGAAGATATTCCCCTGGACCCAAATGGCATGTCATAATCCATCCTCGAAGCGCCTCACCCTAGCCGTGTCATCGCTTTCTATACCAGGTGAAAAGCGAGATAACTTAGTAAACATAGATGCATAGTCCATGACGGACATATATCCCTACTGAAGGCTCAAGAAATCCTGAGCTCCCTCGGTCCTCAGTGTCTCTGGGTAAAAGTGCTCAAAGAACCTGTCCTTGAAGTCCTTCCATGCCAGTCCCTCGTGCCTGCGAGCCTGAACCTGCACATCCCACCAACGATTTTCCGGTCCTCTCAGCATGTACGTCGCCAACTTGACCCTCTACCCTGAAGGCATCTCGAGCTGCTCAAAGATCATCTGCATACTCTCTATCCAGTTCTCAGCCACCTATGGACCACCCTCACCCTGAAAAAGTGGCGAGTGCTGCGACTGAAACTCCTGTGTCAGATTCTCCATGGATGGATCTGTACCCTACACACCTCTGTCGATCCCCTGCAAGACACGTACCAGGCTTGCTTGGAGCTGCTCGTCAAGCCATGGCTTGAACGATGCCAAACCCGGCTGCTGTCCTGCCTACACTGGATCATGGATTTGATCCCGTCCCTGAGCCTATACCCACGGCTCGTGCTCTGCCTTCACCAGATCCTGAACCTGATCCTGCATCTGCGGCACTGTACCATCTCCCATCTGATGCTCCATTTGAGTCGCCCAAAAAGGAACCCGCTGAATACCATAAATGGCTAGACAGTTCATATATATATATATAATCAATATATATTCAACGCAGATAAGGAAATCAGTAAAAGGAAGTGCATAACTACTACCCTTACTCTCCCCCACCGCAACCCATGCCCCATGGTATCCCATCCTCATGACCTCCTCACCCGCCCTTCAACAGGGCCAAGTATCAAAAGTAACTTGGGCCATGCTCGTCCCGACAACCAACGTTTCCTCAAACCGACAACCGAGTTGACCAATCCTGGTGACCAAAATCACCTCAAATGATAGTACCTTCCTGCTCTCATAAGAGCCAGACCCAAATATCCAGCCACATGCAATTCCAAAATATATACAGCATGGCATACACATTGAAACAACCAGTAATTCTATCATGAATTTCACCTTTTCACATTTCAAAGCATACAAAGCACGGAAATTGATATTATTCACATGGAATTATCAATTCACAAAGAATATGTGTAGTTACAAAATTGAAATACCCTTAAAATGTGCCTATCAAAAGCCAAGAAACCAAGCCTTGACATACCAGGCCAAGGTCTAACTCTCCCTTACCACACCGGGTCAAGGGTCACATATCACAATCAATAACATTACATGCCAAGTGAGTCACGGAGGTAGAAATCATATAAACTGTAATCTGAGAAAAAGCACAGAAATAATTCTCACCTAAGGTAACTTGGTCCATCCCTCGTACCTGGGGCTGTAGGCACCCAAGAACAATCTAGAAACCCAGTTCCAGTAACAACCTACCTCCAGTCTACCATATCCCAAATAGTAAAACCAGTAGAAATAAAAGAGAAGCCTCAATCACATTAGTAGCCAAAAAAACACTACTACTAAATCTTTACCAAGAACCCCTTTGATACCACTTTGTAACAACCTGGACCCAAACAACCACCCGATCTGTGCTAAACGGGTCGGGTGTTACTACCTTAGGTGCACCTCCCCAAATTCCAAAGGCTTCCGACTAACAGCGAGGGTATTTTAGGTATAGTGGGAAGGATATACCCTCTCGGAGGATAATAAAAATGGTACTGGTCCAAGTATAAGAATGAATATGCAGCAGAATAAGAGACGCAGCAAACTCGAATCAGACCCATAGAGTGGAAGAAAAATCAATATCAACAAGCAGTAGAAGAAATAAATATAAACAACAACATTGGAAATAAACACAATAGCATGCTGACCACTTGTAACTACTACTGAACAATAAAACATGCATCCAAAACTGGTCATACATATTTGAATATAAAAAGGGATCCAATGGCTAACCAAGAGTAGCAACAAAACAAGCATGCTGATATATGAAAGTAAGAAAAACAGAATTACTCCAGCTAGGCAAGACCTCAAGGTCTATACCATTTCCAAGAAACAGCTAATACATCCCAGATCCTGAAGCTGGCCTCTTTCCTGCACATAAATACATAAAGTCTGCATGTGTCCCAAATGGCCTGTGCAGGGTGTGAGAAAAATCTCAATAGGATACCACCCAATAGTGTGTACCTAATATAAGTGTATAAGAATTCATGCATTTATAAGGAAGGTAGTAAACAGAACGATGCACAATAAACACTAACTCCACTGGTGCTCAACAGCCACCTTGTAGTGTTACCTGCTTCGGCCAAAGCTGAAAACTCTGTCATGTAACCTGACACCATGTGCCCCCTGACACTGCGTGTCTCAAGTTACGAGGTCTCGAAGGCACACCCCAGAAACAATAACCCAGAGGAACATCAATGCTTTTCCTCAATATGTAACTGGAGGGACAGTGATGTCTGCCCTCAAAATAAAGTATCTGGAGGGACAACAATGTCTGCCCTCAAATAACGTCACCGGAGGGACATCAATATCTGACCTCAAATAATGGCGAGCCTCTACCCCCAACCTGATAGCCTCAACTCTATCCCCTAAAGTCTCCTCACCTCCCACGTGGATTCCTATGGCAAGAATCCCCAACCCTAGTACCTAAACCCCAACTAACAGGGGACTCTCCCACACGAGTGGTCAAAACCACCTCATCACAGAGTATCTCTGCGTGCAAACTAATCAAAGTCCGGATGAGCGGTAATCACCAAAAATAGTACCCAAGCCCCAACATCTCTGACACCTCGTGTCCCTACGACCATGTAACTCGTGTCTAATGGCATCACCATCCCAGTAACCCGGGCCATGCCCAACCTGACAGTCATCCTGCCTCAAAACGACGTCCATGACGCCTAATCCCATGGTAAGAACCCCCCAAAGTAACCACAGGCCAAGCTCAAACTGTGATCAGTATCACTCAAGAATATCTCAGCCATGCCCAACCCAACCCAAAGGTTCCAGCATAAGCAATTCAACAATTGGATATATAACATATTTAAGCAGAACACAAAAACAAACAATCTAAACAGTATAATTGCACTATGCAAGGTGTTGTCCCATACCATCACTGAGGTCTTTAAATCCCCTAATAAGTCATATTAGGCTTAATAAACTAAACTCAATAGTTTGTAACAAAAAAATTCAAATTAAACCTTTTTGGCATTCCCCGGTCAAAATGCCCTGATGAGCGACGACCCCTCACCCGACCCTGCTCAAGCAAAACTGGTAACAGGGCATACCCAAAGGCATCCCATAGGTCCATAAACAATGAAATATGCAATATCTGATAAAAATGGTTCCCACTCAAAATACCCAAAAATGCACCGAAGGCCGCGCCACCCAACAGTCTACAAAAACACAAAAGAAGGTATACACCACCTACCTAAGACTCGTATGATACTAACCCTCCGATAACAGCCTCCAATTAGGTCAAAAACATGATAGATCTACAAAAGAATCAAAACCGCTCAAACCCCTATAACTCGTTCTAGAACAGAAATCAAACAAAATGGATCAAGAGGAATCAAGTACTTACCGAGGGGGTTCCAACACATTAATCGGTGAATGAAATGGAGTTCAAAAAAATATCCAGGAGGGATTTGAAGTCCCATCCCGCTTGGTTTGTGAAACCCAATGACACAAATGAGGTTCTGCCTAAAAAACGAGGCTACTTCCCATTTTAGTGAAAAAAAGAAAGTACACGTCATGTAATGTAGGACTACACGTCGGGTATATCATTTAACTGTTCATATCGTGGCTGGAATTCCACCGACTTACTTTCCAGAACCTGCCGACATGAGTACACAGCGTGTACCTAGGGGAACACGGTGTGTACGTGGGTTTCCTTCTATTCCTCACTGACTTACCCACATGCCAGGTTTATCCCCCACACACAGCCAGACTACACGACGTGCCCAAGGGGAACACAGTGTGCACTTGGTTCTAGCTAGCTGACAGGCCCACATGCCATGTATGGCCTCTACAGGGTCACGGGTACATGGCGTGTCAAAAAATACACAGAGTGTAGTAAGAAATTTCTACACGGTCATCACACGACATGTACTCGGCGAGCACACAGTCGGGACTCACCTAACCTATGCACGACGTGTACTTTTAAGTACACGGAGGGTAGTCTGTAAATTTCTAGAAACTGTCCAATTTCTCCCGTTTCCTTAGAAACCAGTCAAAATTTCAAACAGGGTTGGGATTTTGACCCGTTCTCAAAACCTGGGTTCTTAAAATCTCCCCACCTTAACATAGCACTTCCCCGAGCTATCAAACAAAACCTCGAGATGGAACCAAACATGCCACCATGATAAAAGTAACCCGGAATCTCCCTGTCTCAAAGGTTCTAGCCAAATTCCTCAAGGGCCCCAACCTTAGAAATTTCCTAACTCGGTCTCAACCTTACAAAAACACAAACCAAGTAAAGGTTTACTAACCTGTTTCCGGACTCACAGTCCTTCCGCAACGCATCGTCACCCATGCACCTTATTGGTGCTCTTGTGTCATTTCAGACACCAACATATCCCACACCACATTGGTGTCCACCTTCATGAGGTCCTGCATCCCATGGATGATCAAAAATGAACCTGGTTCCTAGCACCTCAAGTAACTCGCAACATCGATGCCCCGATGCCCACAACACCTCATGTAACCCGCATTCTTGATGCCCCAATGCCCACAAAACCTCAAGAAACCTACATCCTCGATGCCCTGAATGCTACGCATCCCATACATACATATATAAATATATCACGCACCCATTATGGTGCCAATCCCACTGACTAGAATCTAGTCCGTCCACATAGATCCTCTGCATCACGTGCACTCAAAATGGACATGCCACAACAGGTCATGCAAAAAAGGAAACATGGGAATCAGGGCCACACCACGGTGTACATCAAACCATCATTATCTCACCAGCCTGCTCAGCCTCTAGCAGCCCCACGGTGTGCACCTGGCCTGAAGTACAGCTGCCTGATGCCTGACCTCCTTGCGGTGCTTCTCTGGCCACCAGCCACTGACCCCTCAGCTGGGCCCCTCTATCTCTGTCACGTCCTCCGTGTGCAGCTGAACCTTAGCTAACCTCTCCTGGCACCGAACCTGAACTAACTCCATATGCCACCATCTGTCCTGGTCCCTACCTACTGGCTGTCTGAGACGGCTTCCTGAAAAACCTCTCCAGATGCCCGACCTGTCCACATTCCCGACTTTCCTTTGGAGGCCTATCCCACTGAGTCCGAACATGTCCCGACTGTCCACACTGAAAGAAAATCACTGAAGAACTACCATCAGGTGGTCTAGCGGAATCCCTTGCCTGACTGCCCTGCTAGAACTCATCCCATCCTCGATTCCTACTGTCTGAACCACCACCTGAATCTGTCGCCTGACCAACCTGGGGCCTATCCCACTCATTTCCCTCTGCTATGAGTGCCTGGTTCACCTCCTCTGAGAAAGAACCCATCCTGAAGATATTCACCTGGATCCGAATGGCGCGTCGTAATCCATCCTCAAAGCGCCTCACCCTAGCTGTGTCTTCGCTTACCATACCAGGTGTAAAGAGAGACAACTTAGTAAACACAGCTTCATAGTCCATGACGGACATGTCTCCCTACTAAAGGATCAAGAACTCCAGAGCTCTCTCGGACCTCAGTGTCTCTGGGTAAAAGTGCTAAAAGAACCTATCCTCAATGTCCTTCTATGCCAGTCCCTCATGCCTACGAGCCTGAACCTGCACATCCCACCAACTCTTTGCTGGTCCTCTCAGCATGTATGTCGCCAGCTTGACCCTCCACCCTGGAGGCGTCTCGAGCTACTTGAAGATCATCTGCATAATCTCTGTCTAGTTCTCAGCCGCCTGCGGACCACCCTCACCCTGAAAAAGTAGTGGGTGTTGCTACTGGAACTCCCACATCATATATTCCATGGATGGATCTCTACCCTTTGTGCCTCTATCGATCCCCTACAAGACAAGTACCAGGCTAGCTCGAAGCTTCTCGTCGATCCATGGCCCAAACAATGACAAACCCGACTACTGTCCTGCCTATATTGGATCATGGACCTGATCCTGTCCCCGAGCCTATACCTGTGACTCATGCTTTGCCTGCACCAGATCTTGAACCTGATCCTGCAACTGCGGTACTATACCGTATCCCGTCTGACACTCCATCCGAGTCGCCCAAAAAGGAACCCGCTGAATACCATAAATGGTCCGATAACTCATATATATATAATCAATATATATTCAACGTAGATAAGGAAAGAAGTAAAAGGTAGTGCATAACTACTAATCTTACTCTCCCCCACCGCAACCCATGCCCCACAATATCCCGGCCTCACGACCTCCTTACCCACCCTTCAACTGGGCCAAGTATCAAAAGTACCCCGGGCGATGCCCGTCCCAACAACCAACGTTGCCTCAAACCGTGGACCGAGTCTCCCAATCTTGGTGATCAAAATCACCTCGACGGATAGTACATGCCTTCTCTCGTAAGATCCAGACCCAAATATACCACCCCATGCAATTCCACAAGATATACAACATGGCATACACATTACAACAACCAACAATTCTATCAAGAATTTTACCTATTCACATTTCAAAGCATATAAAGAATGACAATTGATATTATTCACACGGAATTATCACTTCACAAAGAATACATGCTGTTACAAAATTAAAATACCCTAAAAATGTGCCTATCAAAATCCAACCAACCAAGCCTTGCCATACTGGGCCAAGGTCCAACTCTCCCTTACCGCACCACGTCAAGGGTCACATATCACAATCAATAACATCACTCCCCAAGTGAGACACTGAGGTAGAAATCATATAAAATATAATCTAAGAGAAATCACAACAGTAATTCCCACCCAAGGCAACTTGGTCCATCCCTAGTACCTGGGGCTATAGGCACCCGAGCACAAGCTAAAAACCTAGTTCCAGTAACAACCTATCTCCAGTCTACCATATCCCTAATAGTAAAACCAGTAGAAATAAAAGAGAAGCCTCAATCTCATTAGTATCCAATAAAACACTACTACTAAATCCCTGTCAATAACTCCTCTGATAACACTTTGTAACGACCCAAACCTGAACAACCACCCGATCAGTGCTAAACAGGTCTGGTGTTACTACCTTAGGCACACCTCCCCGAACGCCAAAGGCTTCCGACTAGCAGTGAGGGTCTTTTAGGTATAGTGGGAAGGCTATACCCTCTCAAAGGATAATAAAAATGGTAATGGTACAAGTATAAAAATAAAGATGCAGCATAATAAGAGACGCAACCGACTCGAAGCAGACCCGCAGAGTGGAAGCACAATCAAAATCAACAAGCAACAGAAGTAAAAATATAAACAACAGTAGCAGAAATAAACACAACAACATGATGACCACTTGTAACTACTACTGAACAATAAAACATGCATCCAAAGAAGGTCATACATATTTGAATATAAAAAGGGCGCCAATGGATAACCAACAGTAGATACAAAACAAGTATGATGATACAGGAAAGTAAGAAAAACAGAATTATTATAGCTAGGAAAGACCTCAAGGTCCATACCATCTCCAAGAAAATGCAAATACAGCCCAACTCCTGAAGATGTCCTCTTTCCTGAACGTAAATCCATAAAGTCTGCACGTGTCCCGAAGAGCCCGTGCAGGGTGTGAGACAAATCTCAGTAGGATACCACCCAACAGTGCATACCTAATATAAGTGTTTAAGCAGTCATGCATTTATAAGGACAACAGTAAACAAAATGATGCATAATAAACACTAACTCCACTGGTGCTCAGCAGCCACCATGGAGTGTTACCCGCTTTGGCCAACGCCGGAAACTCTGTCTTGTAACCCAGAACCATGTACCCCCTAGCACCGTGTGTCACAAGTACCGATGTCCCGAAGGCACACCCAAGAAATAGTAACCCGGAGGAACAACGATGCCTGTCCTCAATATGTAACCAGAGGGATAGCGATGTATGCCCTCAAAATAAAGTATCCGGAGGGACAATGATGTTCTCTCTCAAATAACATAACCGTAGGGACAACGATATCAGCCCTCAAATAACGGCGAGCCTCTACATCCAACCTGATAGCCTCAACACTATCCTTTAAAGGATCCCCACCTCCCACGTGTCTTCCTACGATAAGCACCCCCAACCAATAGTACCTAAACCGCAACTAATAGGGGCCTATACCCACATGAGTGGTCAAAACCACCTCATCACGGAGTATCTCTGTGTTCACACTACTCAAAGTCTGGGTGAACGGTAATCACCAAAAATAGTACCCAAGCCACAACATCTCTGACACCTCGTGTCCCTGCGACCATGTCACTCAAGTATGATGGAATCTCCATCCTAGTAACCCGGTCCATGCCCAACCTGACAGTCATCCTGCCTCTAACCGACGTCCATGATGCCTAATCCCGTGGTCAGAACCACCCAAAGTAACCCTGTGCCAAGACCAACCTTTGATCAGCATCACTGAAGAATATCCGGGCCATGACCAACACAACCCAAAGGTTCCATCATATGCAATTCAGAAATTGCATATATAATATATTTAAACAGAACACATAAATAGGCAAAACAATCTAAACAGTAGAATTGCACTATGCAAGGTGTTGTCCCATACCAGCACTGAGGTCTTGAAAGCCCCTGCGACCATGTCGCTCAAGTCTGATGGCATTCCCCAGCCAAAATGCCCCGATGAGCAACGACCCCTTGCCCGACCCCACTCAAACCAAATTGGTAACATGGCATACCCAAAGGCATCCCATAGGTCCATAAACAATGTAATATGAAATATCAGATAAAAATGGGTCCCGCTCAAAATACCTGAAAACGTGCCATAGGCCACACCACCCAACAGTCTACAAAAACACAAAAGATGGTATGCAACACCTACTTGAGACTCGTACAATGATACTCCTCCGATAACAGCCTCCAATTAGGTCTAAAACATGATAGATCTACAAAAGAATCAAAACCACTCAAACCCCTATAATTCGTTCTAGAATAGAAATCAAACAAAACGGCTCAAGAGGAATCAAGGACTTACCGAGGGGGTTCCATCGCATCAATCGGTGATCGAAACGGAGTTCGGAAGAAGATTCATGAGGGATTTTATGTCCCGGACGGCTTGGATTGTGAAACCCGACGACACAAATGAGGCTCTGCCTCAAAAACGAGGCTACTTCCTATTTTAGTGAAAAAAATAAAGTACATGGCATGTACTTTAGGACTAAACACTGTGTATATCATTTAACTGCGCATATGGCAGCTGGAATTCCGCCGACTTACTTTCCAGAACCTACCGACATGTGTACACAATGTGTATCTTGGAGAACATGGCGTGTACATGGTTTTCCTTCTATTCCTAGCCGACTTACCCACATGCCATGTATACCCCCCATACATGGCCAGACTGTACGATGTGTCCAAGGGAAACACAACATGCACTTGGTTCTACCCAGTCAATAGGCCCACATGCCATGTATGGCCTCCGCACGGTCATGGTTACACGGTATGTCGAAAACTACACGACGTGTAGTAAGTAATTTCTACACGGTCATCACACGACATGTACTCGGCGAGCACCTGGTCGGAACTCACCTAACCTATACACGATGTGTAGTTTTAAGTTCACAGTGTGTTGTCTAGAAATTTCCAGAAACTACCTAATTTCTCCAGTTTTCTCAGAAACCAGTCAAAATTTCAAACAGGGTCTGGATTTTGACTCGTTCTAAAAACTAGGGTTCTTACAGTATCCATGGAGAGGATAGGAACATAGTATACCTGTTTAGGCGATGAGTTATTTTCACTTGATGTTCACTGTGCTTTAACATGCTTTCTTTACTTTTTATTGAAGGGATCCAGGGAGGATCCAACAAAGTATACTATTATACTCACCCTATGTATATATAAACTATTTCCAGGTCACTTGGAGTAGGTTGTAGATCAGGCTAGTTACTAATAGCTTGGGGTGGTTTTGCAAGAGATGTTCAGGCTTTGTGGTCACTATTCTATTACTTTATTTTGGTACTTGCAGTTTTCTCTTTCAGTTGTAGTAGTTCTTTCTTGACTTTACATATATGTACTTTGGATTTATTTTATATTACAGTATGAGTTGGATTTGGTCAGTATATGTCTGATCTCCCTCTTTCATATGTGTTCTATTAGAGGGTAATGATTCTCTTTTTTGTGTGTTTACTATACCCTCAGTGCTAGTTTTCATCCCAGGGCCTACTAGAGGCATGACTCAGGGGTCACTATCCCCCTTCTCACATTACCAGTCCAGGAGGGGTGGACCTTGTGGGGGGGGGGGGGTTGTGACATATTATGTATAACACATATAAATACACACAATACAAGTGGAAATATAACATAAATAAAACAAGGGTTATGTCATACATAATCTTGGTCTAATATAAAAAATGAAGAAGTGATATAACCTAATGAAATGAAATTAGGTTAAGAAACCCTTACTACTTGGTAACTTTCAAGAAAATGCCCTTGGATGAAATAAATTGAATTGAAACTCTTAATAACATGAATTATGAAAGATTCATGATATAATATTTAAAATGCTTAGTATATATACCTCATAAAATAAATTAGGTTCATAACATTAAAATATTCCTCAATGAAAGGAAATTGAGATGAAGTGCCCTACCCTGAGTCCAGACATGCTATATATGCCCTTTAAAACTTGTATAATAAACTTATATCAATTATTTTATTTCTCAATAAAATTTTCTAGGATTAATTATTTATCCTTAAATAATTTATTTCATTTATTTTAATGCCATATTTAAATACATAGTTAGTTAAGTCCATGTCCAGTGTTTTGAGGACGTTCGTTCCCTAATTTCATAACAACTTCAGTATGTTGACCTTAGTCAAATGGGTCATTGTTCCATCATATACAGAATAATATAAATAAAATAATTATAATTTTTATATATTAATTATACTTATAAAATAAACAATGAAATATGGTTATGAAATATTAACTACATTACAATCATATAGATGGTAGTTCGTACACATGCATGTGGAACATTTCCATTTTTCAACGATCATTATAAAAAGAAGGTAAGTATTATTTTATCTATTTAAATTTATTATTATATAATAAATACCATATTATTTTTTTAAATATAATTATATATATATCATCCATGTGATGTGGTGATTAAAAATGAATCACATCACTTCGTAGAGGTGGTAGTCCACACATAAGTATGAACAACATTTTCATTTTTCAGTGAGTGAAAGGGTAGTAAATTAGATTATATATTATATTTTAATAATGATAAATATTTTATTAAAATAATATATATTAATTAAATCCATCATTAAAACCATCAATAAGTGGAGCTGATGGAAAATTAATTACATTAGTTTGCGAGGCGGTAGTCCGACATACACACGAGCGATGATTTTGTTTAATATTTGTTGGAAAAAGAGATGAATATAGGTTATGAAACAAACATTATAACATATAATTATATGGTACATAATGGTTTTATTATTTAATCATGGATGAATAATATTTTAAGGATTTATAAAAAGAAACAAAATGAAAACACTTGGTTAAGATCTATATCTCTACCTTATACAACCTCAAAAGGTTCACACAAAAGGTTTCCTAGGTTAGTTTTATAATAAAAATAAGGATTATAAGAAAAGAGGAGGGATTTTAGTAAGTTATTTTCAAAGTTATTGAGTAAGAAAAAGGTTATTTAAGTTTCAAGAAAAGAGAATAAGGGGTTCCTTTTTATAGGATAGGGGAGGGGAATTCTTGGAATTTTATAAAATATTAAAATAATATAAAATAATTTGCATGTACAAATGTATAAAAATTTATAATATTTAAATATAAGATTACGAGTCTAAATACTCACATCCAATAAAAACTTAACATGTTTAGGTGATTTTTGGACCCTTATCATTTTGTTTTCACCTCTTTTAACTCTTTTTGACAATCACCAGGATATTAAAGATTCTACTCTATAAGGGGTCAATAGAGTTACAATAAAGGGAAAATTGGACCATAAATAGACCATGGATTATATTTTAATCCATATACATATAAATTGGAAAAAATATATTTTTTGTGTTTTTAATCATTTAATAAAATATTATTTATTATAAAATAACATTAATGTCAATTTAGGAACTATTCATTTAATTTGACTTTTTAAACTACAAGAAAATAATTTAAACAGAATATAATGCATTAAAAACTATATAATATTTTATTTTTATCTTGAAAAATCTTGGAATATAAAAAATCACTCAAATAATATTATTTTTAGATTTCTAAAAACATTTTATTTATTTTTCAACTACTTACACAAGCATTTTACCAGTGTTGCATAAGAATTTAAGGTAATTATTTCATTAAAAAAATTAAAAATAAATTTTAATGATAAAAAGTTAGTTATATTTAAAATAATCATTTATAACTAAATATTTCCTCTATTTACCTCTATATCATAAGATTTGACATAATAAAATAAAGAGAATTATTTTTTTGACTTTTCTTTATATAAAATAATATAAAGGTCAAATTCATGGCCAAATGAAAAAGGTCATATATTAGAATTTGGGATGATTATGGATGACATATAATCATCCTATAAAATTATGAAAAGTGTTAAGGGAATTGTTTGTTCTTATCATTCTATTTAAAAAATTAATTACCCCATTTTACCCTTTACCGTAGTAACAAAAATCACTAAGGTTACTATTTACAATATCCAAAAATAAAAGGGAAATATTAACCAAATTTGGACCCAATTATTTATTATATGTAATACATTTTTAAAAAATAAATTCAAATAAGTGACACAATTTAATTTAAAATTAATCACACAAAACACGATGAAAAAGAGTTTTTTAGAAAATTGTTTTTTTGTATAAAAATGTTTTTATACTGAATTACATCCTAATATTAATTAAAATGAATGTAATTGTAATATTAATAATAAAAGGGAACAAATTTTACTTTGAAACCATTTTAAAACAAAATGGAACATTGTAATTTCTAGAAACTAAAATATAGTTTTCAATAAAAATTAGTATTTTCACTATTCATTAAAATATCAGATTTTTTAGAAAAATATAAAAATTTCACCCGAAGAAAATTTTTATTTTATGATTTAAAAAAATTTATACATATTTTAAAATAAAATATTTAAATTTTCAGAAATTTATTATAATATTCACTCATAAAAGCAATATAATCTATTTTTGAAGAAAACATATTTTTAAAAACAAAACGAATTTACTAAAAATCAAGTTCTTATTTTATAAGAATCGATCACTGAATTTTATTTGATTTTTTTACTTTATATATATTTCATAATTTTTTTAATCTTATTTATACCCTATATTTATATGGCTAGGTTGTAATGGTCATATTTAAATAATAATATTTCATGTTTTGTTTAAGCTTGATGATGCATATTTTTTATACTGACAAACATATTATTTCTTTTAAAAGCTCATTATATAACATGTTTTCCGTTTTCTAAAAATATATTTTAATAATTCCTATAACATTCTCAAAAATATGATGAACATTCCCAAAAATATCATTAATCATCAAATCACTTTTTAACCACTAAGTTTGTCTAAACAACTTATTTTTTTTCCAAAAAATCAAATAATATTAATTGAATTATATTATCTTAACATCAATGATCATATTAACGCTAAATTTTATCAATAAATTTAAACTTGTGTCCACAAAATATTAAAGCATTATTCCTATAATAACTTTTTTCAATAAAACTTAGATTAAACCAAATGGTTTTCCCATAAATGTCTCCCAAAATATCCTTAATCATGTTATATTCCAATCATATAAAACCTTACACTAGTGAAAAAAACATTTTTTACGTCGGTTATTTTTCATTATTTACGTCGGTTTTTAGGCGATGTTAATACGGACGACGTTATAAATAACGTTTTTGACGTCGGTTATTTAAAACCCGACGTAACATCCCTAACATCACGATGTTTATCATGTCAGTTCATTAATAACCGACGTGATAAATATGCGCGGGGGGGGGGGGGGGGGGGGGGGGTTTATCACGTCGGTTATTTTCTAAACCGACGTGATAAAACGCCTGGGATATCATTTATCACGTCGGTTATGACATAACCGACGTGATTAACCCTTCCCCGGGCCTATTATCACGTCGGTTTCTTAAATAACTGACGTGATAAAAAGGCATGGGAAACGTTTTAGCACGTCGGTTATCCAATAACCGACGTGGTAAATCGATTCCCAGGCCTTTTAGCAAGTCGGTTATATTAAGAACCGACGTGATAAAAGGCCGGGGAACGGTTTATCACGTCGGTTCTCGAAAAAACCGACGTGCTAAACCCATACCGATTTATTTACCACGTCTGTTATAAAATAACCGACATGAAAGCGATATTTTTTTTAAAATAAATGCACTGCTCTCACCAAAAAGCAACCAGAAACCAAACAAAAATAACCATGCCAGCCCTCCCCCAAGCCCCAACTGAACCCCACCCTCATCTATACCCACCTAACAACCTGGCCAGCCCTCCCCCACCACATTGGAGCCCCACCACAACCCTTGGACACCCCCACCCCTTGGACAGCCCCCACCCTCATTTACACCCCCACGACCCCTAGTACAGCCTCAAACTCCCATTGGACACCCCTCCCATATCCCTTGGACACCCCCACCCCTTGGACACCCCCCACCCCTTGGACAGCCCCCCCACCCTCATTTACACCCCCAAGACCCCTAGTACAGCCTCAAACACCCATTGGACACCCCCCCACACCTTGACAGCCCTCCCAGACCCCTTGGACCCCCCCCCCCCCCCGAGCCCTTGGACATCCCCAAACACCCCTTGGACACCCCTCCCATATCCCTTGGACACCCCCACCCCTTGGACACCCCCACCCCTTGGACAGCCCCCCCACCCTCATTTACACCCAACCGACCCCTTGGACAGAACTCCCAGACACCTTGGACACCACTCCCATATCCCTTGGACACCCCCCACCCCTTGGACACCCCCACCCCTTCGACAGCCCCCCCCACCCTCATTTACACCCCCCGAACACTAGGACAGCCGCAAACACCCCTTGGACACCCCTCCCATATCCCTTGGACACCCCCACCCCTTGGACAGCCCCCCCACCCCTTGGACACCCCCCGACCCCTTGGAAACCCCCCCTACCCCTTGGAAACCCCCCCTACCCCTTGGACAGCCCCAAACACCCCTTGGACACCCCTCCTATATCCCTTGGACACCCCCACCACTTGGACACCCCCACCCTCATTTACACCCAACCGACTCCTTGGACATCCCCAAACACACCTTGGACACCCCTCCCATATCCCTTGGACACCCCCCACCCCTTGGACACCCCCACCCTCATTTACACCCCCCCGACCCCTAGGACAGCCCCAAACACACCTTGGACACCCCTCCCATATCCCATGGACACCCCCACCCCTTGGACAGCCCCCCACCCTCATTTACACCCAACCGGCCCCTTGGACAGAACTCCCAGACACCTTGGACACCACTCCCATATCCCTTGGACACCCCCACCCCTTGGACACCCCCACCCCTTCGACAGCCCCCCCACCCTCATTTACACCCACTGAACACTAGGACAGCCCCAAACACCCCTTGGACACCCCTCCCATATACCTTGGACACCCCCCACCCCTTGGACACCCCCCCACCCCTTGGACAGCCCCCCACCCCCTGGACACCCCCCCGACCCCTTGGAAACCCCCCTACCCCTTGGAAACCCCCCCATCCCCTTGGACAGCCCCAAACACCCCTTGGACACCCCTCCTATATCCCTTGGACACCCCCCACCACTTGGACACCCCCACCCCTTGGACAGCCCCCCCACCCTCATTTACACCCAACCGACTCCTTGGACAGCCCCAAACACACCTTGGACACCCCTCCCATATCCCTTGGACACCCCCCACCCCTTGGACACCCCCACCCTCATTTACACCCCCCCGACCCCTAGGACAGCCCCAAACACACCTTGGACACCCCTCCCATATCCCTTGGACACCCCCCAAACACCCACCCACCCCCTTGGAACCTATCCCCCCATACCAAAATCCAGACCAGAAAAACCATCAACAGTAGAGCAAAACAAGAAGTTGAGAAAAATTAAACATTCACTTATATAACATTCAAAACTTACACTGTCAACTTCAAAAAAAACTAAATCCAACCTAAACGACTATGAAATACACAATTACATTGACAATATTCAAAATTACATTTTACATTACAAACAACTAAAAGTCAATCAAACCTGTAAAATAATTTGACCACTCCACTTGTAAGTGTTTGATATCTTCAGCAGTAAAGGGTTGAGGGTCATCAAAAAGCTGCAAAGGAAAAGGATATTAGTCAACGTGTATAATGAATAAATCAAATTGAAATATTATGAGAAAGAGGAAATCTTACCAGGTCAAAACTCAGAACTGTCCCACTTGTTATTATTTCATACATAAATCTTAACATGTAATATCCGCATTCGATGATGCCTTGTTGCTCATGAAATTTCTGTTTGAATGAGTGTAAATTCAATATATTATTTTTATGTAATAAATCAAAATGTACAAATTATAAATGGATATTTACCTTCGCATGTACATATTTGATCTTGAAATTCCTTTTCTTTGCGCTTTTTCGAAAGTGGACCCATGCCCTATTAGAAATTAATACGAATGGGGTAAATTTAAAATTCATTATAATATATAAAACTATTGTGAAATTGAAACTTACGTTTCCAATATATTCTTAAAACTTTCTCGCACATCATCATGGAGAGAGCATATCCAATAAAGTGTTTTCTCCCTAGGGCAAAAAACCCCTAACATCCAATGATCCCTGATAAAAGGAAATTTAACGTTAGTGGTTTTTTATGTTAAAAGATAATTAACTCTTTGAGAGGGATGCATTTCATACCTCTCACAAAAAGGCATCATCCAACACTGTGTGATTACATTCTTTTCAAATCTATCAGCAATATAAAGCATTCTTTGTTCCTCATCCAATGCACATGCTTCAGGGGAAATCAATTGTGGGTCCACGAATCCATATACATCTGTCAGCTCATTCCTCTCACAAATTTTATACAGATACCTAATACAAAGCAGACATAAGTATACATTTTTAATAAATATAACGCAAGGAAAAGGTGTTAAGACTTACATGATAAAAATTTTCACCACGTTGATGCCCAACTTATCTCCAGTGACAAACTCCATGATATCAGTTTTCATAATCCCCACACTTAGTTCACGTCCACAGACATGAGCTTCCATTGTAAAGTCATAATGATCCGCCAACAAATTTGAATATCTTGAAAATTTGTCAAGACTGCTAGTATCTGCAGCTGATGTCATAGCTATCTGTCTTTGTTGTTGTCTATACAGTATTTCTTTACCTTTGAAGTATTCCTGTAAAAATAAATTGAAAAATATATTAGTTTTCAAATGATAAAACATTAATAAAAATATAAAATAAAAGATATAAAATCCATACCTCTATGGTAATGAGTCGAAGAAGTCTGGATGGCCAAAGTAAAAAATGGCCGATACTATGTCCAACTTTCGTCACCTCATCTGTAGGTAATGGTATCCGAGCTGATGTATCTATAATATCCTGTACAGTGACCCTCTGATTCTCTACCTCTAACTGTTGATGATGAACTGTATCTCCTATACAATATAACATCCCATATGCAACTATATGATGTTGAGGATCATCAACATACAACTCACAATAAGTAGGTATCTGCGGCGGAGGAGGAGGATCAAAAATGGGGTCCGCAGGCTGAGGTGGGGGAGTGGGAGCTACTGGGAGAGGTGGAGTGGGAGCTGCACCCTGAAATTGTCTTTGCAAGTCTGCAAACATAAACTGCACCGATGCTCTAATCTTGTCCTCCATTGTCGCATTAATATTATGGACTTCAGCCTCCAAGGATTCTATTTTTTTTATAAACTCCCTCAACGTTAGAAGTTGAGGAACGTGGAAACACTTTTCTTACCGATACACCTGTCGGATATCCTCTTACACGGCCAGGATGTTCGGGCTTTCCCAATGCCATAGATAAAATATCTTCCCTCCCAGATGGTGTAAATGTCCCCTGTGAACTCTGCTCCTCAAGAGAGTCCTGTAATAATTAATTGAACATTTCTATAATGATTGGAAATATATGACGAAAATAGTAAACTTAAATAAATAAAATAGATATCTTACAATCCTCTCAACTACGAGTCTCGATTCTTCCGAAAGATATTGTCCTTTTTTTCCCTTCTGAGCTCTTTTCCATTTCTCATGTCTAGATGGAGGGGATGGAGGGGCCACCTCTCCAGAGCTTGAAGACTCAGCTCTTAGTTGTTGAAATTTTTCTGCCATCATTTGTTCTTCCAATAATGCATACCCTCCCCGAGATAAACTATGAGGGTATACATTTTTAGATTGGATCTCTTGATGAGCTTTCCTTGTTTGCTGTAAATTAAGAATAAGTAATCATTAACAAAACAATAATAAGATCATTTATATAAGAAAGCTTATAAAAGTTTACATTGCCCTTACCAAAAATGATTCTTTTCTTCTACTTTCAAAAAATTGTCTCCATGTGTCTTCATCTATAAAAGGATATATACGACATGGATTCTCACGACTCCTATGACCATAAATGAAATCAGATGAGAGGGCTGATTTGAAATCCCTCCATCTCCTAGCAGCCAACGATAAGCATTTCTTCCTGACTCCTCCAGTGTCAGGAATATCAAATGTCATCTGATAAAAAAGAGGTTAAAAATATTATATATACTAGAAACATTTAAAGAACAGTCAAACAATAGCAAAAGATCTTACCAAAATGGTCTCCCACAGCTGAGAAATTATCGCCTTATCCACACTTCTCCAATCATCATAGAGAATGCTTACTTTGCTCTTAGCCTGAGTTGCTACAAAACCATTAAAATCTTTAGCATTTGGACCTCTAGGAAGATCATCATCATCAAACTCCACGGCTATCCTCTCCTCCTTCGTACGGGAAAGTGATAATTTTGGTAAACGTGTGCACCCACGCTTACCAACCTTTGAACTCTTTTTCGTAATAGGAGCATGTGAATGTTCCTCCCCAGATGTATGACCAATATGCTCATCTCCAGAATCATGTGGCTGATCAACTGATTGATCTGTCATTTTCCTTCAAATCAAAAAAACAAACATTAGTTCACAAATATACAAATTCAAATATTGTAGTACTACTTAATCAGAAAATAGAAAAGTGTACTAAATTACATAATAGTAAACATTGGTAATATGGTAAGCATGTTAAACAATGATAAACATGGTAAACACAGGCAAAAGGTTGCCAAGGAGTTGGCCCAAGAAAGCTGAAAAGTGGACTCACTAAGTCCACCGGTCAGCCGGTGTGAGCTCACCGGCCAGCCGGAGGACCCAGGCAGTAGACTTTCCCACTTCCTGGTGCCACCGGCCGGCCGCTGGCTCACCACCGGCCGGCCGGTGGACCAGACAACCTTGCTCTGTCTGGACCACCGGCCGACCGCTGGATCACCACCGACCGGCCCGTGGACCAGACAGAGAGCCTTCCTCTGTCTGGACCACCGGCCGGCCGCTGGATCACCACCGGCCGGCCGGTGGACCAGACAGAGAGACTTCCTCTCTGTCTGGACCACCGGCCGGCCGCTGGATCACCACCGGCCGGCCGGTGGACCAGACATAGATTTGCTCTGGACCACCGGCCAACCGGTGATCCACCACCGGCCAGCCGGTGCGCCCAGGACTTCTCCTCTTTACGGTTTTTATTGTTTTATCATTTTGGTTTGATACATGTTTTAATAAGTAAAAAATTTACAATATCTAACATTATATGAAAAAACTAAATGTAAACAAGAAATAAACATGTGTTACCTGTAATTTTAGGAATGTACAGTTGGATTGTTTTCCCAAATTCCTTCGTCGTGATCGTTCCTTATGGCACAAACCATGTCTTCAACATACTCATCATTATGTTCTGTTAATCTTTCCCTGGAAGTAGGGATCTCACATAAATCAGCATCTTCATCAAATTCATCCTCACCAACATATTGTTTTTTCCCTTGTAAAACAACAGCCCACTGCATATCTGATTGATCTACTACATAGAAAATTTGTTTGGCATGTGTTCCCATTATAAAAGAATCAGCTGTGTCTTCCAATCTATTCATATTAACAAGTGTCATTCCAAATTCATCGTGTCTGACACTGTTGTTACCGATAAACCATTTACAGTTAAAAATAGGAAATTTAATTTTAAAGTAATCAGCCTCCCATATGTCTTCAATCACTCCATAATATGCACTTGATGCCGAAATTGGGTTTCTGTCCTTAGCACTCGAAAAATGCATTGCTTCTGCAAACACCAATACACCACTATTCTGAACTGCACTTCTATTGTCCTGAGCTTTCGTATGAAATGTATAGCCATTAATGTCATAAGCGGACCATGTTATCACATTTAAAGATGGACCACCCACTATCCATTTTAATATCTCTGATACATCTGATCTACCAAGCAAGGTCTTTTTAAA
This sequence comes from Viscum album, assembly GCA_963277665.1. Taxonomy (NCBI): domain Eukaryota; kingdom Viridiplantae; phylum Streptophyta; class Magnoliopsida; order Santalales; family Viscaceae; genus Viscum; species Viscum album. Next base: position 1,973,464,446 of record OY728125.1, on the reverse strand, counting down.
CCATGGCAAAAAAGTTTTGTTGTGCTCATTCAAAATCCACATTTCTTTCTTCTTTGGATGACATTGTTTCAACTCATTAATATGCAATGTGATATACGGTTGAACATCAGCTATGTTATTCAAGATGTATGATTCTAACTTCTTCATATGTTCAGCTGACAGTGATTTGACTTTCAAGCCATGAATCCCCTTTCCCTCATTATTAACCCGTTCATGGCGAGATGGAGGCAAACCTATGTGTTGCGCCGTAGCCAAGTAGCTCGTACAAAACTCTGCTACCTCCTCAGAAATATACTTTTCAATAATGGAGGCTTCAGGTCGATATGGATTTTTAACATATCCCTTTAATATTTTCATATACCTTTCAAAAGGATACATCCAACGAAGATATACAGGTCCACAAAGCTTTATTTCTCAAACCAGATGAATCATTAAATGCACCATCATGTCAAAAAAAGTTGGAGGAAAATACATTTCCAAATGACAAAGTATAAAAATTGCATCCTTTTCCAAAATGTTCAAAGCATTCACATCAATCGCCTTGTTACAAATTGAATTGAAAAAATAACACAACCTCATTATAGTCTTTCTGACACGGATGGGCAATATTCCACGCAGTGAAACTGGTAGAATTTGTTGCATCATGACGTGAAAATCATGTGATTTCATACCTATCAACTTCAATTCTTTCAATGAGACAAAATTTTTTACATTTGAAGAATAACCTTGAGGCACTTTGATATCATGAAGACACTGACAGAAGCTACTTTTCTCCCTCTTCGATAATGTATGACAAGTCGGGGGAAGAAATGTTCATCTTCCTTTAGGAGTGGGAGCTAACTCCAAACGTATTCCCATTGATAGTTGGTCTAACCTTGCATTCAACCCATCTTTTGTCTTTTCTTTAATATCTAGCAATGTTCCAATCAAAGAATCACAAATATTCTTATCCACGTGCATGACATCAATATTATGTTTGACTTCATGATACCTCCAATATGGTAGCTCAAAAAATATTGACCTTTTCTTCCAAATATGTCTATCATTACCAGATTTCTCTGTCTTTCCCAATGTCACATCAAGGTTTTTCACCCTCTGAAAATACAAATCTGGGGATAAAGGTTTTGGAGCAGTATCAAATTCTTGTGAGCCATTGAATGCCTTTTTTAGTCTTCTATAAGGGTGATCCATAGGCAAAAACTTTCGATGACCCATGTACACTGTTTTCCTCCCATGATGCAATTGACAATATGACGTCTATTGTTCGCAAATTGGACATGATTTATGCCCTTTAACACTGTATCCATACAAATTTCCATATGCTGGGAAGTCATTTATAGTGAATAGAAGCACTGCATGCAGTTGAAAATATTCCATTTTATAAGAATCATACACCCTAATACCATCAGCCCATAACAGTTTCAAATCATCAATCAGCGGTGACAAGTATACATCAATATCATTGCCGGGTTGCTTTGGACCAGAGATCATGATACTCAACATGACATATTTGCGCTTCATACAAACTTCAGGAGAGAGGTTGTAAATTACCAATAAAACAGGCCATGAACTATGTGTGCTACTGAGGGTTCGGTATGGATTCATTCCATCTGTGCACAAGCCTAGTCTCAGATTTCTAATTTCATTTCCAAATGTAGGGTACTGGGCATCAATTTTCTTCCATTGTGGACAATCAGCTGGATGACGTATTTTTCCATCACATACCCGCTCATCAGCATGCCATCTTAACCTTTTTGCATCATGTGAATTAGCAGATAAACGTTTGAAACGAGGAATTATAGAAAGATACCAAAATACCTTTGAAGGGAGCTTTGTAATCTCTACATCAGCTTGTGATTTTTCTTTCACCTTATACCGTGATGTCCCACATTTAGGACACTCTTTCAGAAATTCATATTCCTTCCTATATATAATGCAGTCATTCGGACATGCATGTATTTTCCTGTATCCCAATCCCATCAGGCATAATATTTTTTTGGCCTTATAATGTGAATCTGGAAGATCGTTATCTTTTGGAAGAATGTATTTCATCAATTGTAGCAGCTCTGTAAAACTTCTGTCACTCCATCCATGTTTCGCCTTCAGGTTAATCAATCTTAACACCGCCGACAAAACCGTAAAATCTGTACAACCAGGATATAATGGGTTTTCGGCATCACCATATAGATGTGAAACTGTCGGTTCTATCTCAATTTGTTCTGCTACAATATCGCGAATCATTTCTTCAATTCCATCGGAGTTACCATCTTGCGATTCATTATCATCATTGACATTCTGTCCAGTTTCGCCATGCCAAATCCAAGGGTTGTAACTCGGATTGAAACCATGACAAATCAGATGATCTTTTATCTCTCTACTTTTCAACTTCTTCATATTCAGACATTTCAGGCATGGACAGAAAAAAATGTCACTACTTGGAACATTTCGTTTAGCAAATTCCAAAAAGGCATCAACACCTTCCTCATATTCATTGCTCATTCGATGTGCCGTAATCCAACTTCGACTCATTATTACCTATAACAAATAGCAAAAATATATATATTTTTTAGATAAGACAAATATATGTTTATATGAAAAAAATCATAATTTGAATGTAAACAATTTTGAAATATAAAACAAATCAATGTGTATTTAAAAAAATATGCTTGAATATTATTTTTTAAACAAAATATAGTAAGATATAACACCCCCCTGAACACCCCCTGACCCCTCTGGACAGCCCCCCGCCCCTCCTGGACACCACCCCCCACCCCCTACCCCCTTGGACACCCCCCTGGACATCCCCCAACCCTCTGGACAGCCCCCCCACCCACCCGGACAACCCAAATACCCTCTGGAGAGGCTGCCACCCACTTGGACAGCCCCCCACACCCACCCACCCCCTTGGACACCCCCCTGGACACCCCACCGACCCCTCTGGACAGGCCGCCACCCCCTTGGACAGCCCCCCAACACCCACCCACACCCTTGGACAGCCCCCCACACCCACCCACCCCCTTGTAAACCCCCCTGGACACCCCCCGACCCCTCTGGACAGCCCCCCACCCCTCCTGGACACCACCCCCCACCCCCTACCCCCTTGGACACCCCCCTGGACATCCCCCAGCCCTCTGGGCAGCCCCCCCACCCACCCGGACAACCCCAAATACCCTCTGGAGAGGCCGCCACCCACTTGGACAGCCCCCCACACCCATCCACCCCCTTGGACACCCCCCTGGACACCCCACCGACCCCTCTGGACAGGCCGCCACACCCTTGGACAGCCCCCCACACCCACCCATCCCCTTGGACACCACCCTGGACACCCCCCGACCCCTCTGGACAGCCCCAAACCCCTCTAGAAAGCACCCCCACCCCTCCTGGACACAACCCCCCACCCCCAACCTGCTTGGACACCCCCCCTGGACACCCCCCAACCCTCTGGACAACCCCCCACCCCTCCTAAACACCACCCCCACCCCCTACCCCCTTGGACACCCCCCCTGGACACCCCCCAACACCCACCCACACCCTTGGACAACCCCCCACACCCACCCACCCCCTTGTAAACCCCCCTGGACACCCCCCGACCCCTCTGGACAGCCCCCCGCCCCTCCTGGACACCACCCCCCACCCCCTACCCCCTTGGACACCCTCCCTGGACATCCCCCAACCCTCTGGACAGCCCCCCACCCACCCGGACAACCCCAAATACCCTCTGGAGAGGCCGCCACCCACTTGGACAGCCCCCCACACCCATCCAACCCCTTGGACACCCCCTGGACACCCCATCCAAATGGACACGCCCCAACCCTCTCGGGGATTTATAGAAAACGATGAAAAATTAGTGAAATCATAAAATTAGTCAATATTGCAAGTCGAACTAATAGATCTAGGGATGATAAATAAGATTATGGTGCCAAAACAAGTTAAAAGGGTTCGCAATCGAAGAATCTTAGCTAGTTTCAACAAAAAAAATCACAACACAAATATATATACTATCTGCGAAAAAAAACGAACGAGTGGGAGGATTACCTGAGTGCTGCGAGTTTAGATGATTGATCCGAGGAGATTAAATATGAGAAACGATGATTGCAAAACAAATCTAAACCAACGAAATGGACGAGCCGATTCGGGTTTATGCGCGAGAGAGACGAGTCGCGACTGTCGAAGGTAAACTCGCGAATGACAATCCACGGATCTGGGTAAATTTTTAAATGAGTTATCACGTCGGTTATTCAATAACCGACGTTATAATTTTTTTAAAAACATTTATAACGTTGGTTATTCAATAACCGAAGTAAAAACCTTCCTCGGATTCTTTTTTTACGTCGGTTATTTTATAACCGACGTTATAAAGGGCTCAAAATCCGCGTTTTTTTACATCGGTTATTCCATAACCGACATCAAAAACATCTACGGATTCTTTTTTTAAGTCGGTTCTTTTATAACCGACGTAAAAAGGCCTTCAAAAACCGCGTTTTTTACGTCGGTTATTGAATAACCGACGTAATAACTCGTACATATGTCGATTTGTTACGTCAGTTATTGAATAACCGACGTAACAAACACCCCCCGCTTCTGTTTTTTACGGCAGTTAATGTAGAACCGACGTAACAAACGAAGCCGCGCGATTAATAACGTCGGTTATAAAAATAACCGACGTTAAAGGTGTACCGAACACAGGTTTTTACGTCGGTTATTAAATAACCGACGTAAAAAACCTCGTTTTACATATTATGACGTCTGTTTTATATAACCGACGTAAAAAATGGTGACGTAAAAAACGTTTTCTGCACTAGTGTAAAATTGGTTATCTATGACTTTAAACTTATGATCAACCTTATACTTATCAACCTAAGACACTTTAGGTTTATCCCATATTACTACGACATATCATAGGTTTCCATAGGTTATATTCTCTCATTCGTCGTAGTGGTTCATAAAGAAAATTTGAACTAACCCAAGAATATACCCCAAGAGTATAAAACTAGGTGCGTAGTAAGGGCACACATACTATACACTAGGATGATGGTCAAGATATACTTGGAAATCTCTTTTATGGGTTATTACCCTTAGATGCATCTTTTGAAAACCACATCCACTTATAGTATCCATACATGGATGTATTTCTAGGAAAACCATGTAATCTATACCTTATGAAAACTTTAGGATGTTATCCTATACTTAGACCTATACTCAATGATATTAAAAGGTAATGTTATATAATTTATGTTTTCTCCAATTTAGTCCCCAATTTTTCTAGTAAACTTCCTCTCATACCAACTATTAAGACCCCTAACCAAATAGCCTAAAGCCAATGGTTTCTTTATAAAAATAAAACCAGATACAAGGAATAATATCCCAAAGGACCAACTAGTTTAGAAGTCTGGTTAAACTAGATACATACTTGAATCTCACATTACATTTGAAAACATAAAATAAAAAACATAGTGAAAGTAAATATTATGCATCATTGAACTCATTCAAGGATTCCTTTTCTATATCCGGAGGAAAACAAAAAAATAAGGGTGAGATAAAATGCTTAGTAAGGGTTACATATAGTGGAATATATCATGATTAAATAAGTAATAATCAATATGGAAAGGTAAATAACTGAAAACAAATTCCATTTAATAGAAAACTTTAGTATGAAATTTATCCTTGGATAGTATCAAGGATAATAATACATAAATTCCAAATGATGAAAATGCACAATATTGGAAATTATGATATTATAAATCATAATATATGTATCTTCCATGCCTTATTCCAAGACAATTTAGTCGAAAACATTTAATTTTGATAATAGATTTATCTCATGAGACTTGTTGATGCATCGAGAGGAGATATAATTTCAATCCCTACCATCAATGCATGTGAAATGAATTACTCATATATTGAATGATCACTTTAATTTATAAATAATATTCCTTATCAATAAATTTCCATATTTAATGAAGAATACAAAATACCAAAATATTTCTTCATCCAATCAAACAACTTTTAAAGTAAACCACCATATATCGAAATGGTATAAAATTTATGAAATAATCATATCCATGATATAAATAATTTAGATACTTAAGAATAATTCAATGTCTAATTATCATAAGAAATTTAATATTTCAAGATAAAGTTAACGACCAAAAAATTAACAAGAGTAAGAGGTGATCATCGATTCCTTAGAAATATATATTTTGTAATAAAATATTCTCCATTTTAGAAATAAGGAAAATGTATGTGAAATAGTTAAATAAGATTTATTAAAAAAAAATATTTTTAAAACCATTTAAAACTTTTAAAATAATCTAAATATTGTAAAATGGTTATAGTGGCAGGGAAGTTCGTTTACACTGTATACGCTAATAACATTCATTTTGAATTATTGTAAATAAAATAAAAATTGAACCATTTAGAAATCATTAGAATGATTCATTTCAATTTTTTAAAAATTGAAGTATAAATAAATATGTTCTTAAATAATCATTGGAGTTATAAAATGACTTTTATAAAAAAAAATTTAAAAATAAGGACATGGTATAAACATGTACCCGATCAAAATATGAAATAAGACTGGATTTTCTTTTAAACATTTCATTGCTTGATTAAGGTTCCAAAGAGTGTAATTTTTTTAATAAAATACGGGAAATCCTTAAATATATATAGGATAAGAAAATATTTGGATTTAATGAAGAATATATTGTAAGACCCCTTTAAGGAAAATTAAAGTAATCCTAAAAAATGATAATATAAAATAAATAATTACAACCTTGGTAGCATTTAAATTGTAACCCCCTGAAATAATAAGCTTGAATTTAAAAAGTAATCATTATTAGTAAATAATAAATCACATTATATATATCAAAGGGTATTTATATACACCACATAAAATCAAATAGGTTCATAATACTAAATATGTATCAATGAAGTGTAAATTGAGGTGAAATCCCTTACATGGATCATATCATTGAATTGAAAATTAATAAATGGTTATATTATGTGTAAAAAATTAAAATTCATAAAAATAAAATTATAAGTAAAAAATAAATCAATAAAAGTTAATAAACACATAATTTTAGAATAATATAATCAATTAATAAGTGTTTTAACCTAATGAAAGAAAAATGAGTTAAGAAACCCCTTACAACTTGGTAACTTTCAAGTAAAACCCTCCTTGGATGAAATAATTTGAATTAAAACTTAAAATACCTTGAATTATGAATTATTAAAGATATTACATGTAAAATGTAAGTATATACACCATATAAAATAAATTAGTTTTATAACATTAGAACATGCCTTAATGAAGGGAAATTGAGATGAAATCCCTTATAAAGATCATATCATTGTAGTGAGAATTAATCAATGAATTAACTAGACATGAAAAATGTAAATCCAAATAAAACAATTGGAAATAAAACAAAAAATAATCAAAGTAGTCACACATATAATCATATAATATCAAAGTCAAAGAAGTAATTTAACCCAATGAAAACAAATTGAGTTATAAATCCCCTTACATCAGTCCCGACTTCCTTTGTATGTGTTAGAAACTTCTATATAAAAAAATATATTTCTTATACATATATTATATAACTATAATCTTATATATAATTATCTTTATGATTTAATTATAACATTATATCACCCATTTATTAACAATTCTCGATTTAAAGCATTTTTCTAGGTAATAACTACTTCATTTTTCATGTATGTTTCAGTTAAGAAGTTTTGGTCCTAGAAATTTGATCAAGGTTCCATAATTTATAGAATAATAATAAGGAAATAATTATTATTTTTATACATCAATTTTAATTTTAAAACAAATAATGAAATATGGTTATAAAAAATTAACCACATTACAATCATGAAGATGATAAGCAGTATGTGCACATGAGCAATGTTTCCTTTTTTCAACAATCATGATGGAAATAAAGTAAGTATTATTTTATATTTCAATAATTATTATTATAGAATATTATATATTTAAATATACTTATATACATTTTCCATGTGATGTGGTGATACAGATCGAATCACATCATTTCATAGAAGTGGTAGTTAACACGTACACATGAACAACGTTATAATTTTTTAATGGATGGAAAGGTATTAAAGTATATGATATGTTATATTTTAATAAATATAAATATTTCATTAACATAATATATAAATATTAAATTCATGAATATAACCATTTTTGATATGCAGTGATGGAAAACAAATTACATCGATTCGCGAGGCGGTAGTCCACTGTACACGAGAACTATTATTTCATTTTTCATTTTATAGAAGGGGAGATAGATATATGGTATGAAATTAACATAAAAAATTTCAGTCTATGGAATATAAATTTCTTTATTATTTTATCATGTTTGAATAATATTTGAAGGTGGTAGAAACCTAAATAAAACTAAAACATTTGGTTAAAAGCTATATATCGTTTCCAGACAACCTACTTTTATTTACACCTTAAGTCTTATAAGGTTGGTATTCCAAAAAATAATACCAAAATATTATGGGAAGGGATTTTAGAAATGAATTTTGGTAGGTATTTACCAAACTAAATGGTTCTTGAAGTGTGAGGAAGATAGGAGAGGAGGTGTCCTTTTATAATGAGTTGAGGGGAATTATTGAAATTTCTTAAAATATTAAATTAATATAAATTAATTTTAATTTTCAAATTGCCAAAAACTGATATAATTTGAATATAGGGTGATTATATTTCTAAATACTATCATAAAATAAAATTTTTATAGGTTATATTAGTTTTTTACCCTTATCTCTTTGTTTGAACCATCATTAACCCCTTTTGACAATTACTACGACAACAATGTTTTTACTCTTTAAGGGTCTAGATAGTAACAATAAAAGGAAAATAGGGACATAAATGAACCATATATGATATTTTTAACATATAAAAATCACATGTATTGAGATAGTATTATTAGGAATTTTTAATCATTTAATAAAATAGTATTTTTTATAAAATAATATTAATGCCATTTTGACACTCTTCATTTTATTTGACATTAAATACTTTATGAAAAAGGGGTATTCAAGAATAGATGTTTAAAACATATAAAATATGATGTATTCGTCTATATAAATTGCAGAACACTATAACTCACTCAAATTATATTAATTTTAATATTTTCAAAATCATTTATTTTATTTTTCTATTAATTAAGAAAATACCAAGTCGACATTGCATAAAAATTTAAGGTAATTATATAAAAACTAAAAAATTAGAAATAAATTTTTATCATAAAAATAATTTCATTATGATAAAAAATAATAATTAATATTCATTCCCAAATTTATTTTTCCATATGTGAACACATAAGAGATATTTAAACGTAAGAGAGTGATATTTGATATTTTTCTTTACTTAAAATATTATATTGGTCATTTTAATGAAAAAGTTTCCCATAAAAAAATATTGATCCTAAGGTGATAAGGGTAAAAAATACTATAATCTAATAATATTTAAGATGAAAATAGTGGACTTATCACTTAGTTTTATCATAGTTTAACCCGGTTTGTCCTTTTATTGTGGCGATGAATTTTTACTATTTTAAATATTCATTATGACAAAAAAATTAAGTTAGAATTATTAAATAATATTGATTTTTTTTATTATAAATATTGATTCCATTTTACCAAATTCAATCTATATAAGTTAAAAAAATTTATTTTATAGGTATCTTGGAAAGCATGATGAAAAACAGTTTTCTGAAAAAATGCATTTTTAAGTATACAAGTATTTTTATACCAATAACACAAATTATATTGATTCATATGTAATTAATTATATTATTTATAAATAAAAGAGATATATATTAATTTATTTTGAAATTAAAAATATTATGGGGCTTTTTCAATGAAAATAAATGATAGTTTTACAAAAATTAGTATTTTTCACTATTCACCAAAAAGTCAATATTTTATGAAAAATCCCAAAATTTTACCCGAATTTAATTTTCAAATATTTATTTAAAAAATTAACTTCATTTTATAAAATAAAATTTCTAATTTTTTAAATATTAATAATATTATTTCCTCACAAAAAGAAATGAAAACCTTTTTGACTAAAAATATATTTTTGAAGCATATAAAGACTTTACTAAAAATAAAATACTTATTTATGTATATATTGTCACAACCCGTCCTCGGGGCCTGTGCCGTGACTACCCCAGGCCCGCCTTCCATAAGCCAGGGGCTGGCGACTAACACCAAAGGTGTAAATCCCAAAAAAAATGAAGGCATTGCCTTTATATAAGAAAAACAAACACCACAGAGCACACAAGCTGAAGTAAACACTAGGTAAACTGAGTACAAAAGTAAGTGCTGAAAAGTAAATGGGCCAGTATACAAACCCAACCGAAAGTACAGAACAACTGAGAAAAGAAAGTACAACAGCTGAAAAGTAGAGCAGCAACCACCAAGACATCCTCCGGAACTCCCACCTAAAGGGTGAGTACAGATAGTCTCGCTGGCTCCTCGAGTCCAGCCGTCCACTCCGTGTACGTCCCACGTGATCGTCCACCTCTAGGTACCATCCCACTCCAAAAGCCTCAACCACGATCAGCGCTGTCCGTTGTCTGCAACCAACACAACGTAGTGCTGGCATAGCCCGTGCAGGGGTGAGTATACGATACTCAGTAGGGACCCCGAGACCCCCGAAGGTCTCCCAGAATCCACGAAGGATAAACCACAAAGGAAAGATACAATCACGTAGTATCAAACAACTCTACTTAGGTATATGACCATACATATACATAAGTCATCAATTCCAGTTCTACTCCAACTCACGAGCCCAAGTTCAACCCAGTCCACACAGGGAAGTACAACCCAATCCACACAGGAAAGCACAACCCAATCCACACAGGATTTTAAGTCAATCATATCAATGATAATGATTGAAAGTCAAGACTCAGCTCATACAGGTATACTACTCACGAAGAGGGGTGGAGATAATAGATATAGCCTCTGAATCATCTCCTCTGCCGAACCCACGTAGGATCCAAGTACAGAAGTCGTCGCTGCCGAACCCACATAGGATCCAAGTACAGAAACCATCGCTGCCGAACCCACGTAGGATCCAAGTACAGTTGTCCTCGTCGTCGCAGTCATAGCCAGTTCTAGGGTTCCCGCACACAGCATGCTCGATTCCGAGAGGGTCCGTTTCACGAGACAAGGGGTCGATACATCAACTATCACGAATTCCAAAGTTGATGTATCACAAAGTTCCATCTCGTCAAAAGGAACTCAACGCGACAGACGATGCGTCAATCGGACGCCCGGTCTGAGAGTTATTGGCTTTTTCGTCCCAGGGGCCTGGTTGGTTTTTATGTTTAAACCAAGATGACCATACTCCAGCTGTGTCCAAACCTCAATAAGAGTAATCCAAAAGAACCGTCTCACTAAGGGGAATTCAATGTGATCGACGACACGTCATTCAGACGTCCGGTTGTTAAGTTATAGGCGTTTACGCTCCAAGGGCCCGGTTGGTTTCGGGTTCGAACCAACCCAACCATACACAAACTTTACCTAAATCTTGAGTGTAATATACCGAAACGATCGTCTCGATCCAGGTATCCCAACGCAACTGAAGGTGCGTCGATCAGAGGTCCGTAGCCTAATATATGGGCGTTTGAATTAAACTGTCTGAAAAAAGGGGGTTCGCGCCCGGTCCGATCCCCCCTGGGTCGGCCCGAACCGGGTCCGGGTCCAGCCCATTTGGGCGTGGCCCGGCCTATGGCGGGGCACGGACTGCGGCCCAGCTTGGAGGTCTGCCGCGACTCGGCTCGCGGCTGAGCTGGGTACGAGGGGGGGGGGGGGGGGCGCTGCCCCTCCTGTTTTCCGAAACGGCCGACCATTAAGGCCGACCTTTTTGTAACCATGGGACCCGAGGGGGTCCCGCCTCCAGGTGGCGCCAGTGGCCATCTCGGACGGTCAACCCTTGGAAGACCTCCACGGCCTTAGGCCATGGCTCCTGTCCGACCGGCACGGCGCAACGGCGCCGCGCCCCTCCGCCGTGGCCCGCCCCGTCCGCGTCCTCCTTGAAGTTCCGGTACGATGCGACAGCGTCGCGCCCCCCCGCCGGGGTCCGCTCCTGGCCGCAGCCTCCTTCGGCCTCACCTGCGGGGCGCGACTGTGCCACACACCATCGCCACATCCTACTTCGGCTGTGGCCCTTCTCGTTCCCGCGCGGTGCAACGACACCGTGCCGCCTTCGTCACAACCATCAACGAGGATCAACAAATAAAAAGGGGAGGAGGATCAGCCATGTTTGTGCGGTCCAATATCCTCCCGTTATATAGATAGAAAGTGGCCAATTTAATTAACGAATAACATTAAATTAATCTTGAACGTAAATAACCCCTACCTCGCAAAGTAATCCACGGTTGTCATGCGCCGCAAAATATGGCGTCGTTTCCGTCGTCGACGGTGTGCACCCGAGGAAACATCGTCTTCTCTTTTATCACATAGAGAAGAATATGATTGCGCATTGATGGAGAACTCCCACGTCGGTGTCTCTTCCCTTGTCATGGAGAAGGAAGAAAATGGAGAAACCGGAGTCGCTGAGTCGTTCTTCGTTGAAGAGATGGTGTTCTTCGCGGGACGATGAAGCTCTTCAAAAGAAACCAAAGCTTTCCCTTCCCCAATTCTCAACAAAACAAAACTCACCCCAAAATAAAATAAGCTCCTCTTATTTTATTAAAACATGCCAAGGGTTCAAATTAAAAAATTCAAATACTTAATTCAATTAATTGAATAAGTGTGTGTTGGCATAATTTAATGAGGGGAAGGTGATGAGAGGAAAAGACACCCACTTAATGGGGGAGTTAAACATGTTAAGAAGAGTTACCAACTTTAAGAGGGGGGGGGGGTTAGAGGAGTTAAAGGAATGTGAAGTGGTGGGGATCATGTGGGCCCCACCTCACAAATATACTAACATGGGTAGTTAGGGGCTTGTGGGTCCCACCCCAACTACCCATGTAGGATATAACCATTAGATAAAGAAAATAAAATTGTACCACAATTTTATTTACTTCACATTTAATCCTCAATTTTTAACAACTCCTCCCAAGAAAACGCACCTTTGGTAAAGGTCATCTTAATCAATTACCGGCGATGCGGTTTCATCGGTGCCCTCAGATTTCAATTCCGAGAACTGGTTCAAAAGATAGAAAAACCCGCTTGTTCGTTCACTGAACGTACCCAAGCTAAACTTCGGAAATTGATTCCGGGTACACTGGGCCTCAGAATCAGGTGCCGTCAGAAACTGCGTACTCGTAAAATCGCAGAGAATTTAATAAAAAGTTTTTATTGAAATTTACGGGTCTTTACATTACTCCCACCTCAGGGCTTTATGTCCCCATAAAGTTACATCATAAACTAGGGAAACAAATGAGTGTACTGTACACGCATCTAAGCCTCTCGCTCCCATGTCCTATCCTGGAGGTTCCCGTGCTGCTACCTGATGTGCACTAGAGGAATCGACCATCCACATAGGACCCTCTCCTGTCGATCCTCGATCTCCACCAGGGCCTCCGCAAAAGTCTCCCCATCATCGATGTCCAACTCCTCGTGATCAATGACATGCGTCAAGTCGTGCACGTATCTTCTCATCTAAGTCACGTGGAAGATGTCGTGCACCTGGTGAAACTGAGGTGGAAGAGCCAGATGATAAGCCACCTCACCTATCCTGCTGAGAACCTGGAATGGTCCAATGAAGCGTGGAGATAACTTGCCACCCTGACCAAATCTCCGTAATCCATGTCGATGTGATACCCATAGGAAAAAATGGTCACCATCCTCGAACTCTAGTGGTCTCCGCATCTTATCAGCATAGTATTTATGTCGGCTCTGTGCAGTCCTCATCCGTTCCTAGATGATCTTCACCTTCTCTGTCGTATCCTGGACCATCTCTGGTCCTACTAGTGCGGACTCCCTAGGGTCTGTCCATCACAGAGGTGATCTGCAAGGTCGGCCGTACAATGCCTCGTATGGTGCCATCCCGATGGTGGAGTGGTAGCTGTTGTTGTATGCAAACTCCACCAAGGGTAGGTGATCCTCCCAGCTACGACCAAAGTCGAGGACACATGCACGAAGCATGTCCTTGAGAGTCTGAATCGTCCTCTCCGTCTGACCATCCATCTGAGGATGAAAGGCGGTGCTAAGGCGTAGCTGCATCCCAAATGCCTCCTGCAACCCCTTCCAAAGCTGGGAAGTAAAGAGAGCATCTCGACCGGAGATGATAGTAGATGGAACACCATTAAGCCGTACGATCTTCTGAACGTAGAGGCAACCCAAGCTCTCCACTGAGCCCTGCTCTCTGATAGGTAGAAAGTGGGCCGACTTGGTGAGTCAGTCTATGATCACCCAGATGGAGTCATGACCTCTGTAAGTACGTGGAAGCCCTGTCACGAAATCTATAAGTATCCCATCCCACTTCCACTCTGGGACCTCCAAGGGATGTACCAAGCCTGCTGGTACCTGGTTCTCCGCCTTCACCTGCTGGAAGGTGAGGCATCATGAAACGAACTCTGCCACATCCTTCTTCATACCTGGCCACCAGTGCTGTCGTCTGAGATCCCGGTACATCTTTGCTACTCAAGGATGTACCGCTAGTGGGGAAGTGTGAAACTCTCTTAGCACCTCCTCCTGTAATGCAACGTGTACCTTGGTATGTCCTATTAAAAGGACGACGTGCTCTCCTCCTACAGAGAATCCATCAGGTGCCTGTCCTGAGAATATCTGTGCACGTCACATCTCACAGTCAACATCCCCATGCTATGCCTCTCCGACCCGCTGAAGTAGTTGAGGTGTGACTGTGAGCGACTGTAGAAAGGATGCCCCATCTCTATCCATGTAAGATATTTTCAAAGTAGATAACTGATCTGTCGCCTCTCCAAGTAGCTGAATGCCCGTCCTCCTACTAAGAGCATCGGCTACTATGTTCCCCTTTCCAGGAGTATAGACTATCTAAAAGTCGTAGTCCTGGAGGAACTCGAGCCATCGCCGCTGTCTCAGGTTCAGGTCCTTCTACGAGAAGATGTACCTGAGACTCTGGTGGTCAGAATAGACTATAAAGCGCTCGCCCATCAGATAGTGCCACCACATCTTCAAGGCGAAGACCACTACTGCTAACTCCAGGTCATGGGTAGTATAGTTCTACTTGTGATGCCTCAACTGTAATGAACAGTAAGCGATCATTGCCTGCTTCTGTATCAGGACACACCTGAGTCCGGTCCCAGATGCATCGTAGTAAACTACGTACCCTACGCCCTCCTCCGGTAGCCTCAAGATGGGTGCACCGGTCAATCTCTGCCTCAGCTCCTGGAAGCTCTACTGACATATAACTGACCACATGAAGGGTTTCCCCTTCTTAGTCAAAGCTGAAAGTGGTGCTACAACTCTAGAGAAGTCTGGCACAAATCTCCGATAGTACCCAGCCAGACCTAGGAAACTCCGCACCTCCGTCACGCTCCTGGGTGGCTCTGAAGCAAGTACGGACTCGATCTTCGCAGGATCCACAACAACTCTCGCCATAGAGTTGACGTGACCCAAGAATTGGACCTCTAGAATCCATAACTAACACTTAGAGAGCTTACCATAAAGCTGGTTCTCTCAGAGTGTATCCCATACAACCTGTAAGTGGTAGGCGTGCTCCTCCTCAGTAGTCTAGTATATCAGTATGTCATTGATGAAGACTACGAAAAATCGATCGAGGTAAGGCTGGAATATCCTATTCATGAGACTCATGAACACTGTTGGAGCGTTGGTTATGCCGAAAGGCATAACCAAGAACTCATAGTGGCCATACCGACACCTGAATACCATCTTCTGCGCATCCTCGTCTCGAACTCTGAGCTGATGATAGCCTGACCTGAGGTCTATCTTCGAGAACCAGCATGATCCCTTGAGCTGATCGAAGAGGTCTTCAATCCTCAGAAGTGGATACTTGTTCTTCACGTTAACCTAGTTCAGGCGACGGTAATCGATACACAGTCACAGGCTCCCGTCCACCTTCTTAGCGAACAAAATCGGGAAATCCCAGGGTGAAACACTGGGTTGAATGAATCCCTTTCCCTACAAGTCCTCCAGCTGTACCCATAGCTCTCGAAGCTCAGCGGGAGCCATCTGATATGATGGAGTAGATATCGGGGTTATCCCGGGGTACATGTCAATATAGAAGTCTACCTATCTGTGAAAAGGTAGTCTTGGAACATCTTCAGGAAAAACGTCCGCATACTGATCCACCAGAACAGGGAAACTCGGACTCCGCACATCAACTGATCCTAGGATGAGGCTAGCCAAATGATGAGTGATTAGATGTCCTCTCCTCTGTGTGAGTCCATCCTGCGCTAAAAGTCTCCCTTCTCTCCGGTGATGGTGAACCTACTCTCATCAGTGCAGACACACCGTACCTTGCGCCTAATATAGTCGATCTGAGCATGGACCGTAGATAACAAATCCATGACCAAGATGGCATCATAAGGACTCGACGCTACTACAAGAAGATCCCAGTCGAAGATCTTGCCTCTTAGAGTAAGCTCACACAGCCGGCACCAGTGCGTAATCATCGAGTCTACTCCCGTATGAGTCTCTAGCCGTAAGGATCGAGCCAACGACTCCGTCGGAATCTCCGAGCTCTGAAAAAGGGCAGAAAAAAATGAAAGAACGACTTGCTCCTGTGTCTATAAGAACTGCAACAAGGGAGGAGTAGACATAGATAGTACCTCGAATCATCTCAGGTGCGCCTTGGTCGTAGGACTCTACTTCCTGAAGCTGAGCCTGCCTCTGTCCGCTAGCTCCCTGTGGTCGGGGTGGACCTCCTGGTGGTGGTGGTGGTAGAGCCTCAAAGTGTCGTCCACCACCTACTGGTCTGCCATCTCCTCCACCTCGTTCTCCTTCTCCCTGTGGACCACCATGGTCAAACCTTTGCCTCTGCCTGGGTGGTCCCTCAACTGTCAGCTGCTCCTCTGCACGGAGGGTCTGACAGTCCCGAACCATGTGGCCCTATCCTCCGCATGCATAACACTGTCTGACTATTGTATGAATGGCTCTACTATGTGTGCCCTGTACATCTGAACTAGTGTCCTGAGGTCATTCACCTAATGGCCTGGTCTGCTTGGACCTCTGTAACGTATGTCTACTGCCAGCTGCAGAATAATCCTCTATGTGCCACCCTGCGGTAGGTATCGCAACTGGTGAAGGATCAGCAAGGAAGCTCTCCACAAGAAGGGCTCACTCCAGTATTCCTGCCTGTGTCAGAATACTGAGGGAGATCATCGATTCCCTGATCTCCTGCCTTAGTCCCTGCTCGAAGGTCCGAGCCCAGAAGAATGGGTCTCGTACCATGTCCATGGAGTAGCGTGAGAGATTAGTAAATCTCGTCGAGTACTGGACTACTGACATGCTGCCCTACCGTAGCTGTAGTAACTCCCGGATGCGCACCGCACGGAGGGTGGCTGGAACGAACTCCGAGCAGAAAAGGATCTCGAAGTCCGACCAAAGGAGAGATGCCTCATCGTGCACCTGGAGCATCAGTATCCACCATCTACCTGTTTCCGCATGCAGGAGACTCGCCGTAAGGATCACCATAAGATCTGCTAGTGTCCCTACCAACCTGAAGACTCAAACGACAGCCTCCAGCCAATCCTTGGCTGCCTGAGGGTCCGTCTCCCCGTGGAACCTGGGCGGTCTTTAATGCTAAAACTCATGTAGTGCACTCTTAGCTGCTGGGGCTGGTGGCATCGGTGGCTCGACGGGTAGAGGTACTGCCGGTTCCTCCACTCTAATGGGGCCCTACACTGAGGCCTCGTCACTCGGTGGGCTGCCTCTCACACAAAACTCGAAAACCTAGCTGGCTGCCATCGTGGGGCCATCCTGAAAAGAAAGAGGTGTTCCACGATTAATATAATATACATGGTGAGCTGACAAAAAGTAATCACAAAGAAAACTTTTGTAACACACATGCAATCAATGTTTTCATGCATTGAGTCGGAAATCAGAAGTTAGGGTCTTGGTGTATGGATACGTCGGCCGCCGCACCAACACTGGACTCCTTGGACTGATAACCACACTCAATACCCTAAAAACTATTGCTTCACATAGAAGAAATTATCAGAGTCCTGAGTTCTACGGTAGAACCGAATCCTCTGATACCAATTTTCACGACCCGTCCTTAGGGACCATGTCGTGACTACCCCAGGCCTACCTTCCATAGGCTAGGGGCTGCCGACTAGCACCAAAGGCATAAATCCCAAAAAAAGGGAAGGCATTGCCTTCATATAAGAAAAACAAACACCACAGAGTACACAAGATGACGTAAACACTTGGTAAACTGAGTACAAAAGTAAGTGCTGGAAAGTAAATGAGCCAGTATACAAATGAAACTGAAAGTATAGTACAACTGAGAAAAGAAAGTACAACACCTGAAAAGTAGAGCAGTAACCACCAAGAAATCCTATGGAACTCCCAACTGAAGAGTGAGTATAGATAGTCTCGTCGGTTCCTCGAGTCCGGCCGTCCACACCGTGTATGCCCCGCCTGATAGTCCACCTCCAGGTACCATCCCGCTCCACAAGCCACAACCACGATCAGCGTTGTCCATCATCTACAACCAACACAACGTAGTGCAGGCATAACCCGTGCAGGGGTGAGTATACGATACTCAGTAGGGACCCCGAGACCGCCGAAGGTCTCCTAGAATCCACGAAAGATAAACCACAAAAGAAAGATACAATCACGAAGTATCAAAAAACTTTACTTAGGTATATTCCCATACATATACCTAAGTTATCAATTCCAGTTCTGCTCCAACTCACGAGCCCAAGTTCAACCCAGTCCACAGAGGAAAGTACAACCCAATCCACACAGGAAAGCACAACCCAATCCACACAGGATTGTAAGTCAATCATATCGAAGATAATGATTGAAATTCAAGACTAATCTGACACAGGTATACTACTCACGAAGAGGGGTGGAGATGATAGATGTAGCCTCTGAATCATCTCCTCTGCCGAACCCACATAGGATCCAAGTACAGAAGTCGTCCCTGCCAAACCCACGTAGGATCCAAGTACAGTAACCATCGCTGCTGAACCCACGTAGGATCCATGTGTAGTCATCATTGTTGCCGAACCCACGGAGGATCAAAGTACAGTCATCCTCGCTGCCGAACCCACGTAGGATCCAAGTACAGTCGTCCTCGTCGTCGCAGTCGTAGCCAGCTCTAGGGTTCCCGCACACAGCATGCTCGATTCCGAGAGGGTCCGCTCCACGAGCCAAGGGGTCGATACATCAACTATCACGAAGTCCAAAGTTGATGTATCACAAAGTTCCGTCTCATCAAAAGGAACTCAACGCGACAGACGGTGCGTCAATCGGACGCTCGGTCTGAGAGTTATTGGCCTTTTCATCCCAGGGGCCGGTTGGTTTTTAAGTTTAAACCAACCCGACCATACTCCAGCTATGTCCAAACCTCGAGTGGAGTAAGCCAAAAGAACCGTCTCACTAATTGGAATTCAACGTGATCGACGACACGTCATTTAGACGTCTGGTCGTTAAGTTATAGGCGTTTCCACTCCAAGGGCCCGATTGGTTTCAGGTTTGAACCAACCCGGCCGCACCCAAACTTTACCGAAAGCTTTTGTGTAATATATCAAAACGACTGTCTCGATCCAAGGATCCCAACACAACTAACGGTGTGTCGATCGGAGGTCCGTAACCCAAGATATGAGCATTTGAACCAAACTGTCCGAAAAAAGGGGGTTCGGGCCCGGTCCGACTCGGCCCGATACCCCCTGGGTCGGCCCAAACTGGGTCTACCCGAACCGGGTCCGGGTCCGGCCCATTTGATATCGGCCTAGCCCATGGATGGGCGTGGCCTGCGGCCTGCCGCGGCTCGGCTCACGGCCGAGCGGGGTGCGAGGGGGGGGGGGGGGGCGCTGCCCCTCCTGTTTTCTGAAACGGCTGGCCATTAAGGCGGGCATTTTTGTAACTGCGGGACCCAAGGGGGTCCCTCCTATATGTGGCACCGACAGCCGGCTCGGCCAACCGCCCCTTGGAAGACCCCCGCGGCTCCTGTCCGACCGGCGTGGCGCGACAGCGCCGTGCCCCTCCGTCGCGGTCCGCTCCTGGCCGCAGCCTCCTTCGGCCTCAACGGCGCGGCGCGACAGCACCCCGCACCATCACTGTGGACCGATTCGGCCGCGACCCTTCTCGTTCCCGCGCAGTGCAATGACACCGCGCTGCCTTCGTCACAACCATCAACGGTGATCAACAAATAAAAAGGGGAGGAGGATCGACCATGTTCGTGCGGTCCGATCTCCTCCCGTTATGTCGATAGTTAGAGGCCTATTTAATTAAAAAAGAACATTAAATTAATCATGAACATAAATAACCCCTACCTCGCAAAGTAATCTATGGTTTTCAAGCGCCGCAAAATATGGCGTCGTTTCTTTCGTCGACGGTGTGCACCCGAGGAAACGTCGTCTTCTCTTTTATCACAGAGAGAAGAAGATGATTACGCGTCGATGGAGAACTCCCGCATCGGTGTCTCTTCCCTTGTCGCAGAGAAGGAAGGAAATGGAGAAACCAGAGCCACTGAGTCATTCTTCGTTGAATAGATTATGTTCTTCGCAGGAGGATGATGTTCTTCAAAAGAAACCAAAGCTTTACCTTCCCCAATTCTCAACACAACAAAACTCACCCCAAAATAAAATAAGCTCCTTTTATTTTATTAAAACATGCCAAGGGTTCAAATTAAAAAATTCAAATACTTAATTCAATTAATTGAATAAGTGTGTGTTGGCATAATTTAATGAGGGGAAGGTGAGGAGAGGAAAAGTCACCCACTTAATGGGGGAGTTAAACATGTTAAGAAGAGTTACCAACTTTAAGAGGGGGGGGGGGGTTAAAGGAGTTAAAGGAATATGAAGTGGTGGGGATCATGTGGGACCCAACTCACAAATATCCTAGCATGGGTAGTTAGGGGATTGTGGGTCCCACCCCAACTACCCCATGTAGGATATAACCATTAGATAAAGAAAATAAAATTGTACCACAATTTTATTTACTTCACATTTAATCCTCAATTTTTAAAAATTCCTCCCGAGAAAACGCACCTTCGGTAAAGGTAATATAAAGCAATTACTAGTGCTGTGGTTTAATCGGTGCCCTCATATTTTAATTCCAAGCACCAGTTCAAAAGATAGAAAAACCCACTCGTTCATTCACTGAACGTACCCGAGCCAAACTTCGGAAATTGATTCCGGGCACACTGGGCCTCAGAATCAGGTGCCGTCAGAAACTACGTACTCGTAAAATCCCAAAGAATTTAAGAAAAAATTTTCCTTGAAATTTATGGGTCTTTACATATATTTTATTTTTATAAAATATTTATGCATAATTTTAAAAAATTGTTTATTCCCTTTCTTACCATCAATTATAATGGCTAGGATATAATGACCATTTAAAAATATTTTAATATTATATCACAGTTCGTTTAAACTTAGAGTTACATGTAACACTATCTATCTATGAAAAAAATATTATATAAAGATAAATATATTTTAAAATATTATTATGTTACACCTTCCTTTACTTGTTTTGGAATGATAGACATAGAATTTAGTGTTTGACTAAACATCATTGGGACACTTAATTTTATCATGGAGTTCTTCTGAATGTTTTGGGTTGAATTAACCAATTTACATCAAGAGAAGTAGCCCATGCTTGACTTTTTGTAACTTCGAGGACTGTTTTGATGAAATATTGGTCCAAATTTATGGATTGGGTAGTCCACTTAGTGGATCAAGGATCTTTAATCCCATATTTTAAAATACCTACCTACCTAAATAATTTTTAGTAATTTAATGATCCCTCACTTGGGTTATGAGAAGGGGTATATGGACCCTTGACACTAAAATGTGTAAGAAACTAGTAATTCTAAGTAAAATGGCGAGGGATATAGAGACTTGAAAAAATAATGAGGGAAATAATAAAATAAAATTCATTATGTTTCATATAAATTATAATCAAGAAAAATACTATTAATATACTATTTTATAATTTTAGAATAATGGAACATTCATTATCCACATTATCCATCCGATTAATATTAAAGAAAGCACATCTCCTAATAAGTAGTATCTTCAAAGAATGGTTTAGAAATCTATGGGTTATGTTGTTCCATGAACACAAATATTAAATTCTAGAATCCTCACTTTCTAATCCACCCAAAAAGGAGGTGATTAATGAAGATTTCACTGTCTATGATAACCACAAGAGTGATGTGGTCTATATTTAGTGTTTAATGATATCATCCATGCCTAGTGAACTCATAAAGTCTCATGAAGACATGGATGATAATATAATACTCTAGAATCTCCATGGTTTATATCAGGATAGAGCTATATAGGAATGGTTTGAGATATCCAAGGCACTCTTTCAGTGTAATATTGGATAAGGAGTGCTAGATGGGCCTCATGTAGTTAATATCATTGTCTATATTGAGCACCTAGAGGTTCTAATGTTTAAATTTCATCAATAACTATGTGTTGATATCATTATTCCATCATTACCTCAGAGATTATCTAGATTTTTTTGTTAATTTTAATATGAAAAAAGATAAGTATCTTATGGATATTCTCGCAATATTTCACTAAGTTGATAAGAAGATGAAGTGTGAAAATCTTTTCATACTTATGGAGAATAAAAGAAAGTTATAGGAAAAAAAATATATAACAAAAACATTTTTGAAAAACCCTTACAATAATATAAAGATCAATGTATAATAAAGGGAATAAGATATATCTATTTTGTATGTGGTAATAAGGGTCACTAGAAGAAAAATGACACCCAAGAAAAGAAGAAAGGGGAAACTTCTAGTGCATTTTTTATCAACTGTGATTTTTCTATTACTATAAATTGGGTATTTGATATATTATGTGGTGGTCACACATGTATTCAAATATAGGAAACATGTATATTTAGGAATATTGATTGAGGGTAGGTAGATCTATGAGCAATAAACATATCCAGAATTTCTACTATGGATATTGGGAACTACCACTTTATGCTGTCAAGAGGAATGATATTGGTTTGAAAAGATTGTTATTATCTTCCATCTATTACCAGAAACATTTTTTCTATATCTATACTTGATAAAGATGTATTTATTTTCAATTTTGGGAATACATGGGTCTTATTTTATAAAGATAACATTTTTTATGGTAAAACATATTTAAATAACAATATTTATGTGTCAGATTACATGAACCGAGTAATGTAAATCAATAATGAAACTAGTTCACATTAAACATACCAAAAACAGATTTGGAATTAAAATCTAGGTCATGTAAATGAAAATAAATTGAGTAAATTACAACAAGATGGATAATTATATTACTTTGAAATATAACCACTTGGTGTATGTCACACATGTTTACAAGGGAAAATGATCAAATCCCCATTTATTATAAAATGTGAAAGGGTCAAATAGATTCTTGAATTAGTTCATACAGATGTGTGTGTACTATTTATTATTGATTAAATGGGTGGGTACTCATACATTATAACTTTTACTATTGATTTTAGAAAATATGGAAATGTCTACTTAATGTGGTACAAGTCATATTCCTTTGAGAGATTCAAGGAATACAAGAATGATGTTAAGAACCATATTGGTAAGAAGATTAAAAAAACCACTTTGCCCATGGTAGATAATATCTTAATCAAGACTTAATTTATTATTTATAGGAGTATGATATTCTATCTCAACTCACTCATCCTTATACACCTCAGTGGGATGACGTAAGAAAAAAGAGGAACCACACCTTGTTATAAAAGGTGAGATCAATGATGAGTCATGGGGGTATTCAATTATCCTTTTGGGGATAAAAATTATAGATAAAAACACAAATACTAAACTAGGTTCCAACTAAAGTGTAAGAAGGTATCTCATACCAATTTTAGTATGAAAGTAAACTCGTGTTGTTGTACTTACATGTGTGGGGTTGTGAAGCATTTCTTAAGGACTTTTTAGGAAAAACAATTACACCCCAAGACACAAAATGTACCTTTATAGGATATCCTAAGGTAATAAGGGTATATAACCTATAAAAACCCTCATAAAAAAAGTTATAGTGGCAAGAAATTCCATATTCATTGGGAGTGAGTAAATCTATAAAAGAGATAGTGGGTGTGAGATAGAATTTAATGATGTCTAGACTCAAGGTACACAAGAGTTGGTACATGAACAGATTCCAAAAATCCCCATAGAAGAATAAGTTCTAAAGACACAAGTACCACATATGAGTAAAAGAGAGGTTAGAGAACTTGAATGATATGGTTTTCTAGTCACTAAGGATAATGGCTCATTATTAGTTGATAATAATGATCCTGTAACCAATAAGGAAGCAGTAAGTATCATAGATGATGATATGTGAAAGGAAACTAGAAATTCTAATATGGATTTCATGTACTAATTTTTTTTTGATTTTGGTAGATCCTCCATTAGATATAAATCCTATTGGATGTAAAAAGTTATTCAATAATAAACTTGACAAGGATGGACAAGTTAGTACTTCTATGGAGTCACTGATTACAAAATATTTTAAATATTATTAAGGTATAGACTACTAGGAAACCATTTCACCAGTTTATGTGATGAAATATATCAAAATTATACTTTTCATTGTGGATTATCATGGATATGATATTTTTCAAATGGATGTAAAAGTATATTTTCTTAATGGGAACCTTCACGAAGATGTATATATAATACAATCTAAAGGGTTTGTGACTCTAAAGGATGCCAACAAGGTATGCAAATTCAATAGATCCATTTATGGATTAAATAAAGAGTCCAAGTTATGGGACATTTAGTTTTATGAAGCCATAAAGGAATTTGGTTTCATAAAGAAAGAATGTGAGAATTTTTTATATAAATAGTTTAGTGGAAGTGTAGTCATTTTCTTGATATTTTATGTTAATGACATAATACTTATTGGAAATTAAATACTGGTCTTATAGTCTGTTAAGTCCTGGTTGAATAAATGATTCTCTATGAAGTACTTAAGTGATGAAGTATATATTCTAGGGATCAAGATCCATCACGATAGATCCAAGATACTTCTTGGTCTAAGACAAGTTACATATATTGATAAGATACTAAAGAGATTCATTATGGAACAATCCAAGTGGGGATTGTTTCAAAAGTCACATGGGATTCATATTTCTAAGAAAATGTGTCCTTAGGCACATAAGGAAAGAAAAACAACGGAAAGGATTCCATTTTAATCAGTGATTGGGTCTATTATGTCTATTATGATATGTACCGGGCTAGAATTTTTCTACAACTTAAGTGTAGTGGGAGGATATCAAGATGACCTAGGAGACCACCATTGGATGGAAGTCAAGACTCTCCTTAAGTATCTGAGGTATACTAAGGATATGTTCCTTATATACATAGGATATGAGAAATTAGTCATTATAGGGTATATAGGTTCTCATCTCCAAAAATATATCAAGTCAATATGAAATCACATATTTGATACAACTTTACTCTAAATAAAGATTCAGTGTGATAAAAGAGCTCTAAGTAAGCAATGGTCATAGATTCTACAGTAGAGTATGAGTATATTATGACTCATGTGGTATCTAAAGAAGTGGTTTTGATACATAACTTCATTCAAGTGCTTGAGGTGGCACCTATAAGTAAAGATCCCATCACACTCTATTATGATAATACTATAGTAGTGGCCCTTTCTAAGGAGCCAAGGTCAAATTAGCAAACAAATCAGATACTTCAGAAGTATAATCTCTTGAGTGATTTTTCTCAAATAGGTGAAGTTTTAGTTAGAAAAATATCCACAGAAGAATATGTGGTGGAATTCTTGACTAAATCCTTAACTCAGCAGAAACATGATCATAATGTGAGGTATAAAAGACTTAAAGTCATAGGTAGTTGGATCTAGTGAAAGTGGGATTCTTTTAGGGTTTTTGTCTAGAAAAAAGTATTTTTACTTTCAATTGCTTGTGTTTTCGAAGTTTTAAATATTAATAATTTTTTTATTACATATTGTTCATTTTTTTCATGACTTTGATTTAATAATATCCTTTGGTATCTATCTCATTGAAAAGGTCATAACAGTTTCCCTTTATAATGTAAACCTTAAAATACCAAGATGATATTCTTATATACTATTATTCAATCAGATAAAATTCTATGATGGGGTGCATAATATGTTGACTATCAGGTGTGAGTACTCATAAGTGAATAAGACTTCGTATCATGATGTTCTCACTTAGTAATCTCCAATATGGTAGGTTATGAGAACAAAACCCCCTGTAGGAATTCCTCATATTTATGTGTCATCGGATATTATTATATGTGGGAATTTGTAATGGTCCCTAGAATTCAATATTATCATTAATTCATTTCATGAATGACACACTTATATCTATTAACCAAAACCGTGATGCTATGTGTTCGTTGGAAGTAAGGTACATTGGGTTTATCATGAATGACATGTTGTTAATAAATAAGCCAATGAAGGATTTTTTTTCCTTCCATATTTTTTGATGTTGATATGTCAAACCTCTGATTTAAATGGAACTTTAACATTAAATTCCATGGACATGGTGTAAGGATGTGTTTATTTTAGATAGTCAAAAAAATATGTATCAAACATATAGGTTGATGACACAGATGTTCAACCCGTTTGATGAGATATTGTAAAAAAGGGATTATATTACATATTGAGCATTTGTATGCGGTTGTTGATGTTGTGACATTAAGTTATTTATTTTGGGTACCTAGACTCATTTCTAGACAATAATATTGTACTTTAGGTAAGTCTACCTAATGCCAATGAGAAGGAATCCTAGAGGGTCACATACTAAGTGTTTCTATTAATCTCAATTAAATTCTATTTGAATTTAATTATTGAAATGAATATTATTCTCAAGACTAAGGAATAATTTTATTTAGGATTTGTTGATTGAAAACACTTTCAAGTTAGAAAATGATTATATATTCATTAACAAATAATTTTTTAAATTACATGAATATTTAATAAATATTTATGCTCCTGATTGGGAATAAAATATTTGTTTTATTTATTGAGTATTTAATAAATATTTATTCTATATACTGTGAATAGAATATTTATTTATGAATAAATATTGAGAATCATGAATGGACCATGATCGCGTCCAGTGATAAATATTAATTTACAGGATCATAAAATAATATTTTTCATTTCAATAGTTAGTGAATGAAAAAAAAAATATTATTAATATTATTATGGAATTGGTTCAGGAATGACTGATTATATTATTTAAGATCTAGTATATAATTAAAAAATATTTTAACCTAAACCCTAAATTTATAAATAGATGGTTATGTCTATTGTGTAGGGTTAATCGAGAAGTGAGAATCATTACAAATAAAAGGATTATCTAAATTTCTCATTCCATCCTTCTCTCAATAATGAGAAGAGAAAGAGAGAATCATTATAGTCCAAAGGAACTATAGGTGATCAATACAAACAACAAAAGATTATAGATATGCTGAATTAGTACCCAACATTCCATTGATGTTGTTAATAGATCAATAGAGCACGTGTCGATCCCTGCTAATGGGATTATACACCTAGATCCTATAATCGCATTGATGATAATTTGAAAAGGGGTTTTTAGATGATCAATAATATCATCATCAAAGAAATTTCTTAATAGGTGGTAACCTTTCTTCAGATGTAAATTAAATTAATTATAAATCTAACATGTATAAGATCCTCTCTTCAGGTTCTGGTCTTTTCTATGTCAACATTTGATGGAAAAATATCTTTTTTCATGATGTTTACATCTTGAAAAATTGGAGAATTATCCATAAAATATAAAAAAACATTTACGGTCTGTTTCCCCCTAGGAGAATCAGTCTCCCAATGATTGATTATAGGGGGTTTGAGTTTTTTGTAACCATTCTTCTAAGGTTCATTATTTCTGAATGGTCTGAATCGGGTTTGTTCATGGGTATGGAAACACCCAATGGTTCCAAATTTAAAAGGACTTTCCTTCCAAATGAAGGCACTCATTGGGGATGTTGGATAACGATGCATAAAAACTCACATTGCTCCAGAGGATGGGAGGTCAGGATCATCACACAATTTTGGGGAAAATTATTACCTATTTCAGGACTCTATTATATATTTAAGATATGTTCATAATTTCTTTATTATTTCCCAAGTATGATGTGGGTCATCCTAGGCTTAACAATTAATTATTAACATGTATAGATCTTATTATCATTTATATATATATATGATGTTATTCATCAATAGAGATATATTTATGTATTCTAGGTTCTCTTTTGATGGTGTCATCTTATATACTACTTAGAGATAGTTTGGTCATTATTATGACAAAACTGGTTTTCGAGAAACTCAGCGGGGTCACTCTGATGTGTATCGTCATCTAGGGAGAAAATATTTTTTTTGATGTTGGGATCAAACCCATAAATGAGATTCCTACATATCCTTGTGAAAGAAATCAAAACCCATGTAGTTTGATGATGCTTAATGGGAAACATCATACCTTTTGAGGTCATTTGATAAGGACCCAACCATAAATTTTAGTATCACGTGGCAAGGAAGTCTAGGTAGACTATTCCATGTCAAAGTTTGGTGTGGGTTGTATGCTGAAGCAGTCTAGGGAACCTGGAAGGGATAAGAGTTTCCTAGTTGAATTAATCCATACTGAGGATATGAACTTGATAGAATATGGTTTATTTGGGGTGTTGGGTTTGGAAATTAGAGATAATTCCTACATATCCCATATGAATGATAATCAAATCCCATGTAGTCCGGTTACGAAGAACCTCACCTATAGAGGCTTTTGTAAGTTTTGTATCATATGGGAGTATGGCCATTTGAGAGGATTAAGTTGGGGCTTATTCCTAAAATGGATGTCTGTACTATTTAATGACATGATTGGGGATTACTCCTAAAAAGGATTCCTGGGTAAAGGGATCATGAGGGGTTTTTAACTCATGGTGATTTGGAGGCTCGTTTTGGGTCATAATCATAAGGAGGATTCCCTAGTTGATGGGGAATATGATTATGGATTACTCTTGAGGAGGATACCCATTAAGATTTGGCTCTAAGTGGGAATCCTACATATCATGATTGTAACAAGAATCAAAGTTCTCATAGTTAAATCGATTGAGTTGATCATACGGGTGTCATGATCACCACTAACCTCTACGACTACATGAGTCATGCTCAGTGAGAGAAACAAGAGGAAGTAGAAGATTCAGAAAACCATACAATATGCTTGTATCCGCTAGTGTAATTGGAGACAAATCAGAAAGGGAGAAGGATGGGGTGTTGAATGTTCCCATATACTCTACCATGGGACTATGGTGGAAGTGGATGAGGGTATGACACTTACCTCTCTTCATTTTACCTTGGGATGGATCTAGGGTATGGAGAGTAAGGTGGGTAGGAAGCAGGAGAGAGGAGAGAGGGAACCAATTCCCATCCCCTCTTTGACCTAGTGGCTATGACATAGATAGGAGCAAGAGTACAACCTACTATAATAATTTCTTAGGGATTAATCCAATTGGGATGCCCTAAAATCTGTTTTGTAGCGAGGGAGGAGGATTTCCTTCAATGTTAAATGGAAAGGAAAGCATAATACTCACCCTCCTTGCTAGGAATTGGAGGATTTGGGTCTTAGAGATGAGAAGGGTAAGACATGGTACTAAACATAGTGTCCAAGGCCAATAAATAATTGAAACTCTCCTTGGGGTAAGTGTCCTCGTGACCATAAGGATACACACGCACATGCACCCTGAAGACCTTGACTTGCCAACTGGAAAAGTTTGAGAAACCTATGACCATAGGAATACACACCCAAATGGAGGACACATCGGTCTTCCAATCTCCATGGTTGTGAAAGTCTGGAGGTTTTGGTTGAGGATTCAAACTAATACCTCTCAAACAAGGGATCCAAAAGAGGAGAGGTCTTTCCATGAATGGCTTTGAAGAAGACCTAATGAGTGGTTTGTATAGGCTAGAGGTTTGGGTGAAGCACGGGAGGTTTACGTTGGGGGTGCTTCACGAAGGTAGGTTTGGGTGAGCTGGTTGAACCCTATGTGATGGACCACCAGGGAAACTACATTTTGGAGAGACCTTTATCAGTCCTTAAAGGGTCTTTAGAGTTGTTCCTAGAGGTGGCCTGTTCATGTCCTTTATTAAGGAATGAGACCTTGTGCTAGTTGTTCATTAATAATTGGGTGGGGGAATGCCTCACACAAGTATTGATTATTTATAATACCTAGGAGGACTTTAATTTCACTATTAATCTTTAATACCCACTCCTTTAGGTTTTAGAAATCTATATAGAAGGTTTGGGAGGGTTTGAGTGAAGGAATAGGGGGGGAAAAGTTGTAGTTGGCCTTTAGGAATTTCATTCCATATAAATGAAGACCATAGGGTACTTCTCGCTTAGGTGTCATGATTAAGACCATCATGCTAGATGGCATGAAATATGATCATATAGGCCGATCACAAAGGCTGGTGCATAGGACGATCATGTAGACTGGCATGCAGGCTGATCACGCTTTCCATGTAGGCATGTGCATAGGTACCTTGTGCATTGACTATGTTTTATAGAACCTGGGAAAATTTCCTTTAGAGGCCTTTTTGATCATAGAACTTCTTGATTTTTCTTATTTTATTCTTGATAATTTATTTCCATCTTCACCTTTTCATCCATGTGATGAAACAAAGTGTCAACAAAATCCCCCCCTTAGGATTGGATTTGATCGAAAGTAGAGGGCCTGATCCTGAGGTAAAGGGATCAAAAGAAGGGATAGTTTTCATATAAAATTTGTGTTGGATTTCTACACTAGTTTTCCACTTATGTCTTCCACATAGGTGGGGAATGTATGAAGGCCACGTTGAGAGGCTTCCCTATCTAAAAATAGGTCCCTCATTCCGACGGTTGAGCCTCATGACTCTATACTTTTAGGTCTCGATGTGCTAGTCTCTCATGCCGACCCTCCAATGATATTTTTTTCTAAAGGATTGTTCATAAAGAAATGGTATGTAGATGTTTTCATGATGCATATTATTAGGTGAATGACTTTCATGGGGGTCATGAGCACCGATCCCGCGTGAAGCACTTGCACGACTATTTTTCTCTACTTTTGAAATCTTTTCCATAAAATCAACTTGTTATTAATGAAAACTTAGTAACTATTTATAAGTTCAATGGACGCTAAAAATACTAAAGTTTTTGATAAAAAATGTGGAAAGACCATCAAGGAGATGATGAAAATGACAGGGCACACCTGCTTTGATGTTTTCGATACTACTCTACCTAATTTGGAGAGTCATTTAAGGAAATACCATTGTGATTTCCCTGAGACGATCTATCAGTCACTTTGTGGCCATGGTCACATGAAAGATGTCTTGATACCAACCTCTAAGAACTATACTCCTCTATCATAGTTTCAAGACAATAAGAATTTCACAATTTCCAACATTTCCAGCATGTGTGCATATATTAATGTTGGTACATCATCTATAGCTTGAGTCATGCACCATAGCTACTGTTCTCTAGATCTGAACCCTAAAACACCTGAATTAAAGAAACACTATTATTTATCCACCTTATATGATTCCCAGACCGATCAGTAAAAGGGTTGGAATAAATATTAGGACTTCTGCCCGCGAGGGGGTGTCAATCCTGCACGAATGTGGGTATATTGGGTAAGATAAACTTTTGCATAGTTTAAAAAGGTGATATAAGAAATTCGAATTTTTGAGGTGATGTGGGAAAGGAAGAATTATGTATATAGGAATACTGAATTCATTCTTGAGCTAATGTGTAGATGGAGCCTATAGAAAAACTCTTTCTATATAATGTATGGAGAGGTCGAAATCAGTTTTCGAGATGTCCATAAGATCTCTAGGGTCCCAATTCTTAAAGACATATATGAAAATTCATCCCTCTAAAGGAATAATGGGGTGATATTGAAAGTAATACACCATTGGTATATGATCTACTAAAAATGGATGGGGAAATTATGGAGGAAGATCCCCGTATGAGGAGGGGGGCATCTATACTGATGTGTGGATGAGAACTTTCCTGGAACCGAAGGGGAAAGGTACCACTTGAAAATTCCCAACTGCATGCCGCAATACAGTGAAGAAAATTTCTCTTGGTATATTATGTACAACATTAGAAAAAACGGAGTACAAAAAATGTGGGTACAAGCCCAGGTCCTGTGTTCCTGCGAAGACATGTCTCGAATGCTTTCTACCCATGTGTCTTAGTGCTTACCAACTGCCCATCTATGATTATAATGGTGGCATAAGACCGGGGATGTTTTTTCTATGGAGGATAATTTGGTGGAGAAGAAGTTTGTGGGGTTGGATATCCCTGTCCTGGTGAAAATTTATGGAAGCCTACTGCACGTTCATGTAAGGAAGGATCCATTCATAATTATAGGACCATTTTAATTATTATTGGGATGGGTATACACCTACTTTAAATCCTATTCTATGTTAATTAGGGTCAATGTCTGTGGGATCCCATTTCGTCCATATGTTTAGACCGTCTCTTGTATCCCGCCCCTATATCGAAAACCTAGTGAGACCCTATTGAGGTTGAGCCTGGTCAAGGAGTCTAATCTCTTCTTGTATAGGGAACCACCTACTGGGAGATTCACTAATGACGTGAATGATATTGACCAGATAAGATCATATATGATGGACTTTAGGGATAGTGTGATAGAGAATAATATTAACAATGAAGTTATATGCAAGGCGTCTGATCCATATTGGTTTTCATGCCAATTTAAATGCCTGAAAAAAATAACCCTATCTCCTCCAGTGCTTGTTTGAGATGAAAATAATCCAATGGTAGCCCAATAGCTATGGATTCTTACAACCATGGAGTTGAATCAGGTGGTGATCAACCTATCTCAAATGGGTGTTACCAGTGGATTGGCCTAATAGTATGCTAAGGCATGGATTGCATCATACTCTGAAGGGGTGTTAGGAAGATCAGTTCCTTGAGTCAAGGATGGACCATTTCCTAAATGTAGAAAATGAGGGGTAAATGATTCTCCTCTAAAAGATAATGATTATTATCTCATGGGGGATGCTTCATCCTCTTTGGAGGATGTATATGATGAGGCCCCAAGTTCATCCAAACGATATCATGTGAGATTCAGTCTACCAGACAGAATCAAAAGGGCTACACCAACTGAGATTTCACCTAGGCGGTCCAGTCACTGTCGATAAGTGGAGACCTGAGATCCATTTTCTCATCCTCCATATATTATGGAATGGATTGAGAAGGCCATAAAATCCAAGGTTTCTTAATCATCCTCAAGGAAGGATGGGTTAAATTTAAAATTCATATGACCGTAGGTAGTGAAATTCTGGAAAGACAAGTATTCTGATACTGAAATTACATGGTCACTCCTTCACACTGGGTTAAAGATTATGTGTATAGGATATTATCAATCCCAAACCAACCATTTATTCTAGGATAATCCCACTAAGGTGTGGATTTATATTAAGGGAGATAGATATTCTCATTTACGCAATGGAAAACCAGATTCCGGCTACGAGATGGGTAGAGGATATGATGAAATGATGCAGTGCTGAAGGGGTTGACCATTCATCTTCGTAGCAATGGTTTGATTATGTCAATACAAAGTATTTAAGTCATCCATTTCTTATATCTTATTTTTCTCTTCATTTATTTTACCTGGAACGGAGCACTATTAATGAGAGGAAGGTCATTATGATTAGAAGTGGGACAAGGGGAAAAAAATGAGGTTCCATCACCAAAATATGGCCAAATGGAACCCCTCTTGGGGGGTGATGAATCACCCATTGAAATGGGGGAACTATCCCCATGATAGTGAACAATGGTGGATGACATGGTGGGTGAAATCCCATTATTTCTTGTAATACCTATCTTTGAGGAGGTTGATGTTAGTCCCCCTCCTTCAAAAAAGATGAAAAAGAAGGAACACCTATGGTTGACATATATGGGTAAATGTGTCACTAGTATTTGTAAGTCATCATGGTACGATTAATCTCTACTTTATACAGAACAAGTGTCTAAATCCATTTGGATTTTAGGAACTTCTTCCCTCTGTTCTCTCAAGGGGGTTACAAATGAGAATCAAATAATGGAAGAGGGTGATTTGGATAACGAACTGATCCATCCTGATGAGTTAGATACCTTGACAGAAGAAATGCCAAGGGTTAGCGATACATCATCTTCTCCTGTCACTATTCCTGCAACTGTGGAGATGGAAGAGGAATCTGGTAATGTCAAAGGAACATCATAAGGCTTTTTGGATGATTAATTAATTTTCCCTTATGATATTTTAGGTATACCCCATAAACCGGAGAACCTTGTGATGGATAATACTGACCCTACATCTGTAATTAAGGAAGCTGTTTGGTGTCTCAATTCATCAGAGGAGGGTTCGAGGATGGGTCTTGAGCCAAATATTCCAATCATCTCAACAGGTGGGATTACCATAGGGTCCGTTAAGTCAATAGATTCCATGATAAAATCTTGGCATGACCTTTGATGAAATAATGGAACATATTTATATTCCTACTACTATAGAAGAATATGAGGCACTTAATAGTAAATTTAATGGACTTGAGTCTTTGTTTCTTGTGAAATCAATTTTTTAGGCATTATTATCTGATCATGATTGATTTTAATGAATAGTTATATCCATGGAGAATTTCTCAGTGATGAAACATGAACATGACATTAAAGTTCATTTTAGTCCAAATATGGAGGGGGAGTTGACTCAAGTGAACCTTGAAATGGGAAGTCTTCTAGAGCCTCATTTGGAAAATCTAGGGAAGACCGAGGAGAGTTCCTATCATCAAGAGGCTCCATCTAAAACTGTTGAAGGTAGGGAAGCTAGGTAGAAATATGCTTCATATGCTGACTTGTTACTAGGTGAGTTCCCCAAGCTGCTAATCAATCCCTATTTCTTTCACGAACTATATTTTTTTTAGTCTAACGACAAGTCTTGATTAATTTTAATTCCATCAACTTCTATGGGTAGGTATGGGGGAAAAAACCATATGTTAATGTATTTAGGACATGAACAAGAAATTGTTATTGATCAGGAGGGAATGGGGTAGTGTAATTTAAAAATTGCACTAATCTTGGATTACATTCCTCCCACTGATAGTAGTTCAGAGTCAGATTCAGAGCTATAGAAATATATTCATATCACATGCCATAAGGATTAATGGGATATATGAGAAATAATCTATGAGATTCCCCTTTAGGACCTTCCTTCATGAATCTAATGAATTTCAGTCCTATTTGTAATGATGTGTTATGGGGGATTTGGATACAATATGATTCATGCTTTTGTGAAAGACATAATTGACAAATAGAAGAAAGAGCATGAGCTTCAACAAGACCTTATAAAGGCGATGATTCCCAATATCATTGATGATCTCAAAGCTACATTATCCCAGGCAGAGGCCAACCATACTAAGAAGTTGGTGGAATGTAGAGAGTAGATTAATGATAAAACCATTCAAGTTTCTCACCATTAGTAGGAATAGGATGCCACTAAGGGGGAGCTTGTACAACTCCACCAATCATTTGAAGAATCCCAAACTGAAGGTTTGACTTCCATTGAGGCTACAACTAAATAACTTCAAAAGGTTAGGGAGACTAAATCCATTCAGTTAATTGGGCTTCATCAAGTGGATGATGGGGCTCAAGAGGCAATTCAACAGATGTAGAGTAATGTTGATGGTCTCTTGAAAAATATTGATGGAGAGACTCTATCCATTGGATTCTCTTCCAGTTTTTTTGTCTCATAAATGAAAAGAATTTTTTCCAATAATATATGCCTTAATCCCTTCCTTCCTTATATTATCATAACACAATATTGATTTTTTCCATGAAAAAAAGTATATTTGTATAATCCATAATGATGGGATGGAAGAAATTATCTAATTTTTTCCTTAGCTCTAGGGCCTAGAGAGTATAGGTCTACTATTTCTAGGGTCATATAGACAACCCTAAAAACATTGTATCTTTTGTTTCATCACCATATTTTTTTCCCTAATCTCATTATTAAAGATAATTAGTAGACAATACTTGGATTTTTGGTTATACCACCCTTTTTTGGTTTTTTGGCCTAAAAAGTTTTGTACCTTTTATCATTTTATCACTCAATATTTTTCCTAAACCATATTGAGTGAAGTTATAGTGACCTAAGACTTGACTTTTATGCAGATTACCCTTTGCAGGTTTTTAATCTTGTGAGTACTATGTCTCTTTGTATGTGAAGTTTAAAGTCATGCAGTCTTAAATGATGAGTCTAGTGTTTTTGGTCGAACAACTTCAAGAATAAGTTTTTGAAATAATGTCTCAAATAGGGATTATGGGAAAATAATGTTATGAAATTATTCATATATCCAGTGGGGATTATTGAGCCATGATTTTGCAGTTCCTAGATCTAAAACATGACATTAATGAATAGAGAAGATATCTCCCATTGAAGAAGTTACCACTGATCAACAAACCCATTTTGTGGGTTGTTTTATGTAAGGAAAACTAGGGTACATACTAAAAAGTCAATAATGAAATTATTTGTCCGACATGCTCTGAATTTGTTGAAAAATTTATGAAAATCCAATTGGGGCGTATTATAACATTGGCAGACAAAGAAGTTCTCATGAATTCAGAAATATTATTTCTGATGTAAAATGTTTAAGATTCAGAGTTATCAAGACCACGATGGGTGTTTTTTTTCCAAAGAAAGGTGTTTGAGAATAAATGGAACATCTGTATTAGTACTATCCATGAATGGGAAACTGCTCCTATATGAATTTGGTTCAAGTGGAGGAGGGTAAATTTTGTTAGATGGTCAATGTCAGGGGGAAGGCCACTTTCTAACAAAGGTAAAAGTATCATGTAGTTTAATATCTTGTGATCAAGAGATTAATCACCTAATTTAACATCTTATGGATAAGACATTATGCTATATACTTTAAAGTCATAAAATAATAAAATTATGCTCTGCAATTTAAATTTGTAGAGAGAGGACATTATGCTATGCATTTTAAAGTATTATAGTGGAGACATTATGCAATGTGGATTAAATTTGTACAATAAGGACATTATAGGGATATAATTTAAGGTTTTTATCTTTGACCAAAAAACTTATGATTATACCATTATTGTTAATTTGTCCAAACATGTGATACCATGTTCAGGTGTGGGAGGAGAAAGCTATAAGCTATGATTTTGGGACTTATGGATCTGAATATTGACATGAAAAAATGGATTATGACATTAAAGGAGGTATATCCCAATGATTAAGTTACTGCTGGTTAACAAACCTATTTTGTGGGATATTTTATGCAAGACCAACTAAGGCACATATTACATAATCAATAGGGGAATTCTTTGGCTCAAATGATTTAAAATTCATGAGAAACTTATGCAAATACAACTGGTGCGTATTATAGTATAGTTAGACAAAGGAATATTCAATAATTATGACATTTTATGACTAAAAATTATGGAGGTTTATTGAGATTTGTATTTACCTAGGCATAGGGTTTGGTTTGTGGGAGGAAAGTACTTGAATAGGGAAAGGGTATTTCAAGTCAAAATTTCCAAAGAATCTGGGGGATTGGTTTTCTACGCGGGTCTGATACAAGAATAGGAAGTATGGTGCCTTTAGTTTCAGGTCATATGACTAGGACCATAATATCATATAAATGAAGAATTATATGTGAAAAAATGGTCCAAGTCCCTTCTAGTATGATTTGAACACATGAAGGATAGAATTGTAAAACATGGTCTTGGGGGATTTCAGTTTAGGAGAGAGGACATGGGAAAAAAATTCTAGGGATGATCACTAACCTGTGATCATGGTTTCTATCATATTTTCATCAAAGATTATAATGATAGAAAAGGATTCTCCCAATGAAGAAGTCAAAACTGGTTGATAAACCTGTTTTGTGGGTTATTTTATGCAAGAAAAAATGGGGTGCGTACTGCATAGTCTAACTATGGCATCCTTTGGAAGATCAGACCATTTTTTGGTCTGTCTTATGAAAATCCAATTAATGAATATTACAACATAGTCAGGAAGAAGAGATCTCGTGCATCAAACATTTTTCCAACATAAGTTGAGGAAATATTATAAATATCCGAAAATGGTCAAGATTAGGGGTATGTCGTTTGTAAGGGAGTTTTTGAGGCATAAATGAAGAATTTGGACCACCATTGGCCATGAGTTGGAAGTACCTTGAATATATCAAACTCATATATAGATGTAGAACATCTATGTTTCCTTGGTGGGCTTTTTAATGATAGACCCAAAATAAAATCTCCTACATGGATCATTGTTTTTATGCAGGAAAGGAGAAAATCTTATTCAACCTGTGGTTGGGATTAGGATATGAGGCCTAGGTGTCACAACACATCCTTTTGGGACAATAATCAAGACAAACGTAGTTCTAAATTGAATATCACCCACATTGATTGAATTCATAGGTGGAGGAAATGGGTTTTTTTGTATACCGGTTCATGCATAGGGTGATAACCCATGTTGGATCCTCTCATGTGCATCTGACTCATACATGGGAGAGTAGGGTATTTACCATATTTTTTTGTATCTAGGTCCAATATTGGAGCTTCATATGTCACTACATATCACATTAGAATGAGGATCAAGCTACATGTAGTTTTTAGGAGATCATGTAGTTTATCATCATGCGATGAGTACATCTGGTGTTCCTTTTATGATCTTGTAGCCAGGACCATTGTAACCCCAATCCAAATTGATATTCCTTAATAATGTAGGGGAACTTATTTTCCAAATTTCTAAGCCCACGTGAGCTATACATGGTTTTATAAACAAGGGGGGGGGGAAGGATTCTTCTACAACACAAGGAAAACACAAGTGAAGGATAGGGTAACTAAGACTCTGTGGAGGCTGGGCCAGGAGGTATGGTCTAGGTGTATTTGTGAATATCATTGAGATGAAAGTCAATCCATACAAAGTACTTGATCTCCCATGTAGTTTAACATCATGTGGTAAGGATAAAGAAGAACCAATGTGAAAGGAAGACAATGTTGCATTTGGGCCAGGTTATAGGACCCGGGTGTGACTACGTATCTTACTAGGGTAAGAATAAAGACACACATAGTTCTTGAAGATGTTTCTTATGTAGGTGTGATCCATACATGGGGAAAAATGGATTTTTAATAGTGGCTGGACTTGAGATTAGAGATCTGGGTGTCACTTTGTATCTTGCTGAAACATGAATCATGCCACTCATATTTCTTGAAGATGGTTCCCCACACCAACTAGGTTTTTAAAAGGGTTATGGGTCTTTAATATTTTCCTAATTTATGGTTGGGCCCAAAACATGAGGTATAGATGTTACCATGTATCTCATCATAATGAGATCCAAGATATATGTTGTGGAAAAAGGTTCCCTTTGTAGATCTTGTTCGAACATAGGTCAAAGAGGGATTATATTATTTTATTCATGGATTGGCCTAAGGATAGAAATTTGGGTGTCACTACGTATCCCATTAGAAATGAGAATCCAGGAACATATAGTTTTTGGAAAGATTATGTAGTTTACCATCATAAGATGAGGATGATGGTTAGGAAATTTATCATCTTGCAATAAGGATGTGAAAATGTTGGGGCTTATACCTTGAAAAAGGGGGCCCAAAAGGCATTATGGAGTGGTGATGATGTAAGTGGGGATTATATAGGAGAGATTCCCAACTTTTTTTCCTTAAGTATGGCCAAGATGTCATCTCAACCCACTGAGGGGTTAGAGGGATGTTATTGGGACCTAAAGCTGAGACAAAGGTCCATTTTTAAGGGGCCATGAGGGATATCTCAACTCATGGTACATAGTGAGTTTCTTAACATCAAATGAAAAGGATGTTAACCATGCAGTTTAATTTCATGCGATAAGGATTATGGTTGTCTTGTAGTTTTATGACATATGAATAGGACCATATGTGATTCATTTTATTATTGTATGACAAGGGAGATTATGACACAAAGTTTAATGTCACAAGGGCATGAACATTACATCATTCCTTTTAAATTCATATAATAAAGATCCACTAGACAATTTAGCATCAAACAACTTGGACGTATATAGTTCTATGTAGTTTAACGTATTACAACTAGGAAAAATGTGGTGCAATACAATTTAACTTCATATAGCTAGGATGAATGTGGTGTGATTACATGAAATATTTATTCAGGAACCTTACATTGGTTGGAGTTGTAATGAGCCCTCCATCCATTGAGATTAATGAATAAGACCCATTAGAGTGAATCTTATGTATAAAGTGAGGTCGCTTCTACTTTGGATCGTGCTTTGGAGGCTTCTTTTCTGGTATCATTGGGTTCCTAAGGACCAGTACGAATTATCCTATGAATGGAGGTGGGCCTTCTTGTTGAAAGCTCACACTATCATATTCTGATAGGCTTCTAAGTAATGAAATGTGTGTAGTATTTTTTCATCCAGTCACTCTAATTAATCTAGTTGTTTTTGGGATTTTTCATCTTTATATAACTGATTACAGATGAAAACACAGAGCAATGAAAAATGAACCTCAATGGGTAGGACTACTTTTTTCCTATATACCTGTAAATACGGGGTCATCCGTGTGGCAGTAAGAATCATAGTCCATCAATACCATAAGTCATTCAAGAGCTTTCCAGGACAATATTTCTTATCTTTATCTACCATATTTTGGAGTGTGTTTTATAGAGTCTTGTTTGAAGCCTCTATCTATCTATTTGATGATGCATGATAGCGGGTTGAATGGTTGGATTTGATATTATAGTCTTGATATAGATTTTCCACCTCATCAGAACATAAATTGGTGCCATTCGACTTCAGTTTGGTATGAGGGACACTAAATCTGGTAATGATATGGGATTTTACATAGCCAATTATGATTTTCCCCTGACTTCTTTGTAAGGTATTACCTAAAACCATTTGGAGAAGAAATCGGTAGTAGTAAGGATGTACATGAACTGCTTGGATGTGGTTAGAGGGTATGAATCCACTACATCGATTCCCTATATGGAAAATGGAAACAATCATTTGGATGTATGTACATCTCTGGGGGTTGTTGGATGAAGTTGGAATGCACCTGGTAGCAATGAAACTCTTGGTGAATTCTCTGCAATCCTTCATCATTGAAGGTTGGAAGTATCTAAGTCTTCATATCTGATCAGAAATCATGTATCCTGACTAGTGTGCACCACAAGTGTAACACCCCAAGCTTCCATGGTACACTTCTCTTTGAATAATACAATAGTGTGTGTTGTATGCAACTTCGAGTTCTAACACACCACAACCAATCAAAATAGCCGTTATGAATAGTAATACCCAATTTTTGAAATTTTATAAATTTTATCTTTCAAAATGGACTTCATTTTTGGATTCAAAATATCGAAATTCGCTTAGTGTGAATTTTTGGTATTTTTCTGAAAACTTTCAATTTTTGTTGAATAGTGAAAAACACTGAGTTATAGTTTAAAATAGATTTTTTATTTAAATAATTTTTTATTTTATTTAAATTTATTTTACATCAAAATAGATACATAATACCAATATAAGTTCAATGAAATTCATTGGAGTTAGTTTAAAATAATTTTAGATATATAAAAATTTTATTGAACCTTTCACCGTCTTTTACTGACCTCCTTAGAGAATTTGAAAATTCACATAAAATTTAATCTTACCACTTCTGTGAGTGGAATTTCAAAAATCTTAGATACACAGTTGATATCATTAAGAAAAATGTGGTTCAATAAGATGAAAATAATTTTTGGTGAATAGTAACTTTTTACTTTTATTTACCACGGTTAAAAGTAAATAGAGTATTTAAGGGTAAAATTGATATTATTATTAAAATAAAACATGTACTATTTCTATTGGATAAGTGTAATTCGACCAAAAACAAATTTAGTAATAAAATATGAACCTATTTGGTCCACTTGGAATAGATTAAGACATTTATTATTATTTATTTCAAAGAAGAGTTAAAAGAGTTAAAATCAATGTTTAATAACTAAACATTTTTAATATTGGGTTACACATAAGATAAATTAGACTATAAATATTCATTATAAATATAAAAAGATTTCCTACATAATGGTATTTTATTTATATTTTTTAGACATTAAATAATTTAATTTATTTATGACACAATAATGATGCAGTAATTACCTAATTAATAAAATATTAAAATAATTGATATTATAAGTATCCAAATAAATGTAATTTGAGACTTTTTATGAATTAAACCAATTTTATAGGTTAATATGACATATTAGGGTTGGTTAGATAAATTCTGTTCGAAGTAATAATGCTGCTATGAATTTAGCAAAAACAAAATACCAAATAGTTTCAAAATTGACATAAAAGAGTTTTTAAAACAAATATTATATTATTAATTGATATTATATTCCTAAAAATATAAGGTTCGCCCAAAATACTTATATAATGATATTTTTATCATTAATGAACCACTTGGGGTTCACTTGAAAGTATATAGTAAGTTTATTAACCATATAATATAAAAATACAAAGAGGCATGGTAAATGTCAAACTATTTAACTAAAAGTTAAATATAAAAGATAAGGTTAATATAGTGACCCAAACCTATCTAAAACCTATTGGTTGAGTTATTTTCGACCCATCCCCACCTTATCCTTTAAATAATCCATTTTTGATCCATTAGAAACCGAAAATGAGTTTATTATAAAATAATATTTCTAGATTTTCCTAAGGTGTCCCTCACCCATTTTATAAAAGGGCACCCCCCTTCTCTCTAATTCACACCTTCAAATCCATTTGGATCGGCCAAAACCTACCCAATTACCCTATAAACTTTCCTACCTTCATCCTATAGGCCTTACTTTATTTATAAATCCAACCTAAGGATCTCTTTTGATTAAATCAAAAAAAAGAACCTGAAGAAGAGGTAAATATGCCATCACCTCTTTCAAGTTCCTTTCTTCTTCCACTTCCATTTTATTTGTTGTTTCCATTAAAAAATAATAACTCCGGTATCTTATATATAATATGATGTTATTATAAATATGGTACATCCAAATTCATTATTCTATCAATCCTTTGAATGACATGTCACCATACGTGCGTACGTACGACTTACCGTCTCCACGTCGTGGTGTAATTGTTATTCAATACATTATTATTTGGATGGTTATAATAATGATGTGTAATTGATGTAATTGATGTAAATAATATCAAAAGAATGATATTGTCGCTCGTGCCTACGTACAGATTACTGTCTCCACGAACGCGATGAGATTCATTCCCCATCGTATCCATTCAAGACTAATTTTCATTAGATGATTAAAAATAATGTTTAAAGACTTGATATCATTCTGTATATGAATAAGATACATCCCATCCATAACAAATATGAATTAAATAACAAAGAATATAATGGAAAAGGAATCCATTAACACCCAAAATGACGATAATACTAAGATATTATTAACAAAGAAATGTTAAAAGATCATATATGATATCATATTAATGTATATGATTATTGTATAATTTAATAACAATTATTTCACCATTATACAGGAGGTTAACCTACCCTCGACCAAGAAAAAATATAAGGTAAGGGTTAATTCTACAATCTCTTCATTATTTGAGGTTGTTTATATGTAATTATCTACTGGGACCTCTTTATCAATCACATACATGTTTATTAAAAATGTATTTCAAAACATTATTACTATTTTATAGAATATGGTTTAAAGTCATTTATACCCTTGTTTGAATTTTATAATATGTTTATAAAGTAATCTTTCCGTCGTTTTCCAAACAAGGTCTTTCATATCCTTTTCAACAAAGTTAAGGTAAGAATGTCTTTTTTAACTTATACGGCGGGTGCAGCTATTTTCCACCATTATAACATCGTTGAAGATTACCTTAAAATATTATAAGAATATTCCAAAAAATAATTGTTTTCTTTTATAATTACATGACTTTGAAATGATTTCAAAATAGAAAGAGATATTTCTCTAAAAATGCTTTGATTTCATCTATGTCAACATCCTTTGATGGATTTTAATATTATTTGATCTTGATTTATTATGATACAAAACTTTCATATTGTATTGAAGGTTTTGTGATATGTTTGACAGTGTATGTGTTATTTTCATACCATTCATGGTTTATGGATAAAGTATTGACATTTTGTATGCCAGTTTTAATATGAATGTTTATGTTATGTTTAAACCTTTTCATATGAGGAATGAATTGGACTTAGTAAGTGATGAGTGGATCCCGCTATAGCTCCTCGATGCATCAGTAGGTCTCATGAGACAAACTAGTGTCTTGGCACAAGGCCTTGA
Organism: Viscum album; assembly: GCA_963277665.1. Taxonomy (NCBI): domain Eukaryota; kingdom Viridiplantae; phylum Streptophyta; class Magnoliopsida; order Santalales; family Viscaceae; genus Viscum; species Viscum album. Next base: position 1,973,419,934 of record OY728125.1, on the reverse strand, counting down.
CAAAATCTTATTTGTAGTCTTGGCACAAGGCCTTGACTTTGTGGTCATGAAAGTCTGGCATTATGCATTCAATCATTATGAAAGTGTATATTGACATTGCTTGTGATTATTAGACTAGTATACTATCCATGTGAGTGACTAAATGGCATTATTTTGATTTATATTTTCTATATTATGATGAAGTTTATGTTGAGAAGGCTTTTGTTTTAGTCTTATACATTGCCTTAATTTTTTACGCATATTTATGAAAGTTTCTGCTATATTGTTATCCTTACCGAGCATCTGATCTCACCCCTTTCTATGTTTTATTTTTCCTAGGATGTGAAGAAGTATTTTATGAATGACCTACAGTGATAGTATATATGATCTTAGTGTTGTCTATGGAAACAATGTTGTTGTAGTTTTCCATTTTATGATGTAATGTAAACCTTATGAATGTATCTAGTATTTCCAAGGCTACTAAACTGATCGATATTTCGAGCCTTGATCTTTTGTGATCATGCCAATGATATGTAATAATGCACCGAATCTGGGTAACTGGGGTCAGGGCATTACAGTTGGTATTAGATGAAGTTTAGTACAAACCTTGGAAACTAGATTTAGATAAACTCTGATTAGAACACATAGCCCTAAGATAGAATTTGAGGATTAGTATAGAAGAACTTCCTAGAATTTTGGTATTATAGAGATTTTGTGAGTCTTCCAATAAATAAATCCCTATCTAGATACGAGAAAGTAGAAGTGGCTCTATCACAGATGTACCTAGGTGTAAGACCCGAAAACAACGCTTTGATCTAGACTTGAACAGAAACTGGTGCACGACAACGGGACTTGCTGCACTCTTTGTTACGACACTCCCAGGGGATATGCTTAGGATAATTATTATTTTATTTAAAAAAAATTATGAAGGATTTATGAGTATATACCTCTTCAAAGAAAATATTTTTATGATTATGGATTATATCCATAAACTGTTCAATTTACATTAGGTATTTTAAAAGTTTGGAATTATTCATTGCAATTCATAAACTAACCTAGTGTATGCCATTGTATAGAAATGGCACCCAGTAAAAGGAATGTGAACTCTAGCAATACTTATGATCCAAAGATTAAGAATGATCATATCTTCCATGGTATTAAGCGAACATTTAGAAGGGAAATAGTCTCCCATTTATTCTCAACATATGAAGAAATAGTATCATGTGTTAATTAGATAAGTAAATAATTCTATGAGTCTTATGGCTTTGAAGGGAAGCAAGAGAAGAAAAGGATGGAAGAGAGAATGATGGATAAAGGGAAGACGGAAAAGAAGGATTTTACCATATGTGATAACTGTGGAAGGAATCACCTTGGTAAATGCTTGAAGGGAATGGGAGTCTGTTACAAGTGTAGTGAAAAAGGCCACCAAGCTCGTGATTTCAAGGGGAAGAAGGAGATTGTCGTTGTCGAATGCTACAATTATAGAGAGAGGGGGCATTATGAAAATGAATGTCCTAAGAGTCATGAGAACTTACCTCAAAAAGGCAAAGGGATCAAGGCCAACCTTATTCTATCACTACTACTGAGGTTGAAGCACCAATAGATATGGTGGAAGGTAATCTAATGGTTTCCTCAAGTTCAGCCAATGCTTTATTTGATTTTGAATCATCGCATTGTTTCAGATCTTCCTAGTTTGCTAAGAAAATTAGATATTTCCAACTTGATTTAACAAGGGATTTATCAGTCAAAACTCCTATGGGAATTATCATTGCAATAAAGTTTTGTGAATCAGTCCCCATTAGGGCATATAAATGTTCTTTATCTGCTGATCTCATCGTCATACCCATGATTAAATTTGATATAATCCTCGGTATGTATTGGCTTTCGGACCATTATGTACAAATTTATAGTAAGAAGGAGGTTACAATTTTTGATGATGATAAGGAGTACCTTATCTTTAGATCAGAAATGCCACCACCTAATTCTTATCTAGATCCACCCCCAGTAGCTCAACTAAATTCAATTATTGGGGAAGAAGAGAATGAAACAACTGTGAGTGAGGAAAATAATGTTCAAATAGAATATGTACCTATTGTGCAAGAGTATGTTGATGTATTTCCAGAGGATTTACCTGGACATCATCCAGAATGAGAAATTGTGTTTTCCATTGATTTAATTCCTGGTTCAAGGCCCATATCGAAGACCCCTTAAAGAATTGCCATTGTGGAATTAGTGGAACTAAAGAAACAACTAGAGGAATTGAGTAATAAAGGATTTATTCTCACTAGTGTTTCTCTATGGGGAGCCCCTATCCTTTTTGTTAAGAAGAAAGATGGATCTATGAGGCTGTGCATTGTCTACCGGGAGATCAATTCTATAACAATAAATAATAGGTATCCCCTACCTCACATTGATGATTTATTTGAACAACTTCATGGAGATCAATAATTTTCACAGATTGAACTTCGATCTGGATACCATCAGTTGTGCGTGAATAAGGAAGAGATTCGGAAGACATCATTTTGAACTAGGTATATGCATTACGAATTTACAGTAATGCCTTTTGGATTGACTAATTCACCCTCTATGTTCATGGATCTGATGAATAGAGTTTTAAAGGAATATCTTGAAGACTTTGTAGTGGTATTTATTGATGATATATTGGTATAATCCAAAATCTACGAAGATCATGAAAATCACTTGCGCATTATCCTGTAGACTCTTAGAATATATGAATTATATGGGAAGTTTAGCAAGTGTGAATTATGGTTCCAAGAGATTTCTTTTCTTGGCCATATTGTCCCTAAGGATGGAATCTCTGTTGATCCTTCTAAGACAAGATCCATCCAAGAATGGCCAACACCGATGAGTATAACTGAGGTACGTGGTTTTATTGGTTTAACAGGTTATTATCGACGTTACATTCAGAATTTTTCCCGGTTGGCTAACACATTAACAAAGATCACACGAAAAGGGGTTAAATTTTAATGGACAAAAGAGTTTTAAGAATATTTTTAAGAACTGAAGAGAAGATTAGTCAATGCTTATATATTGACTCTACTATCCAGAATGATGAGTTTTTTATTTATAGTGATGTTTCAAAGAAAGGACTTGGTTGTGTCCTTATGTAGAATGATAGAGTTATTGCATATGCATCACGATAACTAAAAATTCATGAGAAAAACTATCCTACTCATGATCTTGAGTTAGCAGCTGTAATAATTTCTTTGAAGATTTGGAGACACTATCTCTATGGTGAAAAATGTGGGATATATACCGATCACAAGAGTTTGAAGTATATTTTATAACAGAAAGAACTCAAAATGAGGTAAATGCGATGGATTAAACTACTCAAGAATTATGATTGCATAGTACACTACCACCCTGGGAAGGCAAATAAGGTGGTAGATGCTTTGAGTAGAAAAGATCATGGAGTTTTGAACAAGATGAGAGTTGAAAGGGGTCATATTTTCATGGATCTAGTAAAGATGAATATGGGAATAACCATGGGAGGTGAAACATCAATTCTTTTTTAAATGGTTTCCACACCATCTTTACTAGAAAGGATAAACAATTCTCAAACCAATGATGAGGATTTTCAAAAGAAGATTAAAGCTGTGAATGATGGGAGATTGAGTGACTTTATGTATGAAGATGGAATTTTTAAATTTGGGAAGAAACTTTGTGTTCCCGATATTCCAGATCTAAAAAGGGAACTTTTGGACGATGCTCATAGTTCCAATTTCTCTATACACCCTGGTAGCACCAAAATGTATAGAGATTTGAAGGAAAATTTTTGGTGGGACAACATGAAGAGGGAGATTGATGATTTTGTGTCAAGATATATGGGTTTTCAACAAGTAAAAGATGGAAGGTAATATCCTGGAGGAGTCATGCAACCTCTTCCCATACCTGAGTGGAAATGAGATGATATCATGATGGACTTTGTCATGGGACTGCCAAAGACTTCTAGAAGGAACGATGCAATATGGGTCATTATTGATCGTCTTACCAAGTCAGCACATTTTCTTGCTATAAGGGATGATTTACCACTTGAAAATCTAGATAGAATATATATTAATGAAGTTGTGAGACTTCATGGAGTACCCCTATCGATTTTTTCTGATTGTGATCCACGTTTTACATCAAGATTCCGGAAAAGTATTCAGAAAGCCCAGGATACTGAGCATCATTTGAGCACTGCCTACCACCATCAAACTAATCGACAATCAGAATGGACTATTCGAACCTTATAAGATATGTTGAGATCTTTATCACTTGAATTTTAAGGTATGTGGGATCAATATTTACCTCTGGTAGAATTCTCCTATAACAATAGCTTCCATTCAAGTATTCAGATGGCACCATATGAAGTGTTATACAGAAAGAGATGTCATACACCATCCTGTTGGGATGATGTTGGTGAAATAAAACTCATAGGCCTAAAAACTGTGGAGGAAACGATGTAAAAGGTGAAGGTAATCCAAAACCACATCAAGGCATCTCAAAGTAGGCAGAAGAGCTATGCTAAAAACCGAAGGAAGGATTTGGAATTTCAGGTAGGAGATCATGTTTTCTCGAAGGTATCCCCATGGAAGGGTGTTATACATTTCGGTAAGAAGGGAAAATTAAGTCCCAGGTACATCAGACCTTTCGAAATTCTAAAACGAATTGGGGATATAGCCTACCGCTTGACAATGCCGCCAAGTCTCTCCAAAGTCCATGATGTGTTTCACGTATCACTGTTGAGAAAATACATGCCTTACCTAACACATGTACTCACCTATGATGAATTAGAACTGGAACCCGATCTGTCTTATTGCGAAGAGCCTGTCAAGGTTCTTGATACAAGAGAACAAGTGCTGAGAAACCGAACAACTCGTCTAGTAAAAGTTCTATGGAGAAACCATAAGGTGGAAGAGGCAACGTGGGAACTCGAGGAACTTATGATGAAGAACCACCCAAGTATTTTTATGCAGTAATACTCTAGAAATTTCGAGGATGAAATTATTTGAAGTAGGGGAGAATGTAACGCCCCAAGCTTCCACGGTATGCTTTTCTTTGAATAATACAATAGCGTGTGTTGTACGCAACTTTGAGTTCTAACACACCCAACCAATCAAAAAGACTTTATGAATAGTAATACATACTTTTTGAAATTTTATAAATTTTATCATTCAAAACAGACTTCATTTTTGGATTCGGAATATCGAAATTAGCTTAGGGTAAATTTTTGGTATTTTTTGAAAACTTTCAATTTTTGATGAATAGTGAAAAACACTGAGTTATAGTTTAAAACCGATTTTTTATTTAAATAATTATTTATTTTATTTAAATTTATTTTAGGTAAAAATAGATACATAAAACCTATATAAGTTCAATTTAATTCATTGGAGTCAGTTTAAAATAATTTTAGATATACAAAAATTTTATTGAACTTTTCACCGTCTTTTACCCATCTCATAGGAGAATTTGCAAATTCACATAAAACCTAATTTTACCGCTTCTGTGAGTGGAATTTCAAAAATCCGAGAGACACGGTTGATATTAGTAAGAAAAATGTGGTCAAATAAGATGAAAATAATTTTTTTGGTGAATAGTAACTTTTTACTTTTATTTACCACTTCTAAAAGTAAATAGGGTATTTAAGTTTAAAAATGATATTATTATTACCCTAACACATGTTCTAATTCTATTGGATAGGTGTAATTCGACCAAAAACAACTTCAGGAATAAAATATTAACCTCTTTGGCCCACTTGGATTATATTAGGACATTTATTATTATTTAATTCAAAGAAGAGTTAAAAGAGTTAAAATCAAAGTTTAATAACTAAAACATTTTTAATATTGGGTTACACATAAGATAAATTTGATTTTAAATATTAATTAGAAATATAAAACTATTTCCTATATAATTATATTTTATATATATTTTTTAGACATTAAATTATTTAATTTATTTATGACCCAATGATGATGAAGTAATTACCTAATTATTGAAATATTAAAATAATTGATATTATACATATCCAAATAAATGTAATTTGAGACTTTTTATAAATTCCACTAATTTTCTAAGCTAATATTACATATTAGGGTTGGTTAGATGAATTGTGTTTGAAGTAATAATGCTATTATGAATTTAGACAAAACAAAATACCAAATAGTGTCAAAATTGACATAAAAGAGTTTTTAAAACAAATATTATATTAATAATTGATATTCTATTCCTAAAAATAAAAGGTTCGGCCAAAAGACTTATTTAATGATTTTTGTATCATTAATTATGCACTTGGGGATTTCTTGGAAGTATATAGTAAGTTTATTAACAATATAATATAAAAATACAAAGAGACATTGTAAATGTCAAACTATTTAACTAAGAGTTAAATATAAAAGATAAGGTTAATATAGTGACCCAAACCTCGCTAAAACATATTGGTTGAGTGGTTTTAGACCCATCCCCACATTATCCTTTAAATAATCTATTTTTGATCCATTAGAAACAGAAAATGATTTTATTATAAAATAATATTTCTAGCTTTTCCTAAGGTGCCCCTCATCCATCCTATAAAAGGGAACTCCCCCTTCTCTCTAATTCACACCTTCAATTCCATTTGGCTCAGACAACCCCTACCCAATTAACATCTCAACTATCATACCTCCATCTTATAGGCTTTCTTTTAGTCAGAAATCCAACCTAAGGATCCCTTTTGATCAAATCAAAAGGAAGAACCTGAAGAAGATGTAAATATTTCATCACGTCTTTCAAGTTCATTTCTTCTTCCACTTCTTTTTTCTTTGTTGTTTCTATTCTAAAATAATAAATCCAGAATCTTATATATACTATGATGTTATTATAAATATTTTACATCCAAATTCATTATTCTATCCATCCTTTGCATGACATTTCACCATACGTACGTACGTACGGCTTACCGTCTCCACGTCGTGGTGTAATTGTTATTCAATACATAATTATTTGGATGGGTATAATAATGATGTGTAATTGATGTAAATAATAAATATAACATGATAATGATTCTGTATATATGATATACCATCAAATTATATATTATTTTAATATCAAAAGAATGATATTATGGCTCGTGCGTACGTACGGATTACCGTCTCCACGAATTCGATGAGATTCATTCCCCATCGTATCCATTCAAGAATAATTTTCATTATATGATTAAAAATAATGTTTAAAGACTTGATATCATTCTGGATATGAATAAGATACATCCCATCCATAACAAATATGACTCAAATAAAAAAGAATATAAAGGAAAATGAATCTGTTAACACCCAAAACGACGATAATACTAAGATATTATTTACAATGAAATGTTAAAAGATCATATATGATATCATATTAATGTATATGATTCTTGTATAATTTAATAATAATTATTTCACCATTATAAAGGAGTGTAACCTACACTTGACCAAGGAAAAGTACAAGGTAAGGGTTAATTCTACAATCTCTTCATTATCCGATGTTGTTTATATGTAATTATCTACTGGGACCTCTTTATCATCCACATCCATGTTTCTTGAAAATGTATTTCAAAACATTCTTATTATTTTATAGACTATGGGTTAAAATCATTTATACCCTTTTTTGACTTTTATAAGATGTTTATAAAGTAATTTTTCCATCATTTTCCAAACAAGGTCGTTTATAACCTCTTCAACAAAGTTAAGGTAAGAATGTCTTTTTTTAACTTATACGGTAGGTGCGGCTATTTTCTACCATTATAATATCGTCGAAGCTTCTCTTACAAGCCTATAAGAATATTTCCAAAAATAAATGTTTTATTTTATAATTGCATGACTTTTAAATGATTTCAAAATATAAAGATATATTTCTCTAAAAAATGTTTTGATTTCGTCTATGTCAACATCCTTTGATTGATTTTAAGCTTATTTGATGTTGATTTATTATGATACAAAACATTTATATTGTTTTGAAGGTTTTGTGATATGTTTGACTGTGGATGTGTTATTTTCATACCATTCATGGTTTATGGATAAAGTATTGACATTTTGTATGCCAGTTTTAATACAAATGTTTATGTTATGTTTAAACCTTTTCATATGAGGAATGCATTGGACTTAGTAATTGATGGGTGGAGCCTGCTATAGCTCCTCGATGCATCAGTAGGTCTCATGAGACTAACTAGTATCTTGAAAAAAGGCATTGACAAAATCTTATTTGCAGTCTTGGCACAAGGCCTTGACTATGTGGTTATGAAAGTCTGGTATTATGCATTCCATCATTATTAAAGTTGCTATTGAAATTGCATGTGATTATTCGACTAGTAGAATATCTATGTGAGTGCGTAAATGGAATTATTTTGATTTATATTTTCCATATTATGATGAAGTTTATGTTGAAAAGGCTTTTGTTTTATTCTTATACATTTCCTTAAATGTTTATGCTTATTTATGAAAGTTTCCACTATATTGTAATTCTTACTGATCATCTGAACTCACCCATTTCTAAATTTTATTTTTCCCAGGATGCGAAGAAGTATTTTATGACTGATTTTCATAGATAGTATATGGGATCTCAGTGTTGTCTATGGAAACAACGTTGTTGTAGTTTTCCATTTTATGATTTAATGTAAACCTTATGAATGCATATAGTATTTCAAAGGCTACTAAACTTATCGATCTTTCGAGCCTTGATCTTTTGTGATCATTCCAATGATACGTAATAATGCACCAACTCTGGGTAACTAGGGTCGGGGCGTTACAACAAGATCCTGCATGTACTTCCTCCATGATATCCATAGTCTCCTCCCTGTTGATACATCTGAAAATAACTCAATCAAAGACTCACTTATATAGGAACTTCTAGTGATTTGGGCCATCATAAAGAGTATATTTGACTTCTAACTATAATATTTCATCTCTCCCAACTCTATATTGTGGTAGGAGTCCATCTTTGAGATATCCCGTGATGGGTGTCATCCATCTCATGGTAGGACCACATGGACTAGGGATGGGGATGAATTCATCAATCTTCTCTATTCCAAATTGAACAAAACTTTATACCATATGATGATGGAAAATATTGATGACTATTTCATCATAGTTTGGATCCTCTAGGGTTGTGGATGAATTTTACAATACATTGTCCTGTGCTTTCTATTATCATATGAAGTGATCCAGTGTTGGATCTAAGGGGAATTCTTCCATTAACCCTTATTTATAATCACATAGGGGAATTATATCCTCTTTTCTGATAGCATAAACTCTGAGTCACCTTTCACCTCTAGGTGGTTTACTAGAATTTGCAGTTCCAAATCTAGTCCTACAATGAGGGCATTATATTCCACCAAATTATTGGTACAACCTTTTGATAAAAGGAATGAGTATGAAAACACTACCTTCTTTGGGGGATATAACCACAATACCTATCCCCACTTTTTTTCTTAGGGTTTTTTAATTCTCTTCCCCATTGGACTCCTGGATGCACCATCAAAATGCATTTCCCATGTTTGGGGAAAGCCTTGAATAAAGAATATCTCTTCATCAGGAAATTTAGTATTTAATGATGTTTATTCTATAGATGGGTGCTCGGTGAGAAAATATTCCAAGGACTAACCTTTCAAAGCTTTCTGAGGGATGAACTATATCGAACTGCTACAGAATAACTGCCCACTATGCCAGAAATCCTGTCAGCAAAGGATGTCTAAGGATATATTTGAGAGGTTTTTTGTGAAAAACCAGTTGGACATCATGATAATACAGGTAGTGCCTTAATTATTGAACCTAAAAGATTAATTCTAGGTAAATGTTATCAATATTTTAATAAATATACTTAGTATTGATCATGGTTTGACTGAGATAATAAAGTCTATTTTCATGCACAACACCATTATTTTGCACAAGGAAGGCATATAATGATTGTTCCAAGGTAATTACATATATAATGAATGGATTTCCTTCTAAGGGTGGCATTAATACCAGTGGAATTAGGAGATATTTATTAATTTTATCAAAATATTGTTTACAGTCATCATTTCATTGATATATGACCCCCTTCTTCATCAGTTTGGTGAAGGGTAAACACTTGCCTGGAAGGTTAGCTATAAAGTATCAGATGTAGGAAAAGTGTCCTTGAAGTCCTCTCAGCTCTTTCAGGTTTTGAAAATGTGACATTCCAAGGATATATTTAATTTTCTTATAATGAACTTTTATGCCGTGATGGCATATAACAAAGCCAATAAATTTCCTCGAGGTTAAACTGAAAGCGCATTTCGAGGGGTCATCTTCAGGCTGTGATATTGAAGCTTGTGGAAGATAGTTTCTAGGTTGTCTAAGTGTTTAGAACATTTTTGGTATTTGAAAACCAAATCTTGAATTTAGAATTTTACAATCTACCCCCAAAAGGGTTTGAAGATGTGATGCATAACATGCTGGTATGTGGTTCCGATGTTCTTTAACCCAAATGGAATTACCTGAAAATAGAATACTCCTAAGGGGGGCCTAAAGGATGTGGATTTCTCATATTATTGGGCCATAAAAATTTGGTTGTACTTATAGTATCCATCCATGAAGGAAAGTTCTTAATAATCACATGTTGAATTAATAAAGAGTTATGTGAATGGAACCAAGAAGCCATATTTTGGAAAATACCGGTTGTGATATCTGAAATCGATACAAAATCTGATTTTACCATTCTTCTTATTTACTGGGACAATGTTGGATATCCATTTTCGATAATTCACCTCTCAAATGAAGTTACCATTTATGATCTTTTCGACTTCAGTATCAATTTTAGAGGTGTGAGTTGGGTGTGTCTATCTGGCTACGTATTTGTATCCCTGGCGATCTTCATAAAAACTCAAGTGATAGGTAGCCACCTCAAGATTGAGACCTAGAATCTCTATGTATTTCTTGGCTGACACATCCCAATGTTTCTTCATAAAGGATGTGTATAGCTTATATTCTTTAGGATTCATGGCTGTACTAATTAGAGTGGGTCATGGATCTTCTTCTATATCCAGATTTATCTCTGAAGGATCATCCATAGCTATGGAGGCACCTTACCCAAATGTTGGAGGGGTGTCCCTTAGGGATTCCTCTTATTATTCTTCCTTAGTCTTTACTTGTTTATCATCATCCCAAGACATAGGTGATGAATCAAGAATCTATGATTTAGGTGAGGAATCATCATTTGGACATCCAAAAGATGACGTAATCATTTCTGGATCAATTGATGGGGTAATGAATTTCTGGGGCTTTAAAGCCGAGATAAAGGATTGAGGATGAGAATCTCTATCTTCTTCAATTTTTGTGACAACTTATTCCATCCCAACTGATGAAATAGGGATTTGTTTATTCTTAGGGTGTGGACTGAATACATTTCTATCCAAGATTTCATGGCTACTCGGAGGGTTGGAAACTCCCCCTCTACTGTTGGGTTCAGTTGTAACGAAAAACATTACATAATCATTTAAATGAGTGTTTGAATCTTAGAGCACCCCTTCAATTTAATTGATGAGAATAACGTATTATCTATTGAGATTCTTGAAAGGATAAGCCAAGATCATCTCCAGACTATTTGGGGCATTAATCTAAGTAACATCATTAACCAAAGAATATTTTCCTCCCTTATGATAGAAACCTTAATCAATTTATTATGAATCAGAGGATTTTAATGGGGCCTTATCACCATGAAATTTCCTAATTGGACCATTGATATAAAATTTGAGACATTGGTGGTATGAAAAAGGAACGAATGCATGATTATGCAGATAAGGTCTTCCCAGCAGGGCATTGAAATTTGTATCCTATTGGAAAACCATGAACTCTAAGTTAGACATGAGATCCTCAAACTGAGTTATGAGTGTGATCTCTCCAAGAGGCTCTTGATAATTATTTTCATAACCTTGTAACATCTTATTGGAGGGAGACAAGTGAAATTCATTGAGAACCAATTGGTGAAGTTTTTAGACTATAAAGAGGTCGACTCCTAATCCAATGTTACTAAAGACTCATTGGATATCTATTTCATTTTTCATGATAGATATGTAAAAGGGACTAACGTTTCTTGTAGGAAAAAATCCTCATCATGGTCAATGAAAGAGATTATCTCATTACATCCTGTTGGATCATTATCTACACGATATACTTTAGCAGCAGCAACCTCAACCTCAAACTCATGAGGGCTTGACAAGGCCTCAATGAGTTCTTCCTAGAGATCTTTTGATAGACTCAAGGTATCCAAGATTGATAACTTAGATGGTACTTATGCAATTATTTCGAGACATAATAATTTTGGTCTAAAGGTCTACGCTTCCTAGCATGGGGATGTTATTTCACATGTTCTTTGGGAGATAATGTTCTCAATGTAGATGGACTATCCCTTGCAGTAGGAGTCGAAAGCACTTCCAAACTTGGTGGGTTAGGTCAACTAGATATGCCAACATACTAGGGTTGACTAGATGTTGACATATCCTCTAATCGATCTTCCAAGATGATCATGTTAAGGCGAATCCTGTCTTGAAAAGTGTAATTTCCTTGTTCCTACCGAGCACATTGGAGATATTATCCATGAGTTTTTGCGGGGTAGACAGTTCAAGTAGGGGCATGGTTGAAGTGGTGACTTATGTCATGACCAGGTCTTCACCTATATCCTCAAGTCTGATGTCCTCTTCCCTCAGTTCCCCAATCAAGTTTGGGGATTTCGAGTACATAATAGGAATCATCACGTGAAAAGGGATCCATTAAGTAAATAATGTTAATGGAACTAAAAATCAACTCCTTATATGATGAAGATTCCATCAAACTGGTCAAATCTTATTGTTGCATTTTGTGAGGCAGTGCCCGTGATTTTGGGACTATTTCTATGAAGTCCACTAATGTTAAGGACAAATTTGTATTTGGTGAAATTTATATTCCTATGTTTGCTTCTTACCCCTCTATCCATGTCGCTTGTTAGAGGATTCACCTTTAGAGAATTGAGATGCCAGTGTAATTGGCTATATTGTAGTGGAAGTGGATGGAGGCACAATTGGATGTTTCAACTATGTTTGGAAAATATCATGAGTCTAGTAGATCATTTTCCTAACCATCCAGTCACCAAAATTATGTTAAATCTTTCTCTTAACCTCATTCCATTCATTTTATTCCTCTAGATTAATGGAAGAAACATACACAACCTGAGGAGGTGAATTTTTCAAATTCACTTTCCCGGAGCCCACCATATTTTGTAGGAGTTCTTTGAAGATGAAACAAACTTGTATGTGGTTCCCCAAAATTTGATGAAAGGGGAAATAATTTGTGAGATATTATTGGCCTTCCTTACTGGGATTCCTGGGATTTGGAAACTTGACCAAGTTATTTTGCAATGTTGAGATGAAGTTGCTATGGACTTGGTCATTTCAAAAAGAATAGACCATGTTTTTAATCTCTTCAAACTATTTCCACCTCCGATATCTCTGATCATATTGACAAGGTGGGCATTTTTGCTGACGTTTGGGAGGTTTATCCATATGATAAGGTGAGGGTGTTGATGTAGGAGCTGGGATAGGGTCCAAATTAAGTGTAACTATAGTGACCTTTGATATTTCTATTCTCTTTACTTGATTGAATGAAATTAATCAGGACATTGATTTGGTATCTGTGATGGAATTTTACTTCTGTTGAGATATTGAGACAAGGTCCCAAAACCCTCTTGTGTATTTCACAGAGAAAAAAAAATTCATAATTCTTCATGAAGATTCGCTACAAAGATGGGTGACAACTCTTCTTAATGAAGTGATAGGTTTAAGGAGTATGTAAATCCTTTCCACTGAACAATAAAATATGATACTTTTTCATTATCTCATTATTTTTAGTTCGTGATAATTAATACTATTATGTTATATAACTTTCAGATAAACTTGAAAAGGAATTTCTAACAGAGGTCTTTCTATACATTTATTGATCAAGACTGCAAATTTTTGTACCACACAATGGTCGGTACTTGTAGTGATCACATGAAGAACCCAAGTCTCACTACCTCATGTTGTTTAGGGGTATCCATCATGGGATCACAACAAGAGAAAAAATTCATCAAGAACTAATTTGGGTGTCTTGAACCATTGAATATTGTAAATATTGGGATCCCAATGTTTAGTAGAGGAAGATTCAGATCTACCCATTCTGGGTAAGGCTTCTTTTCTGACTGTATCGATGTGCGTCGTTCATCCATGGATTCCAATAAAATTTTTAGTGACTCAATAGTGTTCATAAGAATTCGAGTAATGTATGGATGAGCCGGATCCTAGAAAAGTGTGGAAACTAGAGCTTGAATAGGTGTGGCAGCTGAAGCTTGAACAAGTGTGGTGGCTGGTAGGTCCATAATTGGTAGCACTATAGGTACCTTCCACAAGTAACCAATAGGGGAAGGCCTATAAAGATGTGCCTGAACCTACTCTGGTTGTGCACCCAATATAGGGAATTTCTAATTTTCTACTATGAGATCCAAATATATTGGTGGTTGGTTTCCTACATTGAGTGAATCTTCTATATCTTCTTCAGTTGTAGTGGTATAACCAATTTGTTGAGGTGCGCCAATTGGAATTGCAAGTTGAGGATTTTATTTCCCAACATATTTAGTAGGAAGGCTTCCTAAGAGTAATTCTACATTGATTCTCCTCAATTCTCTCATTTATTCATGTTGCTGAGTGAACCTTTATTCTAGATAAAGGGTTTTAACTTCTCTAGAAGGGAGGTGAGGAAAAATTTGATCCTTACCTTTTTCCCTGTTCGGTACCTTTTTAAGAGCTATAGGTGGATTGTTTGAGGGAGTGACCAAATTTAGGGCAAACCTTTGGTTTCAGGTATGTACACCTCCTTTAACTATTTTGGTGTAGACCATGTCATGAACCGGAAATTCCTCTTCTGACTCCTCTAAATCATCCTCATGTGCTGCAGAATTTGTGAGGGAGGTTTTGAGGACATTCATTGATGAAAAATGAATCTTAGGCATTCTATCAGCGTCTTTATAAGACTATCTTTTTCTACGTGATCTACAAGTCCTTATCATCTCCTTTTATAATTTTCTGGGAGCTATTTGGTGGATAGTAACCCAAAGGGAATCCCTAGATAGTTTAGTCATGTGTGTTCCAAGTGATGGATCCAGATCACAGGATTGGAAAAATTGGGAGGATCCATTCTGCAGCATTTTCCCTAATTGGGATAAGAATGTTTCCCATTGAGGAGTGGGGTTTTGATGTGAAAGAGACCCTAGCCCTAAGGACTGGGGATATTCCAATTCTTCTTCCACATTACTTCAAGTCTGGTTTTCTATCCTTGAGGGTGGGTTTAGGAAACCCCCTAGCCTTATGGTCTGGGTTACTCCAGAACTTTCGTGGATAATATTATCCTAGCTACTCTTCTAATTGTATGGAGTTTTATTCAAAAATGGGATGGATGCATCATTCATCACACACTTAAATCTACCATCTATAAATATCATTGTGCTATTTACAACATTTTTTGCTATCTGACAGCTGATATTGTCTAAGTGGGAGTCCTTCTTGATATTATTAGATTTTTGATCCAATAGCCTTTCAACAACCTTCTATTTTCTGGATCGACGTTGGTGAGAGTTAGTTGGGGCCTTTTTTCATTGATAATATCTTTGGTTTCAAACAGATTTTATTTGTTTAAGCCAATTTGAATCTATAAAATTGCATGTTACAACCTTAGTTGGGATTTTATGGTTAGGTTGTGTAGTGAAATGCAACACTCCATGTGCACCCCATCCTATGATATGAACACCCGATGGGTATCTGTGATCAGTTGTTGCAACCTCATTAATATACTGAGGCTTTCATGTTTAAGGGATCCTTGATGTTTTTTGATATTTATATTTCATGAAGCTATAAGAGATTCCAAGTCAATTTGGGGGTGTAAACCTTTTATTACCTTAACGTGAATTTGATACTCATCATATGGTGATAATTTTTTTTAAGTGATGTAAATTTTCTCATATGTTGAGGCAAAGTTTGTGCACACAATCTTCTAAAAAAACCTTTGTAATGATGTATTGAGCAATGTATAAAGGCTATAACATGAATGGTATGTCATATTTAGCCAACTAATTCCTCATGTTAATCATGTATTATTTGTATATTTGCTGAGGCTTCTATATCTGTTCCAACCAGATTGGATGCTTCCTGATTGTTTTATGACGAGTAGTGAGATTAGTTGGGATTTACCCTATTGTGTTGGAAGACAAGAGACTCGAAGGAGGTTCAAAGAATGGTCATCACCTTCATATTTCTTCTACTTGAGAAAGGATTTCACCTACCAATGATAAGTCATCAAACAGAACTGGCCTTATTTTCTCAAGTGCCTGACGATATGAGGGATTTCTCATCACTACATTTCTAATTGGAGAATTATCTTTATTTTCCAACCGTTTTTTGTGAGGATTCTTCTTGGATTACTTCTTTTGATATATTGAGGTAACTTGCTGGGAGAAGTGGTTTTATTGGGAAGGTGTTTGTTCCTAACTTGGAGTGGCCATTGAAATATGCCAATTACCTCTATTTGGAGTGGGTGTATGTTCTTGATCTGGTTGTTCTTATAATATGGGGAATTTTTCCCCATGACCCTCCTAGATAGAAGAATAGGTGTAAATCTGCTTAGGGGTGACATGATGTTGATCCACCCCACTTATGGGGATATAGTTGTGTGTCCCTACCTAGTGCACTACTATCATCACCATTATGATGTCCTAGAAAGTTTGTAGGTTGTGGGAAGGTATTTTCATATTCCCTTTAACCATTTATAGTATATTCTTGGTGACTTCGGTGATTGAAATAGTGATATATATCTATTTCATATCCGGAGTAGGTGTATGTGCATACTTCTGTCTTCCATTTCCTACTAATGGATACTGATAATACTCATGTGTGGGGGTAGAGAGTTGAGTATGTGCCCTGGTTATTGTCAGGACTTTCCTATCGACTTCTTCTAGTGCTGCTAGATGAGGCTGCTGGTAGGCTTGATTAATGAAAGCATGTGTGTATTCCTTCTTGAAACATTCTGGAAAACTTGGCTGGTGGGATTCTTTGATCATTGGCCAATGAATCTACTAGAAGGCTTGGTGGGTGCTGGCAAGTTTATGTTCTTACTCGCAATAGGCCGAAAAATTTGAATGGTGAGATTCCTTGAATTCTTTGAGATGAGTCTACTGGCTAAGTGAATGAAGGTGAAAGTGTGTATGTCCCCACTCACAGTTTTCCACCAATTTGGGTTTGTGGGATTCTCTAAAGTGGGATAAAGTGTGATCTTACTCCTTGCGGGTCTATTTTCATCCCCAACGGTTCTTCCTGTGTTCTTGGGTTTGAAGGTCCTAGTCCGGATAGCCGAGAACAACACCCTCATAATACCGAGGGATTAATACCCTGTGATGTTGGTGGAAATGATTTCTGTAAGGATCCATTGGAAAGGTACCCTATATCTTTTGGGTGAGGCCATATGTGGCTTCTTGTTCCACCTCTCTATGATATTGGAGGGATTGGTTATCAGGTTCTAGGGATAATATCCTGAAAGAGTTGAAGATAGCTGTCGGTGACATCTATGTCCAGACCATTGGTCATCGTTTATCGGATGATCAGTTGGGGTTCAGGAACTAGAAAACTTGTTGAGAAGCCTCTACATTTAGTATTGTACCATTTTGGGGGTATTCCTAGACCAGTGAGTTTCAGACCCATAATTGAAGATGCTGGGTTGGTGATGGTTTCCTTTATATGGAATAAGATCTAGTTTGAGAAGTAACCTAGGTATTCAATGGTGAAAGCTGGAATGACACCATTGGATTTAAGGTATTTTTGAGAGTATGTGCCTAGAATATATAAAAAGACATGAAAAAGAAAACTCTATCAAAGAAACATCTCATTTTAATGAACACATGTGTGATTTATTATCTTGTTTGAACCTATTTTATCAATTGAAAGGGGCCTAATATATGGGTAACACTATCATCCTGGTTATGGATTCATGTTAAAATTACCATTTTTATTTCCTCCTTTGATAATGGGTCACCTGATGATTGATTTCAGGGGCTTCAGTTTTGTTCAATCAGTGATCTCATATTCACTATTTTTGAATGGTGTACCTCAGGTTTGTTCATGGAATAGAAAACACCCAATGTTTCTGTATCCTAAAGTACCTACTTTCCAAAGGTAGGCACTCATCAGGGATTTTAGCCAATGATGCTTAAGAAATTACATTGGTCTAGAGTATGGAAGGATAGGCTCATTAAACCATTTTGGGGGAATTATTTCCAACTTCAGGACTCTCTTATAGATTTAAGATATGTTCATGAATCCTTTATTATTTTCCAAGTATGATGTGAGTCATCCTAGAGTTAACAATCAAATATTAGCATGATTAAATCTTAGATTCATCTGTATGTATCTGTTGGAATCCTCATATTTTAATCTTGTTTTAATGATTACAATTCCTGTAAATCCTATAAGTCCTGTAAATCTTTTAAATCTTATAAATACTATAAATATTTTCAATCCTGTTTAATATGTATCAAATCATGTGTAGAGATGGTTGGTTTCTTTATGATTTAAAAAAACATCCACTAAATCCTGTTAATCATAAATTATGTTTGATTATTATAAACTATAATTAAGCGTGTTCTTTAATGATTTCTTATATGATTTATTAATTCTCATTCATTTTGAGAATATTAATACTTAAGATTGTTTATAGATATTTGGATAAGTCTGAGAAACTGTCAGTATGCCACTGGTTCTGTTTTTCTTGAAAAGGACTCAGACACCGTGACCCAGAGACCGTGAACCAGACACTGTGACCCAAACACTGTGACCCAGACACTGTGACCCAGACACCATGACCCAAACACCGTGACCAAGACAGTGTGACCCAGACACCGTAACCCAGACACTGTGACCCAGACACTATGACCCAGTCACCGTGACCCAGACACCGTGACCAGTTTCAGATCTCATGAAGTCTGTGACACCAGTTTCTTACTACCATCACCAAAACACCATTCTAAGTTTAGAAAAGAACCATACACTGTGATCCTAACACCGCATCTGTGCTACCTATGCTTGATCTCAATACAACTATTCCATCATGAATATCTCACCATTCAACAGAAAATAAGAATACATCGATTTGTGGTCACACTATTTCCAATTGATACCATTTCTGGACAGACTGTGACATCGTTCTTTAATCTGTTTTGTCGTTTTCAATTTAATTTCTAATGGTCATATTTGAGTCATTTAAATGAACTGACAAAATTAAAATTTCTTTATAGACATGTCACCTGACAGTACGAGGTAGAAGGTGCAGAATACATGCATCCTGTCAGCTCAAACATAAAAACTCTAAAATAAAAAAAGAAAGCAAGGCACTGGGACTATAGACTGGGAGTTGAGAAGCATACGTACAAGTATTTTGAAAAAGAGAACCAATACATTCAACAATAAAAAACTGAATAACACACAAAGCACTCTCAATTCCAAAAGTTGGACTACCGTAGATCAGAGACAAAAACATCGTCGTAATAGAACCTTCAAGAATAACATGAGCTAGAAAGTTGACACCTTCAAACTGGTAGACTTGCAGTACTCTGTTTTTCACAAGAGGACTAGATACTTTCATCTTCTTCATCATATAAGTCCAGAGTGGCATAGAATAACACTCAGAGCACTTGTAACCCTTTCCCATCATCTTTGATTTTTTGTGTATTGTTTTCATCTTTCAAGAAGTGTGTGCATGTCTGTATTAAAACACACACTGTATCCTGCACTAAACTGAAGGATACAAGATATCCTTCCTCTCATATCTTTTTACATATGTTTACTCCAACAGATAAGTGTGGAAGAGGTCCTTGTGTGACCTGGTAGTTTATACCCACAAAGAACAGTAGAAAAGGTTGTGTGACCTGGAAAGTCTTATGAAGTGTTGTTTACCATGATCCACTGCATGGATCATGTTTATTAATATAAACTTTTTGGTGGAAGGTGATCACCAACTGGATTAGATTAGGTGTCATCTTGAGAATGAACCACTTGTTTTATCTGCTGTGTTATTTAATTTAGTTTTTCTATGATTTACTATATATTTCAAAAAACACTAGATTTTACTTTGATAGTTAGTCTTGGATAGAAGTTATAATTGTTTTTCCTTATTACAATAGCTTAAAAAGTAGTATCAATAATTCCTATTGATATTACTGAGAATTAATTGACATTCTGAGAGGTTATTCAAACAATCAAACTTTTATAACTATATTACCTTGATTAATTGGGTTGTATTCATTTTATTGGAGAAACTTTTTAAGATAACCTTTTAACAGAAATTTTTAATAGATACTCAATTCACCCCCATCTTGAGTACTCTACTCTGACCAACATTTCGTATCAAAGGAGTTTGTATTCTTGTTAAGACTCGGTTTTTTAAAATACGTTCAACTATGATTTTAGTTGCACTTTAAAGATATGTAAATTTCTATTAATTATAAATTTCTATCTCTTTAAAAGTAACTTTTTTTATTATAGATAATAGACTAGAAGGTTCTATAATAAACATACCACCCTTTTTAATCAAACTAATTATGCCCAATGGAAAATTAAAATGAAAATGCATTTAGAAAGAATAGGCTTTGAAATTTGGTATTCAATTATAGATGAGTATAAGGTTCCTTCTATTGATAGAATTACTTGGGATGACCCAACCAAGACTGGTTACAATAACAATTACAAATCCTTGAATTCTTTGTATTTCTCTTTAAGAGAATAGAAATTTAACAGAATATCTGCAGGTAAAACTACCCCTAAAATTTGGGATACCTTGTGTGTTTCACATGAAGGAACTTCTAGTGTGAAATAAATGGGACTCAATTATTATACTATTAAATATGATAACTTTAAAATGAAGCCTGATGAGCCTATTTCTGACATGTATCTCATGTTCAATGAAATTTTCAACATAATGATTTCTCTTGGAAGAGAAGTTACTGCCAAAGAACAAATTATGAGGATTCTCAGATGCCTACCTAATAGATAGAGAGGAACCTCTGTCTCTATTAGAGAGTCATGTGACATCATCCAATTTCCGATCAAATAACTCCTTGGGAAACTAATGATGTATGAAGAGGAGCTGAAAGTAAACAAGGAAGAGGAGGATGAACCCAACAGAAAATTTGTGGCATTCAAGACCACCACCACTAAACACAAAGAAAAGGAGAAAATGAAAGTCTCTGTAGAATTTCCGAATAGTGAAAAATCATCACCTCACAATGATGAGGATATGGCTCAATTATATAGAAGGTTTAAGAAATTTTACAAAAGGAAGAATTTTTTCAGAAATCCTAACTTTAAAGGAATATATGATCAAAAGGGATGTTGGAAGAAATATTGAAAAATAAATGAAAATTCTAATGAGATAGTATGTTATGAATGTATGCGAAAGGGATATGTAAAAGCTATCTGTCATAAGCTCAAGTATAAAAATAAATATGCAGATAAAGTTAGATAGTATAAAAAGGAAATGAAAGGAATATGGAGTGCTTCTGAGGACAATTCAAGTGAATCAAAATCTTTACATGATGAACATGATAACAAAGACAATATGTGTTTCATGATAAACACATCTGAGTTAACCATGGGATCTTCTGTACAAATTCCTATTATTCTGGAGATAAAAGTGATCATAAAAATATGTCTAATGAAGAAATGTTTGAGTATTGAAATATTCTTGAAGAGACATGTAATGAACAAAAAGATAAATACAAGTCTTTAAATAAATAGTATTCTCTTACATCAACCATTAAATCTGAACTTACTGTAGAAATAGAGAAAAATGTTCAATTACTCAAAGAAAATAATGAATTAAAGATATCTAATGGGAAACTAAAAAAGGACCTTAAAATGTTTACTAATGGTAAAGATACCTTGGTAAAAATTATAGGTAAACCATTTTCCCCTAAATACAGTACTTGTATTGGCTATAAATCTAGTAAAAGAAATTTTGGAAAAATCAATTTTGTTTCTAAATCTAGAACATACAGCTTTACTCCTAGTTCAGGAAAACATTCTGATAATTCAAATTATGATACACTATCTACTATTTCAATCTTTTCTGGACCAAATAGAGTTTATTTTTCAAGTACATTACATAATGCTTACAGGAAACCTATGCAACAGATGTGGGTTACTAAAGAAGTTGTAACTAATATTATTGGACCCAAACAAATATGGGTACCAAATTTTTTTATTTGACTATTTTGTAGGAAAATTGTTTAAAGAGCTTCTGTTAAAGCTTATGGTACTTGGACAATGGGTGTTCAAGACACAATATAGGATAATATTCATGCTTCAAGAACTTAATAAAAATTGATGGTGGACATGTCACTTTTGGTGACAATACAAAAGGAAAAATCACTGGCCTTGGAAAAATTGGTAACTCTAACTCAGTTTTAATTTCCAAAGTACTTTTTTTTGATGGACTGAAATATAATCTACTTAGTATTTCACAACTATGTGATGATAGATTTCATTTCAAATTTTAAAATTATGCTTGCAATGTTTTTAATTATAAAAATGAATTAGTGTTTTCTGCATTGAGAAATGAAAATATATACTCTATTGGCTTAGATTCTTTAGTTTCTCAAAATGCTTCATGTTTAAGTGTATTTCACAAAGAGTATTTAATTTGGTATATAAGAAAAGGACACTGCAATATTCAATCCCTTTGAAATATAACTAGAAATATTTTAGTCAAAGATCTACCCAGACTTGTGTTTCAAAATGAAAAAGTGTGTAATCTATGTCAAAAGGGAAAGAAAACCAAAATTTACTTCCAACCAAAGAAATAAGTCTCAGCTTTTCAAAATCTTGATTTGGTTTGCATGCATAAGTTTAGAACATCTAGAGTTTCTAGTTTAAATGGGAAGCACTATGTTTATGTTCTTGTAGATGACTTTTCTAGATATACTTGAAATTTCTTTTTGGCTCACAAAATTGTAGCCTACTATTATTTTACCAAATATTCTAAAACTTTTGAAAATATTTGTGGACTTAGAATTAAATCCTTAAGAAGTGATCATGTTCGTGAGTTTCAAAATCAATATTTTGAATCCTTTTTCTCAAAAAATGGATATAGTCATAATTTCTCTTCCCCTAGAACACCTCAATAAAAAGGAGTTGTAGAAAAAAGAAATAGGACCTTGCAAGAGATTTCTAGAACCATGCTTAGTGAATATGACTTACCTATTTATTTTTGGGCTTAAGATATAAATTCAACATGCTATATTATTAATAGAGTGTTGATTAGACCCATTCTTAAAATAACTCCACATGAGTTATGGAACAATAGAAAACCCAATGTAATCTAAATAAAAGTCTTTCGTTGCAAAGTCTATATCTTTAATACTAAGGAAAATATTGAAAAATTTTCATCCAAGAGTGATGAGGGAACTTTTCTAGGATATTCAGTCTCTAGTAAAGCCTATAGAGTGTTTAACAAAAGAAATCCATGTGTGGAAGAATCTTTCCATGTAAAGTTTGATGAGACAAATCCACATGAACCTAATAAGTCTCTAGATAACCTAGAGTATTATATGTAAAATCTAGACATCAATTCTAAATCCTCTAACCATTTTGTAAAGGAATCTGTGAAAACTCCTAGTTCTCGAAATTCTCGAGCTTCAAGTCATAATGAACCCGAACATATTGAAGAACCTGAAATCACTACCCCCACTTTTTATAGAGCTGTTAAAACCCTTAAGAACCATCCGTTAGACGCTATTGTAGGAGATTTGGATAAGGGAACTTAACCTAGATATTCTCTTAGAAATCAGGTTGAACATCAAGTTTTTTTATCACAACATGAACCTAAAAACATCAATGATGCTGTCAATGATAAGTTTTGGGTGATGGTTATGAAAGAAGAACATAATTAGTTTGATAGGAACAAAGTTTGGAAACTTTTTCATGGACCCAAAGACATATTTACCACATGTACTAAGTGAGTGTTTAGAAATAAGGTAGATGAAGCTGGTTATATAGTTAGAAACAAGTCTAGATTGGTTGCACAAGGCTATAGTCAAGAGGAAATAATTTACTATGAGGAAACCTTAGCACCAGTAGCTAGAATTGAAGCCATCAGAATCCTACTTGCTTATGCTACACATCTAAATTTCAAACTATATCAAATGGATGTCAAGAGTGCATTTATAACTTGGTATATAGTCGAGGATGTCTTTGTTGAACAACCCCTTGGTTTCACAAATCCTCACTTTCCAAATATTGTTTTCAAATTATCAAATGATTTTTATGGTTTAAAACAAGATCTAAGAGCTTGGAATGATAGACTAAGTACTTTTCTTATTTCCGATGGTTTTACAAAAGGTATCGCAGATCTTACCATTTTTATAAAATGAATTTAAAATCATGTTTTAGTTGTTCAAATTTATGTAGATGATATTATTTTTGGATCTTCAAAAAATTCTGTATGTATTAAGTTTTCTAAAATGATTCCAAATAAATTTGAAATGAGTTTAATGGGTGAACTAAAATTCTTTCTTGGATTTAAAATATTTCAAAATAAATATGGTATTATTTAAATCAATGAAAATATACTAAATATATTCTAATTTTTTTTGGCTTGGATAGAACTAAAAGTAGTTATACTCCAATGAGTACTACTAGTAAGTTGGATCTTGATGAAGATAGAAAATCTGTTGATCAAACCACTTACAAAGGAATGATTAGAAGCTTACTCTAATTAACTTGAAGCCAAACTAACATTATGTTTAGTGTATGTATGTGTACTCGTTTTTAAGGAAATCTTAAGGAATATCATTTAAATTATGTTAAAAGTATTTTCAAATACCTTAAACATACACCCAATCTAGGACTGTTGTACCCTAGGGGACAATCATTTGAGTTAGTTAGTTATTACAATTCTGATTTCAGTGGTTGTAAGTTAGACAGAAAAAGAACCTATGGAACATTTCACTTTTTAAGAAAGTCTCTAGTATCATGGTGTAGTAAGAAACAAAAATCTGTTTCATTATCTACTGCCAAAGATGAATACATAGATGCTGGTAGTTTTTTTGCACAAATTCTGTGGGTGAAACACACATTACTAGATTATGGATATCAATTCAGAAATTTACCCATAAATTGTGACAATAAAAGTGCTATTAAGATCTCAAAAAATCCTGTCTCACACTCTAGGACAAAACATATTGATGTATGATATCAATTTTTGAGAGACCATTATCAAAAATTTAATATCACTTTAAATTTCATTGGAAATAAATATCAACTTGCTGATATATTCACCAAACCATTAAATTCTAAAAGGATAGATTACATCATACATGAACTGGTAATGATAAATCTCAAGTAGAAAGTGTACTCTTTCAAAACTTACTGTTTCACAGTTTATGGTTTCATGAGTTCACTATCCTAGAGCTATTATATCACCCTCGCAGTTATATAGAGTACTGTATTGAAGTTTTTCTTTCATGTTTATGGTTTCACAGATACTATCTCTCAGTTACTCGCTTTCACTTACTGTCTCAAATAATACGGTCGCACCATGTGAAGACACACCGTAAATATTACACCATGGGAGCCTGTTCCAGTTTCATCGTGACAACCTATTTTGATCTCACCATAATGAAAATTTTTCATTTTATTTTTATTTTATTACCCATGTTGCTATGTTGATTATTTTATTATATTCATACCATGCTTTTGAATTTTTGATTCTTGATATCCCTAAATGATAAAAATCAAAAGTCTTTCACTATTTTTTTTTCACTTGAGCTCTCTTTTCTGAAAACCAAAATGCTTCTCTCTCAAACCATAAGACCTCCTTCGTACCTATATCTCTCTCCAGAACCCTCATTGAATGCCCATGATAAAGTACCCATCTCCATCAAATCTAGAGAAGAGAAGATCCAAGAAGAAAGTGAAAAGAGCACTGAAGGTAGTGCCTGAAAGATTGTTGAACCCGAATCTTGTTGATAGAATAGTGGCACTAGAAAAGGAAATCATCTCTAAGTGATTGCTGTCAAGTAAGTATTTAGTTGTGAAAGTACTGAAAGAGTAGGGATGGATGGAATGCTTCACAAAAGAGAAAAGGCTGATTTATCCAAAGCTTATTGCTCAGTTCTATCAGTTTGTTCAGTTTTCTTTCAATGCTGAAGATGGTTTTGTTGTGAGGAGCTGGATCAATGGCCAAAGATGCATATTTTCCTCAGGGTTATGGGCTACTTGCCTAGGGATACCCCATGAATGAATTTTTGAGGACTACTAGAGAGTTCCTATTCTTCCTAGTGATATTATTGTTTTAGAAGTGGCCTTGTGAAGCTTTACTGGAGATAAAAGGAAGAGAAATGCTACTGAATTGGATGGTGAAACCAGAATGCTGTTTAAGTTTATCCAGAATCTAATTAGTCCAAGAAAATGAGATCTTTTTACCCTCAAATATTAGGATGTATTTTTGATACATCTTATGAAGAATAGACACAAGATTAACATGTGAAAATATGTTATACTTTATATGTGTGAGTTTATTAAGACAACCTCAAAGTCTAACTCCTTGTTCTACTCTAGGTTAATCTCTCATATGATATATGCTAAATGAATTGTTGGATCAAATGAAGAAGTCATCAAAGATTGTGAATTCCATATCTCAAAGGTTATAATCAAAAGGATGAAAATTAGTTGGAATATGTGGAAAATGGTTTGGGTGGTGGATAATGAAACGTTATATGAAAATTTTAATCTGGTTGAGAATAATTTAAGACCTAAGAACATATCTCATCCTGGTTTGGAACCAGATGAAATTGTTGACTATCCTGTTGAAGAGTCAGAAGAGGTAGTTGTTTCACCTCTAGAAGAAACTGTCTTGGATAAAGAATACAGTGGACCTGTTCTACAAGACTGAGTTGAGAAGGAAGCACCTATTACTGAAAGAAGTATTAATGCAGAAGAAGAACCTACTTCTGGAAGAGAATCTATTGTTAATGTAAGAGAAAAGGTTGTTCTTGAGGGGAATATAGAAGAATAAATTTCTCTTGAGAAAGAATCTATGGTTGAATAACTTTTAGAGGAACAAGCTAATCATGATGTTGTCCTATCTATGGAGGAAATAATGGTGAATGCTTTCCAGTTGGCTAGAAAAGAAATGGGTGAGAGTATTAGAGATAATATTTTGGAACCGGATCAAGGAATTGAATCTATTAGTTCTGTGAGAGATGCACTTGTTCATGGGGATCTTCACCCTAGTCTAGAAAGTGTTGGAGTTCCTAATCCTATCGATCAAAGCACTATAGATACCTGGTATAAGTTCTCTATATAAATTGATGCGGATGATAACTAACAAGCTTTAGTTAAAGGCATATACCTGTCTACTGTGTTTCAATTGAAAATAGTTTCTACTCTTTAAGTAATCTCTATAAAGGAACCTGAGACTATCTCATCTCATGTTCCTAAACCTTCACAAGAACCTCCTGCTTTCGTGAGTCAGAGTGATTTGGAAGCATTTGGAGCTACTTTATTTGCTGGATTTAAAAAGATCATGAACACCCAACCTGCTCCTGTAACAAACCTAAGTGAAAGAGATGCTGCCTTGTTATTAGAGAAGATCATATGGTAGATTCATCCAAAAAATGCTTCATGAAATTCAAGAGGTTATAATTGAGAACAAACAGCTAAGTGATGATGTGAATTGTCTCATATCTATGGTTGAAGATATATAGAAAGTGTTGAAATCATGAAAATCTACTATTGATCATCCTATTGAGGATGTTAGTGGTCAGATTCCACAGGAAGTTTCCTATCCAATTCAACCAAACTTGATTTCATTAGTTGAAAAAGTTGATGAGAGAAACAATTATATAGTCCAAGAGATACGGGAGATTGTTATTAGTTTCAGCAAACTGACTGATGAGTAAAATAGATGTATACAAAAAGTTATCAATCATATCAAGTCACTAACTTCATCTATTACAGCCTCTAGTGCCTCTAGACAGTCATCACAACCCTTTGAAAGTGATATTCTAAGAACTGTTGTTAAGGAGGAACTTCAATCAGTTCTAAGTGGCCTTAATAAGGAGAGTCTATCTACGATTTTCAAGAATAGTGAAATAGTTCTTGATTTGGGGTGGATTCATTCAAAGATTGAAAATGATTCTCAGAAATAAACTACTAAGAAAGTGTATTTCTACTTTAATAGTATTTTCTATAAGCATTATATGACCAATCATTTCATATATCTTGTAGAGAATTTAAAAATTCTTCCTGCCACTTAACAATTCAAGACTCAAGTTCAAAATATGGAAGATTTCAATCATTTATTGGAAAAATTATTGAAAAACAAAGATGATTTTGAGAAATAAATGCAGTATGGAGGTGAGATTATTACTAACTTCATTCAGTTGTTGAATCCTTATCTTCATGTGCAGAGCACTACTATTGTGGCTCCTACAACTGAACACTTACGGCCTGGTTTACCTCATTCCTTATACACTGCCATTACCTCCACCACAATGTCTATATCTCAGGCTCTGATCTAGATCAGACCTCTTATCCCTGACCAAAACATGCCCCGGTCTTCCACCAAACCTACTTTGGCACCTTATTTTTTTTGAAGGATTCTCTCTTCCTTCTCTAAAAGTTGGATCACTCCCTTATTCAACTTCTACTTCTACTTATGTGTCTTCTTCTGATGTAGCTACCATGGTAAAAGATAAGACTAGTGCTGAAGAAAAGTGAAAACTATATTTTGATAGGGATGTATTGTATTTCCTATTGTTTGTAATGACACATCTTTTTCCCTTATAATGCAATATGAAATATTGTTTACCTTAATTATTTCATTTTCTTGTTCTCTTTTTGATAAACCCAAAAGGGGGAGAAAACACACTTAGGACCTAAGGGAGAACAACACACTAAGGCACTATAAAGCACACTAAGAGCAGATATCTAATTCATATGATTTGTGATCATCAAAAAGGGGGATATTGTTGGACTCATCATGTTTTAATCATTTTTAATCATGTTTTAATGATAATAAATCTTTTAAATCCTATAAATCCTATAAATACTATAAATATTTTTAATCCCATTTAATCTATCTCAAATCATGTGTAGAGATGGTTGGTTTTTTTGTGATTTAAATAAACTTCCACTAAATCATGTTAATCCTAAATCATGTTTGATTACTGTAAACAATATTTAAGTTTGTTCTATACTAAATTATTTTATGATTTATTATGTCTCATTCATTCTATGAATATTACTTCTTAAAACTATTTATAGATATTTGGATATGTCTGAGAAACCGTGATTATGACACCAGTTCTGATTTTATGGCAAAGGGCTCAGGCATCGCGACTCAGACACCATGACCCAGACACCATGACCCAGACACCGTGACATAGATACTGTGACCCAGACACTGTGACCCAGACACCGTGATACATACACCATGACCCAGAAATCGTGACTAGTTTGAGATCTCATGAAGTCTCTGACACCAGTTCCTTGCTACAATCACCAAGACATCATTTAAAGTTTGGAAAAGGACCAGACACTATGATCGTAACACCACATCTATTATACCGGTGAATTATCTCAATACAACTATGACATAATGACTATCTCACCCCTCAAAGGAAAAGAAGAAGACACCATTTCATGGTGACAACATTTCCATGTGATACTATTTTTTGAAAAACTGTGACACCATTATTTAATCTCTTTTTGTCGTTTTCAATTTAATTTCTAACGATCATATTTGAGTCATTTAAATGCACCGATAGAATTAATATTTCTTTATAGACATGTCACCTGATAGGTTGAGGTATGAGGTGTAGAATACAGTAATCCTATCTGCTCCAACACATGTACTCCAAAATAAAAAGGAAAGTGTGGAACTGGGACAATATATAAGAAGTAGAGCAGTAGACGTATGCGCATTTTAAAAAATAGAACCGATACATGCAATAAGAAACATCTGAAGAACACATGAATCGCTCTATATTACCAAGGCTATAATACCATAGATCAAAGTCAAAAAAATCTTCACAGTACCACCTTCAAGAAGAACACGAGCAAGAAAACTTAAACCTTCTAACTGGGAAACTTGCAATACTCTGTTTTTCACAAGAGGACTCGATACTTGCATCTGCTTCATCCTAAAAGTCCAGGGTTGTATAGAATAACACTCAGAGCACTTCTAACCCTTTATCATCAGCTTTTATCTATTGTGTATTATTTTCATCTTTCGAGCAATGTGTGTATGTCTGTATTAAAACACACACTGTCTCCTACCCTAAACTGAAGGATATAAGATATCCTTACTCTCAAATACTTTTACATATATATACTCCCACAGATTAGTGTATAAGAGGTCCTTGTGTGACATGGTAGTTTATACCCATGAAGAATAGTGGAAGAGTTCCTGTGACCTAGACAATCCTGTATACTATTGTTTACCCAGATCTAGGGTGTGAATAAACTTTATTAATATAAACTGCTTGGTGGTAGGTGATCACCTAGTGGAGTGGATTAGGTCTCAACTTGATACTGAACCACTTGTTTTATCCACTGTGTCATTTAATTTATTTTTTCTCTGATTTAATGTACATTTCAGAAAACACTAGACTTTACTTTGATAGTTAGTCTTGGATAGAAGTTATATATTTTTTGACTTATCATAATAGATTCAAAAGTAGTATCAATAATTCATATTGACATTACTGAGAATAAATCAATCTCTTAAGAGTTTATTCAAAGAGTCAAAATTTTATAACCGTATTACATTGATTAACTGGGATGTATTAATTTTATTAGGGAACCTTTTTAAGAGAATTTTTTAATAAAAAATTTTAATAGATACTCAATTCACCCCCTCTGGAGTACTATACTTCAACCAATAGTTTATAAGGTTCACCATCAATGGAGATTCCTGTATGTATTTGAGGTTATCCATTGATGGTATCATCTTATGCACTACTTATAGATTCATCTATCACTATTAGAATGATGTTGGTTTCTCAGCCATTTAGTGGGGAACTCTAAAGTGTATCATCATCCAGGGAGATGGAATTTGTTTTGATGTTGGGATCGAACCAATAAATGGGCTTCCTACGTATCCTTGCAAAAGGAATCAAAGCCCACGTAGTTCTACTCTGCTTAATGGGGAACATCATACCTTTTAAGGTCATGTGATAAGGACCTAAATTTAAAGTTTAGAATCATGTTGAAAGGATGTATAGGTAAAAGATTCCTAGTCATAGTTTGGTGTGGGACTTATACCGAATCATCCTTGAGAACCTAGAGGGGATATGAGTTTCAAGGTTTAATTAACCCTTCTTGTGGATGTGGCTCGGAGAGTACGAGGTTGATTTTGGGTGTTGTTTTTGGACCATAGGGAGGATTCCTACATATCCCATATAGACTAAAATCAAAGTCTACAAAGTTAAGTTATGAAGAACGTCACCTATGGAGGCTTTTGGAAGGTTTGTATCGCAGGGGCGTATGACCCTTTGAGAGAATTATGTTGGGGAATATTCTTAAAAAGGATGCATGAACTATTAAATGACAGGATTTGGGATTAATCCTAAGAAGGATTCCCAATTAAAGGGACCATGAGGGGTGTTTACGTCATGTTGATTTGGAGGATCATTTCAGGGATTACTCCAAAAGAGGATGCCTAGGTTAAGGGGAATATGATTTCAGCTTACTCCTAAGGAGGTTTCTAATTGAGCTAGGGACCTAAGTGGGAATCCTATGTATCCTTATTTTAATAGGAATCAGAGTTCTCATAGTTCAATTATTTGGGTCAAGCATGTATGTGTCATGATCACGAGTAATCTCTAAGACCACATGAGTCATGCTCGGTGTGAGTAATAAGAGGAAGTAGAAGATTCTTCAAACCACACAATCTACTTTTGTACAATAGTTGGTGTGGTGAAAAATTCCAAAGGGATAGGGATGGGGTGTTGAGGGTCCCTGTCTCCACTAACCTGAGATTTTTGTGGATGAGGTCGAGGGTATGACACTAATCTCTCTCCACTTTCCCCTAGGATGGGGCTTGGGTATGGAGACTGAAGAGTTATGGAAATAGGATAGAGGAGAGAGGGCTTAAATGCCCATCCCCTCTCTTACCCAGTGGCCAGGAGGTAGAGGGGAGAAAGAGTGAAACCTAATATAAGAAATTATAGGGGATTAATCAAGGGGGGATGCCCTAAAAGTGGTTATATAGAGAGTGGGGAGGATTTCATTCGATGTTTAATGGAAAATCAAGCGTAATACTCACCCTAAATGCTGGGAACTAGAGACTAGACGTCATATATATTAAAAGGGTAGGACATGGTCTTAACACTAGTTCCCAAGACTGAGAAGTCCTTGACACTATACCTAGGGTAAGGGTATTCATGACCATAGAGATATACACTCACATACACCCTAAAGACTCTGACCATACAACCATACAAGCGAGAGAAACCTCTGACCATAGGAATACACACCCAAGTGGAGGACATGCTAGTGTGCCACTCACTATGGTTGTGCAAGTCTGGAGGTTTTGGTGGAGGCGCAAACTGATACCTATCAAGAAATAGACACAAAGTAGGATAGGGACTTCCATGAATGGATTTTAAGAAGGCCTAATGAGTGGATCACATACGTTGGAGGTTAAGGCGAAGTAAGGGTGGTTCACACATGAGGTTCTTCGAGTAGGTAGGTATTGGAGAGATGTTTGAACCCTGGGTGATAGACCACATGGGAAACTAATCTTATTATAGACCTTTATCAAGCCTTCAATGGTGTCCACATGTGTTCTTAAAGGTGGACTATATAGGTCCCTTATTAAGAAAAGGAACCTCATGCTAGTTCTTCATTAGTCATTGGGTGATAGAATGCCTCACGTAAGTATTGATTATTTCTAAACCCTTGGAGGACTTTAATTTCACTATCCCTCTTGAAAACCCTATCCTTTAGGTTTTAGAAAGCCACTTAGAAGGTTTTGTAGGGGTTGAGTGAAGAACTAGAGTGAGCAGTGCTGCAGTTGGCCTTCAAGATTTTCTGTCCATACAAATGAAGACCCTAAAGTCCTATTTATAGGAAAATATAAGACCCTGGGTGAAGGGTACATGTTTTTTAGGTGTCTCACTCAGGTCGATCACACAGGCTAGAACACAGGCTGATCATGTTGGCTAGTGCACAGGCCGATCACACATGTGGGTGTGTAGGTCGATCACGCAGCCTGGCGTGCAGGAAAATAAAACAGGCTAGCACGTAGGTACCCTGTGCTGCGATAATGTTTAAGAGAACCTAGGTGAATTTACTTTGGAGGCATTTGAGATCCTTTTAATTCTTTATTTTTCTTCATTTATTATTTCTAAGGTACTTCCCTTTCTCTCCTTTTCATCCATGTGATGAAACAAAGTGTCAACATGGTTATTCACCCACTAGGTGCTTCTATTGTGTCTAGAAACTTCAAAAACCCTGACATTTCCCAACTATCCCCTATAAAAAAACATTACCACCTAAAAATTACATCATTCAAGTAGAATAAAATTATCAAGAGTTAATGTAAAAGTTAAGATTCCTTATCCAAGTTCTATTGAGGTGAGAATTATTGTGTTGAGTAATCTTGGATAGCTTTATCTTTAAAGTGGAACACAATTCTTATGGTAAACGACCATTATCAAGGTAATTATTAGTTGAGAAAATAATTTTATACCTAAATTTCTTGATGTGGTAAGATACTATATTAATTAGGATTTTGTGTAACCAATGGAAGACACATCATGAACCTAAGTGTTTAAAAATATAATCAAAGAAATTATTCCATCCATAAACAGACAAAAAAGTATGTAAAGTTGTATTAAGAATACGAACCAATCGAGAGGATAATTTTCATTTGATGAATAAATGGTTTCTGAAGAGTAATCTAGATAATTTATTATACTTATATAAAACCTATATTTGTATTTCAAAATGATCATTTAATAATGACCGTCA
Organism: Viscum album; assembly: GCA_963277665.1. NCBI lineage: Eukaryota > Viridiplantae > Streptophyta > Magnoliopsida > Santalales > Viscaceae > Viscum > Viscum album. Next base: position 1,973,385,892 of record OY728125.1, on the reverse strand, counting down.
GACTCGATTATTCTTTGTACACCTTTTCTATATTTACTTGGTCATTGTATGGTGATTTTACATTAGAATTTATTAATGTAATTTTTATTTCAATATATATTGGTATTTTTCTATGATTGATAACGAGGTTTCAATTTTGAAATCCTTATTTTTTTTAATCATTACTTTAATCCCATTTTTCTTTAAAAGTCATCAACAAAAATTCTACGAGGCTAAAAATATTATTGTAATTGAGTAAGTTATGATTTCCATGGTAAAAATTGTTAAAAATAGTTTCCCTATCTAAAATCATTCAAAAAATTTATTATTTTCCTTATTACTAAATAATAAAATATTTTTTCACTATTAATCTAACGACCTAAAAATTTATGGTGTATTTTATTTATAGAATTTGATTTTTTTATCGCAAACCAGTGATGGTTTCGGGCATAGAAGAATCTTCTATTGGGATTATAACCAACTCATATTTTGTCAGATTTAATGAATTATTCACAATGAACATGATATAACTGTCATGACCAACATAATTTTTTTGAAGAATATTGAAACATAATATTACCAGAATGAAGAGATAGGATTTTTTTCACATTAATTTATAATTAATTTAATACACTAGAAGAAAGATTAACTTGGTCTTAAGATCATTATTCATTGATGATTTTGATCATTCAATATTGACGAGTATGACTTATTTTCATAGAAAGTATCCAAATAAAATACCTACTAGTGGTGATCAACATGTTCTCATTTGATCAATGAAAAACACCAATGAAAGTCTGGGTGCTAACATGGACGGTTTATCATCTTGTGTTATTTTTGTTGATTGATTCACATTACTTCTAGATTGAAGGAATTTCTACTATTCTTTTTAGTATTGAGAGGAAGAGAGGAGGAGAAAGATGGTGAGAGGAAGTTCTTGTGAACAATGATTAACCTTTCTTCAATTAACATAACATTTTATTTGTAGACCCAGAGTTAGAGTTTAATTTTTAATTTATTGTACAAAGACCCTTAATAATATATATTAAACCCAGAAAGGACCCCATGCCTTATAATAAAATAATAAAATAATATTATTTAATGGTGGGTGTTAACCCATGAAAAAATAAATATTTAATTCACAATATGGTAAATAAATATTCATCACAAGACAAAATCTGGTCTTCTTGTCCTCCTCAATATTTATTGAATTCTAGAATAAATATTTAAATAAATATTATTCATTCAATAAAGAAATATTCTATTCATAGTCTGATGAATAAGTATTTATTTAATAGTTTCATAACTAAATAATATATTTATTAAATAAATAAATAAATAATTATTAGGGTGTGAATAATAGAAGATTAAATAATATTATATATTCATGTAATTAAAAAATCACCTCACCAATAAATATTTATTTAATGTTTTCAATCATTTAATAAATATGGAATAAATATTACTTCTTGTTCAGAAGAATAATATTTATTCCAATTGTAAAATATAAAATAATATTTAACTGAGATCAGAGGAAAGACTTTTTGTGTGACCCTCTAGGCTTCTTCTTTAGTGACATCTGCTGAGTTGCCTAAAGTACATGATTACAATCTTGAATTTTGTCAAGAAACCCATAGAGGAAGGAGATATGTTTTAATGAGAATAAAATTATATGAACACTCACTATATAATATAATCCCTTTGTCCTGATATCTCATCAAGTAGGTTGCACACCCATGTCATCAACCTATATTCTTGATATATATTTCTTTGAATATTTGAAACGAAATTTACTATACACCATGAACATGAAATTTACTGTGATAGTTCCATTTCAATCAAAGGGATGAGAAATCAAATTCCATAAATATGGAAGGGATGAATCCTTTCTCGAATTATTCATTTATAACATATCATTCATGACACACCCTATGTACCCAACTTTACCCTGATCATATACCATCCTAGTTTATGACAATAATTTAATGTTTATGAGTCATAAAATGTATTAATAGTAATATTAAATTCTAAGGATCACTACATGCACTCATAGATAGGAATATCAATTACACATAAATAAGTGCATTTCCTATAGGTGGGTTAGTTATCATGATCAAGAGTCTTGGAGATTACTAAGTGTGAACTTAATGAGATGGTGTATCATATGCTTATGAGTACTTGCACCTAAAAACCAATATATTATATATCATAATATAAAATTTTATTTAACTGTCGAATAATAGTTAAGAAACTTGTTATGGAATTTCAAGGTTCTCATCATATTAGAGAACTTCTATTCTCTTTCAAATGTGAAAATACTCTAGAAATTTATTACATTAGATTCATGTGAAAAAAATGAAATATTTATAATAAGATATTTAATTAATATTAAACTATTTTAATATACATGAAATCTAAATTACAAATAGTTAGTTATACTAGACTAACTCAAGCAGAAACGATACATTTGGTGAATTAGGACTCAGATCCTGATTCAGATGTTGGAACATCTCAATGAGATGTTTTTTTGATGTGTTCAAAGGCCTGAGAGGTGTTTTAGGTGCTTAATTGAGTATTGGAGTAGAGTCAAAGTGCCCCATTACTCAATTCTTTACTATAGATGGCTCGCCATTCCATGATAGGTGATGGTCATTCCAAGATGATGGCTAATCAGGGACCCACTAAGTAAATAGAGGCACTACATTGTGAAGGTAATAAGCCACTCCATGATCAGTGGGTGTCACAATGTGGTCATTTTTGGTGTAAGGTTTTGTTCAAGGGTAAAGAAAAAGTCTCTTATATATAGGACATGTTGTGACCAGGGTGACATGTTGTGGTGATGACCCTTACATATTGTAAATTGTTAAAGGTAAGACTATTATGTATGAAGGACACATTATGGTAAAGTGTTCCATGCAGTACCCATATATAAGAGTAAATAATTACATATTATCTTTGTAAAATATCATATAGAAAGCTGATCCTGATGTGACAAGTGGTAATTCCATGAATCCTTTCCATGGGGAGACATCATGATGTGAAGGGAAAATTCCGTATAGTGGAGGGGAAAGGCCACACCATAAAGGTTGGAGGAAACACTATGAAGGCTTGGGAATTGGGTTTTTATTTCTTCCCAAGGGATGTGTGCTACACTATGACCCATGGGGACACATTGTGAGGGGTAACTGGTGAGGAAATCATACTGCGAAACCTATGGGTTATTCCATGATGATCCCCTATCCAAGTTTTCAAAAAATAGGCATACCCAACTTTTCTTGGTTCAACCCTTCATGATTTAGTGGAAATAGAGAATTTATAGAGTGTTATTTCAACCGGATTTCCCTTTATATTCTTTTCTTCGACCTCCTTGGAAAGGGGTTATTCTTGGGTGTTTCTTACAGTTATTTGAGGTATTAATTTCTTCTTAATCATCGTTTATTCTTCACTTTTTTACATACTAATTTTGGTATCATCAGGCACATTCATGATAAATATTTCAATGTATCATGGTGGAATTAGGATGAGATGATGGAGATTTTTCTTATCTTATCTAGATGGGATCCCAGGAGGATGAACACGTGTGGTTTAGTGCAGTTTTAGTGGTGCGACATTGTTGGTGTGTTTTTAGGAAGTTATTATACATAAAATTGAATTTTATAATTAATTATCTTGGGTGTTATGTCTTGATATAGGGTTTTAGGTGTTGGTATATACTTGAATGAGGCATGAGTTATCTTGTTTGAGGATTAGTAGTGCATGAAAAGGATGGAAACTCTGTGTTTGAAGCTGTTGATTCCTATAATAAAAAATCATTTTTCTATTTATTAATAATTATTCATGCTTGCATGGATATGTGTATTAGGATACAAGGTATAGGGAATGAGAACACCCTAAGTAAAGATATAGGATTACATTAATACTCTTAGATTTTGAGGAAGTTCTCTATTTTACTTTATGTGTTTTGGAATTTTTTGAAGACTATGTCACTAATGGGGTGAGAGTATTGAATGAGTTTACAAAGACCTGATAGGTTTCCTAGTGATAATTGGGTAGGAATGATTGGCTTTTGTTTAGTGGTGATAGGTGAGGTTTCGATACATAACATGCAAAAGGAGAAACACTCCCTTGATGGTGGATTAGAAAAATATAATGTTCCAAGAGTGAGATAAGTCCTCTGAGGATTGATATATTATGATGTGGGAGGTTTACTCTAGATTATGTTATTGAGATATATCTAATGGGAGATGTTATATGGGACCCAAATTAGGTTTTTGTGATTTTTTATGACTTGGAATAAGGATCACAAGATGCTTGATGTGAGTTTTCCTCAAATAGTCCATGGTTAGCGAGATCAGGCTGTGATGTGAAAATTAGAATAGGATTGAAGTGGAAACTTTTGGCTAGGATTAGGTAGGGCCTAAAGTATGAGAAGTCACAATGGAGTTATTGGTGTATGGTAGTATCAATGAGTAGATATTGAGTTGGGTATGGAGAAACTACCATAGACCCTTATGTGAGAGATGAGAATACATATTAGATCATTATGTTGTGATTATGTGACCAAGATAGTCTTGAAGATATTAGCCCGTGAGGATAGATAAATGATGAGATGTGATTGAGATACATGGATAGGTATTAATTTACTATTACCTAATTTGTGAGTTGGTGAGTATGTGGTATGAGCTATTATTCCATGTTTGTTACTATGTTTACTTGACCATCCATGGGACCCACCTAGTGATAGTGTGGTCTTACAAGTGAGAGAGGTCGACTATTGTGATGCCCTCTAAGGATTTTTTCTTGTACAATGTGAGATATAAGGTACTTTTAGTAGAGGATGGATAATGATATTCCATCCTCTAATTGGTGAGATGTACGATTAGGCATGGGAATTACCTAGAGGGATGGTTTGAAACATAAAATAGATATTGAGATGCCCTCCTACAATCACAAAGATGTCTCCTTGTCTCTAGGACCTACCCATTGACGGCGTGGTTTAGTTTGTTTGATAGGTTGGATATTGTGATTCGCTCCACAGATCACTTGTTGTATTTATGTGATATAAGACATGACCATCGACCCTAACAAGAGGGGATTGTTTTACTTGTGTAATAGTTTGGTTATTGTGATTCCCTCCCTAGATTTCTTGTTATACATGATGAGATATGACATGTGTCTAGGGAAACTTTCCCTGAATTGATGGTGTAGCTTATTTGAGAGGTTGCCTATTGAGATAACTCTATAGATTTCTTATTGGATGTGTTCTAATGGTAGGACCATACCCCTAGTGGAGGGTATGGTCTTGGCTTAGTAAGATACCATACCATTAATCTTTAAGTATGAGTTGAGTATGTAAATCCCTCATACACTACATCTTCAGGTATGAGCCGATACTTGATATGAAACCCTACATAGAGTCTTCATGTATGAGTTGGTATTATGTAATGATGTAAATTATTGTTTCAATGTAGATTAAAGAAGGTATGGTTGGGTATCATGGTGTCAAGGCTAGCACATGATAAACTTATGTTTATGATTATGAATAAATTTTCAATAATTTACATTCCTTAAGAATTCAAATATATATAATATACTAGGGGAACTTAGTTGACCCTAATGTGATGTATTTCTCATACTCTTCATGAGAATTATAGTGTGTGTGGAGACCTTAAGTCTATCCTATAGGTCCGAGGAAAAGTTGTGCTGTCGATTTGGCTTAAGAATCTCAAAGGGTATTAGTGTGGGATAAAGGTGAGGGTTAGAGATAGTAGTGGAGACTTCATTATTTCTTTTGTATATAAGACTGACCTAGTCAATGATTAGTTGGGATACATGTTTTTATGACTGTATTTAAATTGTTATAGCATATTGTATTGTTCATAATACATACTCTATTTATTTTTAGGGATGTTTTATTTATTTATTTATCTATTATTTATGTTTATGAAATTGAGGGAATAGTCTCCCCAATATGTTATTTTGGTCCTCGATTATAGTCGGTAACCTATGTAATATGGGTAGGGGCACATGATTCCATGTTATTCTATAGCTAGAATACTGTTAAGTAATTTTACCTGGGGTATTACAATGCAATATCAGATAAATTTTTGACTTTCTCTTACTATTTAGGATATGGTAGACATGGAATAGGGATGTGTCAGAGCTTGTGATAGACCTCATGTTGGTGAGTCACGAAGAAATATATTTTGGGAAGTCTAGGTTTCCAATGTTACATGATTTATGTTCATGATTTTCTCTTTTACATATGATATTCTTTTTCATGTATGATGTTATTATTTGAGATTACTGTTTTGGGGTTTTCTCTTAGCCTGTACTAGAAACAGTCTTTTGTAATGAATAATTTTTGGAATGTATCATTCACACGAAATTTATATGCATATGTGTGATTAGTTTCACATATGACAGATGGTTCAGTTTTTTAAAGTATCAACCAAAAATTATATAATTTTTTCCTATATAACTTGTTAGTGGAATTTTACTCATATGAACCACAATATTTTTTTAATGACATTTCATATGGATCCCATCATGGGATGTTTTTTGATGATAAATATATAATCCCTCAGTGAAAGGGATGTATAATAACCCTCGGTGGGTTGATTCATGCATTGAATGCCTTGGTGATGGTTCGATGCAAGTGAGGTACACCAGCAAGATAGTTCAGAATGGGCGTGGGTTCCTTTAAGGATATGTATAGCCTTATGATTGTTAAATAAAGGCATGTGGAATTCCTCGTACTTTCATTATGTAAAAAATTGAAGTTCTTTTAGTATCAAGGTCATTTTTGAAGGTCCGGATCAGATGGATGCCTATCATTGTTAGTTTCAGATGTGGTTATCAATGAGATAGTTGATTGAGATCCTGGATGGTTAGATCTAGGTTGTGTAGAGAATTTATAGATGCTCATGGTTTTGGAATAATGAACAAGTAGTAGGTGATCATGTGGTCGGCCTTGTCATGAGTGAGATGACTCTGATTTTTTGGAAGGGAATCACCCTTGATGTTTTTGGCTAGACAATATTAACATGAAAGGAAGGAATATTTTGTGGTTTAGATGCACGAGCCTGGGTTTGATGGTGTGTGACTCATTGTATTAGGAGTTAAATTATAATACTGGGTAGTATGGGAGAATACACCCATTTCATTCATTTGATATTGAGATGGATTGGGGGTAATAACCTATGAGAGGGTTCATAGAGGTCTACTCTTCCTTAGAAGAGGAGAGTGATTTTTAACAGGGATTTTCAAGAAAATACTTGATGTTTGAGGGAAAGTGCATGTTGGTTATGTGAATTGCCAATTTTTTTGGACCATTGAGTGGGATGTGTGTGGTGTTTTAGGAATGTTCTAGGTTTTAGGATAACCTGAGAGGTTTTTTAATAATGTTGTGGTGATGCATGCCCTTTTTGCTGATTTCTTGTTGGGAAGTCAGGGAAATTTAGTGGGTCTCGGTTAGGGGATACCCTTGGAGTGAGGTGATCATAGTGACATGATGAGATGCATGTGGGAAAGGGATTCTAAGGGTTTGACGAAGATGAGAGGTATCCATTTATGGTAATATGATACATTAGAGTGGATTATAGTAACATGGTATAGTTGATTTGAGCATGGTACTTGATTGGTTTTTTTTTCTAGAATGGGATGAGAATGGATTGAGAAGAGTGACTTTCATGTGACTATAGGAACCTATCAGACATTTCGCTAAAGGATTAGTGTAAGGAAATCCTTATAGATGGGATTGTACTGTTGGATTTTGGAGGGTATGAAACTATTTATGAATGGATTTAATTGAACATTGTAGATGAAATTACCGATAGTCTTGGAAAGGTTAGTGTTTGGTGTTTTGGGATGGCACTTAGGTAGGAGTGGGATGGTTACATCTAGTAATTATGTTCACAAATAGATGAAATATAGGATTAAAAGATTAGGTGTTTTGGTTTCTAAGAGAAATAATAAGGATACTACCATGGTGGGAGGAATCAAATGAGTCATGTCTTTATGAACCCGATGTCATAAGGTTCATTGATGTGGTGAGACTAGTTGGTGGAAAATCAAGATGATACTAAGATATTGATAGTCTAGTCGATATAATTTTATTTGGTTCCTCGGAGAAATATAGATTTGAGATTTGGATATAGTTTTTAATGGAGTCTATGTGTTGAAATTAAGATTGGGATGGAATTTGGTCTAATATGAACTTGATTCAGATCAAATATACGTTGTTTCTTAAGGGAGAGAGTATGATAGAGGGTTTTAATGGCCATGTATCCATCCATGGAATTACACTGAGTTTTAGGTTGAGAATTTAGTGTGTGGGATTTAGATGATCTCGTGATTCCTTTATAAATTAAGGTATCACGGTTAAGATATGTGATGGTGTGTCAGTGGGTGAAACAAAGTGTTTTTTAGTAAAATTTGTCTAGAGAAGGACCGATTGGGAAGTTGGGTATGTGGATAGAGAACAATATGGGTTTAGGAAACAGAGGGTTTAGCTTCTTCTTCGTGGCGGCAATGACCTTCGTTCCGGCCCCTCCTCCCCCAGTGAGGGAGGGGCCTTCGTTGTCCTTCAAGGTAGAGACTCCCTCTTTTTCCCCATTTTATAATCCTGATTTTATCCCTTCATTTCCTCCATATACTATTTTCCCTAAGGTTCATGGGTGGTTCAACAGTTTCCCTAACCTCCCACTCTCAATCAAAGATTTTACTGATGTTTCAGTGCTCCTCAATTAGACTCTGCTAGTTCGTTTTTTGAAGTGACGACCTTCAGTGGATTCATTCAATTAGGTTGTATTTGGCTCCTAGGATTTGCAAGAATGGGATTCCGAGGGGTTTGTCGATAGGAAGAGTATCATGATTCACTTTGATTCAGAAGAGTATCTGATAAAATCTTGGCCTTTCACTCCACGTAGCTACAATGTGTCTTGATTTTTTTAATTCAGAAGGAATTATGAGTTTCACATGAAGCGCGAATCTCCCTTGGTTCCGATTTGAGTGACTAATCTTAACCTTACTTTTCCTTTTCAGAATCCTTCGATCTTTAGGATTCTAGGGAACCTATTTGGTAGGTTCTTGTGTGCTTATAGCCGAACTCAGGTGATTTATCATCCGATCAATCCTCGTGATTTTGTGGAAATTGATGCTTCAAGAACCCCTCCTGATTTTGTTTGGATACCAGTAGGAGAAGAGTTTCAATATAAACAACATGTTTTTTATGAATCTTCATTGGATTTCTTCTCGGTTCGTATGAGAATGGGTCACTCACCGAATGTTTGCAGGAGAGGTTCTAGAAATTTGGAGATGCATGGTGATATGGATGTTACGGGCAGCAACACAGATCCTCCATCCAATGGTGGCACCACTATCTAGGAGCATGTGGAAGTGGAGAAGGTGGCAGGGGTAGTTCAAAAGGTCCGTTAGGATGGAAACCCTCTAGTTAATGAAATTTTTAGATGGATGAGGAAGGACTTGGAGGATACTCAGCTTGGTGTGAAGGAGTTCATGGCTAATGCCCGTGTTTTGGATCCTATACTTGTGTAATCTTCAATTAGAGCGAAGGATAGTGGTATCAGCCCAGAAGTGGATGCATACAGGTGGAGGAGGGAAATACTAAGGTCACTAAGGATACTTTGTATGTTGTGGATCTTCTTACTAGTCTGGATTATTATGGAAAACAGTTTCCTCAGGAGACTGAGGCTTTGAACAGATCATGCCCGAGGAATGGGTCCCCAGCCACTATGTTGGGTAACCGCTTTAAGGGATTAAAGATTGAAGGACCAGATCAAAAGGCTGATCTTCCGAGGGAGGAATATGATGGTGAGTCATCTAGTTATTTTGTTGAAGAAAATGTTCCATAATTCTATGATAAAGAACCCTGTGATTAGAGGAGGAATAAGGGGCGACAAGGAAGTAAGAAAGGACTGCTTATATTTACCTCTACCTATGGAGACTCGATCATTAAAAAAAGAAAAAGACAATGTGAAGAGAAGTTCTACCAATCCTATTAAAATTTTAATTTGTTTGGAGGAGGGGTATTGTGGGGAATCCTTCCATAGGGGTGACCTGCAGGTGGATATTTCTTTGTATTTGCTCCTATATTACGAAGAAGTTATTGAAGAAGAATCCCTCGTGATTAATGACTCCATATAGGATGATGATAATATGATGGGAAGGCATATTCGGGTGAATACTAATAGTGTACAGAGTTATTGGATAGAAAAGAAGAACCTAATTTTAATTAGTGGATTAAATGAAGAGAAGATCACACAGTAGGATTACATGCAAGTGTGGGACATAATGGCATCCCTCTTTGAAGACATACTAAATGATTCTCTAGAAACACTGGCAACTTCTCTTTCATGGAAAATTTTTAGGGATAGGAATGATAATAGGCTGCAGATTCATTTTAACACCTATTTTTATTCCTTTAGTGCTCGTCTTGGATGATCTTTGGGTTTCTAACATTTTCCAAAAAAGTGTCTTTGATAATAATAAAAAAGTGGACTTTCAGTCAAGTACCGACTTGTGTTTTTGTATATAATTACATGAAGTGAGGTGTGAACATAATCAGTTTCCTAATATAATGTATGAGGGATGTGTTTCAATGATCAAATTGGGTATTTTTGGGTAATAGCCCATGTATCTGGGCTTAGTTCAATGATGGTAGAAATGTACCTAGTTTATTTCTAAATCAGGAATGAAAAGTGGTATCAGATTCTAATAGATGAATTTGAAATTTGAAGATATTCCTTTGTTCTTATTTGGAATGAGAATCATTATGGTGGAGAGTTTTTAATGAACCAGATATTTATAGGACATTTTGTTATTAGGGAATTATATATTTTTCTCCTATATTAGGATATATTTAGAGAATTGGGAATCAGAGACCTGTGAGGTATTTTAGGTGTTTGAGTGATTATTGGAGCATAGATGGAGTGCCCCATTGATGGTATTTTTTTCATTAAATGGATCATCATGACCTAAATAGTGAAAGTCATGTGGTGATGAGGGAATGATCAAGTTCCACACTATAGTGAATGTAGGAATCACATCATGAAAGAAGAAGGTCATGTTGTGATTAGTGAGTGTCATGACATAGTGGGTTTTAGTTTGGGGGTTTCCACTAAGAAAAACACCCTTACATATTGAATTTTGACAAAGGAAAAGACTCTTACTCATAGTTCATACCATGGCTAGGGAACCAAGCCATGGTGATAACCCTTACATATTTGGAATTGGTAAAGGGAATAATCTTATGTATGAAGGTCATGTTGTGGTGAAGGGAACCATATCACTACCATACATTAGAGTAAATCATTACATATTTCCTATGTAAAATTTCACAAAGGAAGGTCACATCATGAATAGTGGATAATGTCATGAAGTATTGCTATAGTATGAAGGACAAAGGCCACACTATATAGAGGTGAGAACAACCTATGAAGGCTTGGGTTGTGGGTTTTCAATTCTGCTTGAGGGAGGTGTTTCATGCCATGACCCAAGGGGCCATACTGTGATGGGCGACTAGAGAGGGAATCAAACTATGATATATATGGGTAATTCCATGATAGTGACATATCTTAGTTTATAAAATATGTGTAACCCATCACTTTTACATCACACCCTTTTCAATTTAGAGGAAAATGGGTATCAGAAAAGGTCCATTCAGCTTACTATCAACTTCTCTACCTCTCCTCAATCCCCTTTTATTATGGGTTATTATTTGGTGTTTCCCATGAAAATTTGTTGTATGATTTTATTATTATTAATTTATTATTATTCTCTTTTTTATCCATATTCTTTAGTATCCTTGAGATAGGTTTGAATGATGATTACACTGAGTTATGGTGGAATCATACTGAGATGATTGGGATTTTTATTAGATTATCTAATGGGGATCCATGGAGGATGAAGACATAAGGTTTTGTGAAGTTTTAATGGTACACCAACTTATGTGTGTTTTTAGGTGATTTTACCTCATCGAATTATGTTGTACAACTAATTATACAATTTTATAATTAATTATTTGGGATGTGATTTCTTGAGATAGGGGATTGAGTGTTGGAAAGAGTCTGGACAAGGCATGGATGGGCATGGATAAGGATGAGAAGAGCATGGTGAGGATGGTAACTTTATCTTTGAGGTATGTGGTCCCTATAATAAAACAAAATATGATTTTTTACTCTAGATTTATCATTCATTAATGCATATTTTTATTTGAAAAAAAGGGATAGGGACCAAGGATGCCTTGAGTAGAGAGATAGGATGACAGTGAGCCTCCAAGCATTAAAGGAACTAATCATTAAAACATTTGATGTTTTTGAATCATTGAGTGATATTTTTACAAGGGGGGAGTGTTCTAGTTGAGTTTATGAGAGGATAAAGTTTGACATTTGATATTTTAAATGAGTTTCAAATAGACTATGTTTGTTTCTTAAGGGTATTTTGTCAAGCGTGTGAGGCTTAGTCCTAGTGGTGACATTTGAGATGATTTTATGTGTGAAACATGATGAAGAACCCCTTATTGAAGGTATATTGGAGACTTAGAGTGTCTCATGACTAGGACAAGTACTTTGGGGTTTTACATAGTGAAAATTGGAGGGTTCCCTTCAGATAAGGTTCTTTAGAGGTCTCCAAGGGGAGAGGTGTGATGGGACCCAAGTGCGGTCCATGTGAATTTTTTGATGACATGGAATAAGTATACTAAGATGATTGGTGTGTGTTATATTGAGATGGTCTCTAGTTAATAGGACTGGGTTGTGATGTAGAAATTGAAATATGATTGGACCAACCTCCTGAGTCTTTTGTCAGGTAGGGATTATAGTCCTAGTAGTCACATGGAGTGATGAGTGTGTATTGTTATCGATGAGGGGAGTCCAGGATGGGTTTAGAGAACCCAATATATTCTCTTATTTGAGAGAAAAAAAATTCTAATATACTTGGTATGTTCTAATTTTATGAATGATATGGTTTTAAATATGTTATCTTACAAGGATAGATAGATGATGAGGTATGATTAAGATGTGGTTTTAGGTCTTGATTGACTAGTATCTAGCTTGTGAGCTGGTGAGTTTTTTGGATGGGTTGTGGTCGCATGTTTATTTTATTATTGTGTGATCAACCATGGGACCCACCTAGTAATGGTGTGGTTCAACTTTTGGTAGAGTTAGAATATTTTAATTTCCTCCCAGATCACGTTTTGTACCAAGTGTGATATGAGGTGTTTTCATAAGAGGTTGGATATTGATATTCCCTCTTCAGATTATTGATATGTATTTTTATCCATGGGACTTACCAAGAGGGGATGGTTTAGATCATAAGAGAGTTTGGATATTGAGATTCTCCTCTCATATTTATTATATATGTGATTATCCATAGGACCTATTTAATTATGATATGGTTATTATTATACAAGAGGTTGTCTATTATGATTCCCTAAGATCATTTGTTATATACATTAAGATATGGGTAGTGGCCATGGGACCTTACCCTAAGGGGATAGTTTATCCTTTATAGAAGTTTAGCCATTTTGATACCCTCCTTAGATATCTTGTTGCATGTACTGAGATAAGAGTCATATCCATGAGACATAAACTTAAGGGGAAGGTTTGGCTTATGTGACAAGTTGACTATCAGGATGCCTCGCTAGATTGGTTGTTATATGTGATGTAATAAAAATACACTACCTAGATTGGAGGGTGGTGGTTGGGACATGGTAAGACACCCAAACCTACATCTTCAAGCATGAGTTAGGATTTGGTGAGACACCCTACTTTGCATCTTCACGTATAGACTAGGTTATGGAAAAAAAACCTACACTACACCATTGGGTATGGTTTAGGAAATGGTATGGCACCCAACCTAGTGTCATTATGTATGGGTTAGTATTGTGACATGGGGCATATTATTCTTTCAACACAGGCCAAATATGGTATGATCAGGCATCATTGTATATTGGTTAGCACACGATGAACCGACACATATTATTGTGTGTTATGTTTCCATAATTCACTTTATTTATGTATAAAAAATATGTGATGAATTATATTAGGGGAACTTGTTTATACCCTTCTAAGATGTATTTCTCAAATGCTACACTGACACGCTAGCACACATGCATACCTTATGTCAATCTTACAGGTTCGAGGACATGTTTTATAGTCAATTAGGCTGGAGAAGCTTGATAGGGATTAGTGATGAGATGAAGGAAAGGTTCATGCATTATACTAGAGCCTCTATAATTCATTTTATATATGTGATCAGTTCAGTGGGTGATCTTTTGGGACACATGTTTTTATGAAATCATTTTATTTATTATAACATGTTGTGTTATTACTTATTCTTACAATGATTTTTTGTTGTTTATGTTATTTGGTTATTTTTTTATTATTGATATTTATAATATCAATGTAATAGTCTACCCAATGTATGATTTAGGCCCTCACTGCTAATTAGAAACCTATAGTATATGGGGAGGCATGACTGAGCCTACATGATTCTCTGACTGAGATAATGTCGAGTGATTTTAGTCAAGGTGTCATAGTTAACTTTTGAAAATTAATTACGAAACTTGATTAAATAAATTGATATTATTCTTCAAATTGATTGTGATTACAGTCAAGAACATAGTAAAAACTAACATGTCCAAGGTTGATTAAAATATTATGACCAAAGAGACCATACACCCAATGAAAGGAGGAAAAAGATCAACTATAATAAGTCTAATGATAAAATACACACATTAAGAAACCAAATAATGATTAAATTTAATGTCTTTGATGTGGAATGAAGAGGCACTAGTCATCTAATTGCCACATGAAAAATCATTTTGTTGATATTTATCAATAATCAGTTAAAGGAAAATTGAAAACTATTAAATAAAATTTTTATGTCTACCATGTAATATGACCATGACATTATTAATTTTAACATATAAGATTATTTTTTAAACCCAAAATATATTGAGTATAATGAGAATCTATAAATGTTGATGGAGGATATTTCATTTGATTTTGTAATGTTTTAGAATATATAATGTATGTTTTATTTCTTTTCTCATTTATTTTACTTATATGCATATTTTATTTTCTTTTATTAGACATTAATAAAAATATTGAATTACATAATTATATTATTGGTCATGAAACTCTATATATCTTGATCAAAAAACTTTATTAAATTCTATGAAGTGAATGTTAATATTTTGTAAAATTAAACTTGAGGTGAAAATGAAATATTATGTCCCTGAAGGATAAAATAAAAATTTATTTTTTGAAAATAAAATAATGTATTTTTTTATTATATTTAGGAAAAATTATTATTTATTATATCATCGCGGATGTTATCTTCTCATAGTTCACGATAAAATTAAAACTTCTATAATCTAATATAATTTATACAATTAATTTTAATACCTTTTGTAATTAAACCATGATCAACATTAAAAATAAAATACATGTTTCTATACATGATAATAATTGTTTTTAAAAAATGAATTATTAAAAATGATGAAACATAATAAATGATTTCACAAATTCATTCATTACAAGAAGTAAAACAATGAATGTAATTTTAGTTATTTTATTTCATTATAATAAGTTGAAGAAATTATTTATGAGATATTTTATAAAATGGTACTTATAATATTTAATAAATCATACAATTTGACAAATAATTTTTCCCTTCATTCCCTAAAGTGAATTAAAAAAAATTATTAAATGATTTGTAAATACAGTGGTGATAAGGCCTGTGTTATGAATCCTAAAGATTTTTCCACATTGTTTCTTATTAAAATTTCATATTAATTAAAATATGTGGGCCATTTTCTCCCTAGTAGACACATTTTAAAAAAATTTAGACCAAATGTTCCACGCTATAAAATATCTATTAAGTGATTATTCCAACATTTTGCAATTATAATTTGAATTCATAAATGTATGACCAATCACTTGAAGTGGAAATTAATATAATAATTAAAAATGTGAGTATTTCATTGTTTCAATGCATACCATGGATATATTAAATATATAATGGAATATCATGAAGATATTATTTGTCTTCCATCAAGGAAATCATTTATAATTATTATTTTATTAAAATTATTACGAATAAATCATATATGTTTATTATCAATCAATGCACTTTAAAATTCAGTACATGATCATGTTAGTAACCAAAATGGTACTAAAAAATTAATCAAATTATTGAGAAGATAAAATATATGCCCACCTGGTAGTATACTATTTTTTTATAGTTAGTTCTTTATTTTATCTAAATCTCAATAAAATATGTTAAACATTAAAGATATTTTTGAAAATGAGTATCATATGGGTCCATGCCTGAATGAGTTATCGAACACCTATATATATTTCCAAAATTTATAATATAAAAAATGATTCTAGAGATTTTTTTAATATTTTATTTTTTAATATATACAATCGAGTCAATTATAGTAAAGTAGAAGTTTATCGATCGAGACACATTAATTATATGACATGTTCATTTGGGTCATTCTAGATCAATTATCACTTAAAAGAGAAGTTTTAATTATCTTCATGACATTTCCACCTATATGATGAATATATATGGTTAAAATATTATTATGGTAAATTGTTTATATCATCACCATATATATTAAAATTAAATTTACAATATTTATATGAAGCATCAATTATGGAATATGTACGGGTGCTAGTTCCTACCTTGCGAACCATTAAAATGTTATATCAATGATCCATCTATGAAAAAGTAACATGAATTAGTATTTATTGGCGAATATATATCAAAGGGTTTTCATGATTTTTTAAATGAGTATTGAACATCACATACATTGTACCAAATGATATATAATAATCATTTATAAGATTATCAAAAGACTTACATGAATAATTCCATGGTGAATTATTGAAAAGAAATATTCTAATATTATTATTTTGAATAATAGAAGTGTGGTTAAACTAAATATATAAAATCATTTCTCATAATGACTGGAAATAAATAAATAATATTTTCCATTGAATTGGAAAATAAATATATAAACAATGACATGTGTTTTAGAATTGTTTTTACAAAACTCACACTAGATTTTGTAATATTATTAGATCCCATTAATTGTTATTGATGATACATTTATAATTTTTATATACCTTAAAATATAATTGAAAAGAATAAAATTTTAGAGACTTATATATCATAATAATTGGCCTAAATGATTTAAAGGAATATGTGATATGTTCAATATATGGATTTTTTTATAGATTATTCAAAACTTTTTAGACAATTGAATATTGATTAGATGATTTTATAGATATTTCTCATTATTAATGTTTTCATTGTTTATATATGTGAAATTATATATATATATATATATATATATATATATATATATATATGAATCCTTGAAGGGTTAAAAATTCTATAAGTATATTGAAAATTATTAATGATTCACCAAATTAGATAAATTGCTATATAGAATTAATTGAAGAAGGAATATCTAATATGATCATTTTAAAAAATATTTATGGTAACACTTAGAGTTTTTTATGAACATTATTTATGAATAAATTAAATTTATTTGATGTCTTGTGTTATACACTACACCAAGTTATGTTTTCACTAAATGAAACACCTGCTTAGCTTGCTTTACACGTACCACTAAGTATCTACGAAACATCATTTGATTGTTATAGTTATTTAAATAAGTCAATTGAAACCTAGCCATTAGAATGGGATGTATGAAAATTATTAAATAAATTATGAAATTATGTTTGACACATGATTCTCTTACCAATTAATTATAAATGAATATAAGACCTTTTTTAAAATAGAAGGAAATGTTTTTATGAAAGTATATTTAAATGTTCCCAAGTGTGTTTTATACCAATAAATAAAAAATCAATATTGTTGAATTATATATATAAAATATATATCAAATTTTTATAATTCATCTTATGTTTTTTCTAGGTATGACATAAGAACAAATCAAATTTTATGTATAAAAGAAGTATTTTTCTAAAAGGTAGTTTTTCTACCTTTTGATGGCGGATTGGTTTTAAGTCTAGTTTTTGAAACTTTTATAAATTATTTTTGAATTAAGATTTTTTTTATTTTAAACAAGGATATCAAAATTTAATTTAGTTGATTTTTTTATTTGTTCGGATAAGTTTCATGTTTTGATGAATAGTAAAAAATACTGAATTTTAATCAATAATAGATTTTTAATAAAAATAATTTATAGTGTTAAATTATATATTTGATTAGTTTTAAATTAAAATTATATTAAATTTTTATTATTTAATCCAATTTAGGTCATTGGAATCAATTTCGCATTGAATTGTATATAAAATACAATTCAATATTTTAGATGTTTTCACTTTAAAAACCTATCTTCTCATTCCATCAATGAGCATACGAGCCTTAGCCTAGTTGGTGAGGTATACTTAAGTGAATCCACAAGACCCAGGTTCAAAACCAGGTAGAGGCATATTTCTGGGTACCGTAGCAGGTACTATAGCAGGCACTATAGCGGGGTACTATAGTAGTGTTGTACACTGTGCGGGTACTGTAGCAGAACTGTGCATTGTACAAGTACTGTAGAAAAACTGTACATTGTGTGAGCACTGTAGCAGTTTCTATAGCAGGTACTGTTAAGTGCTGCAGCAGCTGGAACTATTCACCTTGGGCCACCAGTTTGGGCTTGGAGTCCTTAAGGCTTTCGAGCCACCCAGGCCTTCAGGTCAGTTGGGATTTTTGGAGACCTTTATGGCCTTCAGACCACCTTAAGGCCTTTGGGCCACATGTAGTTTCCCCAGACACACTACAAAAATGGAGCAACCCTAGAAGAGGATTCAGAGCAGGTGCACTCACTAGAGGAGAGCCAAATGAATTGTTCAGAATGAGAGGGTATGGTTATGCCATCAGGACCAGCTTGTAAGCCTAGCCAGACAGCCATGCGAAGGTGGAGATCTACTATCATGATGTAGATGAAGGGGAGGGGTAGTTACTTATAGATAGTCTGGTTGAATTCCCTAAGACCTTCGGGTCATGTAATCTCCTAAGCCTATAGGCCATGTAATTTTTGATCCTACGGGCCTTGTAAGGGTTCCCCCTCATCCCTTGAAATGGGGGTTATCAAAATAAATAAATATGAAGGCCTTCGGGCCATTCAGGCATTCCATCAATGAGATTAATTTTAAATTAATTTTAGCCAATTATATGTATTTAATTGTAAAAAATGGATTCAATATTTTGAATCATAAGTTCAAAATTTAGTAATTAGGTACCTTTTATTTTTGTATAATATGAATAGTAACTTTATTATTTTTTATTACCACAATTGTGGGTAATCAGGTAAATTAAGGGTTAAAAAATATTATAAATATTTTTTAAATATCCTAAAACATTTAAAAATATAAATGTATGAATTTTATTTGACCCTTAAAACACAAATTTCTAAATTGAAAAATTTATTGGACACTTTTTCTGTAATGTCTCTGATTTTCCATACTTTATTCTTGAAAATATGTGGGAATTATTTCGAGACCAGTCTTCGAGACAATGTGACGTTCCGAGGCTCGGTGAGCCCGGAACAAATGTTTTAATTTAATTAAATAATTAAATTACGCGCGTATGAGGTTTTCATGAAAAAGTGGGATAACTCCCGAACGGGTGCTCAGATAAGAAATTTGAGGGCACCGTTGCATTCAGAATAGCGATTTTACATTAGGCGAGGCCTAACATTGGCCGGTGCAAGTCGGTGGTGAAATCTAGTTTTTGAATGTAAGAGTATTAAAATATTTAATAAAAATATTTTATTCTACAGCAAAATCTTTTTAAATTCGTTGCAACAGATATCTTTTAACCTTTTTAAATAAAGGCTTGCGCATGGGTCCAGGGTTACAAACCTCATAACCCTGAAACCCTTGGTGGCTCTAGATGCTCTGGAGAAAACCTCCCAATGCGGAAACGACGTTCTTGACGATTTTCGCTGGCAGCGACGACGTGGAGACCAGATATTCTCTAACAAATTCCGCGGATCCAGGTAGGATGTTTGTTTTTGATTTTCCTTTCCCCATTCTTGGTTCCTACGACAAACGCAGACTAATCTGTGAACCGATTAGCCCGTGAATCGATCATTTTGTGGGCGGGTGTGATTTGGGGTTTTATCGGGAGATCTAATACTTGAGATTATAATCTATTGATTATTTTTGGTTTTGATCTAACAGCGACAAACCCAGATCGTCACGAACTACAATCAAGGTTTTTCCATCTTGTTCGATTATTTGTATTTTTCTCCCGTGCGTTCTTCGTTGCGGTCAACGCGTTCTTGGAGTAAATAGATCGTTGCGCATTCGGTTGTTGGTGCAACGATCCGAGATTGTAGATCCAACCTCGGAGTGATATAATGGAGGTGCGACGACGGTATCGGCAGACGATTCGAAGTGGATCGAGAGATATGAGTTTTTGGGTGTTTTTCTTCGGATGGATCATTCGAGGTTTATGATCCGATTTAAAGACCGAAACACATGTTTCAGTGTTCGTATGATGAAACGAACCAACCCCTGGAGTATTCGGATGAACAGATGAGAAACTATGGATCCATAGGATCATCCGTGTTGTAAGGAGGAAGATGGTGTTTCTGGAAAAATCCCGACTACACGGCGTGTAATATGGTCTACACGGCGTGTGTTCATCGGCGGACCACCTGGCGTGTACTCCAGGAGTACACGGACAAGGACACAGTGTGTATACCCCTCACCGACCAGACCCATCCAGATAGATGGGATACCCTGTGTGCGGGTACATGGGCCGACGACACGTACATAGACCATGTATAGTGTACACGGAGTGAGACCTAGGTGCTCAGACATGGTGTGTGATTCTTCTACACGCCGTGTAGTTACTTTTTATACTGATGAGCCAAATGAAACGGGCCGTTTACACGGGAAGTACCCGTAGTCAAGGAACACGACGTGTGATTCTTCTACACGCCGTGTAGTTGAGTTTTACTCAACTTGAACGGATGACGCAGGTCGTTTACATGGGCAGTACCCAGGGTCAAGGAACATGGCGCGTAAGCATACTACACACCATGTAACCAATTTTACATGGCCTGAGCCAGTTTCCTTCTATGACTTGGTCTAGTTTCCTTAGGGTCCGTCCCCTTGGTCTTTCTCCTAAAGGTTCCCGGTATCATTTCCTACATATGGGAGTATGATCCCTTCAACATGACTTCCTGAATAGAGTTGTTGGAATCTCCTCTGTGAGACTTAGAGTTGGATCCTCTATTCCTTCCTGGAACCCTAGGTAGAGTTCTTGGTATCGACGTGACCAACTTTACCCAGGCGCCAATCCTCTTCTTAGCGGATTAGCTCAGACTGAGTTGTCGGAATCACCCCATGACTTGGTGGTGATCCTCACTTGAGCATCATGTTCTCAAATTACTTGTGGAGTGTGTTCTCCCGGAACGATTACTTTGTATCTCTCTCTTTAGACCTAGGAATGTGTTCTCCCAGTTGCATGCTTAGTGGAATCTTCGAGCTGGATCTTAGTGGTGGTTTCACAATGGTCGTTTGTCTATGAGTATATCTGGATATTCTTGTTATATGTTCTATAGACATATACTGTGTATAGCTGACTTTATATTTCTTTTTTCGTATTTCCCTTGTTGTATTCCTTTGTGGTTTCAGGGTGTCATACTGGGTATTATTATACTCACCCCTGCACGGGCTTTGCTAGCACGTGTCATGTCTTGTGCAGACAAGCGAGCCTTTGACAGGATTCTAGGCAGACCAGGACCGGACAATACTCAGTTTGATCAGACTAGCCGAGGTGTGTTCCTACGGATACAGATTGTAGTCTCAGTACCTTTCTTTACAGGTTGGACTTTGTTACAGACTCTCTTTTCGTGGGCTTGTACTTTTGTCCCAGGGTTTTACATTACTGTACTTTACCTTCCTGTCGTACTCTGTTGGTTGGGTTTTTTTTGTGTATGCATGCTTCTTTTTTTTCCTTTTAGTAGTTTTTACCTTTTATCTATGTGGGCTTGGAGATGTGTGTGCATGTGTACAAGTTTATAGGAAATTCCTCACATGTTAGTAGTATCCCTACTCGGTGATAGTCACCAACCCCTGGCCTATTGGTGGCGGGCTTGGGGAGTTGAGGCTCGGGCCCAACTAGGACGGGTCGTGACAGAGTGGTATTAGAGGTGGTTAGTTCTACCTTAGGACTGAGAGTATGTGAGTTGGTTTGGGCCAACAGTGCTAAGTGTTTCGAGTTCGTCATTCAGGCCAGGGACCCCAGTGTTGGTGCGGGCAGCCGACGTATCCATACACCAAGACTATGATAACTTGGTTTTTGACTCAGAACAAGAGAACACTAGTTGTAGGGGAAAATAATGGTACATGCATCATATAGGAATGGGTTGTTGTTTCCCTATCCTTCTTGAGTCAGCTCTCTGGATATACTCACTAACTGTGATACATCTTGTTTCTTTAACAAGATGCCTCCGTGACGCACACCCACTAGGATCCAGCAGCTCGATCGTGAGGATGACCCCCTCAGTGATGAATCTTCGATTCAGTGACCAGATCCCCCAGTTCTACCATCGGGTGGTGTGCCAGTTATCCCGCAACCTGTGGAGTAGTGTTTAGTTCCTTCTGTACCAGTGGAGGAGGAGCGTAGACTAATCGCACTCCACGAGTTTCAGGGATAGAGACCCCTCAGGTTTCGAGGCGAGCCTGACCCTTAGGCAGCAGGGGACTGGCTTGAGGTAGTGGCTAGAGTCTTTTGTTTGGTCAGGACACCAGCAGACCAGATGGTGATCCTAGCAGCGAGCCTCCTGCAGGGCTTGGTAGGGCGATAGTGGAGTTTTGTTATTCAGACTCACGACAAGGTGACTCTTGCATGGTTGGAGTTTTAGCATCTCTTCAGATATGAGTTTTCACCGGTTACCCAGAGAGAAGTACGTATACATGAGCTTCTTCAGCTCCAGCAGGGAACCATGACGGTGGATGAATATTCATCGAGGTTTACCGACATCTCGCGGTACTCTATGGATAAGGTCATAGATCAGTACTTCATGGCTCGGAATTTCGAGCGGGGCTTACGAAGAGATATCCAAGATAGCATCGTCCCTATGAGAATTCCTACTTATGCTGGGGTTCTCAAGCTGGCTTTGGTGGTTGAGAGCTTCTTGGAAGAGGAGAGACAACCGGAAGTTTCAAGTAGCGAGTGAGCTGGAGCAGAGACATTGGTTGCAGGGAGCCGAAGTCTGAGACCCATGCGCGGGGGACATTTTCAGAGGAGATCCCAGGACAAGGTATCTGCCGTACAAGGTTCGCATGGCGCATCTAGCCAGCCTTGAGAGAGGCGATTCCACTCATGTGATGGAAGGGGACATCTCGCTCGAGATTTTCTGACCCACCGTACTACTGACACGGGAGCATTGGATGGACCACCGATGCAGAGGCAATGTGTGGAGCAGATAGATCCGCGGGGCGGGGGACGTGGTAGAGGAATTGGGAGAGAATCTGGAGGTGGTCGGTGTTTTGACCTTTTACCACCGCCACCCCTAGGAGGTCCACCCCAGGTTCAGGGAGCCGGTGGACAGAGGCAGGGACAACTGCAGGCGGTAGAGGCTTATGACCTAGGTACTCCCGGAATGATTAGAGGTACAATCTGTTTCTTTTCTACTTTGGCTACAATGATGATAGACACAGGTTCTAGTCATTCCTTTCTGGCTGCTTATCTTGTTCGAGACCTTGATATTCCAGTTGAGCCGTTGACTCGACCCTTACGCTTATAAGCACAGACTGGAGAAGATTCATAGATCACACACCTTTGTAGACAGTGTGACCTGACGCTTGGAGGTGAGAGTTTCGGTTGGAACCTCTTGGTGGTATCATTGAGGGCTTACGATGTCATTCTTGGTATGGATTAGCTATCCACAGTTCATGCCCAAATCGACTGTTTCAGGCAAAGGGTGCGGTGTGTCTGCAGTGATGGAACGAGGTTCTCTTTTATCGATGAAAGAGAGACCCAGGCAGCGTATGATGGACACGTGCATAGGAAGGTGAAACCGATATCCTATCAGTTGGCTAGCCTAGCCCTTGGAGCAACAGATGTTACGAGTTTCTAGTTTCTGGCAGTAGTGGCTGAGTACGTGGACGTCTTTCCGGAGGATGTCCCCGGACTACCTCCCCGGCGGGAGATATATTTCTGCATTGAGTTGCAACCTGAGATGACACCAATATCAGCATCAACATATTGGATGGCTCCTGCAGATCTTCGTGAGCTGAGGGTGTAGTTGGAAGACTTGCAGAAGAAGGGCTTTGTGAGACCCAGCGTTTCACCCTGGGTGGCCTCGGTACTGTTTTCCAAGAAGGCAGACGGGAGATTGAGGCTTTGTGTGGATTACTGGCACTATAATTAGGTGACCGTGAAGAACCAGTATCCACTACCGAGTATCTATGACCTCTTCGACAATTTGAGAGGGGCACAATGGTTCTCTAAGGTTGATCTACGATCAGGCTATCATCAGTTGCGAGTACAGGATGAGGATATACCAAAGATGACTTTTAGATGTCACTATGGTCACTATGAGTACTTGGTGATGCCCTTCGGGGTAACTAACTCCTTGGCAGTATTCATGGGACTCATGAACTGGATCTTTCATCCCTATCTAGATCGTTTCGTAGTGGTCTTCATCGATGATATCCTTGTGTACTCTACGTCCGAGGAGGAGCACGCGAGACACCCAAGGATGGTTCTGGACATACTCCGAGAGCACCAGTTTTATGGGAAACTCTCGAAGTGTCAGTTTTGGATACAGGAGGTCCACTTTCTGGGACACGTTATCTCAGTAGATGGTGTAGCAGTGGACCCAACTGAGGTACAGGCAATGTTCGCATGGAAGCCACCCCGGAGCATGACAGAGGTGCGGAGTTTCCTTGGGTTGGCAGGCTACTATCATAGAGTCGTTCTTGATTTCACCAGGATTTTAGCACCCATGACAACATTGAACCAAAAGGGGTAGTCTTTCATGTGGACCAAGAGATGTCAGCAGGCTTTCCAGTAGTTGAGGCAGAGTCCGACGAGCGCCCCGATCTTGAGATTACCAGAGGAGGGTTTTGAGTATGTAGTGTTCTGCGACACATCAGGAATCGGGATTGGTTGTGTCCTGATGAAGAGGAAAGCGGTGATTGCCTTTGGCTCATTCCAGTTGAGGCCCCACGAGCAGAACTACGTGACCCATGATCTTGAGTTGGCAGCGGTAGTATTCGTGTTGAAGATGTGGCGACACTACATGATGGGCGAGCGGTTTACCATCTACTCTAATCACAAGAGTCTCAGATATATCTTTTCTCAGAAGGATATGAATTTGAGACAAAGACGATGGCTTGAGTTCTTCCAGGATTATGAATTTTAGATCGTTTAAACACTTGGGAAGGGGAACATTGTGGCAGATGCTCTCAGCAGAAAATCCAGTTCCCAGTTGCTGGATGAGGCGACGAGGAAGTTAGCCTCCTTACAGTTATCCTTCATGGATGGAGAAGAGGAAGCTTACCTTCGATCGATGCTTGTTACCCCTCCACTCTTACAATGAGTCAGGGAAGCACAACATGAGAATGCTGGTTGTGAGACTCTACGTGCTCAGATATCCACAGGTGATGCTGCTGATGGATATTCAGAAGGTGGTGAGCACGTTGTTCTTTTCAGAGGGCGTACAGTAGTACCAGTGACGCTGCAGGAGGGGGTTCTGAGGTAGTTCCATACAAATAATTTGGCGGTGCATCCAGGCATAGAAAAGATGTACAAGGACCTCCGATGTCAGTTCTGGTGGCCTGGAATGAAGAAGAGTGTGGCAGAGTTTGTTTCTCGGTGCCTTACTTGTCAGCAAGTAAAAGCTGAGCACCAGGTGCCAGCAGGTTTGACTCATCCCCTTGAGGTTCTAGAGTGGAAGTGGGACAAGATATCCATGGACTTCATGGTGGGTTTACCACGCACGTCTAGGGGACATGATGCCATCTGGGTGATCATTGACCGACTCACCAAGTCGTCCCACTTCCTATCCATATGGGAGTAGAGTTAGGTAGAAGGCCTGTGACGCCTCTACGTACAAGAGATAGTTCGACTTCATGGAGTGCCATCCATGATCATTTCAGATCGTGATGCTCGTTTCACATCGCGGTTGTGGAAGGGATTACAGGAAGATTTTGGGACTCAGTTACACATGAGCACAACGTTCCATCCTCAGACTAATGGTTAGACAGAGCAGACCATCCAGGTTCTGGGAGATATGCTTCGAGCTTGCATACTTGACTTCGGTCATAGCTGGGAGGATCACCTGCCACTGGTGGAATTTTCTTATAACAACAGTTATCATTCCACTATTTGTATGGCGCCATTCGTGGATTTGTATTGGCAACCTTGCAGGTCGCCACTTTGCTGGACTGACCCAGGAGAGTCAGCACTCATGGGCCCAGAGATGGTTAGAGCTACTACAGAGAAGGTGCGTGTCATTCAAGAGTGGATGAAGACTACCCAGAGTCAGAAAAAGTATTATGCCGACAAGAGGTGGAGGCCCTTGGAGTTCGAGGAGGGAGACCATGTGTTCCTTTGGGTCTCACCTTGACGGGGATTGCAGAGGTTTGGACGAGGTGGTAAGCTATCTCTGGGGTTCATTGGCCCTTTCCAGATTCTGAGTAGAGTTGGAGAGGTGGATTATCGCTTGGATCTACCTCCTCATATAGACCGGGTACACAATGTCTTCCATGTGTCACAACTACAGAGGTACGTGTATGATCCATCGCACGTCATCGACTGGGGCGAGCTGGACATCGATGATGGAGCGACCTTTGCTGAGTACCCAGTGGAGATCTAGGATCAGAAGGATAAGATCCTTTGTGGGTGAGCTATTCCCTTGGTGTGTGTCCGGTGGCAGCACGAGAATCTCCAGGAGATCAAGTGGTATAAGGAGGATCATATTCGTGTGCAGTACCCACATCTTTTTGAGTAGCCTTTGTTTTGGCCTTTCGGGGATGTAAAATCCCTAAGGTGGATGTGATGTAATGTCTCGTATTTTCCATACTTTATTCTTAAAAATATGTGGGAATTATTTTGATACTTATCTTCGTGACGACGTGCAGTTCCGAGGCCCGGTGATCCCGGAACAAATGTTTGAATTTTATTAAATAATTAAATTACATGCACATGAGGTTTTCTTGAAAAAAGTGGGATAACACCCGAATGGGTGCTCGGATCCGAAATCCAAGGGCACCATTGCGTTCAAAACAACGATTTTACCTTAGGCGAGGCCTAACATCGGCTGGTGCAGCTCGGTGGTGAAATCTAGTTTTTGAACATAAGAGTAATAAAATATTTAATAAAAATATTTTATTCTACAGCAAAATACTTTTAAATCAGTTGAAAGAAATATCTTTTATCCTTTTTAAATAAAGGCTTGCACAAGGGTCCAGGGTTACAAACCTCATAACCCGGAAACCCTTGGAGGCTCTGAAGGCTCTGGAGAAAACCTCCCAACGCGGCGACGACATTCTTGATGATTTTTGCCGGTGGCGACAACGCGGTGACCAGATCTTCGCCAACAAACGCCACGAATCTAAGTAGGATGTTTGTTTTTGATTTTCCATTCCCCATTCTTGGTTCCTACGACGAACGCAGACTAATCTTTGAACCGATTAGCCCGCAGATCGATTGTTTTGCGGGCGGGTGTGATTTGGGGTTTTATCAGGAGATCCAATACTCAAGATTATAATCTTTTGATTATTTTTGGTTTTGATATAATGGAAAAAAACTCGGAAAGTCACGGAAAATGATCGAGGTTTGTCCCTCTTGTTTTATTTTTTGTATTTTTCTCCCACGCGTTCTTCATTGCGGTCTATGCGTTCTTAGAGGAAATTGATCGTTGCGCATTCGGTTGTTGGCACAACGATCCGAGATTGTAGATACAACCCCGGAGAGATGTCACAAAGGTGCGATGATAGT
This sequence comes from Viscum album, assembly GCA_963277665.1. Classification (NCBI taxonomy): domain Eukaryota; kingdom Viridiplantae; phylum Streptophyta; class Magnoliopsida; order Santalales; family Viscaceae; genus Viscum; species Viscum album. The sequence continues at coordinate 1,973,357,890 of OY728125.1, read as the reverse complement.
TTCAGTCGATGATTTGGAGCGGATCGAGAGATATGAGTTTTCGGGCGTTTTTTTTTCGGATGGATCGTTCGAGGTTTATGATCCGATTGAAGGACAGAAAACACCCGTTTTAGTGTTCGTATGATGAAATAAACCAACCGTAGACTATCGGGATGAACAGACAAGAAATCTTGGATTCGGAGGATCAGCCGCGACACGAGGAGGAAGATGGCGTTTCTTGAAAAATCCCGACTACATGGCATGTAGTATGGGCTACACAATGTGTGTTCGTCGGTGGAACACCTGGAATGTACTCCGAGAGTATAAGGACACAGGGTGGGTACACGGCCAAGGACACGGCGTGTATACCCCTCCCCGGCCAGACCCGACCAGATACACGGGATACCCCGTGTGCTAGTACACGAGCAGACGACACGGACAGAGACCATGTACAACGTACATAGAGCAAGTCCTAGGTGCTCGGACACAGCGTGTGATTCTTCTACACATCCTATAGTTACATTTTATACCGATGGGAGTATGATCCCTTCAGCAGGACTTCCTGAATAGTGTTGTTGGAATCCCCTCTGTGAGACTTAGAGCCAGATCCTCTATTCATTCTTGGAACCCTAGGTAGAGTTCATGGTATCGACGTGACCAAATTTACCCGGGTGCCGATCCTCTTCTTAGAGGATTAGCTCAGACTGAGTTGTTGGAATCACCCCATGACTTGGTGGTGATCCTCACTTGAGCATCATGTTCTCAAAGTACTTGTGGAGTATGTTCTCCCGGAACTAGTACTTAATATCTCTATCTTTGGACCTAGGAATGTGTTCTCCCAGTTGCATGCTTAGTGGAATCTTCGAGCTGGATCTTAGTGGTGGTTTCGCAATGGTCGTTTGTGGATGAGTATATCTGGATATTATTGTTATATTTTCTATAGACATACGCTGTGTAGAGCTGACTGTATCTTTCTTTTGTGGTATTTCCCTTGTTGTATTCTTTTGTGGTTTTGGGGTGTCCTACTGGGTATTGTTATACTCACCCATGCACGGGCTTTGCCCGCACGTGTCATGTCTTATACAGATGAGCGAGCCTTTGACAAGATTCTAGGAGAACCCGGACCATACAGTACTCATCAAGATTAGACTGGCCGAGGTGTGTTCCTACGGCTACAGATTGCAGTCCCAACACCTTTCTTTACAGGTTGGACTTTTTTAGAGACTCTCTTTTGGTGGGATTGTACTTTTGGACCATGGTTTTACATTACTGTACTTTACCTTCCCGTCGTACTCTGCTGGTTGGGTTTTTTTGTGTATGCATGCAATTTTTTCCTTCTAGTAGTTTTTACCTTTCAGCTATGTGGGATTGGAGATGTGTGTGCATGTGTACAGGTTTATAGGCAATGCCTCCCCTGTTATTAGCATTCCTACTCGGTGCTAGTCACCAACCCCTAGCCTATTGGAGGCGGGTTTGGGGGGTTGTGGCTCGGGCCCCACTGGGATGGGTCGTGACATTTTCCATGATAACAATATGGATTTTATTAATATAGAAGAGAGTGAAAAAATGTCACTCTTACTTTTAATAAGTATAATATTTTAATATGTGGTTAAATATATAATATGCTCGATTATATATTTTATTATGAATTATATGAGGTTTAAATATATCATGGTATTTTATTTTTAAATTTAAGTGAAGAAATAATTATCATAAATATTTACACAATGATGTTGCAGTAATTATTCAATTAATGAAACAATCAATTAAATGATATTAGAAACATTAAAATAATTTTAGTTGGAATTAATTAAGTTTCTACACAAATTATATAGGTTAATATAAAATATTATTAGTTTAATAAATATTTTTTTTGAAGTTATCTTACTGAATTGATTTTATAAAAGTCAATGTAATTAATATTGATAAAATTGACACTTATGATATTTTATGAAAATAATATTTTATTAAATTATTTAAAAATCATAAGACATCCTTAAAAATAAAAATAATATTAATATGGTCTAAAATGTTATAAATTATTCATTTATTATTTAATTAACATCAAATAAGTAAAAATTACAACATTTTATTATTGAAAAAATTGTTTCCTTAATTAAAATTAAAATATGATAACTATGGCTTAAAAAAACGATAAGGTTTAAAATAATATCAAAACTTGTATAAAATATATTGGTTGATTTTATTACAATAATTTATCATATTAAATTCTAATACATGTAATTTTAGAGGTATTTGGATCGAGGTTGAATTTATTATAAATTAATATTTTGAGGAAATTCCAAAAGCGCCCCTCACCTCCCTTATAAAATGGAACATATTCTTCTCTTTTTGTCACACTTCGATACAAATTTGTTTATTAAAAACTCAATAAAAAAATCCTCCAAAATTACCTTAATTAATCTTAGAGACCTCCCTTTTTGCAGAAATCCATCCAAGGAAGTCCTTCGGTGAAAACAAAGCGGAGTTACGCAAAGAAGATGTAACATCTTTTCACTAGATCTTTTATTTTATTTTAATTATCCACCCATAAAAAATATTCTTATTGCATGATTATATGATAAAATGAGTATCCTAAATATAATAATTTTTTGTATATGTTTTATACCTATACTCTCACACAACTCTATCAAATAGGCAATGAACTTACCGTTCTCGTGTACGATGAACTACCACCACACAAAATGATGTTGTTCGTTTTTCATTTACCACCTCTCACAGTTAGTCATTATGATGATAGATATATTTTTATATGATATATATGATATTTATGATTTATTTATTCTTCTTTAATTATATATACATATACATATATATTTGATTTACTTTCTTTCAAAATGATAGTTAAATAGAATCAACGTTCATGGGTACGTACGACCTACCATCTCCATGAACGATGTATTCTAATTCATATTTTTACTATTTATATATTATTATAAATATTTATATACTATATATATATGATATTTATATCATGTTTTACATTCTGTAAATAATAAAATCATGATCTAAATAAGAGGATCAATAATAAGAAGTCAAAACAAGAGAATATTACCAGAAACGTAACACTAACATGGAATGTTTAATAAACTCGTAATAGAAGGTCATAAATAAATCATTAATGGTATGATGTAAATTAATATGGTTCTGTAATATATGTACAATAAACTTATATTTATTATACTGAAGTTTTGAATGAATACGATTAGAGTCAAGACATACGGTAAGGGATTTTTTTCTCACTTTTATTTTTATGGGACACAAGCCTTATAACCTACTTATTTCTTATATGTGGTGTATATATTGTCTATGAATTTATTTTATAATAATTATACATAATATTATCATATTTTCATATCCTTATAATTTTCTTTCATTCATGGGGCATACGATTCTACTAATTATAAAGTGATGAGTATTTATTCCACAATCTCATCAATGTTTTCAGATTGTTTAATTTTAAGTTTCTGTTGGGGAATATTTATCTTCCACATCCATATTTTATAAAAATGTTTTGAAAATGTTTTTAATATTATCCTCTGATTTTTTAAATTAATTTTTTTCTATTTTTAACTTTTTTACTACATATTTTGAAAGGAATATTTTTGTCATTTTCTTAATAAGGTTCTTTGTGAATTTTCTGAAAAAAGTATTAAAGGGATTATTTTTTAACTTATACAACAAAAAGAAAACTTTCCACCTTCATGAAACCTTAATTATTAAAGTTTAAATTAAAATATTCTAGGGTTTTTTCAAAGAAAATGTTTTCTTTGAAAATTGTGCATTATTTTAATAGAAGAAAACATTTTCAAAGAAAAAAGGATATTTTCCTCATGAATTATTATCAATTGATCTCTCAAAGATATTTTCCACATCAGATAACATTTTTTGATGTTACATATGTTTTATTGGGGATATGATTCAATTATAATAATGGTTTATGTTTATTATTGAATGATATTTAGGAAAACCATTTCTTTTCCGTGGGTTATGTTATGATGGAATGATGCTTATAAAACCCAGTTCATTCCATAGTTTTGGATATGCTGGATGATTTATGTTATTATGGCACACATATGTATGGTTTCCATTAGGTGATGGGTGGGGACTATATCTCCCTCCAATGCATTGAGTAATGACTTGTATCTTTTGAGATAATGATGGGAATAAAGTCAATGGGCTTGATCCACTGTTGGAGATGGGGAAACACAATCCACTATAGAAGATGGGGAACATGATACACTAAGGGAAGATGAGAAACCTGATCCCTTATAAGGAAAGGAATATGATTAGGAATAATGGTGTGTCTGTACAATTATGTTTAGTCCCCACGAAGTTCCATATTATGTTTTGGAAATGAACATTGAATTATAGAGAATGATATAACATGTTTATATATCTTCCACAAATTCCATGTCATATTATTATGTTATGTTTTCACGGATTATTTTACTTATTCCATTATGATTCATGTCATATGAACTGAAAATATTTATTCTATGACTCTTATTTTTGATCTTTGATATGCAGGGTATGATCTTATATTTTCACAATCATGTTTCTATTACCTTATGCTCATGATATGCTTATATATGTCCCTTGTTTATCCTTACTGAGGATCTGAGATCACCCCAATTTATATTTCCTTTCCCAAGGTTATAAAGAAACTATTATGTATGATGTTTCTATTAAGGGTTATAATCATGGAGAATCTAGTGGGAGATAATGTATCTCACTTATATACCAATGTTTTTGTTTCCATGTTTCAAAAGGCACTAAACTAGTTAGGTTTTTAGGATTATTTTTGTATAATGGATTAAGTATTCCACAAAAATGATGAAATATTAATGCATTAAAAGTGAGGGTAACTATATTTATAGAAGGAAATGTCATGACTTTCCCCCAATATAAACCCCTCCCAGTCTTTTAGTGATGATGGGACTGACTCCCGAGGACTTCCTCTAATAGGCTCCCAGTTGGAAACTAACACTGAGGGCATAAATCACACAAATTAGGGAAATTATCCTCATATAACCTAGGAACATAATATGAAATCCACCAATAAATAATATAATATAAAATAAAACATGATAAAAAATAATCCCACAATGTATGAATATGTTATAAAAATATAAATTCCTTTAAAATGTACAGTACCAAAATAAACTCTTAAGTAGAACTTCTAACCAAAAATTCCAGTTCTTAGTTGGAAATTCCCAACTCAGTCCCCAAACTCACCCAAAAAACCTAAATTTTTATATATATAGGGGTCTCCATTCAATTTTACTCAATAGGATCTTTTTTTAGACCTCTCTTTCAAATGTAGTGGAAGCATACAAATGATTCAGTAAATAAAAAAATAACCAACATGCTACTACCCAGGGTCCATTACCAATTAAACTCACTAAGGCTCAACTTCCAAGTAACATGACAAAAGAGAAAAATCATAATATTAAGAATATAAAAAAAGGTTACCTGCAAACACTTCCCCACTAGTTTTCGACTCTCCTGACCGAATGAAATACAGAATGGTTCTCCCAATCCATTTCCTTTTCATACCATGACACGATATAACTATAAAAAACAGTCTTATCTGATATGAAAAAATCATGATATACACATTATAACGACCACAAATACACCACCGCATATCACATATCATCTACACATTTGAAAACTAGTATAATAGGGTATCATTAACATGAAGGACATCAACCTCATTCCCTCCTCCTACCAAGCATGACCCCCACAATATATTATCATGTCCATTCCCCATAAGTTCTACCACCACACCAAATAATATATATCAATCCATTACAACCCATATGTTCATACCCACCATGATCCATCCAATGTTGTACAACACCTGGAAGTAAGATCTGACCATTCTACCCAATAAAGAATTTATGAAGTAGAAAATCATATATAAGTTTGGTCAGATTGAAAAAAGAATCCTAAATCCTTCCAGTTCCTTTTTAGAGTTTTTGGTATTATTAATGATGTTAGGGTTATCATTGTTTGAGAATAGATACTCCATAGTAACCGTAACTCCAAAGATCAAAATGAACCCTATTAAGAGGAAGATGGGTCAATAGGTGTTTCATAACACCATAGCTAAAATCAATTTCCATAAATGAACCATCTCTTAATATGTTTATATTAGTAGTTTGAACAATAATGGATGGTTTTCTCCCACCATGGGTATAAAATTATCACCGATAAAATTCTAAGACTCACCTCAGATACCAATTTCTGTGTCTATAAGACTTTCCCTAGATACTATAAAGGAGATTGGAGAGATTGATTATACAGTTTATAAACCCCAATATTAGTATCTAGATACAAAAACATGTGGGACAAAAAAATCAATGATTGATGAATAAACTGACAACAACAAAAGATCCATTTTTCTAGTAACTTTTACCTGAAACAACGTTTGATTTATGATGGAAATGAACTTGAACGTTACTTCACGAATACTAGTATAGTGGTTGAAAATAGAGAAAATTCTGCCCCTAGTTTTGCACTAGTTTCTAACAGGGGGGAAAATATCCGTACTTTAGAGGTGTTATCTTCTCTACACCTATTAGTGTGCCAATAATTCTATATCTTATACACTTTTTAGTGATTATATTATCTCCACATGATGTAAATGGGAATGGAAATTAATTTCATAGAAGTTTTACCAAAAAAGTAATATATACGTATAAATATATATCACTTAGTTGAGAAATTTATATGTTTAGGATTGATAAATCCATCCCACTCATCAGTGAATCAATCAATTACCCTTTCAACAACTCCCTGACCCATCATCTCTTTCACTCATTGTTTGGTGGAAATATAGAATTCAATAGCATAGATAAGCATATATACCTCTTGAATTCATTTCCTCACCTCTATTGGGTTGGTATCATTATTGAAATATTATGACACCTTTACATCCTCAAGCTAAGGAACATAAAAAACTACATGAATAAATTCCCACAAGTCCCTAATTTCAGTATACGGAGGCCTATTATTCGAGAATATAGTGGCCTTGGGATATAAGTAGTATAAAGATTTTTCCAAACCTAGAATTTCCCCTTAAGAATACTTACGATTATTTAATTTTATATATTTTTTATCCCTTTCTACCTTATCTAGATTTTAGGTTTTTGAACCTAGGGCTTCTTCTTGATGATGAATACTGTATCTCCTCATCCTAACCTTAGGTGTCATGGACTCATCAAATCCAAGTCACTGTATATATTGTAGCTAGGGAAAACTCCACGAATCTTGAACCCTATAACTATTATGCTATTGGTGGGGCCTTATGATGATCCATCTTCCCTTACCCATAGTTACTTCAACAGAAACCTTAGGGATTCTATATAAAAACATTCCTTAAGTGTATAAAGAATTATATGAATCATCATATCTGAGTGTTATCCTAATAAGTCAACTAAGGGGAAGAAACTTTATTATATCTTGGGTGGATTCTTGAGCCATTATTTCCCATAGTTTTTATGCAATCATTGGATGAATCTCTTCCCAAACATCTATTGGCAGTGAAAATCATTTTTTTTGTAGGCACTAAAATTTTCATGTAAACCGATATAGAAAATCATCCTCACAGATGACGTCACAATCAAACCATGTATCCAGGGTATAGTTTCTGAAAGAAATTATATATGACCGATATTTATATTCACCATAACATTCATTAATTATTTTTATATTAGGGTGTCTTTATAGGGGGAGCATTTTATTTTTGATTACATACTTAAAAAATTCTCAATGAAGCACTATATTTTAGAGACAGAGGCTAAATACCTAATATATCTTTTTTAAAAGGGTGGAATTAGAACACTAGGATGTTAGCTTCATTATGGAGTGCGTATGCATTGAAATGTGCTTCCACCCATCCATACAACACTTATAATGGTCCCAAAATGTATAAGTGGTCCTTTTCTATACAAATGTGAAACATGAACTATTATATATTTTCCAACACTGACACTTAAAATACCATAGACTATTTTTGTGACAACATAGCTTCTAAGACAAATGAACCCCACCTGACACCATTATGGGAATTAGGAACTAGAAGAAGATATGTGCTCATCCACATTTAAAGAAATACCACTATCCAGGTCTAATTAGGTATGTTATGGTTAATATCCCAATCCCACACTTCACAGTGGCGCCACTCCAGTATTGTCCAATACATGCCAAAGACATCCCACTTCTTAATCATAGGGAATCCCATTAGGCACTTATATCTTGGTCAATTACCAAAAGAAACCATGAATAAATTTATCCATAATAAAAATTGATATTAACTCAAGGATGTGGATTATTCCCCATGGTTTTCAAGGCCAACTTCAATAGTTTATGGGCAAGTGGGGTAATCTACTCGGAATCCTCTCATGTCACCTTTGGGGGGAATTAATTCATCATACATGGGCACAAGTATGGGTACCATAGAGGCTTGGTAGATATACCAAAAACTAATACCCACTACTATTTGCATAAAGTGGAAGCTATTGGTTAATGGGATCTAATGGCTCAATAACTATGGAAAAAATTAGATTTTTTGGAAATATGTAGGAGAAGTCCAAAAGATGTCATAAATTGAAACTGATTTCATCTTGTCTTTAAAATCAGTACACATATTTCACACCCAATATTTCCAAATCTATTTAGTCTAGAAACAACATTCAATAGAATAAATAGAGTTCTTACACACACATGTCTTAAATTCATCATAAATTCCCCCAATGATGTTTTTAAGGATTCTTATATTATACATAAGGAAAGAATCACATTGATGATGATAGACAACTTTGGATGTCTTATCCACTTTGTTGATATGAGTGGTAACTTAAATATCTAAAGTAGTGATCAAGTACGATCCATTGTTTTACTATAATAAAAATAATTGGTTCATCATTTAGATAAATCAATAATGAAATAGAAACATAGTGGTGTAAATATAAATAATTTCTAGAACCATTGGGAGAAAATTTTATTAAGTATAAACTAGTTCACCCATGTATTTTTCCCTAGTACTTTACCCAATTACTTTTGGAATGTCCTTTACCCAGTCTCATCACTTATCTGTATTGGTGTACAAGTTTTCACAATAACTTCACCCTAGTTAGTTCATCTAAGTGTAAGGGATTCACAAATATTATATGCCTAGAATCATTGTGACCAGGGATGGAATAAGTGGCAATGAAATGTTCCTACCATAATAAGTGTGAGTCACTAGGGAATATAAGCTTGTTTCTCAATTGCACAAGGAAATGGTGTGGAAGGTGTGTGTGTGGGGGGAGGGGGTTCTATTTTTAGAAACCATGCAACATGATAGAATATTACACAAATTCATGCAAGAATATGATGATACAATCTGTCATTGGCAGTGTTCAGTACTAACGTGCCCCAGTCCAGACTTATGAGGATACATGTATCATTTTTAGAAAATTCATTAGTTCCTATGTAACTTTGACCTCAGGATGAAATCCTCGTTGTTCCAATTCCAAATTCAGTTTTCATGCACAACATTCTTACTAATATTTTATTAAAAAGTCATCCTATGAACCCCACCTATTCTCTAAAAACAATTACATCAATTACCAATACCTTCCTCTAAATTGGACCCCTGGTATCCTTATATAAAACCATTTGGAAGATAGAGAGAATTAATAGAGGTCTACTTTCCATTTTCTTCTTCCCAAGTATTCGATTACCTCTAGGTATATTAATCAATATCAAAACCAAGGGAAATTAACCAAAATAGAGGGTAATTGGGTTTCAAAAAGGATATACATTTAAAACCTTCAAGGGAAACCACTTTATTTCTGGTTCCCTAACACTAGGATGCAAGACCCTTACTAGGCGATACACTAGAGCACCATTCACCACAAACAATCTAGATAGCCAATATATTTGTTTTTTGGATACAATGCATGGATATCTAAAAACATGATCAGGCATGAGGTGTATTGTGAATTTGTAATACAATACATGAAAAATTTTATAAATAAACTTCAGATTATATATTTCAGTATGTGTCTTAACAATAATTTTATTTGGATTGGAAGGTTTCTAAATATAGGATACTTTATAGACAATAGTTAGTGACTGAACAAAAAAATCATGTGGATTACTTAAAATGAAAAAAGATTAAGGTATATATAGATATTTATCTATCAATACATATTTCAAAAAAATTTACTTATTTTGGTCAATGTTTCTACAGTGTTTGAATCAAGATAATGGAAACTACTGTAGATATTATGTTTGAAATTTTTTGGGAGAGATCATTAACTTTGAAAGGAACAGTATCCATAAAGAGGTAATTTCCAAAGACAATTAAAATTTCATTAAAAATATTTTATATTAGTTTGTTTTTTTATATTTTCTAAGCACTACCAAGATTCCAAACAACCTTTCTACTAAAAATAAGAATAATTTTTTTTAGAGATGAGTGGGTAACATACATAATGTCATAAAGTTTCCCAACATGAAATTTAATTTATTAACTGCTATATTTGTGATCTAGTATGAGCTATGAACTTAGAAATATATTTTTAGTACGATGTATTAGTTTCAAAATTCTTATATATTATTCATGAATTATTTCTAAAGGGGAAGTATAATTGAGGAAATAAATATTTTTAGAAATGATGTCCCGTAAAAAAATTCTGTTATTGAAAAATGGAGGAGGTGGAGGTGAAGATGGTGGTAGAAGCAGAGGTGGAGTCTGAGACCAAGGCAGAGGAGGAGGGAGAGGTGGAGATAAATGTGGAAGATGAGATGAAGCACAGACCTACAAAAAATAAAATTGTTGGAAAATGGAGTTAAATAAGGATTATACCATGGTCATGTTTTATTTTTTTTTGAAAGTTATGAAAAAAACTTTTCAATTAAGATAAGATCCACTGCACAAGCGTTTCATGTTTCTTATTGAATACTTTTACCACTTGTCTAAGTGATTTTTTTAAAAGATTTTTTGTGGAGGATTTTTTTTCGGAAAAAACAAACACCACATATTTTTTAAAACTAATTATCATAGGCTATAATTTCTAGTAATATATTCAAAGTACTATCAATTATTTTTTAATTGTGAGAGAAACCCCTCACTAAGAACAAACTGAAAAAAATATATGTAGTTTCTTGCCCATGACTTCTTTACACTGTAAAGAAATGGTATTAATAGCCTAAAATAACTAAAATAACCAAAATAACAACCTGTTCAATATTATTACATAGAAATTTACATTAAGAATACATGGATTCATAATCTATAAATTCCATAATTGAGGTAACTTTAAAACAAAATTTAGAAATTATATAAGTGTAATCTTATTAATAAAACATGTATGGATGAATGTATGCATACAAAAACACACAAAAATGGAAGAATAGTTCCTTATTCCATGTTAACAATCCTTTTTATTTTCTTGAGGAAAAATGCCATCACAGGCATTAAAGAGCTCACACTTTATAGTGTTAAAGAAGATAAATATAAATAAAACCAACAATGAAACATTACAACCATAAGTAATTCAAAACATTGACATATAAATATCATATCGAAACTAAATATGTATTATGTAGTGGATCCAATAGTCACTAGAGAGTCATACAACACTAATCCAATCATCAAATATTTATATAATCCATATCAAATGTTTGAATAAATATCTGTGTAATCAACCACCGAATCCATTAGGTTTACAAGATAACTATCAGAGGATAACCATCAAAGAGATAGAATCCTGATATATTTGGTCTATTATATCATCAATTATATACATCATATAATAAACAAAATTCATGTAAAATCTATGTAAGTAACAGATATTTTTTACATTAGTGTAATGGATTGACTAAAAATGATTCTTTTGAATTCACCTGATGTGAAATTAAATCATCCCACCGTTATATGACCAGGAAAAGGTCAATAAATAATGGGATAAACTAATGTTTAGAATAATTCAGGAATATATAATGTGTTATTATTATTTTTATATAAAATAAGAAGTAAAATATTTATATATGATTTTTACACCAACCCAAAATGATTAAATTTTAATGGGAATATTATGTAATATGTGAATGTTATGTTATTTTAAAGAGGTTAAATATGTCATATTGTTGGGATTGAGCTTCTAAATTATTTTATTTTAGGGTCATGTAAGATTGAGTAAATTCTTTGAATTTTTGTGTCATATGATCAAGAAAAACTATCTTATAGTTTCATGATATATAACTTTTAAAATTTCTTTTTAGTTGATTTTCTCATCATTTTGTCTACTATTTTTAGTTGATTTTTCATTATTTTTATCTAATATTTATTTTGTGAATTTTCAAAGATATCATGAAGAAATTACTTTGTTAACAAGGGTGATTTAATTCTTTACTATGATCTTGATAAGGTTACTTCCTACAACTTTATTATTTAAAATTTTCACCACTTTATCTACTATTTTTAAGTTAATTTTCTTAAAATTCTAATCTTATATTTTTTAATAGATCTTTTGGGGTGTCATATTTTTTACTTCAATAATCTTCCGAAATCTAAAAGAGATAAAACTTATTTCTTTTGGATGAGGCATTTCAAGTAGTATGGGGTTTCCTTTTCCATCGAAATGGAACATTTGTTTCTTTTTTGGCTTGGTGTAGATGATTGAAAGGAAAACACACATCACATACTGAATTAGGGACACCTCAATCTGATACATAGTGTGCTTAGTATGAATCAAACTATAAGTTTTTAGTTTATAATTTATATTTAAGTTCAAAAACACATCACAAAATCAAAACTAAGAAAACAAAAACCTCATGATCCGAAATATATTTACTTATATCTATATTTTATCAAATAAATTATTGACTTGAAATAAAACTTGGTTAGTTGGTTATTTATGAATATTCCAAAAACTTATTCACTTACATAGGCTTTCAAATATTTATGTTTTCATAGTAAAATAATTTTCCATAGATTAAATGTATTGTTTCATATTTATTTTCAATTTTTTTGTATTATAATTATAAGAATTGTTTTCTTATACAGGTAGATTATTATTTTTAGTTGGCGTGGTTTGTTCGAGGCTGCTCATGAACATGAGAGATTGGACTTCAAGGATGTTACTAAGATAATGACAATAAGAAAATATGTGGAGAATTTATATTTTAATAACGAGAATGTGAATTCCTACTACTTATTTAAATATTTTTTTCATTATTTTATCTATTATTTTTAAGTTAATTTCCTTATAATTTTTATCTAATACTTATTTATCTTTTTTCAAAAATATTTTTAAAAGTTATATTTTTCTTTCAAATATTTTTAAAAAGTCTAAAAAGAAAGAATGTGTTGCTTTCTGATGGAAAAGGAAACCCCATGTTTCCTGAAATGTGAAGTGTTTCAGGGAGCATGGGGTTTATCTTCCATCATAATGGAACATGTTCTCTATTTTCAGATTTTTTGGATATTTTAAAGAAAAAACATATCATATACCCAATCATTCACAGATCAATCTGATACATAGTGTTCTCAGTATGACTTGAAATGTATGTTTTTTGTTTATAATTTACATTTTAGTTTAAAACACTCATCATAGACTCAAAACTAAGAAAAAAATTAATATTGTTTTGTTACTTTAGGAAAATAATCTATAAGTCATTTATGACATTTAGAAATAATCCAAACCTTAATATGATTCATGGTGTTCCCAGTATGACTCAAGATGTTTCTTTTTATTTAAAATTGACAGTAATTTTAGAAAAAAATGTAAATTCACCTTTTGAAAACTGAGAAAATTTACTCAAATTGTCTTGATAATTAAAGAAAATAGTTAATAATTAATTTTTGATGTGTAGTAATTAATATCATGTAAAACTGACACACAATGTGGCCGGTATAACTCAAAGTGTGTGTTTCTAGTTTAAAACAACATTTTAGTAAAAAACATAAGTGGCATACTCAAAAACCAAAAAATTAATTCTAATTATTTTGATACTTTTTTAAAAAGATCTATAAGTCATTTGAGTCATTTAGGAATCAAGAACACCTCAATCTGACACACAGTGTGACCATTATAACTCTAAGTGCATCTTTTTATTTAAAATTGTCTTTAATTTTAGTATAAAAGACTACTAACATACTGAAAACTTAGAAAATACATTCATATTGTTTTGATACTTTAGGAAAATGGTCTATAAGTCATTTGGTATGTGTAGGAATCATCCAACCTCAATCTCAACATGATGTTCCTGGTATCACGCAAAGTGTGTATTATCAATTTAAAATTAACATTTTAGTTCAAATAGTGAAACTCATTGGAAACCAATTAAAAACACTCATATGGTCTTGATAATGTAGAATGACGATTCATAAGTTATTTGTGATTTGTAGGTATTATTCTCATGTAAAACTGACATATGATGTGATTGGTATGACTCAAAGTGGGTGTTCCTAGTTTAAAATGTTATTTTAGTAAAAAACGCAGGTGGAATACTCAAAATGAATAAAATGTATTCACATTATTTTTATACTTTAATAAAACTATCCATAAGTCATTTGAGTTGTTCATTAATTTTCCGCACCTATATCTAAGACACATTGTGAGAGATACGAGTCAAAGTACGTCTTTTTTTATTTAAAATTGACATTAATTTTAATAAAAAAGATAAGTGAATCCCTTAAAATCAAGAAAACATATTTTAATTGCTTTAAAACTTTATGATAACTATTAATAATCCATTTTCAACTCGTAAGAATCTTCCATACCTCAATCTGATACACAATGTTCCCGATATGACTCCAAGTGTCCATTATTAGTTTAAAATTGATATTATTATCAAAAAATTGTCAATCCCTAAAAACCAAGAAAACAAAATTCAATTATCTTTGTAATTTATGAAAAAAATAATAAGTCATTTTTGACATTTAAGATCCAGTCTCACATTAAACTAATATACGATGTGACCGGTATGACTAAAAGTTCATGCTTCTAGTTAAGAATTACATTTTAGTAAAATACACTAGTGAAATACTCAAAGTTGAGAAAAAACGTTCAGATTTTTTTATTTAGGAAAACTATCCTTAATTAATTTGGTATGTTTAAGGATTAGCTAAACCTCAATCTGATCCATGGTTCATCTCATATGATTCCAAGTGTGTATTTTTATTTAAAATTAACATTAATTTCTTGTAAAAAAGACAACCGACGTACTAAAAATTGTTAAAAACAATATTATTATTTTTAAACCTTAAAAAAACTATCTATAAGTAATTTATGTAGTATAGGAATCAACCAAAGCTCAATCCATTCTACAATGTTCTTGATATGTCTCAAAGTGTCCATTATCAATTTAAATTTGACATTTTAGTTCAAAAAGTGTCACTCACTACAAACTAAGAAAAGTTACTCATAGTATCATGATAATTTAGTAAAATTATTCATAATTAATTTTTGACATGTAAGAATAAATATCACATCAAACCGATATACGATGTTATTGGTATGACTCGAAGTGTATGTTTCTGGTTTAAAATGGTATTTTAGTAAAAAAACACAAGTGACAAACTCAATACCTAGAAAAAACATTCATATATTTTTTGATACTTTATTAAAATTATCCATAAGTCAGTTGGGATGTATAGGAATTAGCCTCACCTCAATCCGACACACAGTGTGATTGATATGCCTCCAATTGCATCTTTTATATAAAATTGACATTAATTTTACTAAAAAAGTGAACTGACATACTCTAAACTAATAAGAATAATTTGGATTTTTTTATACTTTTTGAAAATGGTTCATAAGTAATTTGGGACATATTGGAATTATCCTCACCTGAATCTGACACACGATGTGTCTGATATGACTCAAAGTGTCCATTATCACTTCAGAATTGACATATTCATTCAAAAAGTATCTCTCACTAAAAAATAAAAAAACACAATCAAATTGTATTGATAATTTAGGAAAATGGTTCATGAGTAATTTTTGACATGTTGGAATTAGTCTCACATTAAACTGACACATGGTATAACTGGTATAACTCAAAGTATGTGTTTCAAGTTTAAAATGACATTTTAGTAAAAAAAACAAGTGACCTACACAAAATAAAGAAAAAGAATTCAGATTGTTTTGATACTTTAGGAAAATGATCCATATGTCATTTGGGACATGTATTAATTATCCAACTCCTCAATATGATACATGGTGTGACTGGTATGACTCAAAGGGTTTGTTTTTTAATTAAAATTGACATTAATTCTAATAAAAATGATGAATGACATACTCAAAACTGATAAAATACATTCAGATTATTTTTATACATTATTAAAATGATTTATAAGTCATTTGTGACATGTAAGAATCTGTCTCACCTCAATATGATACATGATGTGCTAGTTATGACTCAAAGTATCCATTATTAGTTTGAAATTGACATTTTAGTTCAAAATGTGGCAGTCATTGGAAACTAAGAAAACACACTCAAATTTTCTTGATAATTTAGTAAAATCATTCATAAGTCATTTTTTATATATTTGAAATAGTCTCACATAAAACTGACACACTATGTGACCAGTATGACTTAATGTGCATGTTTCCAGTTTAAAAATACATTTTAGTAAAAAAACAAGTGACATACTCAAAACTAGGAAAATACAATCGTATTGTTTTGATACTTTATGAAAAGGATCGATATTTCATTTGGGACATTTTGGAATCATTTTCACCTCAATTTTAATGCATGGTATGACCAATATGACCCCAGATGTGTGTTTTTATTATACAAGTGTCATATTAGTTTAAAACGTATATCACATCCCCAAAACTGAGAAAAAAAAAGACTTAATTGTTTTATCATCATTCTATCCAATATTAATTTATTAATTTTCTAATATTTTTTATCTAATTCATATTTAGTTATTTTTCTTAGAGACAATGCTTGAAGGTGAACTAGAAATGGTGTGGCATGAAAGTATAAACTACAACTCAATCCGATACACAATGTTACTAGTATGAATTAAATTTTAGTTTAAAATTAAAAACTTTTGTTTAATTTTTTCATTTATATTATTATTAATATAAGATTTATTTTCTTATACAACTACATTCTTTTTCTCAAGAATGGGTGGTTTGTTTGAAAATATCATGTGTCATCTTTAGGGGAAAAAACAAAGGAACATTGATGAGTGCATGTTATAATTTGTACTTAGTCATGTAATTTTATAAACCAATGATTTCAATTCCTATAATATACTATTATTTTTTTATATTTATGCTATAAATTTTATTTTATTTAAAATCTATTTTCATACCTTATTTTGATGCCTTTTATTGCTCTATCTAGTGTCGTAGTTTTCTATTTCAACACAATATAATATTCCCCATTATCAGCACTACTAAATTCACTAATAAAGGCAACTTTTATAAATTCTTTGAGAAGAACTAATAAAGGGGTCCTTTTTCAGTGCTTTTACAAGTGTTGATAAAAGTTCATGGCTATTAATCATGCTCTGGTAGTCAGTACTTTTATAGCACTGATAAAGGATAATTTTAGCACTGTTTAAGGACTGTTTTATAGAAGTGAATATCACATGGGAACCAACTCACCCTATAATTATAAAGGCATTACCACACCCTAGCATCACTAGGTAACCACCTCAACCAAACATCCCTACAGTGCCACCTCACCCTAGTATCACTAGGTTAATGCACCCCGTTTGGCCCTCACTAGAGAGAAACACCTTTACTAAACCTCAATAGGGAAAATATTCCATCAATCCCTCCACTATATAAAACTATCATCTTCTATTCCCACACTAGGGAACCATGAACACCCCATATTCAATGATAGATAAGTCCTTTTCCCTGTTCTTCGACCTAAAAATCCAATCATCCAGTCCTCCTCCATTACTACCAGGAATACATTATTAGGCTATGAACATCTACCTGTACCCATTTAATCATTTATTCCTTTTATAAAATATATTTCACACTTTTCCTTCATAACTAAGAAGGCCCTTTGGGGATTTAAAATCATTAATCCCCTTGATAATAAACACCACTACAAATATGGCCTTCATCAGCACTAGAAATGTTCATTTATAATACTAAAAAATAGCTGTTAATCTCAGTGAAGATAAGGGGGGGGGGGTGCCTTTTATTAGCACTCAAAAATCACTGATAAATACCCCTTTTATTAGCGCTAAAAAATCGCTAATAAAAGGGGTCTTTTATCAGCGCTAAAAAAGTACATATAAATGGGTCCTTTATCAAAGCATTTTTTAGTGTTGATAAAAGTTAAAAAATATTAAAAAAAATATTTTTACAATTCAGGAGGGGTTTAAATAGTTATTGAATCCCCCTTTAACATCTCCCCACCCCAGCCCGCATGCCCCATCCCGTATGCCCCAAGCCTTTAACAGCACCCCCACCCACCCTTTAACAGTGCTAGCCTTTATTCTACCCATGCGCGTGACCAACCTACCCCTGGATTTAAACTCTGGACCTGTTGCCTGCACTCCTAAGCCTTTACCACTCCACCATATTACTTTCCTCATCATTTATAAATATATATATTTATTTATATATATATTTAGTTATATTTACTCATATATTAATATATATTTATATTAACATATATATATATTAATATATATATTTAGTTAAATTAATATATATATATATATATTCGTATATTAATATATATATATATATACATATATAGTTACATTTATTTTTATCATGGTACATGGTAGAATGGAGTTTCATGGGGGAGCAATGGGGGGGGGGGGACCCTAGCCCCGAAGATCTAGATCCGAACATGAGGAATATTGATGGTTATTTTCCTGTAAATGATTCTCTATTTGGTAAGGATTTTGATTGCATTAGCCACATGGAGATTTTTTGATGTGTGGCTGCAAATAAATCCTTGGCGACCTCCACTTCTGAAGCAGCTGGGTTTAGGAATTTTGCGGATGTCTTGAAATTAGTGGGTAAGTTCCCGGAATTTGATTTTCCTCCACCTAGGAGGATCATAAATAAGGGTCGGGTTTCCCATGTTGCTGTTGATCAATTGGCTGTTGAAGAACGTGTCAACCTTTGCTGATTCTCGATTATTACTCAGGTTCTTCTTCCGATGGGAGGGTTAGTTTAGAAATTTCCTGACCTCTCTCAGATAATCTCGCAGGTTTGGGGTTTTGAATACTGGAGGATGATCTCCATGGGACGTGGCTATTACCATATTATTTTTTCATCCAAGGAATTGAAGCGAAGAGCATGGAGCTTTGGGTCTGTCTCATTGAAGCCGGGTGTTCTTTGAATTCGGAAATGGGATAGAAATTTCGATCCTGAAATGTCAATGCTATACATGCACATGTTTTGGATTCACATTTGAATGTTAAACTAGATTTATTGGAATCCTAGGATCTTATGGGATATTGCTTCCTCAGTTGGAAATCCAATTCAGATGTATAAACACAAAGAGTATCCGAAGTTTGGTCATTTTGTGAGGGTGCGGGTGGAAGTTGAAATGGCGTCGACGTTGGTTGATGAGGTTGTATTGACAACCAGAGATGATCATTTTAATAAGGGGATCCAGTATGAGAGAAGACTGAATTTCTGTCTCTCTTTTCATTTCTTTGGCCACACATAATTCGAATGAAACAGGAACAAAGTCTGTGGTCCGTGCAAGTTAAAGGAGCATTTTGATGAATTATGTATGAAAAGCAGGCTAAAGTCTCAACCTGATCATGTTGCTAGGCCGAATTTACCCAACACTGTGAAGGTTTCTGGTGAATCTTACATTCCCATAATGGGTCCTGTTATTCATTTTCCGATGTGGGAAACTGTTATTGTTGAGCAGTGTTCTATACAGGAGGCTGTGAGGAATGTCTCTGTCAATGGAACTGCTGGTTAATGTGTTGCGCAGGCTTAGCCTGTGGTCTCTCTTGCAGGTAAAGATGATGTCTCTAATGATATTGCACAAGTAAGTGGTGGCACTGATACTTTGGTGGCAGTACAGGGTCAAGTGGTGGCCTCTTCTACAGATTTATTGGTTGCTTCTCGAGAATCTGTACAGGTCCATGGTGCTGAGTCTTCTCAGGTATCCCCAAAAGTGTAGACCCTTCATGTTGAGCATGTAGTGCAAGTCCCCATGTAGGGGAATAATGTTTGTGCCCATTCTTTTACACAGCAGGTCTTCATGTAGGGGCCAACTGCATGTCTTGGTCTTTCTGTTCAGGGCACAGTGTAGGAGGCATGTTCGGCTCTGGATGAGCCTATTGCATGATCTGAAACGGTAATTCCAGTAAATTTGGGTATGGATTCTAACAGAATTTCTAAACATCATAAGGAGGTGGTTCTTCCTACTGCATCTGTTATTCAGGGGTAGGTGCAAGATCTATTTGAATCTTATGGGATAGAGCTGGATCCTCAGTTTATTGACAAAGATAAAGATTGGGATAAAAATGATGATGGGTCCTTCTCACAGGTTCCAGTGTCTAAGGTTGTGAGGAGGCCTGTGATTCAGACTCCTCAGGATCTGGTTGTTACTATGAATAATTTCACTCATTTGAGTGGAATTTTTTGGTCTGATGATAAGGAGGACCTTGTCAGTGATGAACGACCTCAATCTTTGGAAGTTTCATCCCACACTACTTGCACAGTAGCCCCAGAAGGAAGTAAGATGAAAAATAAGGAGGGTGAGAAGTAGGATAAGTCAGTGCATTTGCAACGTGATGGAGGGCCTATTACCCAGTCCAAATCCTCTATTTTATGAAGATTTTCTTTTGTAATTTCCAGGGGCTTGGGAATTCTCCCACAGTCACAGCCCTTAGGCATTTTTTTGTGAACATCAAACATGTCCTCATTGTAATTGCTGAGCCTCATATGTCTTTATGTAAATGGAAAACCTTCAGATGGTCAACCCTTGGGTAGTCTTTGGTGTATCATACTGCTGGTCAGAATTCCTAAGAATCTCTTTGGGTCTTGAAACATGATAGTGTCTCCTTGATTTCCTCTTTTTATGAGCAATAATCGATTACTCTATCTATTGAGAAGAGTTGTTATGGTATGTCATTCACTTTTGTTTATGGTTTAAATTAGTATACTGGGAGACTTTATTTGTGGTCATCTTTGGAGAACATTTCTCTTGGAATGAGACAAAACTGGGTCATTATTTTTTATTTTAATTCAATGCTTCGGCCTAAGGACAAGACAGGAAGTTACATTAACAGGTTGGCTACCAGTGAATTCTCTGTCTGTATTGATGTTTTTAATATGATTGAGTTTCCTATTGTTAGGGATGATTTCACATGGTGAAGGTATACTTTTAATGGGTTACAGGCCAGTAAGATTGATAGGTGTTTTTTCAATGTGGATGGGGGTGCTCAGGATTTCTCTCTTTCTGGTATAACTCTTCCATGGGCTAATTCTGATCATAATCCCCTCTTATTGAATTTGAGTTTTCATATCTTGAGATCCTCTCCGTTAACTTTTAGGTTTAGTAATTCTTGGTTATCTATTCAAGGTTGTAGACAGGTTGTAGTGAAGCTTGGTAAACCCTCTTTATTGGAAGTCCCATCCATATAATGGTTATGAAGTTAAAGGATTTGAAGGCAAATCTCAAAGAGTGGAGTAAGCAATCATTCTCATTTCTTGATCATGGTATTCAAAGTTCTGAGGATAATATTCTACATTGTCAAGGGCTTAATGTGGGTCAAGAAGTGATTTCTAGGGAAGAGTTTCTTGCTCTATCTAAATTTAATGATCTCCTGGATTTGAAGGAATATCTTTCCAGGACTTAATATAATGTCAGGTGGCTTAAGGATGGGGATAGAAACCCAAATATTTTTCATTTTTTTCATAGAGAAAAGAATGTGAGAAGTGGTATTAATTCCCTCATGGTTTCTGGAGTTCTTTTCAATTCTAAAAATGGTGTTTCTAATGCTTTCTGTAGCTATTTTGAAAGTCTATATACTGATTCAGGGCATGATGATACTCATAATATGTTCAGGAATATTCATCCTTCGGTTGAGGTCTACGAGAATGATATGATCACTAGCATTCCTTCGGAGGAGGAAATAAGGAAGCTGGTGTTTTCTATAAATGATGATAGTGTGGCAAGTCCAGATGGGTTTTCAAACATATTCTTTATGGACTATTGGGATATTATTCACACAGATTTTTTCAATGCAGTTATAGATTTATTTTATCACTCTTATTTCCCCTTTGGTTCCAATGCTAGCTTCATTTCTCTGATTCCAAAGAAGGAGAATGCTCTTGATATTCGAGATTTCAGGCCCGTGGCCATAGGGAATACTATTCCAAAAGTTATTATCAAGGTCGTGGAAAATAGATTGGAAAGTATTTACAAGGAATTTATATCCACAAATCAATTTGGGTTTGTGCCTAGAAGGAACATTAAAAACTGTCTGGTGATGGAATCTGAACGTGTTAATGTTATGAGGAAAAAAGTGAAGTATGGGAATATGGCTTTGAAAATTAACATTTGTAAGGCCTTTGATATGATGAAATGGAGTTTAATTTTTGCGGTGTTACGAATTCATGGATTTTCCAATGATTTCATCAAGTTGATTGGCTACATTCTCCAGAGTTCTAAGCTATATGTTCATGTTAATGGCTCTCCTAGAGGTTTTTTTAAATGCCCTAGGGAGGTGAGACAAGGTGACCCCTTATCTGGCATGCCTTTTTCTATCGCTGAGGAATATTTGAGTACATGTCTTTTGGATTTGGTTCATGCTGGTTTGTATCAGCAAATTACTATTGGTAGAGGTATTTTTCCTCCTTCACATATTTTTTATATAGATGATATTTTGTTGTTTAGTAAGGCTGATGGGGTCACTATTCATTATATTAAAGTGACTTTTGAACATTATGAGGACGTCTCTGCTCAAGTTATCAGTTGGGAGAAATCATCTGTGTTTTTTGGGGAAGGTGTTATTGTTTCAAATCAAAACAAAGTTGCTCGCAAGCTTGGGGTGAAGAGAGGGTCTCTACATTTCATTTATCTTGGGGTTCCTCTTTTTTAGGGTGCTGTTAAAAGGTGTAATCTGGAAAATATCTATCTCACAATTCTTAATCAAATGGCTACCTGGAAAGGTAAATCTATGTCTCAGGTAGGGCGGGTCTGTCTTGTTAATTCTGTGATCACTTCCATGTGTGTCTATGTTTTTTCCTTATACAGATGGCCTAAAACCCATCTTAAGGATCTATAAAGGCTTATTCAAAATTTTATTTGGACTGGCTCAATTCCTGAAAGGAAGCTTATTACTGTTTCTTGGAGTGATTTCATCCGGCCTGTTGACATGGGTGGTATGGGGCTTTAAGATTTGATGTGTTTTAATGAGACTCTCATTAAAAAGTCCACTTGGTCACTTTTGACCTCTAGTGGTTTTTCATTGGAGTTTATGTGTAACAGATTTGGATCTAAGATAGTTAATGGGTATTCTCTTTATGTCCCTTCCTCGATATGTTCTGCAATTAGGCATGCTTATGGTTGTCTCTCATAATCCTCTAAATGGGTTGTTTGTCGAAAATCTTATTTGAACTGCTGGAAGACTGTTTGGTTATCATGTGCGATTGCTGAGGATATTGAGATTCCTTATTCTTTACGGGATATATCTATTGCTAAGTTTCATAATAATATCATGGCTTAGGGGACGCTTTCGGATTCTTTGAAATAGGAGTTGGGACGTTATCATTACTCCGTGATGGATACTTTGATCTAGTTTCCCAGTCTCACTGGAAATTTCATCACTAGAAAAGATTTTAGATCCATGTGTGCTGAGTCACTACTAGTTCCTTCTTGGATGCTTATGTTCCATTATGCTTTTATTCCTCCAGCTCAATATTTGCTTATATGGAGGATTTGGAAGTGTAGACTTCTATTGCAACAGATGATACAACGAGATGGATTCTCTCTTGCACCTGTTTTCTTTCGTTGTCTTGCTGTAGATGAAACTATTGATCATATCTTTATATCTTGTGTGTCTCCATCTATTTTATGGGACTATTTACACAGTGTTTTCAGATGCCACATGAATTTGGAGAGTTTCATACAGCTGATGGATTCTATTTATCAAGCTAATTTCAGCTCTCAGGTAAATCCATTGCTTCTTTCTGCAGTCTCCACATTTATTTCCTTTATCTGGAAGGCTCAAAATGCTATTGTATTTGAGAACAGAAATATAACTACTTCTGTTGGTATTTGGGAGCTTCATATTGGTGTTCTTGCTGCTGTGCAGGCTCATATTGGGGTCATGCAGAATGATGTTTCAGATCTGGTTCTTTTGCAAAGTTTGGGTGATTCTGGCAGGTGTAAGAAGCCAATTATGATGATGTATATCTAGTGGACCCCCTGATATTTCGGTGTCTGAAATTTAATGTGGATGGAGTGGCTTTAGGTGCACCGAGACCTTCGGGTTGTGGTGGTGTTTTTCGCACCTATAGGGTCTTTGTCAAGGGATTCTTTTTCCATTTTTTAAGAAATGGTTTGGCAATTGAGGCGGAACTCTGGGATATGGTTACGGCTGTCTGGTATGCTTCTTTTCATGGTTGGATGACATTATGGATGGAGTATGATTCTATCTTGGAAGTTGATATCCTTAGAACTCGTTCAAGGAATGTCCCCTGAAGGATTCTTTCGGTCTGGGATGACTGTCTAAAGCTTGTGGAGAGTATTTTTTTGGTTGTCACTCATGTTTATAGAGAGGAAAATGTGGTTGCTGATGCTTTGTCCAAGAGTGCTATTTAGGAGGTTTACTCATCATGGTCCTTTGTTACACCGAACTTCTGTTGTGGTTTGGTTGATGTTGATGCGCATGGTGATGTGTACACGCGTCTTTGTTTACCCTCTGCTCCTCCTCTTTTGATGTCTTTACTTTTTTATTAATAAAATCTTCTGGGAGTGGGCTTGCCTGCTTTTGAGTCTTCAGATTATAGTTACATTTATATATTTATTCATATATTAATATATATTTATAAGATCAAATTTTCTTTTTTGTGTGTGTTTATAAATAAATAAATACATATATACAACACACAAACATATATTATATGTGTATTTGTAAGTATAATTATACATATTTATATATATTTACAAATAATGTATATTAATATGTATATACATATGTTTAAAATATATAGATAATATATATCAGTTTGTCAATACAGATGCACGCAAATACACACACACACACACAAACATCATATAGGTATATAAATATAAATATATTTATATTTTAAATAAAATGGATATTAGTTATTTATTTAGATAAGAATTATATATTTAGAAATATACTTTATATATAAATATGTTTAATTATTTATTTCTAAAATTAAATTTTTAGGGGTGAATATATAAACAATATGTATATATTATTATATAATTGATTATAAATAACATTAAATTATGAAAAACAATAAAATTTTGAAGCCATAATATCAATATAAATGCCACCACGTAGAATAAATTTAGTCCCTAGTGAAAAAGGTCAAAAATACCCCCCCTGAAACGTGGGTGAAATTCCATCGAATGTTAAAAAAGTTGATTATCCAGACTAAAAACTTAGTTTTGGTATCCTTCTAGGACTTTTTTGGCCTCAATAAATATGACAAAAGGTTCCCTTAAATTATTATTAGTCAATTATAATTAGTAAATTATTAATTAATAATTTTTTAAGAAATTGAATAAGTCATTTTTCCTACATATCTTATATATTAAGTGAAATTGTTTATTTATAGTTATCTAAAACATATTTAAAAAATATATATTATATTTATATCAACATAAATATATTTATATATTTAAATATCAATATATTATTTTTTATGATTTTTTTTGAAATATACACTTTATCAGTGCTAGGAAAAAAGTAATGATAAAGCACCACCTTTATCAGGACCACTAAAAAAATCATTGATAAAGTGGGCCCCTTTAACAACCCTACAAAAAGCACTATTAAAAGTTCCTTTTATCAGATACTTTTTAGCATTGTTAAAGGGCGGTGCTACAGAAGCCTAGTTTTGTGGTAGTGAAAGGTCCCAATAATAAAAAAATAGTAAATATTCCACTATATCATGTATCTTAACATGGTTTCTGAAGGCCAAATCTTATTTTTGGTGCTTGGTGGATTCCTTGTTCTACTCAATGAGCTAGGTGGACATGGATTCCTTTCTTGTTGTAATCACCAACCACGTTTCCCTTGATAATTACATCACTTTGAATCACCATTTTTCAAGGTACATAAAAATCTATTTAGGACATATCCATTCATATGTTGCACTGATAGTCTCCCATTTTCTAAGAACCATCATGGCATCTTACTAGGTGTAAACCCCAATCACATCCTTATAAAGGGAAACCACCCTTTTCAACTCAATGAGGAATTCCTATAAAGGAAAACTCATATGTTTTAGGCCTACTTGGTATTATGTAATCACCCCTTTCATAACAAATACATCATGTTTATATGACATTAAAGTACGTGACAAAGACCTAGTCACATGATGTAAAACTACACGACAACATCCTTATCTCATGGTGTTAAAATGTATGGTACAATCATATCAAATAACCTTAAACTATGTACCCAAAAATAAATGCATTTGATTCCTATTTTTAAAGGATACTTAGAAAGACTCTATAAGGTTAAAACCCAACATCATAATTATCTATGTACTTAATCACCAATCCATTTTCCATGTGATCTCATACATTATTTCACCGAGTCTGTATTCCTTGCAATACTCCCTCATTATGCCACATTCCAGATTAAACAGTCATCATTATCGATGAGATATATCCCCATGATCCAAACCAACCATATATAATATAGTTCTATATTACATATTAAACCCTAACCTTTATTAAAGGGCTATATTCCCCATGAGAAGAACCAGAATGGGCCACCCATGTGTAAGTCCCACACAAAACATTACTAGGCACCTTTCACCAAGAATTCCATTCTGCATAAATTTTAACATATTGTAAACATTCATGGATACATGACCTTAAAAGGAACCATGATAGTCCTCATCAAAAAATTTTAAAAAAGAAAAAACTATCCCATTAAGTGGTACAAAGCTACATGGGTTTTGATTCCCTTTGCACAGGTGTGTAGGAGGTCCCTCCTATGGGTTTAATCCCAACACAAAAAACACTCACCACTTTCTTATATGGATATTAACTCCAAAGTTACAAATTGTGGTTTAAAATAGTAGAATAATCTATTTTAAAAGAGAAATATAGAGAATCAATGATACAAATAGATGGAACCATCAATGGATAACCTTTTATACATAGTTATATTCAAATTTATGGAAGACCACTGATATATAACAGTTATTTACATCTCCCCACGATTAAAAAAAATCACAGACACATGGGTAACTAGTCCAATGATGGGATTTGGAAACTATTCATGAATAAATTTTAAATCTATAATAGATTCCATGATTAGGAAATAATTTCCATTGAAAATGTTTAATTAAGCCTGATATACCACCCTCTCAACTAATGCACAATTTAAATGTTTTTGGTAAAGTACAAACAACTACTTACCGTTTCAGAGTAGACTCATGTAGACTCAAACCAAATGCGGTGGAATTTTCATGTTGGAAACATCAGAAAAGGATAATATTTATAATATCATGAATATAATAAAAGGTTCCCACAACCACTTCCCAACTAGTTTTCTACTATCACTCCCAAAATACATTTAACCTGGCTCTCTTAATCTATTCCGTAGTGATGACATAACATAGTATAACTATCACATCATAGTATCATATCATATTACATAATCAAAACATCATCATTATCATTGCGACATAATCACCACAACATATCACATCTCATTTTCACATCATCTATGTAGTACAATAGGGTATAGTGAACATAGAAGACATTTAACTCATTACCTCATCCTACCCGACAAAACCCCCCATATGTGATCATGTTAATACCCTGTATGGTTTTCCAACACACAATATACTATAAATGAATCAATTACAACTTGTATTTTGATGCCTACTATGAGCTATCATAGCCCATATTCCACCTGGAATGGAGAGATGGGTTGAGGGGGTATTTAGACATCCATTCTCTCTCCAACATGGATGTTAATGAATATAACCAGAACCCAAAACCTTTTGGAATTGGTAAGGTTATCCAACCTAGGTAGGGTGCACATAAAAATCAAAAGGAAAATACATCACAAACATATATATATCCTCGCACAAGACCAAACCTAAGGGTTCATAGAAAAATAACATTTTCATGCCATTAGAATAACCACACCGTCATTGCCACTTGATACCATGACTACAAAACACTAAACCACAAAACAAATCAAACTTCCCATAAAAAATGATGTTAAAAATCATTCACAATTTCTTATTTGACCACATAATTTAACCATTTCCATATTTACCATTGATCAACCTTATCACATTCATTAATCAATGAAATTCCAAATTTAATAACAATCTATTCTTATTCATAAACCATGTTATTTAATCCATTTACCGTTAACCAATTTAATTAACATTTCATTTACATTTTAGGATTCATTTAGTTCTTACTCACTCTATTTACTAAGTGTATTAATAACAATGAATTTCGCTCTATCAGATGTCTAGAACATAACCCCACATCACAGCATAATCCAATAACCACCACAATTATCACAGTTATATCTCCATTCTAGGTAACCATCCCTAAACATATCACACTGTGATATCCATGGTATCTACTGCAACATACATTTCCCAAACCGTTCCATATACATTAAAACCCATGAAAAACTATCCATAATCAATCACAAAATAACAAAATTACCAATTCAAGGAAAAAAGTTGAAATCACACCCAATTACATTAATAAAACACATTCAAATATTTATTTTAACTTAATTTTACATTTATTTAACATTTCTTTCATGAAAAACCAAAAATAAATTCCCAATTTTACACAACCAATTCATTACCATATTTTAAATTTTTAACATGTTTTGTAAGGTGATTTCAAAAACCCAATTTTAGTAATAAATTCACATAAATCACAATAGTAATCAAAATTTCTTAGTATTATCACCAAAAAATTCAATCGATAACATAAATCAAGTAAAACATATATGAATCACCGCTTTTCTTTCATGTTTTTTTATTTTCAGCTTATTATCATCATTAAGTTACCACATAAAATCCACCCAGAGGAAACAATGGTATTCAACATTCATATCATACAAAAAAAGGGTATTTCCCAAATTCTTTACCTCAATAGGTACTTTCAAGACCACTATAGTAGAGTAGAGTGAGGGAGAGATGATCACAAAGATAAATTCACCAAAAAGTGTTCCTCAACAGCCAATAATCACAACAAATCTCATCGAAACCACAATCTAAAACCATCAAATTATAACTAAAAAATCTAATAAGAACTCATAATGTAAGAGTATGGAGAAATCCAAGAAGAAGAGATGAAGGGTTCACATTGGATCCCCAATAATCAATATCCCAAAGATTAGGGATAATACCAAGAAAAGGGCACAAAAATATATCCCAAAATCACACTAGAGTCTCCTAGGGGTAAAGGCAATCAAAGGTGGAAGAATGAAATATAGAGGAACCTATTAATTTATACCTAGGATGGAAATATATAAGACCACATTTTAAGGGGGAATAGTACACCATAATGGGATCAATAAAAATGAATCTCTTAAAATCACACCACATATCCCCACATTAAAAATTGATCAACCTACCATATTAGATAAAATAGATGAGATACCATTGTTAAGGGATCCTCACTATGCCACAACATCCAATTATTGAGCCTAACCATGATGAAACCAAGGCACCATGGTGCATAAAAACCCAAAATAGAAGATCAACTAAATCAACCACTCTAATCCCCCATGCCATAGTCTTGACAACCATGGAATAACCAATAGCCTACCAATTCTCACTAATCGACTCTAGAATAAAACCACAACACAATTGAGGGACTGTAATGAAAGGGTCCCTTAAATGAAAAATCCTAGGGATTTCGATCTCCAGACCACCACCTGTAGCTCGAGTGCCATAGTGCATGGTTTCTCGAGAAGGAAGAATTAAAGAGTCTCAACATTAAAGTATCCACAACACAACACATGTGTCTATTAAACAAGTCTCCCTATCTGTAGAAATTTCAAATGAACGTTGAAATTTATTCCCATAATCCTCTACTGATACATCCAACATTCAAATCATGTAAGAAGTTTTGGATGTCACATGAGATACCTCTTAAATTATTATCATCCCTAATAATCATGACAAGACCCAGCATGAACCAATGAATGAAAACCAGAACACTCTCTGACGGGATACCTCTTAAATGCTACCGTGTTATCACTAAATCCTAAAAATAAAGTAGGATATAAATAAACTCAAAAAAGGTACATAATCAAACAAATTCAACCAACTATCATCAATATAAACATCACATCATCAAAATAAAACAACTTTGAAAAATGATTAGGATACTGAGAAAAAAATTTACAACTCATGTTCATAGGTACATTCCTCTAACACACAATTCCCCCACAAAATCCAAACCAAAGGAATAAATCACCCGGAAAACAACTTCTCCTAATGATCCTAGATATCGATTGGTCCATCTAAAAAACATTATATCATCCATGATATCCAAATAATCCTAATAAATGTTTTGTGAATCATCATGTATATAACTATCCATCTATAGAGGAAGCATCAACCGATACACCACCTCAACGACTCTCCTCAACACCTCAAATGGGATGATAAATCCGGGAGAAAGACTACTCCCTTGATAAAATCTTCTCTGAACATAATGAGTGGAAACCCTAAAGAACACATGATCACTAACCTTGAACTCTATATGTCTCCATCTTTGATCAACAAAATAATTCTCATGGTCCCGTACCACCTTTATCCTGTTCCGAATCATCTAAACCTTTTCTATCATTATTTTCACCACATTAGTTATAAGTATTCCATACATCCCAACCTCATCCCAACACAACAAATATTTACAAGGATTCTCATATAGTAACTTAAATATATCCAGGATAATGAAAGAGTGATGATTTCTATTTTAATAAAAATCAACCAAAGACATGTTCTCCACCCATGATCTTCCAAAATTCAAAACACATACAC
This sequence comes from Viscum album, assembly GCA_963277665.1. Lineage (NCBI taxonomy): Eukaryota > Viridiplantae > Streptophyta > Magnoliopsida > Santalales > Viscaceae > Viscum > Viscum album. The sequence continues at coordinate 1,973,326,670 of OY728125.1, read as the reverse complement.
ATAATATTTCTTCACCATATAAATAGTATGTCCTATATTCTCATATTTTTTAGGGTGGAAAGTAGTTATAAAGAAAAAAGAGAGTGATGAGGACTTTGAGGGCCACCCCGTACTCATTAGATGAATTAAGGATTCTGATTAGAGATGATGGTCCTTGGTTCCCATTGAAGTCGCACCACCTCATCCATATACATCCACACAAGAAATTCCACAAAACATGGACCTCAAATCCTTTGGAAATGATCTTAATTTGTCAACCAATCCATGATCACCAAATTATCATCATAATTTTCTCAATATTAAGGTAATATAGTGATAAGAACCATCAATATGTCCTCCCAATTATACTTAGGAACAATCATTGAATGCAACAAATCATCATGAATGTGATGCTATTCCATTACATGTTGGTAAACCAAACATTATGATGTTAAATACACTACTAATATTTTCATACATGGACATAACAACTAAATATTCAAGGTATGATACATCTTGGATATCCCAATATTTATTTACAAAGGTGAGTTGTGAAACTCATAAAGAACCATCTCACACATCCATAGTGGAATAATTTTTTTACCTTGAAATAAAATTCGATGTTGATCATCCTCCGAACACCAATAAAGAGAACCACCATGAATAACGTAGTCCCACATCACCTATACATATGAGTATCCCCATTTAGACTTATCTACCTTCCATAACTAGCTCAATTTCAAGGTCATTTGATACTGGAAAGCTCTACTACCAACCTCTTCTGTATCTAGATGCATCTCTTAAATCTCATACATAAAACTCCAAGAATCCCTAGATTCCTAAACAATATCTTCTCATGAATTCCTTCTTCTCACATTAGTGAAAATATTTTATTTCCCCAGGGTGTAAGAGATATTGAAATAATAGTCATAGATAAATTACATCCACCTTCATTTCAATAGTTTCAAATCCCACTAAGTGAAAATATACCTCAAACTCTTGTGATATGTGAAGACCATAATGCATTATATAATTAAGTATTGTCACCGTAGATTCATGGTGAAAAACACAATTACCAATATAAGATCATGAGTGATATAGCTATGCTCAAGGGTAAACAACTTCCTAGAACCATATGATATTACCACCCTATAATGAATCAATACTCTACCTAAACAAAGATGAGATTCATCATAGAAAACCTCAAACATTAGTCCCCACTCCAATAATTAAAGAATAGAAGCACTGATCAAATATTCTTTATGTAGTAAAAAGATTTTTGAGACTTATCATCCTATAAAAATCAATTCCTTCTTAGCCAAGGCAATCAATAGGGCATATACCCATGATAATTCAAACATGAACCTCCTATAATAGCCTATGAGACTAAAAAAGATAGAAGCCTATTAAATATTCTTGATTGGTGCCTAAGAAAAAACCGCCAGAATCTTCGATGGGTCCACTACCACTCCTTATGGATAAGACATATGTCTAAGGAAGTGAACTTCTTTTATTCCAAACTTAAATATATATAGCTTATTATAGAGATGATGGTGCTGAATGATGTGTAGAACAACCATAAGATGCATGATATCCCCCCTATATCCTCAAATATATGATAATGTTGTCAATTAACACCACTATAAATTGATCTAGAAAATCATGAAGCATGGAGTTTATGAGTACCATGAAAATAACTTGGATATTGAAGACATTGAATGACATAACCACAAACTCTATGTGCAAATATCAACACCAATACGTGGTCTTGTAGATTCTATTCTCCCTCACCCTATTCCAGTAATACCCCAATCACAAATCAATCTTTAAGAACCAATTATATTACATAAAATAATCTAATAAATCATCTCTATATGGGATTGGGTAACTATTCTTGACCATCACCTGATTCAAATTTCTATAGTATGTGAAAAACCTTAGACTACTGTTAAAAATAGAGATTACTACAATGATACACTGGTCTAGGTTAAAACCATATGAATTATATCATCAATATAGATCCTCCACTCCCATATCTCAGGAGGTGTGATCTAATTAGGATCCATAAAAACTAGGATGTCAATTAGTGTCAACTCTATCCCTAACTTGATACCATGTCGAGGGGGGTAGCATCACATGCTCATAAAAAAACATATAAGAACTCCTATAAAAATCTAGGGATTTATACCACCTTGGTCTGTGCCTTACTATTGTTAATGATCAATAAAACACAAAAATTTTCCCACTTTCCATAAAAAATAGCCACAATAATAATTAACAAATACAAATTTAAATGTTCCCATATTTATCGTTGATCAACCATTCCAAATTAATTAATCTATTCAATTAATTTTATAATGAAAAACATTTTTATTCATAAATTATGCCAATTCCAACCATTACCCATTATCCCAAGTATTTAAAATTTCATTTACAACAAACGATTAATTTAATTCCGTCCTACTCTCTTTATAGTTTTGATTACAAACTATACATTCCACACTATTGGGAATCTAGAAAACAACCCCACATCACAATATAATCTATTAATCACCAAAACTATCACAATTCTATCTAATTTCCACACAATCATCCCCACTATCATTTACACAACAAAAACCATATCAAACCATTCATACCATGGAATCTACCTCAACACCCATTTCCCAAACCATTCTAACAAACCTTAAAGTCATCCACAACTATCCACATCCAAACCCAAAACAATCACAAAACCAATTCAAGGAAGAAAATAGAAAAAATACTCTATTTGAGAAAAAAGGCATATACTAATTTATTTTAATTTGTTTTCATATTTATAAATTTTCTATTTAATGAATAGTCAGAAACCATTCCATGATTTCACATGACTAATCCATTAACATATTTTAATGATTTACATTTTATGAAAGGTGATTTTAGAAACTTAGTTTTAGTAAGAAATATGAATATGTAAAATTATAAATCAAAATACCTTAGTGATAGAATAATAAAATCAAGAAATTATATAAATCAAGTAAAATGTATTCCAATCACACCATTCCCTTTATGTTTCTTTATATTTTGATCATTATCTTTAATAAAGTTAACTATTATTATTCTATAGAATGAAATAAAGGCATGTTATATATATATATATTGTATACATAAAATAAATTTGAATCCCAAAATCCCCTACCTCAAATAGTTCTTGGAAGACCACTACCTAAATTCAGAGTTATAGAGTGATGATCAGAAGGACTAATTCATGTTAATGAGAGCCAAAATATTCTATAATCACAAAAACTCTATTTTAAACCATGAACCAATACCCTCTAATTCAAACCATTACTATTTTCGAGAACTCATAAAGGAATAACATGGAGAAAAATAAGAATAATAGATGAATAACACACCTGTAATCACCACTGATCGATCTCCCAAAGAAGAGGGACAATACTAAGGAAAAATGAGTTTTAGGATCTCCCATAATCACAAGAAAGTGCATAAGGGTTAAGGGAATCCATTAGAGAAGGTAAAAATGTAGAGTACATTCTTAATTTATACCCAGTCTAGGAAAATTTTAGACCATGGTAAAAATAGGTAGACTACAATATAATGGGTTAAATAAAAATAATCTATGAAAATCACATTTCATATCCCCCTATTGAAACTCGTTCTACCACCTAAATCTGATAAAATTGAGGAGAACCACAACACAAGGACCTATTCATGCATCAATAATCAATTAATGAACTAGACCATAGTTTTACCTAGTCACCATGGTGCATCGACACCTAAAACGATAGTTTGACCAAATCAACCACATTAATACCCCACTCCATAGATATGATAACCAATCTACAACCAATTGAATTCTATTCTCACTAATCAAACCTAGAATAAAAACCATATTGAAACTAATGGATTATGGTGAAAGGGACTCTTGAATGGAAGAGATAAGGAATCCCAACCATATAACCTCAAAGATGTAGCCCAGTCTCCATGAAGCATGGATCCTCAAAAACTCCAAACGAAGTAATCCTAACTTTTAGGGCTATACAGTGCAACAACTAGGGTTGCACCTTGAGGATCTCTCTTAGAAAAAATATCAACCCAACCTCAACCTTCATTCCCCCAATCCTCTCTCATCACATCTAACACACGAATCACACAAAGTAATGTCTTGAAAAGTTATAGGACATTATAGAAAAATAAATTTTTTTATTATCCTTTAGTAATTATAAACCAATGTATTTATATCAATCATTATATTTTTTAGTTGTTTTAAATAACATTAATACTCTTAATTTGTTTCTAAATATAGTGAAAAATTATATTATCAAATTATATTTCCTTAAATTTTTGAATCAATCATAAATAAGATTAAATATTCAATTTTTGGAAATATTTTACATATTCCTGAAAATACCATTAATGAATAATTTTGTATTTTACTTTCAAGTGTGACATATCTCATAAATGAGGTGATAATAACTAAATTATATGTCTCTGAATGATTAAATATAAATTTATATTTTATTTATCCTTGAATTATATACACATAAATATGATTATGTACCTTAGAAATATTATGAAATCAAATTATAATTAATTTGATACAAGGTAATGTTATTCTCCTACTCATTGATATTGAAAGGGTAAAAATGATTAATTAGTCCAAAATTTCGAATCAAATCCTAGATAGTCGTATAATCCAAATAAAATTATATCTAAAAATGGAATTTATTTACATATCATGGAAGATCCATTTCATGGAATTCTATAAAACATACCATTTTACGACTTCCCCAAATCATGTTCAGTTCATTGAAAATTTTGAGGCATGTCAAGAGTATATTTTTATGAGATCAGTTATTCATCATATCAGAAACATTTATGAATTAAAATTGAATATTGATATTCTCAGCAATTTATATAAAAATATTTTTTTTGTAAAAAATAATTGAGATGTATGCATATCAAAGGAGATTGAACAAATCATATTTCATAATAAATGTTTTTACCCATGAACATTAACTGAATAATGAGATAAATTTTAAAAAAATTAGATAATGTGACCCAGGAACTACCAACTAGAATATTTTAGAAATTTATTGTAATAATTGATTCAAAAAGAACATAATTTCTATTAGGATATTATTAGGCGGATTTGGGAATGCTGTACCTTTTCCCCTTTCCTCATTTTTTCACACTGAATTTTTTCTAACAAATATTTATTGACAAACCATAAAATTTGGAATGGAACTCAATTATTTTTTCTTCACTTATTTTCCACATAGTTTTTTATGTAAAGGATGAATAATATTTCATGAAATTAATTAAATCTAAGGGGGAGTGGTATGAATTTTTTTTATATTTTCACAATTTCCATGTGTAGTGATTTCCATGATCCATATTATATTGTGTTATAATTTCCATGGTCATTTATCTCCTAAATATCAGATGAGTAGCTTGATTTTCTCAAATATAAGAGTATTTAGGGGTGATTATCATAAATCATGAAATATTAGTGTATTTTGATTGAAATGTTTCTAGATCAAATGTCGTGATCAATATGGACATAGATAAAGATTATTATAGAATGGAATAACAATTTACATTGATTGTTCTTTGGGGTCATGTTATCTTATAATGGCTGTGAGACCTTTTATTTCACTGTTTATCTTCACCATGGTTTTTAATCTCACATACAAGGAGTTTTTTTGATTTTTTAAAATCAATATAGGGTCATCATCAAGAAGAACCATTTTCTCAGAGTTATTTTATCATGGACTAGGTTATGTTTAGTTGGAATTTAAACTCATAAATTTTAAGTAGGACGATGCACCCATTAAGAAGTTGGCATGAATTCATTATAATAACTCACTTATTATTCACAGATGACATGGTTTTACTCATCAAATATAGAAGAAATTTAATTCAATGTTTCAATGAAATTTTAATTAAGTATAGTCTCATGAGTGGATAATTAATCTGTATTGATAAGAGTAACATTTATATTCCAAAAAGATGCCCGGGAAGGACTGAAAAATCCATCAAAGACAGGATAGGTGTTTCTAGAATTCAACTGATAATGGAAAATTTTTAGCACCTTTTTTGAATAAAATAATCCACATCCAAGACTTTGAAGGTATCCTCAACATAATTTTGGGCAAAATTATCAAGTAGAAGAGTAAATTTCTCTCTTTTGGAGTCATGATCAGCATATCATAGAAATAATTTTTGCCCCAAATTTTGTTATTAGAGGAATTGAAAATATCCTCAATAGCTTCAATTGAGATTCTAAGTAGGAGGGTAAACATCACTGGAATAGTAGGTCATGGATGGCTAAGCCCTTTGAGTGGGGAGTGGAGAATTGATCTTAAAATAATTGATGAGACCATGCAGTGCATGTAAGCTAGACTCACTTGGGAATATTTATTCATACATTTTATTTAAGTAATATTTATTCATAAATTTTTTTCAACCTCATTAGTTTTCTAGATTGAATAGGATATGAAGAGCATCAATTATAGAATAGTGTAAATGACTCTATTTCCACCATGAATGATAATTTTAGATGGATTATTAGTAGGGGAGGCAACCAATTTTGGAAAGGTAATTAGACTTGAAATATACTATTCTTCCTAGGGTCACTTAAAAAACTTTTCTTTAGTTAGGTGAGATCACATCCTGTATTTATTGATGCATTTTTGGTCTCAAATGAAAATCTCTTTCACTTGACAATTTAATTTGTAGAGGAACCTAATGTGTGAATATTCACTCCAACTCCCTCTAGTTTATTCAGATTATATACTTTTCACTACCTCATGCACATGAATATCTATAAAGATTATTGGGATATCCAATTATGGTACAAACTCATTCCAGTAATGATGAATTTTCTAGTTTGGAATATTTTTAATTTAGCTATAACTGTGGGTGTTGAAGTGTAGAAAAAGGTACTTTACTTGTTTTTTAGATTCATGTGCTATGTGAGTGTAGGTATGAAATCTATCTTACAACTATTCTAAAAAGGAGAGTCAGATCATTATATTTTGTGTCATATCATAAGACATAGGAGGGTTTATGATAATTTCCTTTCAATAGATCATTTTATTACTATATATTTTTAGTCCAATGCATGAGATCCCTCAGATTTCTAGGTTAAGTTAAATATAATTATAGAATGTGGTAAGTTGATTTGGGAGCTCTCCAATTATTTCTACTAAAATAGAATCAAAATATCATAAAGTATCACTAACATGAGATTTTATTTTACTATTTTAGCTATTTTTTTCTATTTAGAAGAATTTTATCCTATATTTCACAAAGTTTTGGATCCCCTCTATATTTTAGAATGATTACACAACCAAGGAAAGATCAGACCATTAGGTGTGATGAAGAGTATTGTCAGGGACTTTAGATTAACTCAAATGGTTCCAATTTTAATAACATCATCCATGGAGTTGGCCATATTCTTTATTTTATGGGATCTATGATTCAGGATTTCTCAACTTACTAGGGTGATAATAATTCTCTCATAACTAAAGGCCAAACCTTATTTATTGACATAACACTATATTTTTCTATGAATATATTGTTATTTATGATCAAAGTGGATTTAGAACTTATGGTTTAGTATCTTTTAGGGATCATCCTCTTCCATTGAATGGTATTCTACACTATTATAGTTTGCATTGACATGATTCATTGTGGAGTGGAGATTTTTCATATGTAATATAAGGGTAAATTTATAGTGGATTTATTGAATTTAAATGATTTTAGGAGAAGTTTCTAATTATCTATTAAAGTGTTCTATTCTTCATCAGGATTATAAGGATTTTATTTATGGATATTCTCTTAGTCTTCTCCACTCACATCCCTAATGATTTTTATTTTTTTTCTTTCCCCTTATATTCATTTTACTTTTACTAAAAAAATGATTTAGATTGTTAGTCATGTCAATAATCCCAGTTGTTGGATCACTTCAGGAGAATATGGATTAATATAAACCATTGGTTATACTTAAATGTAGCATATATATATATATATATATCAATATGAAAATGTAATAATTATTTTTATCTCAATTATTCTTTACACAACTTGTCTCTATTTCCTTTATCATTGAATTATGATTATACACCCACATTATTTCATTAACATTTTAATGTTCAATCAAAATCATATTTTTAAATGATCAATAATGATATTTAGGATTTTATATCATTTTTAGTTTCAATAAAAACTTCAAATTCCATCTTTTTGAACAAACCATTTATATTAATAAAATAAACGAAATTTTTATTTTTTATTTATATTTAAACAAAATACAATAAAGTTTTCAATTGAAGCATCAATATATACTTTATATTTTTTTTTATAATTATTATAATTATTATAATAATTTGATACTAAATACTATATAATAAATAAAAAATTTAACTTCCAAATAAATACTAAAAAAATTCAACCAAAGATACATAGGAAGAGACTCAAGGTCCCTAAAATAACTTTATAAATTGTCCCAAACATGTCCTATAATATATAAAATACAAAATTTTACCCATAAGAGAATATATTGGAGGTGGGATGGGGGTGAATTAGGGTATTAAAATTTAAAAATATTTCCCTTCACCTTTCATGGACCGTCTCTAATAGAATCACTTATGGGATGGTAGTGAAGAACTCAATGTTCCCCCAAAATTTGACTCTAATAAGATATACATTAGAGACTGGCACTGAGGGTATAATATATACATATGGTGGTAATTAACCTCTTTAAACCCAATATACCAATAATTCAAGTAATTTCATATATGAATATACATTCTCCAAAATAAATACTTACAAGAATAGATCCTATGACAACAAATCCACCAATGCCAACAAAGCATTACTCCATGAGATTGTAATATCCAACATAGTCTCTATATCTACCATTCCAATAAATACAAATAGTTTATATAATTAGGATGGTCATTAATATATTCTTAGTAGGTTCCTCTCTAGAAAGTATAATGAAAATATAGGATACACATACTAATGCCTTAGGGAACAAATAATGAATTGACTTGTTACTTATCCTTGGTCAAATTCCATCCAAACCTCACTAAGGCTAGCTCACAAAAACTGCATAAAAGTAAAGCAATATAGTATTCATGAAAAATATGTCAAAAAGGTACCCCAATTCCACTTCACCACTAATATAGATACTTTTATGTTCCAACGATAATCAACCTACAATAAACCAACCTGGGAAAACCAGCCACATAACTGAAGTTGGCCTTCCATAAGGCCCAACATATATTTTTGATCACCACAAGCCAACAATAAGTATGGATAGTGTCAAGTCATATCAAATAGAAAATTTTCACCCCATCACATCTATAATCAATCTAACCGACTGAAACCAAGAATTATAAATAGAGTGTCTATTTAAGGGACACTCAGGAAAGAAAATAAGTAGTCTCAAATTAATAGACTAACCAAACATGGAATAGGAAGGAAGAATCATATGAAGATAAAATCGAAAACATTATAAACAAATCATAAATTGAGTTATATGATATTTTCATTAACAAAAAGACCAAACTAAATATAGGTACATAGTGTATAAACTTTATAGGTCAAAAAATGAACTAGAGTCTTAATATTACTTCATAAAACATCTCTTAGTGACCCACAGTCCCCAACCAATCATCCAATCACTAAGAACTTGAATAAGGCTTCAAAGGAACTCCACCATGTGAGGATGGATTATCCATTTTCCTACTTTATATAGAACAAGGTATATATAAACCAAGTTGGTGTATGAGTGTGAGAAATAAATCAGTAGGATACCACCATGATTCTACATAACTAATTTTAAAAGGAAAACCTATAGAACTAGTTTGAAATACAATTAAAAACTACTTTTTTTCTGATTAATAAAAAAAATGATACCATATTTTTATTTTTATAAAACTAGATACTCAGAGATAAACTGAAAGTGTATAACATATATGTAAAATTTTAAGTAATATATAAGAAAAACTTCATAAAGTAACATAAGTAAAAAATGAAACTACACCATAAATGTAATAAAAATTGGTATATCTACCTTGATTCTAATGGGATAACATAGGAGCTCACTAACAGAACACCTGTTGACTTATTATGAACCTAAAAATCGCAAACCCTCGCATACCCTATTGGTCCTTAGGAAGAAACCATGCTGTTAAAAATCCCATTGGTTCATTTTTAGAGTTATGCTTTTTGAAATGGTAGTTGATGTATTTTAAAGGAGATTATAATGTGGTTTCATAATCTTAAATAATCCTTGTGAAATATATGAAGATATATAATAGTATTTTTTAAGACAGAAATAAATCGATGACTTGTTATGTCAAACTCTGACTAGGTTCTATTAGATAATGGATGGTTTTATTAGAAGGGATTCACACCATGAAGGTTGATGCCACAGTGTAAGGAAAAAACACATTAGATTCATTTTTGAGTAAAATGATAAAATCTAAGGTTCATCCTTAGATAACACAATATTGTTTGGATATTATATAAGTATCTTCAAGTGGTTCATAAGGTATTATCCTTTACTATTATAAGGGGAAGTCTTGTTCATGTTGTTTGGAGGATATACACATTCTAAAAGGAATACAAAATATTATCCTACATGACGATAATACTAGCTGTGTCATGGCCTTACTAAAGAAGTGGAGTTTTTTCTATAGGATTTTATTATTGGGAGAGTCATTCCATGATAGGAGCCTCTGAGTGTTTGTGGGTTTTGAGTTATTTTAATGGTCTAGATGTGGGTGCACATGTTGGAACATGAATGAATATTAAGATAAAAAATTAGAAAAGAACCTTGGTACATAATATTATTTTGATTTATGTGAAGGGAATACATAATATTATTTCTTTTAATAATTCAGGGAGAATAAGTAGTCACACCATGGGGAATAAAGTCATGCTGTGACTAGAATTGGATAGATTTCACTGGTACCTTCTAGGTGGAATTTCTCATTCTTTGGAGAAGAGATTAATGCCATGATTTATTATTTTTAATATTTGATATATTGATATATACCATAATAAAATCCTAGAGTTGACTTACCCTTATTAAAAGAATTTTAAAAAAACTGATTAGGACTATTTTTTGGAAAAAATAAGCGAAGAGATATATATATAAATATAATAAATTGATGTTTTTTAAAATAAATAACAAAATATGAAGATAGAAATAATGTATTATAAAAAATTACTAAAAATTCAGGGAAATGGAATTTCTAGACAAGAGTTGGAAAATTTTAATATAGAAGTAAAAAAAATTTATAGACTAATTATGTAAAATTTAAAAATAAATTAATGGGTATTATAAGAGGCTTTCTCACCGGAAGTTTTTATATTCCTTTAAGTGCATTAAGGTGAAGAAAATCAATGAACTATTTCAGGTTTAATGTTATTCTTGGTTCATGAATATTGATGAAAATAACACTTTGAAGTGTTGTGATCTCCCTGAGTGTTTGAGAGCAGTGAGATCTCTATCATGTAATGGTTGAATACTTGTAAGGTCAGTCTGGATACTAAAAATTGACAAAATATGTGCACTTACTGTTTTAGTATATTGACAAATTTCTTGTGTTTTATCCTTGGATTAGTAAGGTTTGGGTGAACCATGTAAAATTGAATTGTCAATTTTTTTATTATTTATCACTTCACATATCATGTGTGGGATAGTTTTTTTTCTAATAATAGTGGAAATAAATAATTGTATGGGTTAAAAATAAAAGATAAAAATACCCTAATTAACCCCTCTCTTAGAGTATTTAACTTACATAGGACCTATAAGTGTCATAAATCTAGGTTCTTGGAGAATTTTTATCTCTATGAAGAAATGGTATCAATTATTAACAATTAGGTTATTCTAATATTTTATATCAACAATTATTAACTATAAAAGATTATAATTAAACCCTATAATCTTAGGAAAAAATGTCTACATAACTTCCATAAATTTTATTTTATCCAACATAGAGAGTGAAACATTATTCAAAAATCAAAAAAGAGAGATTAATATCGATTCCAAAGGAGTCAATTCATTAATAGGAGAATTATCAGATTCTATATACATGACGGTGATATCATGTAAATCCTCACAAGGCATGTGGGAAAAAATTCACAAAATATAGAGAGGCAATTCTAAGGAAGGTAAATTGAAATTTTTATAAAACAAGTTTTTGGAGTTAAGGATTTAATCAAATGAGACCATTGATTCATTATTTCACTGGTTTAACATTATTTTGGAGAATATGTGTGGAATTGGAGAAAATATTAACAATATCAAAATCATAAATAGGATCAATAAAATATTACTACTGAATTTTAATGAAAAGGTATCAATGATTGAATAAAATGAACCAAAGGAAGTGACATTAGATTATCTTAATAACACCCTAATTTCATTCAAGATAAGTAACATTGGTAGAAAATCCATGGTGATGGATAATTCTTAAGAATTTGTGTTGAAGGAAATGAAGAAACAAAATTTAAAATAAGATCCCAAAGACAGTGAAGTTGACGAGTTAGTGAATTTTCTATTCGCAATCCTTAAAAGGGGAAAATAAAAATTCAAAGGAAAGACTTCCCTTTCTAGGTTTGGATGTGAAAAAGTTGGGAGTATTTATATAAAGTTCCCAATTTTTTTTGGATAACAAAAAGATTAGAAAACCATCGAGAAGCTATTTAATGTTGTGATAGGTAAGAGGATTTAATAACATGAATTATTTAATAATATGAAATTTATTTCACAAGAAAATGTAATCTTGGAGGAAACATAAATGGAATAGATTGATTAGTGTAAATACATCCTGAAGGTAGTTCTTGCAGTTGTCATAAAAATACCATTATCTGAGGATAATGATGATGTAGATGTTGGAGTTGATAGAAGAGTTGGCATAGAATTTGTTTTGGAATTTATTATTGGGGAAATTAACATTTAGAGGGAAAAATGAATAAAGAAGAAATATTTTTGTGTGAATAATAACTATATATGCAGTATTAATAAGATTAAAATTTTAAGTTAAACGATGAGATTTAATGACCTATGTTTGGAAATTCTGGAATCTCATAGTAGAAATTTGAGTTTAAACTCAAAAATTTAAAAACAAGATCAGATCTTAGATATTATTACTGATTCAATAAATGATTTAGTTAAAAGGTTTGATGAAATCGAAGGTGAAGTTATAAAGATATAGTGAATTAACTACGATCGACAAAAACTCTTAGATCCTAACATAGCCTTAGAGAGTTTATATGTTAGGATACTACAGAAACTAAGGAGGAACATGTGGGTTCAACAAAAAATCCATAAAGGTCTCAACAAGTGAGAAGATTAAAATAAAGTAAAAAACATATTCTAGGAAATTATCATAAGAAAAAAGCAGAGGTGGTTGATGTGAAACCACAATCACTCACACCCTAGAAGAAGATTGATTTGGGTAACAAAAAATAGACACAAAAGTATACAAGTGTAATGGTGAAGGCAAGAAATATTACACCCTGATTCCAGTGTTATTTTTTGGAAAGATATAGAATACACAATACTTGAGACCAATAGATAATAGGAACTTCAAGGACAAGAGTTACAAAAATTGATGAGCATAATTTCAAACATTAAATATGTTTTTATTGACTATTTTTTTGGTGTGAAGGGTATGGATACAAATCCATGAATTTTTTAAAAAGGGTACTAATATTTTTGTTATAGGAGATATAGAAAAGTGAAACCTAATAGTAGAAAGAATCATCAAACTTACTGAAAACCCATAATAAAATTTCACCCGTATAAGATGAGGATGGTTTATTGGATCCATAGGTTGAGCAATCACATTCACCACCAAAGGAATTGAAGTAGTGTAAATGAACCAAGAAATAAAATCCTTAGAAAGTGAATGTCATAGTAAATTATTTGAGAGTAATGGACTAATCTAGAGTATAGATTATGGAAAATAGTTGTGCTTCCCAAAATTTGGGAAACAAATATCTTTTACTCAGAAAAAAATATGAAAATTATAGTGTTTTATTATTTAGAAATGATGATGTTTTGAAGATCACTAGATTTTGGAAATATAAAATTAGAGGAAAATATTTAAGGCATATAAATTTATTAGTGGTTAAAGCCTTGGTCATAATTTACTTAGTCCAAGTCAATTGTGTGACTCTAGACATATGGTCAATTTAAACAAGAATTATTTCATTTTAAAATGAAGATATGGTAAAATTATTATGAAAAGAAAGAACAAAAATATTAATATATATTTATTTATAGAGGAGAATACATGAATTTTATATTCAAGAATGAAGAGAAGAAGTTGTGATACAAGAGGCTTAGTCACTTGATCCAAAAGTACTTGGATGATTTGATGAATAATGAAGGAGATATTAGTTTACCTAAAATAAAAAAAATCATATATACACATGATATACTTTATAAAAATGGAAAATAATTTTAAATAGATAAAATATAAAAGAAAAGAAGTTTGGGAGATTGCTGGAGTTGGTATACATTGATGTGTGTGGGAAAATATCTCCTGATTCTATGGATAAAAAAGTATTTTATAATTTTATGACATGATTGATGGTTATTTCAGACAATTATTAAGTGTTCAATTTTATTGATCATTTCTTTATATTGGCAGATAAAATGACCTGGTTAAAAAATCTTAACTTCCAGATTGACAATGGTATGTAATTCCCTGATATTATAGAGGAAGAATATCTCAATAAGTACCAGATAAGAAATAAAGTTTTACTAGAGACGACTAAAAAATGGTATTTTTGAGAGGATTAATTAGATAATAAACAACACGGACCAAACAATGTTAATTGAGAAAAATATTTCAAATAAATATCATAAGGGTGTAATATGATGTGTATTTATTTCAATGCAAGTTTTCCACATATTTCTCATGAAATTATTTTATGATTAAATGGGTTTTAATGGAAAATATTTTGAAAATTTATTATTTGGATTGGAAAATTTTATTCATTGAATATTATAATGAAAATGAGTATTTTTAGTTTTTATTTGTTCAATTTACATTTTCCTTAATTTTAATATATTTTAAGATTAAAAACCTTGGTTTGTTTAGTGAAAAATTAATTGAAATAATATTTCGATGTGTTTTTGAATGGTTTTTGGTTTTTAGTGTCAATAATTTTAGTGTTAAATGTTTTTTTATTTTAAATATTATTTTTGGAAGAAATTTTAATTTTATATTTTTAAGTATGAATATTTTTTGAAAATTTGGATAATTTTTGTACTATGTTCACCAAAGATGATATTTTCAAGTTATATGAAGAGATAAAGAAAAATTTCAAAGTAGGATTTTAGTTATGAGGAAAGGGAAAAGACATAGGTATTCCTATAGGAACATTAATTTAGCTTCCCCTTATGAAGATTATTCCACTAATAAATTGCCAAAGGTATGGTTTACAATGTGCTTTGTAATGTGGACAAGTCACTTCATTAGGTCAGTCGGTGACTTTGTAAGATGAGGAATGAGTTTCATAAGGTGAAGGAGTCTCTTCATAAAGTTATCATCTTATTTTGTAAGGTTAATATAACACTTTTTATGGTGAATGAGTATATATAAGGTGGAAAAATAGCATTGTAAGGTTATTCCAATTTTTATAAGGGTAACCTCCGTTTGTTTTTATAAGTGAAAAATCTGACCAAGAGACTTGAATGAGATTAGAGAATCAATTAGAGATCCATTGAGTCAAAGTTAACCAATATTATCAATGATAAAGAATGCATAATCCCATTCTTGTTCTTATACTAGTTAATGACATGGCATGATCAAGAAAGACCAACTTAGCCACAACCATGAAGAACCATTTCAGAGATAGATTAAATAAGAGGATAAAGCAACTAAGGATGGTCAATGGATCATGATTCCTAATAATTGAAATAGGCATGGGAATATATTGAGTTGAGTTTAGTTGAAATCATCTAGAATAATATTGATACCTGATGAAGAAACTCTCGATTGATGCTATGATGTTGTGGATGAGTTTTAAGAAGATTTACTGAGGTCAGATCCCTAACAAGATCATGACTAATTGCAAGTCACAAATTAGTAGTGCCAATATTTACAAGGTGATGAATCTTTTTAGATTAAAATAAGGGAGATCAACCCTACTCCTATAATAAGACGATTGATCAAGTTGTGCATAAACTGAGCTAAATGAGTTCGAGCATCTTGCTATTGTCTTTTGGAAACCCTATGGTTTTTGAAGATGACACCTAATATATAGGAGTTTGAGTGATGAACCAAGAATTAAAATTGGTTCTGAAAATTTTGACCGGTGGTTAAAATTTCTATTTATAGTTTCAAATCAATGTAGAATATGGGATTTCAATGTTCTTGATTGATGCATTCATAAGGTTGAATCACATAACACACCAAATACTCATAGAAGAATATAAATTAAGGAAACAAACTTATCATTTACATGAACGGTTCCAATTAGACTAAATTTTAAAAAGGTTAAGACCGATGTAAAATTATTATAATAGGAAAGAAAGACGCATACACACAGTGGTATTTTTAGAATTTTCTACCAATGAAGTTGGTTAAAACAAAGTTAGTGAAAATAATTCCTTTAAAAGGTAGTGAACTAGATTCCATCAAAGAATAATTTTAATTATTTATTTGGATAGTGGGGAGACTAACATATCTGAATGGGGAAGTTTCAAAATAGGTTATTTTAGGAAGCATGATTCAGTGCTTCTTAGGGATATAAAGTCAAAGGAAATGTAGTGAGAGATGAAGACACTATCCCCAAAGAGAGGGCTCTCTTAATATTTATTATTTTATGTATTCAGTATCTCTAATTTTTTCCACATGGTATCCTCTTGTACCTATAATAATTATTTATGGTTAAAATAATCGAGGGGATTATGTTTTGTATATTTTTTTAATAAATTATTGTTCTTTATTCATTCTTTTATAACTGCATTTCATTCTTTATGGTCATTTTTTATTTTGATTAAATTATTCATTTTTATGTATCAATGAATACAAATTAATATCCAATATATTTTAAGTTCATGTTCACTAAAATATATCAAAATATTGAGTTAATGGTATTTTAAAGATTGGATATTGATGAATTAATGAAATTATATTTTTTGAATAAATCTTTGAAAACATTATTTATTATTTCTGTATAAAAAATGTTCATAACAAAGATTAAGTTGATGTGTAATAGAATTTATAATTATCATAAAAGATTATAAATTTTATTTATTTATTTGGTTTTCAAGTTCTGTTAAAACCATTATATTGGAAATTGTTTTTTATAGAACGATTCATGAATTAGACCATGCCTCAATTATCTCTAGCATGTTTCTTACCCCATAGGTTTAGTGAATAATCCTTTTTTAACTAAAAACACCAACTTCTTCAATCCTCTTCAATTATTTACTCTTAATCGCACACTTTTATATAATTCTAGGATTACATCACTATTTTTTGTAGTTAATGATAACAAAAGGCCTTAGACCACTCACTCTCCTTTCACTACTATGCTAGTGTTGGTTTATAAATGACATTATGATAACTATCAAAAAATCCAACCCGATCATAATTTTTAACCATTGTTCAGTATGTATTTATTTTTGAGTGATTTAGGGTTTAAATAAAAAATCAAATAAACATCAATTTGTTTTATTATTATTGTGTTTGGGATAGAAATTTGTAAAAAATTACTATTTAAATTGCTTCTTCATTGTAGTTTACATTGAAATATGATTATGGTGAACATTTTTAATCATGTAAATACCCAATTATTGATATATTTTTCCATTTTTTGTGACATCTCATACACTTAAAAAATACAAAGGTTAGTGGGTTTGAAATGTAATTATTTTAGTCACTTGATAACCACTTTCATTAAAGGTAATGATTCGTGTTTTTTATGATGAATGGGATAATATTAAAGGAATTATTATTCAATTTTACAATCATGAAATTACTTTAAGATTTATATTACACTATTTTTATAGAGGATTGAATTATGAATTGAAACATTCTTTGGAAAAAGTTACTAATGGATATCTATTGTATAATAATAATAAATTATTTTTTGAAATTTATATTGATTTAGCAAGAAAGGGCATCAATAAATCCCAAATTTTGAATAAAAAATTATAAAATTTGGAGTCTTTAAATGAGAATATATTTTAATTGTTGATAAGTAAATGAAAATATTTTTTTCAATCCATAGAAGCTAAAATTTATAAATTCAATGAAATAACTTAGAACATGAAGCTGATGTGTGAAAAAAGTGACGAATTGACCAAAGGTTTTTGGGAATCAAATGATAAAATTATTCAAGAAACTAAAATTTAAATCAATGATTAAGAAAAAAATGTCAAATTATTCAAAAAATGAAATATGGAGAGGTCAAGAAAAGTTTCCATGTGATGGAAGAGAAGATAAAACTTATAACGGTTAAAAATTAAGTGATTACTCAACTAATTTTAGAAATATTTGGAATTTGTAATAATAATATTTAATCATTTTTAATAAAATTTAAACTGAATACTAAAATGTAAACTAGAGTTTATTAAATTAATTGTGAGGATGAGAAAATGGGGAATGATTACATAATGTTAAATTTTAGTGTTTTTAAATATTTCTAAATAAATATGGAAAAATTTTCTTCTCCATATTTTCAACGCATAATAGGTTTCACCTATGTTTTCATGAATTATGAGGGAGGTTTTTTTAGAGGGAATGTTTAAGTATTTTTACAAAAACAGGGTAATATATTTTACCTTACTTACATTTAAAAATGGATTCGAGTTGGGAAAATATATATTCATATTCAAAGGGTAAAACAAATAGGGTTTTATAGAAAAACTAGACAACCTTCTTTTTATTTTGTCCATGGGGTCTTCCAAGGGTAAACTGTAGGTACCAAGGAACTTCACTATTTCTATAGAAATTTATAATCCCATATTGTGGTATTTTCACCTAAAAACATATGGGATGTTAGATTTTGGTGGTTTTGTGAAAGAAACCACACGTTCCATTAGAATTCAGTAATATATTGAGGAAAGTCTAAATGAAGACCATAATATTTTCACTTCAAGGGTGGTACACCATGATTTTTTTATTATTTTTTATTTTATCCTTTAAATTTTTGTTTTTTGTTATTAAAAAATAAATAATAGTCACCTCTCATTGACACTATTCAAACTCAAAAAGTAGGGAACTAGTATGGTTATAATATGTTAACCCCTATATAGACTAAAGTTGGTTGAATTTATTTGTTTCAATATAATAAAAAATTATATTTTCTTGTATCCTTTCAATGATAGAAACTTGGGTGAATTTATTTAATGAAAATAAGGATGTTTCTTCAATGTTTTAACTTTATCCAATATTCTACCCATTGAAGAGAAAATTCATTATTGACACAAGACTTTGATCTTTTAAAAATAACTTGGCTGGGTAGTTGAATAACTATACTCCTATAATAAATATATGTTTTCTTTTTGTTTAATTTTAATGAAAGGGTTTTTTGGTTAAATAATTTCGACTCTAATGTGCTGTAGTGAAAGAAACTGGTTAGTTCTTTATATTATAAAATATGAGCTCAAGTGTTGTCTATCAACTTAGTGTTTCATAATTTTTACTTTATTTACAAATATAAATTTTGGTTTCACTTTAAATAGATATTTCATCAATAATATTTAATTTTATTATATATTATATTTATTGCCTCTTAATGGAATAATATATTGGATAAAGAATACACAATAACTAGAGTTCCTATTTAATTTTACACCTTACTTTTCTCCATGATAAAAACTTATTCTTGAAAATTTAGTTGATAAAATGGTTTATGGTTTCTTTAGAAGTTATATTTTCTTGCTGAAATCATTAAGATAATTATTCTAGTTATTAAAACTATTCTGATATCTTTTTTATCTGAAATTATGGTTAGACATGCCTATTTTTGTGAGTTTTTGAAAAATATTTTTGTAACATGAAGTTTAAGCATTACTTTTTTTGAATATATAACATATTATATAAAATATTTATGTTTTAAATGGTTGGGAAACTTTTTCATATTGTGAGATATTTTTTGGTAATTTTATGTGGAAAATATTCTTTTTTGGCTTCACTGTGACCCTTTGAAAATTATTTTGAGTCGTTGAATTAATAAAACATTTGAACTAAAACTGTTTATTTGTTTGTTCCACCTTGAAGTTCAACATTGGGGATAATGTAGACTTTTAATATTTGGGGATTAGTATTCATTAGTTCAATTTTTTTGAGATTGGATATTATTTTGATACGATGAGGGGGATAATATTTTTCATTTCTCCATGAATTTAATCAAGTAAAATACTATAATTTTCACTCTTGAAACATCTTGATTATGATGATGTTTTGGGAGTTATTTTTAAAATTTTAATTGAATTTAAATTTTTTGACTTAATTTAAACTAATAAAAATTCAATTCAAATTAGTTGAGAATAAACTCTTAATCCTGGTAGATATTTTTATGTTTAAAATATTGAATGGTTTTAATTATATTTTCCTATTAATTATTAATCTCACCCATCCATCTAGTTGTGTCAAATTATTCCAAGATTTCAAATTATTCTTATTTTTTCACTAAAGAGAAAAAAAGAATTTTGTAAGAATAATTGAATACAAAATTATGTTGGTTAAAATCTTTAAAAAATTTTGAAATTAGATTGTCCTTTTCAAAATTGGAAACCAAATTTTTACCAAAACATTTAAATTTTGAAAGATAAATCAACCATTTTGGATGATTTATTTCTCAGGGGAAAACTGTTTTAAAAATCATATCTTTGTTAAAATTATAATTTTTTCATTTTTAAGATAAATTGGGTTTCAATGAATATGTTTAATTAATTTTTTAAGGGAAGAAAATTTATTATGCATGGAATAATGTGATTTGGATTAATTTTAATGCATATTTTTCACATTTTTCTTATGAAACTATTATTCTTTTTATGAAGAAATTTAATTTAATTAACAGTATTTTGAGTATTGGAAATATTTATTTTAAAATTGTATTCTTTGTATATTTGAATAAAAATGGGGTTTTTTGGTTCTTATTTATTTAATTGATCTTTAAATTATTGTATATATATTTTAAGATTAAATAACTGGTTTCATTTTGGTGAAACTTGAGTTTAAATAATATTTTAAAGATTTTTGAAAGGTTTTTGGGGTTTTATGTTAATATTTTCAATATTACATGTTGTTATTTTAAATATTCTTGTTGAAACACATTTTAATTTGATATTTTTAATTTTTAATATATTTTTAAAATTTTGATATGTGTTTTTATTTTGTTCATATATGATGATATTTTCAAGTCATATGAAGAGTTGATGTAGAATTTTAATGCATAATTTCAATTATATCCAAATGGAAAAGGAACAGATGATCAGATTAGAATGTAAGGCACACATAACCTTATGAAGCTCATTCATCTATGAAATCATCAAATTCATGGTTCAAAGTGGGTTTTGTAACGTGTATAAGTCACTTCATATGGTTAATGAGTGACTTCTTAAGGTGAATAGTGGGTTTAATACATTAAAGGATACACTTCTTAAGGTAATAATTGTCTTTCATAAGGTAGTTGGAAAAATTCATATGGTGAATAATTATTTGAATAAGGTATAAAATTGACTACTTAGGTTCTTACCATATTTGTAAGGTTATCCTCATTGGGTATCCCTTTGTGAAATATCAAATCAAGATCCTTGACTTAGTTGAGAGAAGAAAACATAGATCCACTGACCTAAAGTATACCCGTATTATAAAATAGACAGAAGGCACAATTTCACGATAATTCTAATATATGTAAAATATATGGCTCTACTGAGGAATACTAAACTAGCCTTACCCATTTAATTACTGAAGTATGATTGATATCCATTGAAGATTGAAATTATAGATGCCCGAGATTGGTTAAAGAAGAACCATTGTTAAGATGAATTGAATAATAGGAGTGAGACAATAATTACAGTCCATGGAATTTGGGCCTCATTGGATAACATAGGTTGAAATATATTGAGTTGCGATCAATTTAAAACTTCAAGAAGATGGTTTATGGCAGATGAGAAAGCAATCGATAGAAGCTACAACTTTATGGATGAGCATGAAGAATATTTAATGAGGTTATAACTCTAAAAAATTGATGATATATTATGAGTAATAGGTTTATAAGGCCAATTATTTTTAGGTGATGAATATTATTACCTTTAAATAAGAGAAGTCAGACATGCTCAATGATTAAGATGACCAATTCGGTTACACATGAACTGACCTAAAAGAGTTCATCCAGCTCTTCATTGTCTTTTTAAACCATATGGTAGAAGAATGGTATTCCTAATATGGAGGAGAGAGTGTACCAAACCTATAATCCTAAATATGGGTTTAAATTATGACCAATGGATGATATTTCAATTTGTAGGTTGGATTCAATGAAGAAGATGATACTTTGATCATCCTTATCAATGTGGCCACAAAGATGAATTGCAACGCATGCCAAATGATCAATGAATTGTCTATAAAACTTAAATAAGGTAGATGAGTCCAATTCTAAAGGAGGGTTCGTTACAACTCATATTTTAACACTAATGTAAGAACTACCATCAAATAGGCTAGTTTAATGGAGACCGATCAAACCATCTTTTTTGAAACAAGGGGTAATAACTAAGTGAAAATATGATTGAATTTGAGTTGTGGGTATTTTAGTGTGTTGAATTATTTTATTTTAGAGTCTCATAGAGTGATTATTATAGTTTACTGAAACTAATATGAACAAGTGAGGCCAATAATTCTATTTATGAAGTTTTTATGCTAGTTTCTAGATGGTGGAGTGTGTACTGTTCATTTAGAATTTCACCTGAAAATAGGTAGCCTGTAGAAGTTGAAAAATCAAAGGATGTCACATTTAACATACATGAATAGTTATATCAGAACAAAATTAAAAAATAATGATACAATTATGAAATTATTATAGTAGGAATGAAATTCGTATACAAGTAGTGGTATTTTTGAAATTTGTTACTAATTGAGGTGGTAAAAACTAAGTCAGTGGATATGATTCTTTTAAAAGGTGGGGAAAAAGGTTCTTTCAGATGATGATTTCAAATCATTATTCATATAGTGGGGATTCTAATAGATTATGTTGGAGTAGCTTTATAACATGTGGATATGGGAAGAATGAGTTAGGAATTTTGGGGGTACATAGTTAGAGGTGAAGTGTGGAGATATAGAGATACTATCTTTATAGAGAAGGACCTTCACCTATTTTTTATTTTCTTTCTTATATTTCTTTAAAATTATTTTATCATGTTATCCTATTTCACTTATAATGGTTATTTTTGGTTAAATTCATTGAGGGGTTATGATTTTTATAGTCTTATAATTAATTTCTATTCTTGATTCCTTCTTTCATAACCACAATTCATTATTCTTGTCTATTTATATTTCAATTCTGTTCTGGATTTTGTTTTACGTACCAATGGATGAGAAGCAATATTAAGGTTGTTTTTAATCAATTTCCCACTTTAATATATAAATATATTATGAATATGGTGTTAGAAAGAATGAATATTCATGAATGAATAAATGTATTTTCTTGAATGAACCATTAATCACTTCATTTCTCATTACTATATGAAAACTATTCTTGATAATGATTGAGTTCATGTGAAGTCATATTTATAATTGTTAATTGAAATTATAAATAATTTTCGTGATCCAATTTCATATTTTTTTGAAACCATTCAGTGGGACAATATTTTTTTCCAACAAGAAACATCAACTAGACTCCCCTTAATTATCTCTCACATGTTTCCTACCCCATAGTTTTAGTTCCATACCCTTTTTTTAACAGCACACATCCACTTCTTGAATAATCAATAATTTTTCACTTTTAATTCCACACCCTATTTTCTATGAAACCATAATTTTTTAATTTTTTCTATAGTTAATGATAAATAAATCCCTTAGATCACTCACCCTCATTCCCTTTTATTCAACCCTTCATTTCTATGATAGTGTATGTTTATCAATGAAATTCTGATGGTAGTGATATCCTATGACCTAATCACAACACTTAATTTTAAATATATCTCGAACATGGTCATTTTGTGTCTGGGTTAATAGAAGTTACATTGTGAGATGTGGTATGGGAAGAATCCAACAATAAAATACTTTTGAGTTTTAAAAATAAAATTTTTATTATCAACAAGTAAAAGAACATAAATTCCTAATATTAAGTTGATAAAGGAATTTTTCTTGGCTACTCATCCAAAATAAAGTCACACAAAAGCAACAAAAAAGGCTTGTAAAAAAAAATCAAAAGTCAAGATATCCCTATTGTGGAAAAAGATCATAATTCTAAATCTAGTGAGAATGTTATTTAGAAAACCAATAATGAAACATAGTATGAAAGTGATTATAATGTTAAATGTCTAGGGGGGTCACATGGGTCTGGTATAGGATTAGAAGAAGACACCAATGATTTGGAAGATTATAATGGTTTACAAGTTTCAAGGAAGGCATTATTTATAGCTAAAATTTATGATAAAAATATTACTAGAGATTGGAAATTCCTGTATAAACATTAATGTTGAAATATCTACATAAATTTTTTTTTTCACATAAAGGTTAATATTTTTGAATAACCTTTCAAAGATGACAAGTGGGTCAAGCTGGTACATGAGGATCTTGAAAAAAATTAAAATAATCAAACATGGGAATTTCAAAAAATAAAAAAATTCCATTAGAACCAAGTGGCTGTTCAATAATAATATCATTAATGTTGAGAAGGAGAATCAGAAAAAAATGACTTGTGTTAATTGGATATTATTAAATTATAGTAATTGATTTTTATTCGAAATTTTTACCTGTATTATGGTAGGAAACTATTTTGTTATTATTGGATATGTTGGTGAAAATAATGTTCATGGTTTAACAAATGGATGTGAAATCAACTTTCCATAATAGAGTCATTACAGAGGAGGTGCACATTGAGTAACAAGATGAGTTATTTATAGATCAATACGAGATCAAGGTGCATTGGTTATAGAAGTTCTTTTATGGAATGATGTAAGAACTAAGGGATTGGTATTATTGGCTTGATTTACACAGGAAAAATATTAGATTTCAGATAGGTGGTGTTTATTAAAATCACTACATTAATATAGAGAATGATAAAAAATTTTTTTTTCTCATATATTTCAATGAAATAATTTTTGGAGGATCATATGATGCACCATGAAATTTTTTTATAGAATATTTAAGGTGTGAGTTTGAAATTTGCATTAATAGAGAGTTAAAATTTTTCATGGTTTACATTTGACTCAATAAAATCATTAAACATTTATTTTTCAATTAATGTATGATGACGTGGTACTCATGAAGTTTTTAATAGAGGATTCTATGATTTTGAAAAAACTAATAAATTTTTGGAATAATCCATCAAATGAGTATGATGGAAAGAAGGTTGATGTAATGACATATAGGAAAATTTTTGGAAGCCAACTGCACCTAATAATGACATGAACTTACATATTCCTTAAAACTTTTCAATATGCATAGTTTTAAATTTGTCCCAAATAAATCCATATTTTCATTGTGAAAAGAATTATTCAATACATCAATAAAAAAATAAATTTCAAGCTATTTTATAATGAATCTTCAAAGAAATATTTTTTTTTGGAATACATGAATATGAATTTGGGATGGTTCAATGGATGTAAGGAAGTTAACATTAGGTGGTGTATTTTATCTTGGAAATTTGTGCATTTCTTAACGATGAAAGAAGAATGACTACAATTCTCTCAAAAATTTTGAGGATGAATAATTTGTACCTAATCAATAATGCACTCAATTAATATATATAAATCAAGAACATGAGGATGTTATAGTGGATGAGAAATATCTTGTTACACTTATCTTTGATAACTCCTATGCCTATGGATTAACAAAAAATCATATATACTATTCAGGGGATAATAACATCGAGATAAATATAATTTCATAAAAAATAAATTTAATTTAAGTACATTGAAAATGGATCCTTTTTAAACAAAATATCATATTATAGACATCATGATGATGACACTTAGTAAATCTGATTTTGAGTGGCACTGGTTAGGTCTTAGAGTCTATCCATCTCCATCCAATTAACTAATTTGGAGAAGGGACCCCAAATAACCTATATGATTTACTATTTATAGTAAGGTATGGTGACTCTATTTAATTAAATATTTCAATTTATGACCCTCTTTTTTAATTTTTTTAGAAGGTCTCTTTTGGATTATTTAAAAAAGTGGAGAAGATATCCATAAGTTACACGGGACAAGTTGACCATGGTTGGGGAGGCTTGGAGTGTTCTTTCCTATCAATAAATGGGTATTAATAATGTACTAGTATTTTAGAAAGGGGGAGAGTTATTTAATGTTTATCTAGGAGAGTATTTTATTTCTGAGGTATTAAAGAGAATGTGGATCAATGGAGTGTTTTCTTGAGAAAACTTTTATTTAACTCTTGTTTCCCTTGACTAGATTTAATCATATGGGATTATAGTTAGTGATTAGTGAATAATTTAAGAACTATATGATGGTTAAATGGTTTATAATATTGATGATTTTAGTTCTTCTGTTCTGAAATGAGAAGGCGTTGAATCTATTTTTAATGTGTTGTCAACAAACACAAAGAGGGAGATTGTCATTAGAAATACCCTTGGTTTATTTTTGGAGTTTTTTTGTTGACATGGGAGTCAAAAACTCTTAAAAGAGCTTATAAGGTGATAAAATAATTTTAAATGAGTCTTTGAGAAAACTTGGAAGAGCTCTAAGGCTTTTTTATATATGATATAATTCACTCAAAAACTAGTTATGTAACTCAGTGACATAGTTATGTTAGATAGAGGATGTTTACATGAGAGGGGACTCCTACCATGAAGTTTGATGTCCCCATGTGAATTAGAAATTGATAAGAGTCATTTTTTTTCAAATGGAAAAATATATGGGTCAACCTTAAAGTACATAAAATTCTTTATATGTAATGTATGGGTCTTCAAGTGGTTTGTAAGTCCTTATCCTCTACAATCATAAGGGGAAGTCCTACTAGCGATGCGAAGAGGATAGACACATCTTTAAAGGAATGTATAATATTATATTACACCATGAGAAGGTGGGTTTGGTCATGACTCCGTTAAGGTAGATGAGTCAGTTCATTTGGATAATGTCATATGTATAGCCACACCATAACAGAATCCCATGAGTGTTTGTAAATTTTGAGAAGGTTTGGAAGTCACACCATAGGAGTCTACTTTGTGCCATGAATGGATCCTCAGATGAAAAAAATAGAAAATTCCTTTGATATGTAAGATTATTTTTAATAGGCGAGGAGAATATATAGGATTTTTTTTTATTTTTCAATTCATGGAGAAATAAAAGTCACTCCATGGGGAATGTGGACATGTTGTGAATGGAATTGGTAGAGTTTAGTTGTACTACATAGTTAGAGGTGATCACATTATAAAGAAGGTAGTCACACCATGATACATTATTTCTATATTTGATGTATTTATATGTATAAAGGGAAATTCATTGAGTTGAATTACCCTTATTAAATTATTTTTTACAAAAACTTATTATGATAGTTTTGGGAAAAAATAAAGGAAGATACATCATTATAAAAATAAGAATGAAAGGATCAGGAATATAAAGAAGATAAGAGGATGCAAATAAGATTGTGTTTTGGAAATATACTAAAAAAATAGAGAAAGAGGGATTCTGGAATAGAGTTTAGAATTTTCAAGAGAATAAGAATAAAGAAGTTCCATAGTAGTGCTGGAAAGTTGAAGAAGATTATAAGAGAGTTTGGGTAGGATTTCTTGCTTGAAGTATGTATAGTTATTCAAGTGAAAGAAGGTGAAGTTCAGAAATACACTATTGTAGGATTACTATTATTCTTTTTTCATAAATAATGAATATAACATCACTTAGAAGAGTAGTGAATTTCTTGATTATTTGAAGGTAGTGTACTCTTTATCCTATGAAGGTTGTAAACTTGGAGGGTTAGTGACTAAATTGTAAGAAAATATTTCTTAGTGTTTTTATACATTTACAAATAATGAGTTAATGATTCTTAGATTATCTTAGTTTTGGCGAACCATGTAGAACTATTGTGCCCATATTTCCTATGTTTTATAAAATTAAATCCCATGAAAGGGAGAGATTACATATAATAATTGTGGAACTAGATTGCTGGTGAGGGTCTAAATAAAAGATCAACATACCTTTATACACCCCCTGTAGGGAAAGTTACAATGATTTAGACCAAAAAACCCCCTAGATAAGGCCCACACTTCACTATGGGGCACAAGTGAATGTGTGATCTAAACTAGTATAGAGCCTACCCGAATTACCTAAAAAACTACCCGATGATCCCATGTGAAACTAGTCAAATAAAAATCCAATAGTTATAAAAATGAATATACCAAATTCAATAATCATGTCCTCACCTAAAAATTTATATAAAGTGAATAACAAAAATCCACCTCATTAATAATAAAAAAACACCGTATAAGATTCAAAGTAACATGAACCATAAAAACCATTTTTATTCAAATGATCCACATTTCAAAACATTTTTTAGAAGTCCAAATAAAACAAATCAAGATAAATATATAATTTTATAAACAAATTTAGTGAATAAAATCTTTCTTTTGAAATATAACACATGGAATCCATTTAAATTATCATTTTATCAGAAAAACCCAAAAAATATGGATAATAATTAGAAATAATACAAGAAAAAATGATATGGAGATAATTACTAGATATATTAATATAAAAAGTATAATGACCAAAATTATAAAAATAAAATAAGGTTATTTAGAGACACATACCTTAAACATTGAAATATAATCCTACTTATTCAAATATATGGATATTATTATGAAAGATAACCCTTGAATGCCCCAGAAACCAATGGTTTCCTATTTAGACACACTTTAGTGAATAATTTCCCCCCTTATGGCTAGTTCGGGGAAATAAGTAGAACTTGGAGAAAAAATATAAGAAAATAAGATAGGAGGAGAAGAAATAAATAAGAAGATAGATTTAAATTAGAAAATCCACTTGAGATGGATGGAAAAAATCAATGGAGTGAAAGGGAGGAGGGGTGTTATTGAAAAAAAATCCAATCAAATGGATTTGAGCCAAATGGTTAGGCTACACAATTTAGGAAACCATCCAACGACTGTATAAAAATATTTGTATTTTTTGGGTAATAAGTACGATTTAGATGCTCAGTTTGAAAAACCCTGATCTAACCTTGTATATTATTCTGGAATGAAACCACCCCTCATTCAAGGTCAGAATAAATGGTTAAAACCAAAATGTGTGATAACTATTCATCTTAAACCATCATTCATTTTTCTATATTTTAATATTTCAAACTCCCATAACATAAATAGAAGTAGAAATAAATAAATAATGATATAATTATCAACCCAGACATTGTGGGTGTTATATGCACTTATGATCCCATCCCTTCCTTATCCACAAATCATAATCACATACTATATCGTAGTCACAATTTCTTAACAACAACCTCATACCTTATCTTAGCCTCAAATGCAATATTAAATCATTATACTATATAACATAACATCTTACCACATAGAATCTCATAATCACATCATTACCACATTATCACATCGCTTCCATGTAACAAAATCTCTATCACATAACCACATCACTACCACATTACATATGAAAGAGAGAGATAAATAGATGGTGGGGGTGTTTTGTAGACAAAATTATCACCAACATCCTAGTTCTTTGGGAAAACATTTGAAACATAAGATCTCATATGGGATTTTATTTCATTAGTCGACTAATGTGACTGTGTTTAATAAATTTAAAAACTATAATTAATATAAAATATAACATATAAACACATCCTAAGGTAAAATCCCCATTTCAACACCTCTACACCATAACCCATTTCCACCCCATCATTAACATAGATAATTTATCAATTCCACATAAAACCTAACATAAACCACCACTACAAATTCTCAATAAATATAACACATTAATGCTTAATTATTCAACACATTCCTATTCCGATTATGATTTTTTTAATTTTATTATTAAATTTTAGAAATCCTCCAAAACCCTGATAAATTTTTGGATTCCATCTACGTAAAAATCTACACTAAAAAAAATAAAAGCACCTCTAAAAGTTATCATAACAAGAAACACCATAACACTAACAAAAAAACAACTAATCCCTTTAGTCATGTTTCCTTACCCATTGTCAATGTATACATTATATTGTCAAAAAAATAACATAAAAAATTCTTTATTTTATTCTTCCTTCTTTTATTATCCTCTTTAAAACATTTAACAAATTATTTAATGTTTTAGCAAGTAAAAAAATTATAGAAAGAAAAAAAATACACCCATAAATCAATAAAACCTTGAATATAATAAGATAAACAAGTTTTTCATGATCTATTCACTTCCAAATATAATTTCCAAATTAAATTATTATCTTCACTGGGGTAACTTCATATCTTTACCTAATGAATAATAAAGTAGGATAAATCCACATAAATGAAAAAATACAATAGAGAGAACTATAATCGCCTACCTTTAATAAAGTTTCAAACAATACAACACCTCTCAAAACCCCTCCCATTAAAGGTACCCATTATGTGATGGTAATGATGACAGGAGGATAACGACCACCCGAAGCCCACCTAAAATAGATCATGGGTTGGGGAAAAGAAAAATGGGTGTATAATACATACAAATTTGTGGCATTAACCTTTAAGGGAACATACAGAAGAGAGAGGTGAGATGACTACACAAACCACACTTGATCATAAAGATAAAATACACCCCAAGTATATGCATATAATGTCATAAAAAACTAATGAAACTAAAAAGGAACTTAAAGTACCCAAAGAAAAACACGATAGCTACCACAAATCCAAAACCAATCTCAAACAACAATGATCTAATAAAGTACATTCCAATAATAAACCTACTACTATTGACCTAAAAATAGTTTATATATATGTAGGGGAGAATAAAAACTATACTTCGTTAGATCCTCCCCAGAACCTCTTGTTCAAAAGATAAAGAAAACACTCTAAATCCAAGTGAACAAAAAGTGAAACTAACTCATCACTTAAACAGGTATACTAATTTATTATCCGCTCCTTAGATCTCTCTCACTAAGTAACACAAACACTAAATCATATATTATTGTGATAAGAGAACAGGGGGTCACCGCTATCACTTCCCCACTAGTTT
The DNA here is from genome assembly GCA_963277665.1 of Viscum album. Taxonomy (NCBI): domain Eukaryota; kingdom Viridiplantae; phylum Streptophyta; class Magnoliopsida; order Santalales; family Viscaceae; genus Viscum; species Viscum album. Next base: position 1,973,295,283 of record OY728125.1, on the reverse strand, counting down.
TACTCTCTGTCCCAAGGTCATACATCCTGGGATATCTCTCTCTAAAAGAACCCGTCCTGAAGACACTTGGGATAAAGTATCACAACACGCATCTCATGCATCACATCATCTCATCATGTCATGTCACCTGTCTATATAGTAATTAAGTAGTTTTTGGGATCCAGCCCAGACCATATGTCATGTATCATATATTTGGTATTATACCTCATGCCATCACAACCCATACATCAATTATATACCTCAATCCATTAAAACCCATACGTTTTATACCTATAATATTCCTTGGGATACTAAATCCAAATATTCATGTGTGTGTAATATCCAAAAGAAATTTCATCCCTCTACCCAAATATATGGGGTAACTAACCATCTTTTAAACCAGCACATAATACTACCCAGAGAAGAGAGTGGGGATAGTGGGGGAAGTCAACCATTCATCCGTTGCCGATTTAGATGTTGGGGAAAACACGCTCCCTGAATCCACTGAGTTTCATTCACCCAAAATACATGGTTGTGGTAGAATATGAAATAAAAAAATATAAAGGACATAATATTGTTTATAAACACAATATGGGAATAACCTAGTCCAAGGATCACCTACAACTATATTTACTTGGACACCTAACTGTCACCGCTAGGGGCTGGATATCCTATAAGAACACAATCATTTAAGGATCCAACAATAAATTACTTATTTTCTTTTTAATAATTTTACCTTATGTTAATTTTATCATTATCCATTATTTATAATTATTCCAAATTAAATTTCATTAATCATCATAGTAATGTCCGTGGACTCTATGCATAATCCAATCGAGTCCATGGTTTTAAAGATTTTAAAAATTCACATTCCAAAAAAACCCCAACGCATGGGTTAATTAATTTATCGAACATTATTAATCATTATATAGTTCTAGGTAATCTAGTGAATGTTCTAAGATACCATCAAAGATATGTATAACCAGGAAAAACCAACTACCTCAATCAGTGGGAAATATAAAAAAGATAAAAACTTGACCATTCTCCATTTAATCATACTCATTATTAAGAAGGATTACATCTTTAAGAACAACATTAGATAATCCGAACTTAAAATCATTACATCAACTCTGGTGACATCCCTGACACCATTAAGAATATACCCCTATATATTTCCATCACAAGCATCAACTACTTCCACACCCTCAAGGTTCCCAACCCATATATCATCAGTCATCCCTATCTCACATCACATCACATAACATTATTCACATATAGAGAATAATAAAATCAAAAAACAACCAATAAGTTCAATATGGAAACTAGTCCCTAAAAAAATACATTTTTCCTTTTCATAAAAATGATATCTCTCATCCCCAACGTTTATCTTTAACAAAAAAACTGATTTTTATTACATATTGAATTAATTGAATAATTTATTATAATTTACAACTACGAGTAACCTAAAGAATTAACTATAACATGCTGTGATATTATTTAAACTTTCTGGCTAGCATCAAATCTAGTTTCTCAAAACTATAAGAAGAAGAATTTTAACTTAACATTCCACTTGCCTATTATTATCATTGACAAACATTACTAGATTTCTTCTCATTAGCCATATCTATTAACACATAGAAGAACAAATTCCATTAAAAATGTATTGTAAGGAACTGGCCTTAAACAACACATATTCTATTTATTTTAAAATTGGAAATCACATTCTTTTCCCAAAGATCATTTATGTTTAATGTTTTATAGAATTATAAAAAATACATACATAGTAAACCCATACATAGTAAACCCATACATTGAAAGTGGATACTTATACTCAATATTAATTTTGTTCCATTTAAAAAATTCATAAAAATAAAACACGGTTTATTTCCATGATAAATCTTCACAATTTCCCCCATAATCTCATACTTGTCCTTACTCTTCCTTAAACCATTTGAAAACATTTTAAAACATTGGATGATCACAAAATCTCTGAAAAGGATTCATCGAGAAGAGAAATTTTAGTCCCGTGAAAACTTGAAAACCCATGAAAAATTTATCATAAAGTAATATTTTTCACCCTTAATAAGTAATAAACACTTTCCTTTTAAAATAATATCATTTCATTCCCTTTTTTTAATCATGAGAGTACCAAAAAACCCATAGAAATCATAGGTAACACATAAAGGTATATTGTGACATAATTATACTATTCATTTCTTTAAATGGAATAACTATTTGGTCAACATCTATACATTTCAAAAATATAAATGAAATAACCATATGGTTGACTTTCATACCCCTTACATTGGAGGGATATCATGGACCCACTCATCGTAAATTTATCACAAAACCACCTGTCAAATGTCCAAGTAACATTATATAATCACAACAAATAAAATCTTGTAAATTTCAACATGTCACTATTAAAATTATATTTGAATACATAAGAAAACATTTCAAGTTATTATAATAATCAATCAATTGTCAAAACCAATTTTAAACTTTTAAAAATATATTTTTAAATAAAAGTTTCCCACACCACATTGAAACATTTGAATATTAAGAAGCATTAAGTAATATCATTTAACAAACAAAAAATAACTTGAGAAAAAATAAATTCATGATATGATATAAAAATGTATTTATATACACCACAAAAAATAAGGTGGGTTTATAATAAAAAAATAGACATCAATGAAAGGAGATTGAGACAAATTCTCTTACAATGATCATATCGTTTATAAAAAATAATCAATGATGTTAATTATCTATAAATACACATAAAAATAGTTAAAATAAAATAAAATATAATCAGAATTCATTTCACACATAAACATAGCATGAAATAATCAATAAATTAGAAGTTTAACTCCAAGAAATGAAATTGAGTTAAGAATTCCCTTAACTTGAGTCCGACACAACACATAAAATATTTATATTATAGAAAAATAAACATAGGTTAATTATTTAATTTCCTGAGAAAATTTTCAAAGTTTATCATTCTTTTTATTTCACTTATTATCATGTTATAACAATTACTTAATGATTTAATTCTAATTTAGACATTTTGATGATATTTGGTACATGAGTCCAAAATGATGTTGGTATGATGTATATAGTTAATGTGGTCATTAATCAATAATCTACAAAATAATATCCATGAAATAATTTTCATTTCTATCCATAATATAAATTTTAAATTCGTTCATTGAATATAGATATGAAAAACGAATTATGTTACAATCAATGAGATGGTAAGCCTTAGGTACGCATGAGTAACGTTTCAATTTTTAAATGATCATTGTGGAAATAAGGTAAGTATAATTTTATCTTTGAATAATGATAAAATTTTCATTAATATCATGTTAATAATTTAAATATACTTTTATATATCATCCATGTGACATGGTGATTAAAAAAATTACATCCCTTCGTGGAGGGGATACTTTACAAGTACGCAAGAATGATGTCATAATTTTTATATTCATAGAAATCTAAGAATATAAATTATATATTATATTATAATAATAATAAATTTGTAATGAATATAAAATATTGACATTAGTTCCATTATTATAAACAGTATTTATAGAGAGTGATGGAAAATGAATTACATCAGTTCGCAAGGAGGATGTCCGCCGTACACAGAAATGATGAATTATTTTCCCATTTGATAGAAAAAGAGATGGGAATGGGTCATGAATGAAACATAACAACATATAAGTATATTTAGGATACTGGATTTATTATTTTATCTTAGTTTAAGAAGATTTTATGGAATTGGAAGAAAATATAAAATAGAAATTCATGATGAAAAACAATAACTCTTTTTTTAGAAAATTTCTGTAGAGACCCGAAGCTTGACGTACATTGACATTACATTACATTTGCGGAATTCTTAGTACATTACAAAAACACACACACAAGGACCGTAATAGTTTAGTGTCTTTGGAAACTCGGAATATAATCTTCTAATCCTGGTGAAAGATCTTCAACATCTCCCATAAAGATATTTTTTTTTTATACCTAAAACCTTTCCTTATATCCTTGGGAAAAGAAAACATGAAAGGGTGAGCTCAAATGCTCAGTAAGGGTAAAAAAAGGAAATATCAATCACATCATATACATAAGCACATAAATTTTGTAAATCTTAACCTGTAAAAGAGATCATAATTTCATAACCTGGAATAACTCATGACAGTGAAATGTAATCACAATAATCATAACTTAAAACATTAAAATTTGTGGCATACACACATAATCATAGAGAATCATTTCTTGTTAGTCAAGACTCATTTCCAAGACTATCTTAGTGGACAAAGTCCCTTTCTGAACCGAGTCACCCTCGTTTCAGTCCTGTTTCACTGAACCGGTATAACCTACCATTCCAGCCATGTCTATCTCATGAGATATAAAATCTTTACCCAATGCATTAGAGGGAGATATATGTCCCACCCATCTCATAATGATAGCATTCTTATGTGTGCCACAAAATCATAAATCATACATCATTGCATAACCCATGTAATAAAAATGGGAATCTTAAACATCATGACATCATAAAACAATTCATATACGATAAAGGAATTCATAAAAATAATTCCATCACAACATAATCAAATCAATGTAATAATAGGGATAAAAACAGAACCCAATGTTATCTTATATGGAAAATAATTTTGATAAAACACTTTAAATGAATTCTTGAGGAAAATATCCTTTCTTCTTCAAAATCAATTTCTTTTCACAAAACGTCATGCATTTTTAAAAGAAAGAGATTTTATTGAAAATAGTCATGAAATCTTTTGGAGGAAGCTTCATGAAAATAAGGCTTTATAAAACCGTAAAAATCCGTTCGTTCCGTATAAGTTAAAAAACATTCTTCGTACTTTTGTCGAAAAAGTCAAAAAGTACCTCGTATGAAAAACGACAAAAGATTCCTTTCATATCTTTTACTAAAAACTCACCAAAGGGTAAAATTGGATTTAAACAATTTTAGGTGGATGGAAATAACATTAAATATAGAGGAAACATAGATGTGGATGATAAAATACACCCCAGTAAATACCAACGTATAAACAATCTCGGATAAAAATGAGATTGTGATATTTCCCTTACCTTAGGTCCGACTTGCTTTGTAAGTGTCCGAACCTCCTGTATAATGATTTAAATAATGTTATTGACTTATTCCAGAATCATATTCATTATTATGATATCATATATGGTTCACTAATGACTTTATATTACCCGTTCTTTTGTAAATTCCATGTTAAAGAGCGTTTTGGGTAAAATTGTTTCATTTGTCGTCCGTGTTTTGACTTGTAATTATTCATATGATTACTTAGATCATGATTACTTAATTCTAGAATATAAAACATGATTTATATAAATATATTCAGAATATACATATATATAATAAATCAGTAAATGGAAATAAATACACCGTTCATGGAGACGGTAGACCGTTCGTATGCATGAACGCTGTTTTTGTTTCCTTATTGAGTTGAATGGAATTAAGTAGATGACATACATATATATACACATAAATCCAGTAGCTTTATAATGTCATATATTTCATTATTATTGCTTATATATACTTTATAATCATTCTTAAATGGTTAACATGGAGAATGAATCTCATCGCGTCGTGGAGACGGTAGTCCGTACGTACGCACGAGCGATGATATCATTTCCATAATTATTGAATTGAATCGGAGTGGATGATACAATATATCAGAATCATTATTATGTTATAATAACTATGTATAGTTATTTTTTTACACCATAATACCCATCCATGTAAGGTGTTGGTGGAAAAGCAGATTACACCACGGCGTGGAGACGGTATTCCGTACGTACGCACGCGCGGTGATTTCCTTTTTCCGTAGGATGGATAGAAGGTTAATTAGAGTTGTTTTATATTTATAATAACATATCAGTATATGAGTGATACTGATGTTATTACTTCATAATGAAACAACCTTAGAAGAAGAAGTGGAAGAAGAAATAAAGGTGAAAGAATTGGTAACGGAAATTACCTCTTCTTTGAAGCGCCTCTTTGAGACCTCCTCTTAGGGTACCAAAATTGGTCTTTGAGGAAGACCAGAAACTCTAGGATGTTGATAGGGAAGTGGAGAGGAGAATTTGATAGGGGTTGGCCGAGCTTGAAGGGTCAAAGTTGTGTGAGGAAGAGAGGGAGGAGGTGCCCTTTTATAAGGGAGGAGAGGGGCACCTTTGGAATAACTAAAAATATTATTTTATTATAAAGTCATGTTCGGTTTTAAATAGATCCAAATTGATTTATTTCGATGCTAAGGTGGGTATGGGTCGAAATCCTCTCATCCAATAGAATTTATACAAGTTTAGGTTCGTATTTTAACCTCATCATTTAGATTTAACATTAAGTTAAATAATTTTACTTTTACCGTGTCTTCTTGTGTTCTTATACTATAAGGTTAATAAACTTACTATAAGAAGACAAACGAACCCCAAGTTGTTAATTATTAATATATTTATCCTTATCTAAGTCATGTGGCCGAACCTTAGATTTTTAGGAATAAAATAACAATTAATAATATAATATTTGTTTTAAAAACTATTTTATGTCAATTTTGACACTATTTAGTAATTGATTTTTGTGAAAATCATAACAGATTGATAAGTTCTAAAAAAGTTAATTAAATCTATACTAACATGTCATATTAACCTATAAAATTAGTAGAATTCATAAAAAGTCTCAAATTATATTTATTTGGGTATTTATACCATCAATTATGTCAATATTTCATTAATAAGATAATTACTGCATCATCGTTGTGTCATAAATAAATTAAATTATATAATGTCTAAAAATTACAAATAAAATACCATTATGTAGGAAATATTTTTATATTTCTAATGAATATTTATAGTCGAATTTATCTTATGTATAACCCTATATTAAAAATGTTTTATTAAATATACTTTGATTTTAACTCTTTTAACTCTTCATTGAATTAAATAATAATAAATGTCCTAATCTAATTCAAGTGGGCCTAAATGGTCATATTTTATTCCTAAGTTTGTTTTTGGTCGATTTACATTTGTCCAATAGAATTGTGACATGTGTTAGGGTAATAATAATATCATTTCTACCCTTAATTATCCTATTTACTTTTACCCGTGGTAAAAAAAAGTAAAAAGTTACTATTCACCAAAAAATTATTTTCATCTCATTGAACCACATTTTACTTACTGACATCAACCGTGTCTCTCGAATTTTTGAAATTCCACTCACAGAAGCGGTAAAATTAAGTTTTATGAAAAATTCAGTTTTTTTAACTACCACTTAGTGGTTTCACTATTCATCAAAAATTGAAAGTTTTCAGAAAAATACCAAAAATTAGGCCTAAGCTATATTTGATATTATGAACTCAAAAATTATGTCTATTTTACCAAATTCAAAACATATCAGTTGCATTAATTAATTTAAAAATTAATTTCCGTTGTCAAAACAAATAGCGTGTTTTTAAGAGAAATAACTATCAAAAGATTGACACTTGTTTATAACTGGTTTAAATGTGAAATTACATCCAATGACCAACATTGTATTAAATTGTAAAAATATATTCTAAATATTTTTAAAACCACTCAAATTAATAATTTATCACTATTAATTATTTCGATTGAAAAAGTTGTTTTTAATTAAAATTTAATAATTTTCACTATTCATCAAAATATGAAAGTTATCCGAAAATCACCAAAATTTCACCCTAAGATAATTTCAATATTCCGAATCCAAAAATGAAGTCCATTTTGAAAAATAAAATTTACAAAATTTCAAAAAGTGGTTATTACTATTCATAATGGCTAGTTTTAATAATATTTTAATAGCATATCGTTGTTTAGTGAAACTCGGTATTGCGTTCTACACATGCTATCGAGGAAGGTCGCGATTGCGTGTAATGCAAGGAAAGTCAAGGATGCGTGTTGTGCAAGGTCCTTTTGGTGTAGCGTACAACACAAGGAATTAATGAAATTAAAATGAATATTTTTCATAAAATCTCGGGGTGTTACAATTTCCTTTTATTAACACCTTAGGACTACTAAGGGTTGTATTATGCCTAAAATAACACCTCTATAATGAAGGTAATGATTCTAGGAATGTATTTGCACAGATAATTTCCAAACCAATTAGGTTTTTATCTGTGAATAAAAAGGAATAACAGGTTCCCTTTTATAAGAGAGTAGAGGGGCTCTCTTGGAATTTCTCATAATATTAATTTAATATGAATGAATTTTAAATTCAAAATGGATCTAAATTGACTTCTTTTGAAATATGTTAAGGATGAGTCTACATAATTTCATCCAATAACTTTTTGACAAGTTTAGGTCATATTATTATACTTATCATTTAGTTTTATCCCTTTTAATTATTACTTTGACAACATGGATTTTTATTCTCTAAGGTTTAATATAGTTAATATATATTGGGAAAAAATCCCTTAAGGTAACATTTTAGTATTTTTAATTGCTTTTTCTGTTAAAAATGGGTTTTCCAAGGTATGTTGTTGAGTTTGAGAGATATTATTGACAAGGTATGTTGAAAAAGATCCAAGATAAAGGAATGAATGGCATGGAAGTGGTATAGAAAATTACATACACATAGAGGAACCATTTTTCAGTGCTTTCAAAAAATTTTGGGTCCAAAATTTGGAGGATTCCTAACAACATGAAAGAAGGATCTCCTTAATTTCTATATAAAAATATTGTAAAGGTATGAGATTCATGAAGACTGGGTTTCATGAAGGGGGTTTCGCAAAGGGGGTTTTGAGAAGGTATGGATCATCAAAAGTGGAGCATCATGAAGGTATAAGGTTTAATGGTAATATCTACAACTAAGAGAAGCTTCGCAATTGGGAAATTCCCTTGGTGCTTCATGAAGATAGGGTAAATTGAAAATGAAATGGGAGAGCATTTCAAAATGTTGATGAGGTGGAAAAAATATTTTAGAATCTATGGAAACCCATAGAAATAAGCTTCTAACCCCTTTATAGAAGTAGAGAGAAGTAATGAAGATATTTAGGCTTCCGTTTTGTGAAGGTGATTCCTGAAGGTTGTTATTTTGAAAATTTTTGTGAAGAAAGTTGGTTCTCAAGTTCTACAAAATCCAACCAAAAATTGTGAGCATTGAAAAAGATATGAATTTTTTCAAGGCTATAAAAATCCAACCCAAAGTTGTGAGCTTCGCGAAGGCTAGTTGAAATTTTTGAAAGAGGTTCACTTTTTGAATGTTTTGGGATTGATGAAGGTAATATATAATGGTGAAGAATTGGGTTGTTTTGCGAAGGTTGTGATGTTATCTAAGGTAGTCATCATCATGAATGTTTTAAGAAGTGACTTCATAGTAAACATTTGGTAAGGGGGTATTCATTAATTGGATGAAAGTAGGACTTCAACAGAACATCTATCTACAAATGAGGATGTATTCATTATTGATAATTAAGGGACCTACATGTCCATAAACTATGGTGGAATCCTTTTTAGAGAAGTGAGAAAACGAATAGGAATAATGTGATCCTTTATATCAAAAGTTATCCTTAAAAAGAGACACAGGGAGTGGCCCTTGAAAAGTAGTGAGATGGACCTAAAATTTGTAAAGGGAATGAGCCTGGCCATAAAATTGATCTATCCCAAACCTTGTATTTTGGAAATAAGACTTAGTTGATTTGGTACATTAGCGCATCACCATTGTATGATCCTTGGACATATCCCAGTGAGGGTAAACCATGTAAAATCACTGTGTCTCATTCATGATTTTATTTCTATTAATATATTTATATGGGATAAGTAGAGAAGAGTGTTTTTTAATGAAGAAAAAAAGATTCAAAGGGGTAGTTGTTTTATTTTTTAATACCTTGATTCACACCTCTCATGGTATTTAACCTAGTTGGGGTAAAAATTGGTATTAGATCCAAGAGTTTAAGGTCAGTGGTTATGTATTATTATAATAAATAGATGTTTTCAAATATAAAGGGATTATGATCTTTAAAGGAAACAAATTTCAATTATGGAAGAAATAGATGCAGCACTACTTCCAATCATTAGGAATGGATGTTTATACAAAAACTACACATGCAATATCTGTCAAAATCGACAGTGGTGCTTTATGAGAAGCTAACCAAATGGAACTGGATGTTGATGCTAAACAAATCAATTCTTTTGTGGGATCCATATAAAATAAAATATTTAAAAAGGTTATATCATGTAAGTCATCACATGAAATTTAGAAAATGTTTTTAAATATTTACGAGGGTGGAACACAAGTCAGAGAAACAAAGATGAAGGTTCTATGGAATAAATATGAGGATATGAGAATGCACCCTAATGAGTCTATTGATACATTATTTGATTGGGTAAATGTTTTTGTGGAAGACATGTGTTGTCTTAGAGAAATTATTTAATATGTAAATATTTTTAAGCTCATGATGAGAATACTTACACCTTGGTTCAATCTTAATATTTCTAGATTTAAAGATAATGATCCAAAGGAGATGACATTGGATAACTTTCACAATAATCTTATTGCATAAGTGATTAAAAATGAAGATACTAAGCCACTAGAAAAAGGTATTTCCAAATTAGTTGTATTTAAGGCCATGAAGAAGGTCACAATTGAAGATGGTCAGAAAGAAGAAGATCCATATGACGTGATGTCATTCCTTTCCCCAAATCATCAAATTGGAAAGGGAATGTTCAAAGGGAAACACCCAATTGCATTATTTTGATGTGGAAAGGTTGGATATCTTGTAGAAAGGTTCCCCAAGAAGCTTCAATAAGATTAATAGGATGAAGTTTAAATTTCCATGAAGAAGTATTTTGCCTATGTGAAAGGCAAGAAAAATTTTAAGAAAAATTTCTTCCAAAAGAAGTGTCTGCTTTTAAAATAAGATCATTGTTAAGAATAATTTGAAGAAAAAGAATTAGAGGAATGTAAGGATCATTGATAAAATTATATGGTGGCAGTTGTCAGAAATTTATAAACATTAGAATAAATAAGTAATGATGAATGGGAAGTCAAAGGAAGAGTTCACCTTTAGGTTGAATTAGTAGCTGTTTTTGAAGAAATAGATGTTTGGAGAGACAAAATGAAGAAATTAAAAAATGTGGTTCATGATTCCAATAATTATATACAATAGAAGGTAGAAGATATGGTTGAGATTAATGAATAAATTGAATAAAATAAAGTCTTGAATACCATAAATCTTATAAAATGCAGTTGAGTAAAAACATGAAATCAAATAAAATAAAATTGAAAATAATAGTTTTACTAACACTATAAAATATAAAATAAATAATATTAGAGAACTTTAAGAGTAATTTGTCAGCCTACAAAAAAGTGTTAAGGATCAAGAAAAACTCTTGACTCTTCATATGACATTGTGAAAGCAGATCACTTGAAAAACAGAAAAGATACATGTCGAGAAAAGCGACCAGTATAACAAAAGAAATAGTAAAATCTAAATAATAAGGATAGTATTAGGATTGATTGAAAGAAAAAAGTAGTAATCGTTGAATTCAGACCACAAGCACCTACTCAAATATTGAAGATTGATTTGGATATGAATCAGAACTAGAAGATTCATAAAACCCAAGGGGGAACCAGCAGTGTGGTATTACTATATAGAAATGCACCCTACATGAGATGTCATTATTGTGGAAATATGGGACACTCAAAAAATGTATTTTCCATAGCCAAGAGGTACTGAAGGAAATAATACCAATAGAGAAATCCATATAGAACTCAAAATTCTATAACATCATTTTATGATCTCTATTTCAGGTGTGGAGGATTATGGAAAGATACTACTCAGCAACACTATAGTGAAATGAGACAAAGTAGAATGAATGTGTATCATCTAATGATTTGAAAATGAAAAATTATTTTGTGGTGTTTCATAATGAAGCTGGTCCATCATACTTTGAGGAAGATCCAAATTATCAATACGTACTGAGTATGAAGTCAAAAACATGGATCCAATATAAGAGAGATGAACTGGCAGTGGTTGTAGATACTAGATTTAAATCATCATATTACCTTGGAATATGGATAATCAATAGTGGATGGCAATCCCATATGACATGAAATATGGAACTGGTGATAGAAATCAGATATGACAAGGAATGTATTATAAGAGTTTTTAATGATGATGGCCTAAACATTATTGGCTCAAGAAAAGCTAGGTTTGGGTGAAAAGACATGATATTAAAAATGTCTTGGTTGTTGAAGGTCTCAGTCACAACTTACTAATATTATGTCAACCGTGTAACTTAGGAAATTCCATAAAATTTAATAAGAAATTATGTATCATTACAGAAAAAGATGGTGCAACTGTTTTATCGGGAAAATATACATAGGTAAATCTCTACCCTATAAGTGGAGGGGGAGATATGTGCTTTTTGACCAAGGAAGAAGAAGAAAAAGTTATGGAATAAACTTCTTGGTCATATGATCCAATGATTGTTGGAAGATCTAGTGAAATGTGATGCTTCTCGAGATCTCCCTAAGTTATCACATGATCATACACATTTGTCCACTACTTGTCAAAAAGGGAAGATCATTTCAAAGATATATATGGAGAAAGAGAAAAGGCCAACTAAAGTTCTTGAGTTGGTGCATATTGATGTGAGAAAACTTATTTCACCAAGATCGATTGATGGGAGGAGATATTATGTTATCTTTATTATTGATTTTAGTAGAATAAAATGAGTTTTGGTCATTACCCCCAAATTAGATGGTTTCAATTTCATAACAACATATCGAAGGGAATTTGAATAGATGTTGGGTCAAAGAATCTGAATGATCTGAATTGATATATAACAGATTTCAAAAATAGCCTAGTGTAGGATTATCTAGATAAACATGGGATAAGTCAGCATATTTCAGTAGTAAGAAATCCACAAAAAAATGGAGTAATTTAGAGAAGAAATCGAATTATCAAAAAACATGACTAGAAAAATGCTCATTGAGAAAGCCCTCTCAACGAAGTTATAGAAAGAAGTAGTGATGCCATCAGTATACACATCAAATAGAGTGTTTGTATGTCAAAAAAATTGAAGAATCCATATTAGATATGATATAGAAAGAATCCAACATTGAAACACATTTTAGTCTTTAGAAGTACGTGTTTCATTCTCAATAACGAGGAACACATGAAGTTTGAATCCCTTGAAGATAAATTGATATTTCTTTGACGCTCAAGGAATATAAAATCATATAAATTATTCAATAATTGGTTGGGAAATGTAGAAAATAGAAATGATGTAACTATAGTAGAGAATGAGAAAAATATTTTGCAAATACATGATATGTCTCAAGAGAACCATGATGAAGAGATAAGTAGAACACGGGATGTTCCCATTCTAGAGGCTGATTCTGAATAAGATTTAGATAATGAAAATAATGAGCACAAACAAGTATCTCTATAAATATGGAAGAGAAGATACAAAAATTATTGATAGAACATAATCAGTGATCCGACAGTGCCAGTGAAGACAAGGAGGATGAATAATCCACACCAAGCATCATTCTTATCCCAGGTAGAGCGTAGTTTTTTTTGAGGAAGCAGCTAGAGATATAAGCTGAGTCCAGGATATGAATGATGAGCTTGAACAAATTGAGAAGAATTATACATGGGTTAATATTTTGAGGCCAATGGACAAGAATGTCATCAGGAATAAATGGGTTTTTCGAAACAATATGAATGGACAAGGCATATTGATTCGAAACAAAGCATGACTAGTGTGCAAAGGGAACTCCCAGATAGAGGGTGTTGATGGTTATGAAACATTTTCATGTTATTCACATCTAAAGAAAATAATATTATCCTTTTACATAATAGTTAAAAGGAAGTTCAATATTTTCTAGATGGATGTCAAATCCACATTTCTCAATGGGGTTCAGGAAGAAGAAGTTCATATTAACTAGCTAGATGGTTTACTTATTAATAAAGATATGAAAAGAGTTTTTATCTGATAAAGACACTACATGGGTTGAAACTATTTATTGGATCCTTGTCATTATCCTTTTTATTTAGTTTTTTTAATTAATTCAACCCATCAATCTTTGTTTTATAATAAAATTTTTATGTGTTTTAGATTTAGTACATTAAAGTATTTTTTTATCTCTAAAGAAATAGAGTTCATATTATTACAATGTTTTTTCAGTTTTAAATATAATAACATTATCTTCATTTCATCTGTTTATTTCAAAACAAAATTAAATTGTTTCGATGGTGAAAAAATTTACCAAAACTGTTACAAGCTCTTCAAGTAATATTGCAATATTTAGCTTCAATTCAATTCAGAATTATAATGATATATCCAGATAGATTGAATGGGTTCACAGGTGCATTATAATATTGGAAAACCAAGATGTTTATATAATCATCATTAGTTTATTTGGAATTCTAAAAAGTATCTTTTGATACTCTAAAAAATCACCATATTTGCTGATGAAATTTTTCTACTGCACAATAAATAGATTTGAAAACTTTAAGTATTTATTTTACTGGAAGTTCTATAGATTTCATAATTTCTTGAGACATATGGATATTTAAATACAATAAGTTTATATTTATTTTATTAGTTTATATAAAAGGCTTAAAAAGGGTTTTGGATGGTCAATAAATTCATTGAAGATTGAGAATTTAGTTTTCTAGCTAGAGCTTTCCAAAATGTTATTACTTCAGTTTTCAAGGATATTTAGAGTTTTAGAAATTAGATTGATTCAATTATTTATTCTTTAGAAATATTGTGATATTTACTAAATATAAGTATCCTAGGAAAAAGGATAAATATACTATTAAATGTCTCTGAAAAATCATTGAAATATCTAAATGTAAGCTGTCCTGTTTTTTGAAGGTTTACTTAAACCCTATGTTTGAAACCATAAATGTATATATCAAAAATCCTAATTCATGGAATGAATATATGTAATATATATCCTACGTTAAATTATGGAATCACTATTCATACCCTACATTTAGAGATTTAACATATGGATAATCGATGCTACGTTTGGAATCAACCTTACACTGGAAGGATGAAGATGCAGATTCTCATCCCTATGTGACATTGATCCATACATTACACACAAACGAAAGTATGGTTTAGGAACTATGTATTAGTAGGAAACCTAATCTATTCAAAGTAACAATAAACTATGTAGTTTAATCCTACATTTAGTATTTTTTAATTAAATGAAGGAACCCTACGTTTGCCTTTTTAACAATGGATTTTTAAATCTGTGATATTTTTCATGATTTCTACAATGGTATTATTAGAATTAAAGATCATTATAAAGATATTTTATGGACAATTAAATGGATTTCATGAAACAAATTAAATAATTTCTATTTATATTTGTTATTTTTAATCACTTTGAAAGATTTCATTTCAAATATTCATGATTAATCATGTTGTTGGTTTTCAGGAACTCTTTTGACTATATTTAAAGAGGTTTGAATGGATTTAAACATTCATTTTAAATTGTTCAAAACTTCTATTATTATAGAGATATTATTGGAGGAGTTATTCAAATTATTTTTAGTGCATTTATTAGTGGTTCATTCTACAAGAATAAAGTGGGAATGGGGACACGCTATTATTGGGGATATTTATGAAGGCTACTTACTCAATTTATTTAGGGTATTATAAGGAAGTGGAACACTAGTAAAACTACTGGATACTTATTCTCTATATATATCTATCTATGGTAGGAAAATAATATACATAACAAAAAAAAGTAGAGATGTGAATACTCTATTAAAAAGAAGGCACTAGAAATATCCATATTAAATATCACCACTTTTGAAGAGAGAATTAAAATTATTTGTTCATTCTAATTATATCACGATGTAAAAACAAAGGAAGCATACACAAAAAAATTCTAATCTATTTGATGCTATTTAAATATGAGGAATCCTGCTCAACATTGAAGATTAATTTTCTTCTTCTATTATGCTATATTGAAGATTTCATCTGTCAGTTTCTGCTGCAACTATGAGATAAACCTATTTCACAACAAACTTCATATCATCTATTTTAGTTCGAGTTTTAGGTACTTAGACTCAGTTGTGCGGGAGTGTCAGATTCTTGGTCTAAGATATGGATAATTTTGTTTCCTATGAAAGAACCAGAAGTCCCTATAAAAGCCTTATAAGGTTTCAACTAACAGTACTCAGTTGTGGAAGGTCTTGTGATAATATGAACTACTACTGAAAATCAATAAGATTGTGGAGTAGAGTATTGGTAGAGTGAACCAGGGGATTTCTATGCCATGAACCACTATACATACTTGTGTTCTTTTCCTTTATTTATTTCCATTACTCACTTGAATTTAAGAGGTAAGTAAAGGATCACTTCATTTCTAGAGGTTCATTTTTGTATTTTCAATATTTTTAAAAGGACACAATTCACCCCCTCTTTTTATTTGTCATAGCCATCCCAACCTAATAGAAGAAATCACAAAGAGCATGGTATTTAATGCTTGATCCGTTTTTCAAGAAGATCAGTTTTCTGTGTGATGAAGTTGATTTCAATACCTATGTCAATAATTATAGTATTCAAATGGGGATGGGGATGATATATTTTGATGAAATAATATTTTGGGGATCATATGTAGCCCAGTGAACATAGTTCAAAAAATTCATTAAAAGTGAATTCAAAATGTCAATGGTTGGTGAACTAACATTTTTCCTTGGTTGGCAGGTGACTCAAGGAAATAATGTCACATTAAAATCTCAATATAAATATACCAAAGATATTTTTAGAGTGGATACTTCCAAGAAGATTATGAATTTTGTGGCTACCCAGATGGACTATCATGGGATGGTCAAGGAAATCCAATTAATGTAACATAATACAGAAAAATCATTAGCAGTCTAGTATACTTGATAGCAACAAGACCTGATATTATTTTTTCCACATGCCAAGTATCATGGTATCAAAGTTATCCCAAGGAAATCCACTTTCATGCAATTAATATAATACTTTAGTATATTAAGGGCCTGATGGATTTTTGTTTGATGTATAAAGAAAAATCTCAATAAGAGTTATTGGGATATATAAAATAAAATTGAGCCAGATTATCTGATGATAGAAAATAATCATCAGGTGGTGAATTATACCGCGGAAGATTGTGTATTTATTAAATAATAAAGATACAATATTTCATTTCATTGAGAACCACGAAAGCTGAATATATTGTGTCCACTCAAGAATTCACATAGATATTGTGGATGAAGCAGAAACTTGATGATATGTGGGTTTAAGTGAAGTCTCCAATTAAAAATCATTTCTATATTTCATATGCAATAAACCTTAGAAAAAATAAAATACATCACTCAATAAAAAATAAAATTCTAATCAAGTATCATTTTATCAAGGAGAAGGTGGGTTAAGGGAATTTGAAATGGGAGTATATGCCTATATAACTTCAGGTTGCAGACATTCAAAAAAAGGACTTAACTAAAGAAGATTTTCAATGGAATAAAATTACTTTGGGAGTTCATTCAATTCCCCACACTTGAAAAAGTGTGAATATGGGATACACTCTCACCAAGGTATTTTGTGTTTTTCCCTAATATGATGCTATGTGTTCTTTAACCTGTTGTATACAATAACTATGTGACCTTCAAGTTTGACGATAAATGGTGATAAATTGTTGATATTAAAGGGGAGAGAATAACTTAATCAAGATAGGGGAGAAGCTGATAGGGAGAGTACTAATATAAAGGGAGTTTAAACATTTTATATGTCATAGGTTTTTGACAAACCATGCAATGATTCTTTGACCCAATGAGAGTTTGGTGCTATGTGGAAATAGTTCATGGCTATTAGAGATTATCCAGGAAATATTTAATCATTCCAAATAATGAGAACCCAAGCAGTGATATAGGGTGAGTTTTAAATTTGATGATGCTCAAAGCCCTCAATCAAAGGATATATATCATAATAGATGGAGTTTGTGATGAATGTAGATGAGAAGTTTTTGAATTATGAGATTCATTGATGAAATTTTCATGCTACTCTTATTGCTCATGCTGAGCATGGATCTTGTGGGATTATAGTGTGTGTTGGGTAAATATTTTATTTATATTTGAATTAAATGAATATAATGTTTATAGAATATGGATGATGATTCAATGTGGTATGAAAATGTGAAGAGTCGTCAAAAAACCCAAAGGGGGATATTTTGGGAAAAAAACCTCAAGGTAAGATTTTTTTATTTTTGGATGGATTATGTTTGTTGACAAACAATGTTTCCATGTTATGTTGTGGAGTTACAAAGATATTGTTGAAATTGTATGTTGAAAAAGATCCACGACAAAGGAATGGATTTTATGTAAGTGGTAAAAAAAATTGCATACACATGGTTGTGTTGTTTCCTAATGTTTTCCAATTTTTTAGGGTAAAAAATTTGGAGGATTTCTAGTATCATGAAAGATGGATCTCCTTAAAGGAATTATAAAAATATGGTGAAGAAATGAGTTTTGAGAATACTGGGTTTTATGAAGGTATGGATCATCATGAGTGGTTCATCGTGAAGTTGAAAAGGTTTGATTGTAGTATCCCTGACTATGAGAAGCTTCGTGAATGAGAAATGCGCATGGTGCTTTATAAAGAAATGAAGCGTCATGAAAGGAATGGTGATGAGGTAGATGGAAGCTTCTAGAATTGGTGGAAATTTCTATAAATAGTCCTCTACCCCTTATTAAAAGTAACAGGACTTAATAAAGATCATAAGGCTCTTGTTTCATGAGGGCGATTCACAAAGGGTGTTCTTTCGAAAATGTTCATGAATAAAGGTTGTTTGTGGAGGTTATAAAAGCTGACTATAAATTTTGAGCGTCATGAAATTATTAAAGTTCGTGAAGGCCATAAAAATCTAACCTAAAGTTATGAGCCTCACAAAGGCTAGATGATATTCAAAAAAGAGTCGAGCTTCATGAAGGTTGTGAGATTCTCAAAGGCAGTATATACTGGTGAATGATTTGGTTTTTTTGTGAAGGTTGTGAGCTTCGCGAAGGTAGCGAGCATCGTGAAAGTGTTAAGAAGTGATCGACTATTAAATATATGGAAATATGGTATTCATCAATTTGAATAGTGTTTTACTTCAAGAGAGCACCTATCTATAACTGAGGATGTATTCATTTTTGATAATTAAGGGACCTACATGTCTATAAACTATGGGTGAATCCCATTTAGAGTAGTGAGAAAAGGAAGAGGAAGAAGGTGATCCATTCCACTAGTAGTGATCCATAGAGAGTGACTCAAGGAGGGTATTTTGGGAAGTAGTGAGGTGACACAAAAATTGTAAAGGCAGTGATCCTAGGAATTGAACTAATCTATCATGAAACTTGTATTTTGGAAGCAATCCTTAGTGGATTTGGTACATCGGCACATCAACATTGCTTTCTCCTTCGACATTTCCTAGTGAATGTGAACCAAGTAAAATTGAAGTTTCTCATGTGTGATTTAATTTATATTCATACATTTATAAGAGAGTAAGATAAAATATCGTTTTGTTTAATGATGAAACAAGATCTAAATGGGTAGTTGTTTTAATCTCTCATACCCTAATTCACCCCCTCTCAGGGTATTTAACCTAGTTGGGCTAACAATATAAAATAATAAATGACCCATAAATGATTCCTTTATGAAATTTTAAACCTTATCATAATCATTTGTCTAAATATATGATTTTTTTGTAATTTTTGTATCGTTTAATAATAGAATATTTATTTTTAAATATCATTAATGTCAATTTGAATAATATTCATCACTTTGAATTCAAAAAAAATCAATAAAAAAGATATATTAAAACAAAAAATAAAAACAAAAAATAAAAACACATAACTAACATATCAAAATAATTTATAAAATTCTAGGATGAAATTAATTATATCAAATTATATTTATTTTAATATCTTTAATATCATTTATTTGATATTTCCATTAATTAAAAAATTACTACATCATCATTTTGAAAGCCTTTAAGGTAATTATTTCTTACCTAAATATTAAAATTAAATTACCATAATGAAGATAAATATTCTAGAGTTTTAAAAAATATTTATGTTCAAAGATATCTTGTGGATGACCATATATTAAAAATGTTAAACTTATGAAAAACATTCATATAACAAGTTTGACTTTTTTTAAATTAAAATACTATAAGGGGATTAATTTCATCCAAGTGGCTCTACGAGGTCATAAATTTTTTCCAATAAATCTCTTAGTTGACAATAACTCATTAAATAAAATTAGGACAACTGTTATGGTAATTTTCTAATCCTTATCATAATTATTTTTACCCATAATTACCTGATTTACCTTTAGCCTTGATAAAAACTACTAAATTTAATATTAATATTGTAAAAAATAATGGATAACTATTTAATAAATTTATATCTTATTATTAAAAATATATAATCCATTTTTCAAAATTCAAAATATAGAATTTTCTAAAATTAATTTAAAATTAACCCCATAGACTAGGTGAGAAAGCGAGTTTTTTTAACGTTAAAATGTTTAAAAGTTCGAAATGTTTTTATATCGAAATTTAAGATGAAAAAGATTCCAGTGAACTAAATTGGATTAATAGATGTATAATTGATCTAATTTCACTTTAAAACCATTAAAAAATATTATATATCATTATAAAATATTTAGATGAAATTTACATTTCAATTAAAATGCATTATTTTTCACAATTCATCAAAAAATGAAACTTTTCAGAAAAAATTAAACCAATGTAAATTTAGAAATACCAATTTAAAAAATTAAGTTTATTTTTTAAGACAAAATGTATAAAAGTTCAAAAATTAGTTTTAAAATAACTATGCCTTCAAAAGGTGACAAAAGTGACATTAGAAAAATATGAGACTTTTATGCGTAAAATTTGATTTATTTTTATATCATATCTATTCAACAGATAGGATGAATGATAAAAATTATATTTGATTATATATATATATATATATTTCATTAAAATAATTATAATAGAGTGATTTGTTTATTTTATTTTTATAAAACATACTTCGTATTTAAAATGGGTTTTAGAAAAACACTTCCATTTATTTTCAAAAGGGTTTTATTTTAATTTATAATTAATTTGGTCATCAAAGAATTAATTTTATATACATTCATAAATAATATTTTCATAATTCAGTTAATCCTATTTATACCCTCCATTCTAATGTCTAGGTTATAATATTAACATTTAAATAATAATATTTAGTTTTTCGTTTATTGTTGATGTGTCGTATCACATTTGTTATCAAATGTAGGATTCCCTTCTTGAAATACTAGGATGTTACATGTATTATGAATAAATTTAATTATTATTGAATTATGAGAGAGAACAGATTTATATATCATAACTATTTAAATTCATTATCCGACCAAGTAATTAATTGAAATTACATTCTATACCCATTTAATTGAATTAACATGCTAACCCAAGCACAAAAACACACTAAACGAGCATAAAATAGATAACACACTACCTAGTAAATCAATAGGTAAACTGTAAATACGATGGAATATAGAAACATATGATCACTAAAACCAAAACATATTTCTCAATTTAATCAGGTTTAATATTTATTTCATTAATTCTCTTATAATATAAAGAGATAAACCATGATAACCTTATGATTTGATGTACAATGATGGAAAATCAATGAATCCCCCACATCAATGCTTCAATGTTCTTCACATGAGAATGAAAAAAAGTGGAGTCTCACCACACCCTAGAGGTAAAATGAGGATCATATTTAGAGATGACAATCCTTAAGACCCTATAGAGTTTCACCTCCTCTTCTAGATAATACATCCCAAAAATCGCCACTGAGCTCAAATCCTTACCATAATGAAGTGAAATGATTTTTATAGAAAATACACTAGCATGAAAATAACATTGAAGCCATCCTGAGATCAAGGTAAACTGGTAACTAATTCTATCATGATTTCCACTCACCCGCATTGAAGAACTTATAAGGGTTAGTGAAAACCACAGGGAACATGGTGATATAAGTTCAAATTCTTGCAGACCAAACATTAAGACATAAGATTTTCAACTGCACGCTTCAACCCAGACCACCAAAAATACCCTCTAAGAGATTGATACATATTTTTTACACTAGGATCTACCACTAAAGGTACACTATGTAAATTTCATAGAACCACCTCACACATTTCCAAACGGCTGAAAATCCTTTCCTTGAATAACACTTGGTGTTGTTCATTATGAGACTAACCATCTGGGGAATCACCAAAGACCACTTAGTCACCCCAAATATATTCCTTAGATTCCCCTGGCTAGGACTCCTCTACCCATTGTACCAAATATGATTACACTTAAATCTTTAAAATAAAT
This sequence comes from Viscum album, assembly GCA_963277665.1. Taxonomy (NCBI): domain Eukaryota; kingdom Viridiplantae; phylum Streptophyta; class Magnoliopsida; order Santalales; family Viscaceae; genus Viscum; species Viscum album. The sequence goes on along the minus strand of OY728125.1, from coordinate 1,973,272,881 downwards.
CCTTTTCCACTAATATCTCTCATATTTAGATTTATCACTTAGAGTTGTTCCATCACACTATAGAAATCTCTAGATTCATGCATGGAATTCTCGTACAAATTACTCTTTTGATAATTAGGTAAAATATTAAACTTTTCCTGGTGTGTATGAAATATCAAAGTCATAATCCTAGAAGAATTCAATCCACAATCACTACCATAAGTTCACGTTACATAGGGATAAAACACACCTTAAGAAATTTGGATTAGTAAAAACAACAAAACACTAAAAAATAAGGCAATGTGGCCACAACTTCACGGAAAATATGAATACCGCTAACTTGAGATCATGGGAAGCATATTGAAATGAGTGGGAAAGTATCTTCTATGACCCATAAGAAACAACTAATCACTTTTCCATCATAAAAAAACTAAACCAAGATGTGAAGCATCAAAGGAAACCTCAAAATTAACTCTCTCTTCTAGTAAATGAATAATTGGAGTGCTGAAAAATCTATCCTTTAGGTACTAGAAAACTATCTAGAACTGATAAATCCATAAGATCAACTGATACTTCTTATTCAATTCTCTTGGAGTATTCAAAACCTGAGATAAATAAATTTAGAATCACTAATAATAGCTTGAATGTCCAAGTTAACTCCTCACCTATATACCTATATTGGGGGTTTCCTGAGAGAAGATTACCTCAAAATTTGAAGGATTGATAACTACTCCATAATGGGATATAAAATTCCCCAATAAATGAACTTTACAATACAAAAACTAACACTTCGATAACCTTATAAATATATGATGATAGAGAAGAACTCCCAAAAATTATTTCATATTATTTGATGACTATTCTTAGATGCAGAGTATACAAGGATATCATTCATAAAAACCTCCTTGAACTTATCGAGGAACTCCCAATATTTTTTTCCCATCAAAACCATGAATATTTCTAGATCATTCAACACACCGAATGGCATTACAATAAAATCTTATTCCCTATAATGAGATTTGAAATTGGTCTTAAATATATCCTCATCTTTCACCTGAATCTATTGATATCCAAACAACAGATTGATCACTGAGAATCAACTTGTTCCTTTAAGATTATCAAATAAATCATCAATCCACAAAAGGGGATAATGGTTTTTTACTTTCTCCTGGTTCACAAAGTGATAATCGATACAAATATGAAAACTACCATCAAAATTCTTCATGAAAAAGTGTGGTGAATGCCAATGTGACATACTCGACCTAAAAAACCTTATTACAATAGATAATCAAGCAATACTCATAGCTCTCGCAACATGGAAGATGCCATAATATGAGGAGATGTTAAGATCATAGAAGAACATAGCTATAGAATGATCCCAAACTCATTATATCATTGAGTTGGTAACATAATAACAACCTCGGGAAAGAAATTAGGGGAATCTATCAAAATCATGTGAAAAAGCATTGGCTGAACCACTGAAAATCTCAACATCATATCGAATATCAAGGACGATCTGATTTAAATATGAAACTTACCCTAATTAGGGTCTTGATAGCCAAAAAACAGTATGGGATCTCCATTAGAATCATATAACACTACCTATCTCTTAAAGAAATCCACAATAACCTATAATATATATGACCAGTCTATGCCAAAGTTGATGTCATATGGATGTATCCATAATCGTAGGAAGTCTCCTTAATAGGAGTGCTTCTCAAACACTAGATAAAAACTTCTACACACTTAATACAGATAAGATCAACCTCTAATTGACAAAGTAAACACCAAGGGTACTAGAAGCCTCTCCACATCAAGTCTAAAAACACATACAAGGACATATGATATGAATGTGTGTGTAGCTCTTGATATAAACAAGTCATGGAACCACGTTGAAAACAAGAAAAAGGTACCTTGAAGGACATCTAGATCTCTCCTAGAAATGGTAGAGTATAAATCAAAACACAACCTACCCCATGACCTCTTTGATCCACTTAATAACCACCTCCTCAATTCTAGACTACTCTCTAAGGAAGGGGAGAATCTTAGGGCTGCAATATTCCTACCATATCTCATCTCTACTGATCCAAAGCTAGATCACCCTACCTTTACTGGATCGATTGAAACTGCATTAGTGGAGGAACCTAGATTAGAACACATAGAACACACTACCTATTCAGAAATTTCTATTAACCTTATCACTAATGACCACAACAACAACATGAAAAAAAGAATCACATACATTGGAAAATCCTGAGAGCCTCCACCCTTGAATAACTGATACAATAGGGACTGATACCTACCATAGTTGTCCAAAATCAATTATTTACAGAAAATTGGGAACCTTAGACCATATACACACTTCGTAGAGAATTATAACATCTCATCTCTCATGAATATATGATTTTAGATCGAATCCTATCAATGACATGTGCTCTCATCATTGCCTTGAGATACATCAACAACATAAATGGGGTGATTTCAAATTGGATATATAGATGTAAATCCTCCTCAAAATTCCTCACCTTAGCCTCCTCATATAGTAATATGTTTGAAGAAGATCAGAGAAGGGTCTTGAAATTAATCCTGAATTCTAATACACTGGAACTCCCCTATTGAAGGATAAGTAGATCCTAGTGATTAGCTGCCTTTATAGTGAAATTATGAAACTCTACTTAGATATATTCCTTATACTTCTCCCAATAGACCTATAACTCCCCACAATCACCTATGAACGAGACCCACAACAACCTCACTACTCCACATAGCATCCTCATGGATAATGAAACCCAATTATCCTTCTAAGAATAGATAAAATTGAAAGCTATAATAACCTCCTCAAACTATTATTTTATTTCCGAGTAAAAAACATAGCCCTCAAACTTATACAATCTTTATTGTTGAAACTCCCATAGTTTCCCCCTCTAAGTATTGTCATCATCAACCTCTACTCAGTGGAGAACTACTATCACATCTTGTTGAACATCCTCAACACTAACCTGATAGAGACATTGACCTAGATCTATACCTTAAAAAGATAAAATGGGTTGAGGTTCCAAACAAAAAATATATAATATTTAATTATAATTAATTAATTATTTTATTTATTTAAGTCTTAAACTAATCAAATGGTTTATTTATTTCTAACACAGGTGAAAAAATATGATGCATGATCATTTCCTTGGTATCTAACCAGAAACTAGTATCAATTCGTTTAATTGACCCAGTAAAATTAAGGGTCCATGAATCAAAACATAGGGGGACCTAAATACCCTTGTTTTAGATGATTTATTTTATTTACATTACTCACTAAAGAACTACCCATGGTGGGATTACTGATATTTTTCCAATAGGAAAAAAGACGGGTTAGAGAGATGGGAGACCATCTCTCTCTAAAATCGCGAGCCGCCTAGGGTTTCATCCTGCGATCTCTTGATCCTCACTCGAATGGAGGATTTTCTTTTGCCCGGCCGATTTCAATCTCACCATTATGATGATTCTCGGATGAGCCAAGGTCATTTACCTCTCCCTGTTGCAAAGATTTGCAACGACGATGATCCTCGGGATCGTGTTCGTAGCCACGAGTTCTCTGGTCGATCCCAAGCGATCTCTTTCCTTGACGCGCTGAAGTCTGCTGATCATAACGAAACCCTGACGAAGACCTCACTGGTAAAGAAGCTTGACGACGGTGGATTCCTGGTCAAAGCGGATCCAGAAGCGCTTCAACAGCGCACACATTTATGCAGGTTCTCCATTTTGGCCCGAATCTCCTACCTCAAAGGTAATCGCCCTTGGTCAATTTCTGATCTGCATGACCATATTTCACAATGCTGGAATTCTATGAACTGAAAACTTATACTAATCAGCAAAGGGTACTTTCATATTTTGTTAAAATCTCAAGATGAATATGTTTGAGTCTGGAAATTAGGAAATCTAAATCTTAAACCTGATATGCTACGGCTATCTAATTGGGACTCCAATTTCAACCCACACACTCATCGAAACACATTGGCGCAGGTATGGATTAAACTGCATGGCCTTAATTGGTTTTTTTGGCACCCAAAAATATTGAATGAAATCGCTTCATGCATAGGCACCCCTCTCAAAATTGATCAAAGAACTTTGAATGCTGATTTAGGAATCTTTTCTAGAGTCATGGTGGAAATTAATCTGGAATCAAAACCTCCCAATACTATTAACTTCACTGCAAAAGACTACAAAACGGAAATCAACATTGAGTATGAGAGGATACCCCCTTTTTTTGATCATTGCAAGTTCATTGGTCACAACATTTATAATTGCAGACTGATTAGGAAACAGTCAATCCAACCGATTGAAAATGATTGGAATGAAATAAGAAGATTTTGGAAGGAAAAAGCACCCTTGGTTAGTGCTACTGAACCAGTTAGAACTGCAACCTGGGTGAAAACCCCACTAATTCATCTCACTTAGGAGAGTCCTAGGGTACCAAATGGGCTGACCTCGTTGAAGAGGAAGAAACCATCAAAGAGCACTCCCTAAAATTGGAACCTGCAGTTTTAGACACTCTTAATCAGGATCCTGGGCCTAATTCCACTTCCTGTACTGCTGAACAGATTCAAGACTCCCCCACGGCCCACATTTCTTCTTACAATCCAATATCCACAGCTGTACAACCTGATTCTCAGGATACCTTGAATTTTATTACTCATGAGTCTTTTTCTTTGGCAAAAGACCACACTCACATGCAGGATTCTCATCCTGGAATGCGGCTCAATGAGGAACCTGCCTTCCATGATGAAGGCATGCTGCTTTCTCCCTTAAAGCAGATCCAAGAGGTTTCTATTCCGGTTGAAGAGGTCTCAGATAAGCAACGGTCTGTAGATATTGCTGCTACTCACTCTGTTTCGGACGCCTTACCAGGTACCTGCACTGTTCAGCCGGAACTTGATGCTCCTCATTCTGTTTCAGACATCTTACCAGGTACCTGCAATCTCTCAGTCCAGCATGATAATTTACATGTTGAATGTGTTAATGCTGATAATAAAAATGCTCTAACTACTTTACTGCCACCTAATTTTAATAGCATACAAGTCCCGGCTTTGACAGCACCAATTCCGTTAGATGATTCTTCTATCATCTCCGATCCTTCCAAAGGAAAGAAAGTCCCTGCCTTAAGCCCAAATTTGTCAAAAAATGTCTGAATATCTAATAGGCATAAAGGCTCGGATGGTAAAAAAAGGGAGTTCTAACTCCAAACGTAGATTTAAATGAAGATTCGCTTCTGGAACTTCCAAGGTATTGCAAACCTTGACACCTTTAGTATTTTAAAAATAATGGTTAACATTCAGAAGCCTTTAATTTTTTCCATTGCTGAACCTAAAATAATGTTTTCCACTGATTTAGCTCACTTTTTTCGTTTTGGATACACCTTCATCGGTGCATGTCAAAACACCAATAGCTTTAATACTCTTTGGACCTTTGCCCATCCCTCCCTATCTAATGTTAATGTTTTTCATATTTCTGATCAAAGTTTCACTTGTGACTTTATCATTTATAATGATCATATCTTTTGTTCCTTTATCTATGCCAAGAATAAATATCAAGATAGGAGGTCTCTGTGGAGGGACCTCTCCTATCTCAATTCAAAAATTCATTCCCCCTGGATCGTTGCGGGTGATTTGAATGCTATTCTTTCTGCTGATGAAAAAATTGGTCCTCTTCACTCAAGTATTTCTATGAGGGATTTTAAGGCTGCTATTGAAAACTCCAATCTCACTGAGATCACTCTAAGTGGTGCCAAATACACGTGGTACAAGAATCATTACAATAGAGTGGTTGCGAGAAAACTGGACAGAGCCTTTTCTAATGACCATGCTTTAGATACTTGGGATTCCATCTCTAGTACCACCCTTCCAAAACATCATTCTGATCATCATCCTATTTTGGTCACCATCTCCCTCAACATTCGGAAACCCTCTTTCCCCTTTAGATTTAACAATGCTTGGTTCTCTGACCCTGACTGTTGTAATCTCATCAATCATTTTTGGTCATCTCTGAATCATTCCGATGAGGATTTTTCTTGTCCTCTTAAATTAAAATATCTCAAATGCAAGCTCAAATCTTGGTGCAGCACTAAAGCAATTCAAATTGACAATGACATCCTCTCTCTTGAGAATGAGCTGCATCAAATTCAAAACAACATCACTCACTTAGACTTCGCCTCTGATCACAATCCAGAAGCCCAAATTACTATGAACCTAAATATGATTCTTGCCTTCAAAGACAACATCCGCAAGCATACTTTTAGAATCAAATGGCTCACTGATGGTGATCGTAACACCAAGTTCTACAACTCTTTACAAAGAATTCAGAAATCTAGTAGGCCTCTTGCCTCCCTTAAAGATGGTGATAACCTTTTGGATAAAGAAGAAGACATTGTTCAGCACGTTGTTTCTTACTTTGAATCTTTATTCAAGGGCCTTGTATGAACAAGGACCTCATTAATGACGTCATTCCTATACTTGTTACTGATGTTGATAACAATTTTCTCCTGGGTGTTCCTCTTGATCATGAAATTAGAGACACTGTCTTTGGTTTGAACCCTAACAGTGCCCCAGGACCTGATGGATTCACTAATGGTTTCTATCAAAATTATTGGGATATCATCCATGCTGATGTTTGCAAGCTCGTTAAATCTTTCTTTGCTAATGGTTTCTTACCTCATGGATTAAATTCCCAATTCCTTGCTTTGATCCCCAAAGTTGATAATGCCGCTGAAATCCATCTTTTTCTCCCTATAGCTCTGATCAACACCCTCTATAAAATTATTACCAAGCTTATAGCTAACAGACTCAACACTATTACTGAAAAAATTATCTCCCACAATCAATTTGGTTTTATCAAGGGGCGATCAATCCAAGACTGCATTTGTCTTGCTTCGGAATGCACTAACATGTTAAATAATAAAAATAGAGGCAGAAACATCGTCATTCAACTAGACATTCATAAAGCTTTTGACACTATGGACTGGAATTTCATTTTCAAAGTTCTTCATGGTTTTGGCTTCAATGATAACTTCATATCTAGAATCAAAATCCTCTTTCATTCTACTCATGTTTCCATTTTGGTCAATGGATCACCTAGAGGGTTTTTCAAATGTTCTAAAGGAGTAAGACAAGGAGATCCCTTATCTGCTATTCTTTTTTCCATTGCAGAAGACTATTTTAGTCTTCTGCTCACCCATATGGTTGACCATAACAAGCTCAAACCAATTCAGGCTTACAGAAATGTGAATGCCCCCACTCACCTCCTTTATGCTGATGACATCATTCTTTTTCTAAAGGGTGATCTTAAAAACATCAGAACTCTTAAAGCTGCTATCAACCATTACGAGGAGGTCTCGGGTCAAGTCATTGGTTGGAATAAATCTTTCATTTACTTTGGAAAAAACTTCCCTTCTGCTAGAAAAAATAGTATTATCAATGAGCTTAACATCAAAGAAGGTACTATCCCTTTCAAGTACCTTGGGGTTCCCATCTTCTGGGGTAGACCCAAAGCCTTCTACTTTTCAAGCATTGTTGACCAGGTTCTTCATCAACTTTCCTCTTGGAAAGGAAAATCCCTCTCCATGGCGGGGAGAGTTTGCCTTGTTAAGTCTGTTATTGTTTCCAAACTTGGCTACTCGATGATGGTCTATAAATGGCCTACTAGTCTCATTAAAAATCTAAATGTTCACATTAAAAACTTTGTCTGGTCTGGAAGCACTTTGGATAGAAAACTTGTGACTATTCCTTGGGCTAAGTGCTGTAAGCCTATAGCCATGGGTGGTCTTGGTATTAAAAACATTAAGTTCTTCAATGAAGCTCTTCAAGCCAGATTAACTTGAAACCTGATTCACAATGACACCCCTCCTATTGGTTTTATAAAAAATAGGTTCATTGATAGATTGAAAAGATCTAATAGAAGTTTCATGACCTCTTCCATTTGGCCCTCTGTTAGAGACACTTATGACAATATTATGCACAATGCTAGATGGATGGTTTCGAGAAACTCTTCCATGAGATTCTGGTTGGACAATTGGACTGGTGCTCCTTTTATCTCTGTGACTCCCCTTGACCATATCCTTGTTGACATCAACTCCACTATCAATAATGTGATTAATTCTCACATTGATTCCCTTCCCGAAAACATTACTCAAATTATTGATTCCTACCATTTTTCTACCTCGTGTGATTTCTTGATTTGGGAGCCTTCTCATAATGGGATCCTTAATTCCAAAAACTTTTATAATCACTCCTTACACAATGCTGATAATGATTTGAAATGGATAATTTTTTTTGACAAAACTTGGATCAAACCTTCTAGATTCAATCTTATTTGGCATCTCGCCCACAATAGGGTTACCACTGATGGTTGTCTTCAAAGTTTTGGTATCCAACTTTGTTCAAAATGTCGCCTTTGCAATCAGCATAGAGAAGATGCTAACCACTTATTTCTATCTTGTGCTACTGCCACCGCTCTTTGGAACTATATTTTTGACACTTTTGATTGCAGATGGATGGTTCAGAACTCAATTGATGAGCAGCTTAAGCGTTGTGTTGCTAAGGATAACTCTCAAGAAATCAGAAACTTGTTCCTTGCTGGGGTCTCAGAGCTGATACATGTGATATGGTATGATAGAAACTCGATTCTTCACAATAATTGCTCACACAACATTAATGCAGGTAAAACGCGAATTCTTATTTCTATTCGGGAAGCTGCGCTGATTCAGAATGGTTCCTGCAACAATTCGGTGGATGATTTTATGATCCTTAGACGTCTTCGAGTTGAGGCCATTTTCTCGAAACCGTTTCACACTTTTGAGGTTTTATGGAGACCTCCCTTTCCAGTTTGGATTAAAATCAATGTGGATGGAGCCTCTAAAGGAAATCCAGGTCCTGCGGGTTGTGGAGCCGTCTTCAGAAATCATCATGGTAATATTATGGGGTGCTTTTTTGGAGGCTGCGGTACTGCAACCTCTCTGGAAGCGGAGATGCTAAGTGTTATTCATGCCACTGCTTTTTCTCTTCAACATGGGTGGAACAACTTATGGATTGAAAGTGATTCTACTACTGTTGTTCAAGCTATTTGGAAGGGAGATATTCATCTTTCTTGGCCGATTACTACGCGCTGGATGAATTGTCGTCAATCTTTCCATGACGTCAGTTTCATTGCAACACATACTTACCGCGAAGCTAATATGGTTGCGGATGCTCTCGCTAATAAAGGCATTGATCAGACTTTAACATGGCTGGAGGAGCTCCCAGACAATCTAATGCCTTTGCAATTTAAAGATTGTAATTTGATCCCATCTTTTCGACTCTTGTAATCCTTGTTTTCTTTTTGCTAATAAATTTTCTTTGGTCCTTTGACCAAAAAAAAATTACTTACTAAACATAGCTGATACCATTTCCCTATCAACCTATGCAGTCTCACTTATAACCAACTCCAAAATCCATCTTATCCCTTATCATAAACCTTTAATACCACTCTATCATGACCCCTCCATTCAAAGTTACCTATCCTAGGACAATATTAATTGAAATATTACAACTATTTCTCAATGTCTTCCTCCAATAAGCCAAAGGTTGGTGAAAATCACCAATGGTGCATAATACATACAAATGGGAGGCATGAACCTCTATGTGAACATGTGGAAGAGGGAGATAAGGCAAGAACACAAATCAAACCCTTCTCATATATATTAAATAAATTAAAATTACATTATTTTAATTTTTTACATAACTAATACAACTAAACAGAAACTTCAAGTATCAAAAGATAAACTCAACTGTGTCTACAAAGCCCAAATAACTCTTGGAAAATCATGAGCTAGTAAAGTCTAGACTAATATCCAACCATATCCTTCTAATATAAAAAATATTTTATATATACATTGGGTGAGTATAAATGGTATACTAAATAGGATCCTCCCCGATCCTCTCAAGGAAGAAAAATAAAAAATAACTATAAATTCCAGTGAATAACAAACAAAACTTACTCATCACCTAAACAATTATACTATATTACCAGCCCCACCATGGATATATCTCACTAAGTAACACATACAAGAGATCATATAGTATAGTTATAAAAGAACTAGGGTACATATCTACCACTTCCCTACTAGTTTAACACTTTTCCATAATATTGTACATCTCAATCCATCTCTCTCCAAAAGAGGCCAACCATGCTATGCTTGGGCTAAATTATCACAAAATACATCTCATGTATCACATCACATCATCATATCATGTTACATCCCCATATATTAACTCTGAAGTTTTCTAGATCCACTCGGATCAACAACAACCCATATGTCATGTACCATACATCTGGTATTATACCTCACACTATCATAACCCATAAATTGAGTTTGTAGCTGAAGAAATCATAGCCTATACATGTCATACCTATAATATTCCTTCAGATACTATATCCAGAGATACATGTGTGTGAAATAACTAGAATCCATTGGGACCATCTACATACATATATGGGGTAACTAATCCCCATGCATACTGGAATATAATACTACTAGGTGAAGAGAGTGGGACCAGAGGGGGTAGTCATCCACCCGTACCTATCTAACCTGGATATTTGGGAAAACATCCTCTCAGAGTCCACTGGGTTTTATTATTCCTACCAACATGGGTGTTTTAGTGTTTTAAATCCCAAAACATATAAGATATAAAATATCTCATAGCCACACTATAGATATAATCTATCCCAAGGATAAACTATAATTGTCATCACTCAAACACCCAACTACCACCACATGGGGATATTCCATAAACACACAAGAATTTAATAAGACTAAATTAAATTAAATGTTTTCTTTAAATAATTTTACCATATGTTAATTAATTAATCATCCATTATTTAAAATTATTAGAAAATATATTTCATTAATAATCAGAGTAAAGTATATTCCTTCCAGGAATAATCCTATTGATTACAAAGTTATCAAGATTGTAAACCTTCACATTACAACATACAAAAACCTTATGGGTTAAGTCATTTAATGAACATTATTAATCATTCCATAACTATAGGTACTCTAGGAAACATCCTATGATACCATCAAATATATATATAACCAATTTTATTCGACTTCCTCAAGCAGGGGGTAACATAATTTTCATAAAAAAACCATCCACCAGGCCTTTAAATAGATTCATTATCGTGTAAGAATCTAGATTTAATTAGAAAAATAGATAGACCCATATTTAACTTGTTGCATAAAATTCAATGTTATTCCCTAAACTATCATGAATATCCCCATACAACACACCATCACATGTATCAACTATAGCCACAACCTTGGACATCCTCACCCGTATCTCATAAGCTATCCTATGACCACATCACATCTCATAGTAAGTCTCACATTAATAGAAATATATAATGCATCAAACAACCATAATGTTTAACCAGGTAACTAGGCAATAAAAACAAGGAATTTTTCCTTCTAATGAAAATAATCACTCTATTCCCCAACAGTTATCTTTAACAAACAACCCATTTTAATTCCATATTGAATTAACCAATTCATTTATTACATGTCACAACTATAGGTAACCTTATTCATCAACTATAAAAATATATTAATTTTTAAAAACATTCTCCCCAACATCAATTCTAGTTTCATAAAACTATGAGAAGAAATGTTCTCATTTTTTTCGTTCCACTTTATTATTATTATAATTAACAAGAATTATCAGCTTCATTTTCTTTATAAAAATCCATTAATACATGGAATAATAATTCAATTAAACATGCATAGTATATTAATTTAACTACAATAAATTTATGAGAAAGAATATATTTATTTAATACACCTTTTAAATTCCTTATCCAAGAAAACAATTTTCCAAATTTATGTTTTTTATCAATATCACTGAATTTATATGCTAACTCAAGTATGAAAACCTGATAAATTATCATAACATAGACATCTCACTATCTAGAAAATAAAGAGGAAACCATTTTTATGATGGATGACAAAAAAATGAAATTACCACAACCATAAACAATTTCTTAATTTAACATGGTTTATTATTTATTAGGTTAATTCCACCATCACACAAATAGATAAACCCTAAAAACCTCGATTTATTATATAAAATAAAGGAGAAGTGACGAATCCCATATTTTAAAGCTTCAAAATTGTCCGCATGAGAATGAAAGCTATACATGGATATCTGATCACCAATCCCATAAGAAAACTAAATCTATACAAGAATGATGCAACAAAACCGTTCCAACAACATCAAAAGAAACTCTCTTAGAATGATGGAGATCATCCTCTATAGTATGGAATGAATAATATGTAAAAAAACTAAATTGAATAGAGAAGAGGCAAAATATAAGTGAAAGAACCTACCTCAAATCATTGATTCTAATTGAAAGGGGATTTAAGGCCATCGAAAAGATCTCTGGACAACATAGGGTTCAAGTGGTATACATAGAAGAAAAGTCAGTTTGAAAGGGGTTCCAATATTTATAGGAATTATGAATTTTTAAAGGTCAAAATTCATCCCTATTGATGAAAAAATATTCCAATTAAACAATGATACAGTGCCCCTAGTCCATGATGCAATCTACGTGGTCAAACGGTATCTAAAGAACATGATGCTGACCATGGTGAAATTCCTATTTAACTGATCATGGATTACTTCATACCCAAAACCACCCTGCCACATAACATGTTTTCTAAGTAAAGGAACTATGTCGAATCCTAATTCCCCCAACACATCTAACCCTAAATTAGAATAACCTCTTTAAACCCCTAACACATAACCATGATTCTCCACACCACAATAATAAACCACCGGATAAGGTCCTATGATATAGACCCACTAAATGACACAACATTTCTAAATTTATAAGTGGATATAAGATCCCCATTCTCAAGACCATATGCTACAGCCAGCCCCACTACACTAGATAAACTAGGATTATGAAGAATCCTAAGACTCAAGGGTAAAAAATACTCTATTAATATGAGATTTCATCTTAACTCCCATAACTTCTTCTTAAGCCTCACCCAGAAACCACAAACAACCAAAACTCAAAAAGGAAGGGCTACTTGGGTCCGATCCCTAACAACACTTTTAAGATTGAAAAACTAATGATCAAACACCAATAAAATCGCAACAATCCATTAAATTATTACAAAAAAATAAAACAAAATCCCATACTATAACCCCTTTGGGAAGACATATATAATAAGGAAAGAGATAAAGAGAGAACATGTGCACCTTGGTTCAGAAGATCCCTGTCACATGAAGCCATGAGAATAAGATCCACCAAGGTATGAACAAACTCACCAAAATTTAGACTCTTTAACACTTGTATTTCACGATAAATAAAGGGAATCAAAAAATGGGAGAGGAACTCATAATATTTATAATTTTTTTGGGACTCCACCTTGGTGTAATGGGAATTGAACACAATATGTTATAACCTTTTAAACCAAGATCCTAGGTCCATGGGATTCAAAATAGATATAGCTATAAAAAATCACTAGCAATTTCCTTATTTAAAAATGATTTTAACATGTACCATAATATAATGAATTCTGGCTATGTCATGTTCCTTCAGTCCTCTTACTTTGTCCTCAAGACACTACATATAACACTTACCAAGATTTCCATTTCTATCATATCTCCCTAAAATACTAGGACAATACCATGATATATTGCTCTATAGACTATGTCATAATCCATTATAAATAATAAAATAGGAATTTCCACCTTCCCCATAACAGAGATGGATTTCTCTATATCTCAACCCAAACTAAAACCGCTAAAATAGGGACCACCATGCTATAAACTCAGACTATGACATAAATTTCCCTTAAAACTGATATAATAAACTAGAAGAACATATTCCATATAAATGTTTCAAGACATGGACATAGCCAAACCACGAGAAACCTTAGACTCACTATGAAATAATAATGTCTCGACCACACCATGGTTTCCTTTAATAATCCAAAAATTTCCTCTCCTCTCCCAAAACACTTCTAAACACTCTTATGCAACTTCAAACACCTAAAAACAAAAACGTTTTGGACAAAAAATATATTGGTATCCACATTGGGTCCCTCTTAAATGATTCTTATCTTCAGGAATCCAAAAAACCAGGGGGATAAAAATAACTACAAATAACTAACACCCTATGTGATTCCTCTAAAACACTAATCTCATTATCACTAAATTTCAAACTCATTATAAGAGAGTGGTAAAAAATTATTTATATTTTTATAAACCAATATCTTAGCATCAAAAAAATAATTGAACTCAAAAGTAAACTAGATACTAAGCTTTCAAATATGAGTCATGCTCCCATCCACATTCCTTAAAGATATCACAGCTCCATAAGAGATAACATAATTTAATGAGGCATCCTCAAAGTACCTCAATTAATTTCAACATCCTAAATGGGTTAACATGATGCTAGATCTATCAATGAAAAGATTTATAAAAATTTCACTTCTTAGCATTATAATTTACTGGAAAATTAGGATCATAAAAGAGAAGATTCCTAAACTTGACTTTAGGATCTCGCAAACTTAGACCTCCTACTGAAGGTTTAGAAACTCATTCTTCCTCATTGTACTCAATGTTGAGGATAAAAATCAACTCAGAGATAACACTAAATTTCAGGTATACTCTAATTATTCTTGACTGAATTGATAAATAATCCACCATTATTGATCCATGCCTATAAAAAAGCTAATAGATAGAGGAATTTAATGATCCTTCATAACATGGATTAAACTAAAGGAAATGTTAAGATCTTATAGCCACCTATTATTTTTCTCATAGGAGATGACCTCCTCATACAACAGAAGGGTCTGGCACTAAAAATTATATAATTATTTTCTTTTTGAATTATTCTTCTTAGGATCAACCACCCTATAATCAACCAAAGCATCCTATTCAACTTATCTAGTATAAACCACATGTAAATTATAACTACCAACCATATATAAAAATAAAATAAAAAATCATAATCCCTATGACATAGTATTCATTTAAATCCATTAAAATTCATTTTAATATTTTAAAAAACCCCCATATTCAACTACAAACACAATGATCATGATATATGTACAAAAACAAGGTCTCTAATCCAAAATTAGTATAACCTAAATTTAGTATGTATGTAAAATTAATGTTTTTGAGTCTAATTACAATGAGCTTATCCATATATTTTCCAGTCTCCCTTGCCGACATCACATTCTAGGCTCAAATAATACTATTTCCATACCCACATTTTATATTCCTCCCCAACGAATTATATTAAGACCAATAGGTTCTGGGTAATTGATAAGAATTTGGTTAATAAGAAAAAAGGTTTTATTTGTGATGTATTTTGTTGTTAATTTAAAAATCACTTAACTACATCGATCCTTATTTGTAATGTTTCCAGAAAAAGAAATATGGGTCCAACATATCAAGGTGACTGGATAGAGTCCAATGGATCAAGGTGATCAAATGAAAGGTAGGGAAAATATTTTTCTCTAAATCATTCATTGGGAAACTGGACTAAGGATTCCGGACTATAAAAATCATGCTATTCTTTTCTATCATTCAAAGTAACAAACAAAATGATTACTTAAATTTACTCACGATTCTTTCTATTTTTTCAATTAAATTAATTAAAGGATTATGAAGCTTTCTGATAGAGTCTATTATATGAAGAATAACTGAGGAATTGTTAGATATAAAAATATAGATAAAAATTTAAGATTTCATCAGATAGAGGAATGTTTGTTAGTTCTTTGGATAGAGTTTTCTAGAAAGGGTCCACCTGAAGATGAAAGGGTGTCGAGACATAAAAAATAATTTGTTTATTGAATTCATCAAATAGAGGTTTATGAGTAAGTTCATTAGGAAAAATCTTATAGATACCCAAAGCTTTACGTACATGGATATTACATTATTTTTGCGGAATACTTAATACATAACAAGAACCAACACTCAAGGAAAGTAATAGTTTAGTGTCTTTGGAAACTGGGAACACAATCTTCTAATCGTGGTGAAGTTATTCAACATCTCCCATAAAGATCTTACCCTTTTGTTTTCTTAGCTAAAAAATTTCTTTAAATCCTTGGGAAAAGAAAAAATTTAAAGGGTGAGCTCAAATGATGAGTAAGGGTAAGCCTGGAGAAGATAAAAAAAATCATATACATTTGAACTTAAAAACATTAACATAATGTTTAAACATCCAAATCTTGAGAAATGACATAAAAAATGGAAGCACGTAAGGCATAGGTCATAAATAAACAGTAATCATGATAAAATAGAATGGGAATAAAAAATTTAATTGTGGAAACCATTAAGAACATGATATGATTTCCATAGTAGCCAAGGCATTGTTTCCAAGACTATCTTAGTGGACAAAGTCCCTTTCTGAATCGAGTTCACTCCTCGTTCCAGTCCTGTATCACTGAACCAAATTAACTTTCCGTTCTAGCCATGTATATCTCATGAGATATAAATCTTTACCCAATGAATTTTAGGGAGATATAGGTCCCAACCATCTCATAATGAAATCATTCTTACTTGTGCCACAAAACAATCATACATCATTCATCATAACCCAAAAAATAAAATGGGTTTCATAAACATTATCCCATGATAACATAATTCATATAAAACAAATGGATATAATTTTATCATAAGAAAAGTGAAACCATGTAAATCATAGAGACAGTATACTTGAAACATACACATATGAAATAATGTCATCTTAGATGGAAAATTATTTTGATAAAACACTTGAAATGAATTCTTGAGGAAAATATCCTTTTTTTAAATGATTTTCTTTTCACAAAATGCCATGAAATTTTAAAAGAAAAGGATTTTGTTGAAAATAATCATGAAATATTATAGAGGAAGCTTCATGAAAATGAGGCTTTATGAAACTGTAAAAATCCATTCATGCCGTATAAGTTAAAAAAACATTCTTCTCGTACTTTTGTCGGAAAAGTCAAAAAGTACCTCGTATGGTAAAAAAAAAGAAATATTCCTTACATACCATGTAATAAAATCCAAAAATGGGTAAAAATGACTTTAAACATAAAAAAAAATATTTTTAGAAAATAGGGACATGAATGATAAATATAACCCCAGTAAATACTTATGAATAAACAATCTCAGATAAAAATGAGATTGGAAAAGTTATCCCCTACCTTATGTCTGATATGCTTCGTATGTATCCGATCCTCCTGTATAATGATTTAAATAATGTCATTGAATTATTACAGAATCATATTCATTATTATGATATCATATATGGTTCAGTTATGACTTTATATTACCCGTTCTTTTGTAAATTCAATGTTAAAGCAACATTTTGGGTAAAATCATTTCATTTATCGTACGTGTTTTGATTTGTTGTTCTTGATATTATTACTCATATCCTGATTTACTTAATTCCAGAATGTAAAACATCATTTATATATAATATGTATTCAGTATATAAATATATATGATAGATCGATAAATGGAATGAAATACACCGTTCATGGAGACGGTAGGCCGTACGTACGCATGAACGCTGTTTTCGTTTCCTTATTGAATTGAATGGAATTAAGTAAATGAAAAATATATGTAAATAATTACAGTATCATTATTATGTAATATATTTCATGATTATTTATTATATATATACTTTATAATCATACTTGAATGGTTAATCATTGAAAATGAATCTCATCGCGTTCGTGGAGACGGTAGTCCGTACGTACGCACGAGTGATGATATCGTTCCCAAAACTATTGAATGGTATTGGAGTGGAAGAAGGAATGTATCAGTATTAGTATCATGTTATAATAATCATATATAGTTAATATTTACACCATTATACCCATCCAATTAAGGTGGTGGTGGAAAAAATTGTACACCACGGTGTGTAGACGGTATTCCGTACGTACGCACGCACGATGATTTCATTTTCCATAGGATGGATAGAAGGAGAAATAGGGTTGTTTCATATTTATAATAACATATCAGTATATGAGTGATACTTATGTTATTACTTTATAATGAAACAACTAAATAATAGGAAGTATAAAGGAGAAGAAACTTGAATGAATCGGTAGAAGAGATTACCTCTTCCTTGACATGCCTCCTTTAAACATCCACTTAAGGGACTAGAGTTGGTCTTTTGAGAAGACCAGAAACTCTAATATGTTTCTAGAGATGTTTATAAGGGAAATGGTAAGGGTTTGGTTGAGCTTGAAGGCTCAAAGTTGTGTAAAGAGGAGAGGGAGGAGGTTCCATTTTATAAGGGAGGAGAGGGACACCTTTGGAAAGTGTGAAAATATTATTTTATTATAAACTTATCTTCGGTTTCAAAAGGTCCAAAAATTATTAAATATGAAGATACGATTACCCATGGTTGAAATAAAATCATCCAATCAGAATTGTACATTTTTTGGATAATATTTTAATCATTATAATCTTATTTATTTTAATCATTTGTTAATGAGGTAAATACTGAATCATTATTGTGTCATAAATAATGTAATTTATTTGATGTCTAAAAATTATAAAAAAATACCATAATGTAGGAAATATTTTTAGATTTAAAATGAATATTTATAGTCGAAAAAATAATTTATATAACCCCTTATAAAAATTAGTTACTAAAAGATTGTTGTTAATGTCAATTTTGTCTTTACATTAAATTAATAAATCCAAATTGTTATTATCACTACCAAGTGGCTCAATGGGGTCCCAAAATCGACACAAAGATGCCCATGGTCGGAAAATACTCATCCAATAAGGTTAGGATATGTGCTAAGGTAATTTTGAATTATTATAATATTCTTTTAACCTTGAATTACCCTATTTACCTTTAACCACGGTAAATAAAAGTGAAAAGTTACTATTCACCAAGAATTATTATCATCTTGTTGAACCAAATTTTACTTCTTGATAACAAACATGTATGTCGGATTTTTGAAATTCAATTCACAGAAATGGTAAAATTTCCTTTAAATGAAAGAGTCAGTTTTTTTTAACTACCACTAAGTGGTTTCACAATTCATCAAAAATTGAAGTTTTTCAGAAAAATACCAAAAATTCAGCCTAAGCTATATTTGATATTTTGAATTAAAAAATGATGTCTATTTTACCAAATTTAAAACATAGAAGTGGCATTAATTAATTTTAAAATTAATTCCCGTTATCAAAACAAATAGACTGTTTTTAAGAAACAATAACTATCAAAAGATCAACATTTGTTTATGTCCAATTTCAAAGTGAAATTAATTCCAATGACCAACATTGGATTAAATGGTAAAAATATATTATAATTACACTTTAAAACCAATTAAAAAGATAATCTAACCATATAAATATTTGAGATGAAAAAAGTTGTTTTTAATTAAAATATAGCGTGTTTTTACTATTCATTAAAATATGAAAGTTATCAGAATAATATGAAAAATTTATTCAAATTAAATTTTTATATCCTTATTCCAAAGAAGAATTTTATTTTGTCAAATTGAACTTATAAACATATCAAAAACTAGATTTAATGTGGGTGCACCATCAAAAGGCGGCAAAACTGCATTTTTTGAAAAATACTTATTTTACCCGAAAAATTTATTTTGTTCTCATACCATGTTCTAGAAAATATGTAAGATGAATAATAATGTTATTAAGTTCAAAATGTAGTTAATACTATTTATAACATCTAGTTCATAATAATATTATAACAATATATCATTGTTTAGTGAAACCCGATATTGCGTACTACACACGCTATCGAGGAAAGTCGTGATTGTGTGAATGCAAGCCAAGTCAAGGCTGCATGTGGCCAAAGCTCCCTTTGTTGTTGCGTATAACATAATCAAAACTTATTTCATTTATACATTAAACAAAATCTATACTTAATGTTGCGTAGAATAATTTATACAAAACAAACTTGAAATTGTGTGTAACACGAGCCAAGAATAGTGTTGCGTATAATGCTAGCTAATATGGCGTTGCGTATAGAACAATATAATTTTGGTGTAACGTACAACACTAGACATCAATGAAATTAAAAAGAATAATTCTCATAAAATCTCAGTTTGTTACAATTCTTATGAGAAAGGAATTATATAGAGTAACTCAAAGTGATCTATATAGGGGAAACATTTAAAGCATACTGAACATACAAATATAAATATTACCAGAAGAAGAATTACTGAACCAATTTATTCCTCTGAATATGTAACAAATGATGTTTTTTTATCTTTAAAAATATTCTGTAAAGTTATTAATTATGTTGATTCTAAGTTTACTGTTCCCTAATAATCATGAAGAAAGGATTCTCATTCCAGCTGAGATTTCTAAAAGTTTGAAGAATATTGACACCATGTTTTAAAGAAAGCATTTTTAAATATTATTGACTCAATTTTTTTAGAGGTTTGAAGGTTTTAAAATGAATAATGATTCGAGTGGGAAATTTGAATTTGGAGTTCTCACTCCTCCCTTATTTTTTGGAGAACCACTACCTATATGAAAGGGATAAAGTGAATTCTAAAAGTGTTCTTCCTACAATGATTTTTTTTTGAATATGTGAGGTGTAGGCCAAGGAAAGATAAGTGATATTTTTTTAAAGAACCCAACATCGTGGAATTGGTTGAAAAGATACCAAACAAAGGGTATTAGATAAGTTAAAAATGAAAAGGGTATCAGATAGAGGGTACCAAACTGAGGGTATTGAACATTGAATACCATATAGAAGCACTACAAAATATTTTACTTTTTCCAACAGGGGTGTATCTATTGGTAAAAGTGAATTTTATGTTGGTAAAACGTTTTACCAACATATATGTCTTTGCCACTAAACTGTCGGTAAAAACTCTATCGCTAAATGTATTTGCGACAGATAAAATCATTCTGTTACAATTTTAATAATACCAACAGATAATATATATGCTGGTTAAATTTTTTAGCAACATGTACTAATGAAATTTTTTTCTGTTGGTAATAATATTTCCAACATATAATATCTGTTTATAATTTACATTTGAATAAAAATTATATATTTTTATTTCTAATAAAATATCATATTATATTTATTAATTTAGAATTTATAACAAATCTTTTTAAATTATTAAAGAGATGAATATTTTCACATTTATTTAAAATTAAAAAGAATAAAATTAATTATATTAATAATGGAATTTAATACAAAATTAATCAATACAAAATTCATTCCCCAACGGGATCCATCACACACCCCAACAACACACATCCCACCCCGCCCCCACGCCAACAGACCATTTGTGCCACACTAGGGACCAACGAGCACTAACAGCACATCGATTCCCCATGACCAGTGAGCTAGTAGCAACTCATCTACGCCAATCAGCCAACAGAAGCTCATACATGCCACACCAGGAGCTAGCATGCAAAATACACCCATCCTTCCATTCCCCAATATCAGTAATGGATTATCCTCATCAAATAATTACAAGTCAGAGTATAAGCAATCAAGGAAGAAGTATGTGAAATGTTAAAATGCAATGGTTGTACGCTCCATCCATCACCATGCTTCCACTCTACCTGAAAAAATAATAAAGGATTACACAATCATTTTGACTTATGAAAACCATTAAAAAAAGAAATAGAAGTGAATGAGTAAAAAGATAACCATGAGAAATCCAAATTAATAAACTAACCTCAGATTTTACATAAATGTTTTTCTTAAACTTCAAGGATCTTAAACTAACTTGAGAATTTTTTTGATCTTATAACAGAAGGTATTCATTAACATAATAAAATTTAAAAACCCAACCTTGACCTTAAGTTAAATAATTGTTGAAAAGAAGTCATAACCCAACCTACTCATGTGGACCAACATATCTTGAAGATATGCTCTATAGATGCAGCAATAAATATGGAATCAAAAGTAGTGAACCCAAAAATATGAGTTCACATACAACATAAAAGATCCTGGGAATTAAGGATTTTTCTGAAAAAAAAATGTTATGAAATACCTGTGAAACTGGCCAGTTGGGCTTATCTTCACGACCAGATGAGTCCTTCAAGCCACTTTATCAATTTTGTGCATACCTGTCATAACACTGAATATCAATCAGACCTCCACTTTCATTCCATGACATGAAAAGGAATAAAAAGATACAATTTAGAAGACTACTTATTACAAAAGGATTAATACAACTGCGAGCACTACACTCCAGAATTATGTAAGTGTTGTTCCCCTGCAGGTGACGATGAAGCTTTCCCCCTTACCATATTGCTTCTCACATAGTAGAACAGTCACATAGTATAATTTTCAAAGCTGAAAGAAGAAGAAACTTATACAGGATCAATTCCATTATCAATCTAAATTCTTAGTATACATTTGATAAACATTTTAAAATCTTCTGTCCACATGAGTTGATCATCATAATGACATACCAATAAAAAAACATACTCAACATTCAATCAACTTATTTTTTTCCTATTATTTTTTGCAAGAATTTATAAAAAATGAGTGTAATTCCTACAAATGTTTAATAATAATAAAAATACAACATCAAATTTGATATTTTGTACAAGCAGCTCATTATGAACAATATGAAAAAGAACATATGACAAAATGAAATGATGAAATAAGCATAAGTAATTTATCTATTTTTCCCAAATAAAACACAAATAAATTGAATTAAAAACAATTAATCATATACCGTAGAAATGTTTACTAGAGAAATGTTAATTTAGTCAAATAAATCATGAAAAAGAAAAATAAAGTGCACTCACGCATTCTAACCTAATCAACTTTAACAAGATTCCCACTATACCTCAAAGAATAACTCAGCCTTGGGTATGATCATAAAGGGGCACTTAATCAAGAAAGTTTTTCATTCTTCAAATCTGGTCTATAACTATTTTCTGACACAAACAACAGTTTAAAGCATTACTATTAACAACATACATACATAATATTACAAATGTATTATAAAAATCTTACCACTAATATATAGACTAGAAAAATAAGCTTAGAATTAATGTGTAACAAGGTAATTTCCATTAATGTTCCCTAAAAAAGAATCATTTATACATGTCACCTTCTCATCATTTCAGATAAATATACAATGAATACTTTAAAAACAACTAGAATCTCACCATATATAATTACTATATAAAATTTTGTAAAAACATTTCAATGCAGCCACATTATTATATCTATTTAATTTATTCATATTTATATCAATAATCAACCTAATCAATCATATCGTGATGTTCTGTATGAAAAAACAACATAAGTGATGCCGATGAAGAAATATTGGCAAGCAGCGAGGGGGTGAAGTAGGGCCACCTGGTCTCCTATAGCCATCCATGAACCCCTTCTTAACATTGAATCTTGGGAAGATAAATAGACCATTCTACGAATGGAACTTCCTAGAAATATTGGAGTCCGTGTGTATTACAGTTCCATCACCATGGTAGATCTCCACATGAAAAACAACACAAATGAACAGCTTGAGAATAATGCATGGTGGGTAATTAATATCTAAGCTAAAATCCAACCATTTTGGGGTAAAACACTATTAATATCCATTTATAGTTAGAAAATACAGACCTTTTATAAACCATGGAAGATCCTTCTATAAATATTTCCTCGAGCACATCAAGATCACAATACTCTTTCTTAGCGTTAGAAGATGATTTCGTGAGTTTTTTACGGAACATAGAATTTTGATGACGCATATCCCAGGTTTCGTTGGCTATAGTAGAGGCGGGAATTTCTTTGCTGGAGGTATTATAACAATCACAATACAAGTCACACAACATCAGGCATTCCAACCAATGTAATGAAACCTAGAAATTTAACACGGATCGAAACCAAACTAGGAAAATCTTGAACAAGTACACCGTCATACTTTCTGTCCGAATATTCTCCTTCAACAGACATTTGAGACATAAATAATTGAACCTCAAACAAAAACCATCTCTATCACATATCCCCGCTAAATTCATTATGAAAAACAGAAGAATAGAAATTCAAAAGTAGGGACTGAACTTACCACCCTTCGTTGATAGGCCAATCCTGCTCTGGGATGGGGGGATCACCTTTAAGACCAAGCCATGACACTAGAGACGTCAACTTCATCCACCCTTAATGACATCCGTCTTTTCGATCTTTCGATCGAAACAGTACGAAACATGGAAATCGAAATCGGTTGAAGTGTAAATCAAAATACCCCAAATCCAAATATATAAAGGGAATATAAAATCTATTCTAGGTTCGATCTAAAATTAAAGGGGAGAAAACATAATGAGATAACACCACAATAAACCTAAACAACACCAAAATCACTCTACGAGACCGACCGCTCATAGCATCATGAGAAAGAAGAACGTATTTCCGAACGTGGTTGAAGAGATAAACGAATAGGGAGTAGGATGCCAGGTGATCCAGGGGTGATGCGAGGTAAGATGGGATGATGGGAAGTAGGTCGGAGCTGGCCGGTGGGACGTGACGCCTGGAAGCGGGATGCGAGGCTGATCATAGAACATGGGATGACGATGCCTTGAGGACGAATAGGGTTTTAGTGGTGTTGATTTTTTTTTTGTAAAAAGTATTTAAATATTTATTGAATAAATATTATTAAAACATATTTAAGTAGTTAATATTTCAAGAAAACTGAATAACAAATAGTGAGAAATATAAAAACATTTAATAGTTCACAAATATTAAAAAATTAAAATCAAATATGCGATGTTTTTAAACACCATGAAATTAAATTTTACATTGATAATAAAAATAATATATACACACACACTTTGTTTCTCTTGATTAGTTATTGATAAAATATATATTTTTTGTTATTTAATTGTTTCTTGAAACATTTTTTTTATAGAAAATGATTTTTTGGTAATAGTGTTATTAATAACAGATTCATGTGTTAATAAAAAATGTTTGTATTAGTATTAAAAAGAAACATCTTCAACTGTTGGTAAATGATATGTGGGTATTGAATTATAAATATCAACAAATATATATGTTGGTAAAAAGAAGTGTTGGTATTAAAAATTAATACTAATAGAACTTAATATCTGTTGGAATTACTCATTTTTACCAACAGATATATTATCTGTCAATAAATTTCTATTGGTATAAGCCATTTTTTGTAGTGAAGGTACCATATATATATATAAAATAAATAAATAAATTATTGTATGGAAATATATGATACATATAATATATTTCTCAATATTATACAAGTGATTGAATTTGAGTAATAAGAAATTACTTAAATGAAAGTGTTTTGAAAGTTCAAACAGTATAGTGGAATCATATTTAAGATTTATAGTGAAGATTCTTTTTGTAGTTTTAAAAATTTTTTCATTATATTATCCTTGTAAGACTCACATGAACTGTTAGAGGACTATGCTTATTTAAAATTGATGGATATAACCTAATTTCTATAAGCCATAATGGATCGATTTCCACTAGATGTTTGTTCATTGATTATTTCCAAACCATGGAAAAGACTATATACTCTTATTGAGTAGCGAAACTTATAAAATCTTGGGTTCTTGTGTGTTTTCTTTTTCTTTTTGGTAGAGTCTATCCTCCCTAATTAGTTTTGAATGTTTTTTATGTGAAAAAAAATTAAAAAATATTTCCATTAATTCAAACCCCTCTAAGTGGTCACCAAAATCCTAAAATTTCATTTCAATTAATATCACAGTGTGTTCCTTCATTGAGTCATATATGTTTTCAATTTGGGGAAGATTTAGGTTTCCATGGATTTTCAAAAACTTAATTAATAGTAATGGGTTTCATGTTTTTGATGGGGAAAACTATCATATCATGATGGATGGAATACTACCCTATCTTTTATCTAGTGGCTATGATATTATTAAAGCACTACTAAAAAACTTGGTTTATCCAGCACAAGGGACTTAACAGTGCTAGCTAAAATCACTATTAAATACCCCTTTATTAATGATATAAAAAGTGTTGTTAAAGTGGGGCATTAACACCTCTGAAAAAATTACTGATAAAGGACACCATTATCAATACTTTTTTCAAAGGGCTCATAAAGCCCCCCTTTATCAGTGGTTCTAAAAAAGCACTAATAAATACCCCCATTTATCAGTGCTAGTACAAAAGTGATGATAGGGGGTATTTTTCAGTGATTTTTTACAAGATCAAATAAAGGGTATATTTAAAAAAAATCATTAAAAATATATATTAATATATTAAAATATAAATATAGTATATATATTTTAAATGTGTTTTAGAATAGGCTAAATAAGCATTTACAAAAAAATAAATTTTATTTAGTGAAAATGGATTATAAAATATTTTTTATTTTTTTATTTAATAATTTGAAAATTATTATATTAATAGTCATTTAATAATAATTTAAAAATAAAAAAATCAAAAAATAAATAAATGATCTAAAATAAGATGAAAACATAATTCAAACTTCAATGGGCCATAAATTTTGATCATAGTGTCCATTTGGGCTCTACTACATATCAAATCAAATCTTATGTTGAGCTCTAAGCCAAGATAGCTAGGGGAACCTGAGTCAGTATTTTTTCAAGGCCAAAAAAATCCCACAAGGCCTCCAAAACCGAGTTTGTTGTCACGATACCCCAATTTTATAACATTTGATGGATTTTTAACCTCATTTAGCGAAGTTATATTTCAATTTTTAACCGAGGAATTAATTTATTCCTAGGGATTACATTCATATTTATATTATGGTTTTGAAATTTTATCATTTTTCACAATACAGTTCTTTTATAATTAAATATATGCATATTTTCAAATATTTACTTACAATAAATCACTTTTATGAATACATATATCAATAATTTTATATGAAAATATATTTTCAATTATATAAAATGAATATTTATTATTCATTCTATTTAAAGTAAAAAATTATTGATTTTTTCCTTATAAAAATGCGACAATATGTATATAAAATTTTTATATATACATATGTGTGTGTCTTAATTAACACACACACACATATAAATTTATATTCTTATATATATACATATATATTTATATTCAATTTAATAAATTAATATTAATATATATCATATTTATATAAATATATTTGTGTGTATATATATATCAAAAATTTCAAAATATATACAAATAAATATAAAAGTTGTCAACTATACAACAAGACATGCATGCCATAGTGGAAAAGAGATTAATTCTCACAAGAGAGGTCCAGGGTTAAAATCCAGGAACACACAATAATCCGAGGTAGCCTTCTAGTGTTAAGGATGTTGGGTGGGGTGATTGATGGTAGATAGGTGGTGAGAAATGATGATAAATGGGGTAGTTAGCGCTGATAAAGATGAGAAGTGTGCAAGAGAAATCAATTTTTAATATATTTTTAAAATATTTTTTAGTATTGTTAATAGACAACCTTTAACAGTGCTAAAAAATTATTGTTAAAAGAACCCTGTTTCAGTGTTAAAAAAGAATTGTTAATTCACTATTTCACATCACTAAAAAAATTGCTGAAAAAGGGTGCCTTTATGAGTTCTTTTTAGCACTATTAAAGGGTACCTTTAACATCGTTTTTTATCACTATTAAACCCCCTTATAAATTTTATGCCAAGGTATCATTCCTATAAGATAGATATCTTGAAGATTTATCTCTGGAAGATCTATATGGTATTCTCATCACATATGAAATGAAAATAGAAAATATGGTTTAGAATAAGTAAATGTTTGATCATGAATTCTCTCTCAAATTTTCTACGATAGGAAAGTCTATGACTATTTTTGAAGAAGAAGTTAGTGAACCTGACACTAAATATATTTCTAGTAAAAAAATTGATTAATTTATGTCATTATTTTCTAGTATGGTAAAAATAGGAACATAGAATTATAATGGTAAGATACCATTGAAGTTATTTAACTATGGATCAATTAGTTATTTCACAACAAATAGTCAATGGTTGAAGAAAGATTAAGATAGTGATAAAAAGGATAATAATTGAAGAAGATACCTGATTATGAAGGCAATAAAATCAAATAACTATTAAAAAGGTGAGGATAATAAGTTATTTATATATAGACAGAGAAATTTTTTTTCTAGATGTGAGATAGATGATTATAGTGAAGTGGAAGCTAAAAATTCTAGATATTATGGTGCTGAGAAGTTGTTTATTGAAAAAGTAAACGATGAGAATTTCACTCGGTATAAAAGTTAAAACTCTAAATAAGATGAAGAGGAAAATCATATAGAGTATATGATTAAAGTGCAATTGAATGAATGTCTTTCAAATATTATTAAAATTTATAAAGATAATAAAAAGATAAAAATAGAATATTTATCAGTCAATAACTAGGAATACAATCTTAAAGAAAAATCAAAGTATTTTAAATAGATCAATGGTATGAATAATTTTCTTTATTAAGAGAGAAATATAAACATAAAACAAAAATTATATATTATTATGAATGATAAATAATTTGAAATTTTGCAATAGAAGTTGGTAAAATATGAACAAGGAATTCCAAAGTTCCAAAACATGATTTTAGAAGTGGATGAAAATTAAAATAAGTTTAAACCTAATAAAGATAAATAAAGATTCCCCTTAGGGGTTAAAAACATGTTTTAAAACATTCAAAAGAAGAATCAAGTTAAGATAACCAGATATGTAGCTAAGGAATGCAATGTGAAAAATTATAAAATTTATAAGGAATCAAATTTTCAAGAAAAAATGATACAATTGAAGACTTTATTAAGGCTGAAAAAAGTCTAAGATAAAGAATAATATTTTAATATTTTACTAAAATTTTGGTTCACAACAACTATCCAAGGTTTATTGTCTGAAAGATGATGGAAAACTTATACACTTTCCTGGAAATCCGGTAGGTTTTGGATAAAAACAAGGTTTCAATTGATATTGATGGCACTATAAAGATTTTGGGCATACAATGAACATTTGATATTTTAATCATCAGTAATATAATGAATCTAGGAAGTATTGGAGGCCATGTTTAAGGGGGATTCAACCCACTCAAAAAATAAATCCTAATAAAATAGTTTAAAAACATAAAATTGATTTCAATATCTAGAAACTATTTGTGAAAGATGTTATTAGACTAGACTAATTTATATAGGATGTACTGTAATGATACCAAGTTAATAAAGATTATATGAAATAAACCAAATATAAATTTTTAGGAAGAGAATGGAAATGATAAGGCCTTAGTTATTGAAACTTATCTCAATAACATAAAAGGATAATCATAGATATTGGATAGTGTGTGTCATTAATACATGACTGAAGATTTGAAATTTTTGAAAAATAAAAAATATTAGAAAGAAGAGATAGTAAATTTTAGAAATAACTAGTCTCTCAAAATCAAAGGCATTGGATCAACTATCATTGGAAGAAAAAAAAATATAAATCTAGAAGTTTTTTATTTTTTTTATTGATCGAAATAGATTTTTTTGAGTGTTTCATTGATTTGTGACGAAGGAAATAAAGTAGTTTTCAATAGAGATCGAATTTTTTGTTAAAATAATTGAATATGGAAAGTTTTTTCAATAGGACAACAAACCAATGGAAATATGTTTTTGGTTAGACACACATAGGGTTCATGTTATCTAAGCATGATTGAACAAAATCAGTTTTGGCACAAAAGACTTGGAAAAATGTTTCAAAGGAATATAAGGGAGATGAAAAGTGAGAAATTCCTCATGATGTTCCTGATATTAAAAAGATGATATTTTCATTATTTGATATTCCATAAATGAAATTTCTCAAATTCAGTACATAAGAGAGTTTAGATACATAAAACTCATCCCTTGGAATTGATTCATTTTGAGATATGTGGTGCCATGAGAAAAAAATCAATAAATAAAGACAAGTAATTTATTTTTTAATTGATGATTTCAATATTATTACATGTATTACGTTTTTGAAACATAAATCAAAGGATCTAAAAATGTTTTTTTTTTTAAATTATGTTTAGAAAAGTAATGTGGATATTCTATCAAGAATGATTGAATTAATATTGGTGTTGAATAAACAAATTAGATGTTTAAATACTACCATGAAAAGCATGGAATTAATCATATACATAGTGAACCATATAAACCATAGTAGAATGTATTTTCTGAAATAAATAACCTAGGTTTGGTTGAGATAGATGAAACTATGGTGATTAAACATGACACTTTTAGATTCTTTTTGAGAAAAGATATTTGTAAAGACCCTGACCCTAGTAGCTAAGAGTCAGTGGTTACTTTATTACATTAGAATAATATATATGTAATCACATCATGAAGGAATTGTTCAATTAATAGTCTTGGTAAACTAGACATGTACTTAAAATTCACATTGAAATTGAATACATAAAATATACAAATTGTTTTATTGGATAAATCCATATTTTCCTTTAGCATATCCATGCATATCAATCATAACAAATTTATTACAATCCTAGGGAAAATAAAACATTGGAAAAGGGTGATCTTAGATTCTCTATAAGTGTATAGATAAAAAAAATAAATATTGAATAAATAATCATAATCAATATGGAAATGTAAATCACTTAAACAAATTCTATTTGAACATATATTTAGTATAATACGATAGAAGTAAATAATGATCAAATAATGCTATATAGTAATCAAATAAGTTTGAAATTTTTTAAGGATATTATAATTAATCGAATAATCATATGAAAATCAATGATTGATATCATAACAAGGTAATGCATACTACTGAACATCATATCCATACTATCAAGGCCTCATGGCAAGGCATATTACATAAATGGGAATGACCTTAGCCAAAAACCAAAGCTTGTTTGTCTCATGAGGCCTAACAATGTATCAAGGGTATATAGTGGGCCCCAACCATCACCTACTAAGTTAAATTCATTATTCATATAAATGGGTTGAACCAAAATCAACATAAACATTATTATTTAAAAAACTAGTATACGAAATGTTAATACCTTCCTCAATCAGTAAAAATTATCATAAAACATTCAGAGTAATATAGATAATGGTTATAATATTTTAGATCCCTATCAAAAATTCCTAAACCATCCTGAAAAATAATAAGGATGGTATTAATATAATATATTCCACAAGGATCAAAATTTAAAAAAATTGTTCATGACGTTGTTGAATATAAATACAATAAAAATAACGATAAAAACTTTATTGAATAAAATATCGTTTTCAATTTAATTTTTTTAAAAGAAAAAGTGAACAAGATATTTTTGAAATAATTCTCTTTTAAAATAAAATATTAAAATTATAAGGTAATATTTAAAAAATTGAGTGTTCATGATGTTAGGACATTACATACATGTTGTGCATGTTAAAACAAAGACTCCTTTCACATTTTCAGCAAAATCCAAATGATCCTTGTTTGGAAAAAACATGGAGATTAATTTTAATTTATTTTTGTAAAAATTAAATCACGGGTAAAAATGTCCTTAATAAATAATTTTTATAATGTGAAAATCATTTTTAAAACATTTTCTAGAAAACATGATTTTGTTAAAAAATGGATTTTTAACCAATGAGGGAAATGAAGTCAGATTTTATTAAAAACCCTTTTTTAATAATTTTAAGTACCCAAGGAAGGAATATGGTAATATTACTTTAAAAATTCAGGAATAATTAGATGATAAAAATATTAAGGGGGTTTATTTTAAAATGATCAAATAATCTCTTTCAATGGGAATTCAAGTATAAATAATCCGACTTAAAATGAGATTGAAACATTAATCTCTTACCACTTTAGAAAATTTTGAATTATAAGCCCCATGAGTGGAATAAAATAAAATGAAAAATTATACACCATGAATATAAACATATTAATGATATAAAATTCTAATAGGGTCTATATATAAACCACACAAATGGGATAATTAGTGAATTTGACATATGTTCCACAGAAGTAAAATTCATATGAGAATCCCTTACTGTAAGGACAATTTCCTTTGCACATGTTTAGAAATACTGTATATGGAATATATTTTTATTATACACATATTATAAACCATATTTATATATCTCATACATTATATGATTTACCTATAGTTTTTATCACCTTTTTATCAACATTTCATAGTTAAAATCACTACTTTGGGGGATAATTGCTTATTTTTTCTTGCATGCCTTAGTTCGGTAATTTTATTCATTTTACTTTGATGATGGTAAATTAAAATCAAAAAAGTTTGAAATGATTTCAATATCATATATATCCATTATATATGTAGTTAGATTTATTTAGGAACATTAGAGAAATAAAATAGCTTACACTATTCACGTAGATAGTAAACCGTATATATACATGAATGCTGTTTCCATTTTTCTCGACAGATTGATTGAAAGGAAAATGAATGTTAATTAAACTTTAAAAAATAATTATTATATTATATATAGAATTTATATAAATCAAATATAACCTTATTACCATCTGTGTAAAATGAAAATGAAAAATATTTCACCACACTTCATGGTGGTGGTAGTCCACACATATGCACAAGCAACATTATTGTTTTTGAATGGATTAGAATGTAATAATTTGGATGTGATATTATATCTATAAAATTATTTTTTAGGTTATAAATATACTATATATTCAGTAACTCTTTCCTTACTTCCTTTCTTATAAAGTGTATGTGAAAAATGAAGCACATCGCTTTGTGAGGTGATAGTCCGCCGTACAGACGAGCGATGTTATTGTATCCCCACAAGGAATGATAAGTAAGATGATTTATTTGATATAGTAATTTAAAAAGTATAAAAATTTATTAAATATCATATATATATGTCAAATACATCATTTTATCCATCCTTGAAATATGGTGATGGAAAAATAATTACATTGGTTCGTGAGGCGGTTGTCCTCCGTGCACATGATTGACAATTTTGTTTTCCATTTTTCGAAGTGGAGATGGATATAGGTTATTAAATTAAAATAATAAAATATAATTTTATATTAAATAATGGTTTCATTATATTATCATAGTTTAATATGATTTGAATTATGTGGAAGAAGAAATAAAACAAATACGCATGTTTTCCAATTTTACATCTTCCTCGAAGAGTTTCTTTAAGTTT
The DNA here is from genome assembly GCA_963277665.1 of Viscum album. Classification (NCBI taxonomy): domain Eukaryota; kingdom Viridiplantae; phylum Streptophyta; class Magnoliopsida; order Santalales; family Viscaceae; genus Viscum; species Viscum album. The sequence goes on along the minus strand of OY728125.1, from coordinate 1,973,239,769 downwards.
ATACATAAAGCCTTCTTAGGTTGTCTTAATAATAAAAATAATTAATATAGGATATAGTGAGATAATTGAGAAAAATATTTGAATTATTCCTTTTAATTCCAAAGGAATTTTTAAGTGTGAAGAGTAGAGAAGAGGGTGTGGCCTTTTATAAGTGGGGGATATGACACACTTGAAATTTTTGAAACAAATTATTTGTATTGATGTTTTTGATGTGAAAAAAGGATAAAAAAATAAATCTTTCTCAAACCAGATATATTATAGAGTCAAAATTTCTCCATAATTTTGGAATTGTAAAATTATATTTTTCATATTTATCTCTTATCTTTTTATTTTAACCCTCGATAAACCAAATTTTACCTGAAGTGTCATAATTAGTTTTTACTGTTTCTACTATTAATTACGGTAAAAATTTAATTTAACCTTAATATATAATAATTATTATTCTAATTCCAAATATTTAATCCATTTTTTAAATTCAACTAAAAAATGTATAAGAATTTAATTTAAAATAAAACTCACAGAGTCGATGAAAAAGCAATTTTCCAAATAAAATTTCTCATAAGCATAACACATTGTAATGTTGAAATTAAACATAAAATTGATCTAAATGAACTAAATTAGTTAAATTTTGACATAATTGATTTAATTTTATTTTTAAATAAATTAAAAAATAATATAATTTTTTAAATAATTTAAATGAAATTTTTGTATTCAATAAAACTAGTATTTTCAATCTCCATTGAAAAATCAATCTTTTCAAAATAAATCTCAAAAATTAACTCTATATTAATTTTGATATTATAATATAAAAAATTAAGTTCATTTTTTTAAAATAAATTTTATAAAACATGTACGAATTAATTTATAAATAAGTTCCCAAAATGCGATGAAATCACTCTTTAGAAAAATATAATTTTTATGAAATATTTATTTTTATTTTAAATGTTTTTATATTTATTTAAAAATAATAGACAACCATTGGATTTATTTTATATATGTTTAAAACATATAATTATATTAATATGTTAAGTGTTATTCATAAATGTTAATTTAACAGCTATATTATCACAATATACTATATTAGAATTCATTTAAACTCTGGGAAGCCTGTTCCGCAAGCCATCAAAAAGATTGAAATTATTTAAAAGTAAGTATATAATAATGTATTGGGGTGTTAAATTCTGTTATAATCTTGGTTTTTCAAGTCATATATGATATTAAATATGATGTTACTCTTTTAAAATCTCAGGGCGTTACATTCTACCCCTTAAATAAATTGTGTCCTCACTTTTTAATCTTGATCTTAGAAATTAAGGGTTTGAAATTTGAAAATACCTTTGTTGGAAAACAAAATTTTATACTGGTTTAATAAAACATACTCTTCATAAGAGATAAAGGGAAGAATAAGAGTCATCTATAATAAAAAATAACTAGGTTTCCAAGTAGAAGAACATTAGTGGGAAGTGAATATATAGACATTGATGAAATGCTTAAATAATAATAAATAGTGATAACGAACATTGATCACATGAAAGTGAATGATCAATGGAAATTTAAGGAACTCAAAACCCTAAATATATGATTTAAAAAAACCATTTAATTCATCAGATATGAAGGCAATATGATCACATTTTTATTTCAAGTTCCTTTTCCTAAAGTGGAAGGATTATTTTACTATCTGAGAATATAAGGAAACATACTTACATGATATATTTATTTTTTATAAGAATAATTCAATCCTTTGGTTATAATTTAATCAATTTCAACTTTATATCTTACTCTAAGAAATAAATATCCAAAATTTATTTTTTATGCCTAATGCACTAAAATTAAATGTTAATTGATCTTAATATCTATAAAAGAGTGAAAAGTATTTCTGTCTGTCTCAAAATATTTTCAGAAATCAATATGGTTAGAAAACATTATCCAATATAATATAATAATCTCTAAACATAAATTGTAACATCATTATATCAACATTTATATTTATCTATCAAATCATTTATGTAAAAATAATGACATATTAACTAGAACATTACATAGGTTATTGGTGGGTTGACACCCTTATCATTTTTTGGTAGTGGGTTCAAGTCCCCTTATAACATCCCAGGCAAATAAATAATATGAAATTTTCATATTTATTAATATTTGTGATTTAAATTATAATGCCCCGACCCTAGTTACCCAATGTCGGTGCATTATTACATAACATTGGCATGATCACAAAAGATCAAGTCTCGAGACCGATTATTTTAGTAGCGTTGGAATCACTAGATACATTCATAAAGTTTACATTACATCATAAAGTGAAACTACAACAACATCTTGTCTCCATAGCCATATCCCCTTATACTATCCCTGCTGGTCATTCATAAAATACTTTCTTCACATCCGGGAAAAAATAAAACATTGAAAGGGGTGAGCTCAGATGCCTAGTAAGGATAACAATATAGCAGAAACTTTCATAAATAAGCATAAACATTTAAGGAAATGTATAACTAAAACAAAAGCCTTTTAAACTTGAACTTCAACATAATATGGAAAAGTTAAAATGAAATAATTCCATTTACTTATTCACATGGATATTCTACTAGTCGAATAATCACATGCAATATCAATAACCACATTCATAATTATGGAATGCATAATGCTAGACTATCATAACCACATAGTCAAGGCCTTGTTCTAAGACTACAAAATAATATTTTGGCAAGGCCATGTGCCAAGACACTAGTTTGTCTCATGAGACCGACCGATTCATCGAGGAGCTAAAGTGGGCTCCACCCGTCACTTATTAAGTCTAATGCATTCCTCATATGAACATGTTTAAACATAACATAAACATTCGTATTAAAACCTGCATACGAAATGTCAATACTTTCTCTATAAAAAATGAATGGTATAAAAATAACACATCCACATTCAAACATATCAAAAAAAATTCAATATAATATGGATGTTTTTTATCATAATAAATCAACTTCAAATAATCTTAAAACCCATGAAAGGATGTTTACATAGATGAAATCAAAAATATTTGAGAGAAATATCTCTCTTTTTAAAATAATTTAGAAGTCACATAATTTTAAAATAAAACATTTACTTTAAAAATATTCTTATAAGCTTTTAAGGGAAGCTTTTATGATTATATAATGGCGGAAAATAGCCGCACCCACCGTATAAGTTAAAAAAAGACATTCTTACCATAATTCTGTCGAAAAGTTTAAAAAGGACCTTGTTTGGAAAACGACGAAAAGATTCATTTATAAACTTCTTATAAAAAGTAAAACAAGGGTATACATGACTTTAACCTATATTCTATAAAATATTAAGAATTATTTGAAATACATTTTTAAGAAACATGGATGTGGATGATAAAGAGTTCCTAATAGATAATTACGTATAAACAACCTTAGATAATGAAGAGATTGTGAAATAAACCCTTACCTTGTACTTTTGATTGGTTGAGGGTAGGATAAAATCTTGTATAATGGTTAAATAATTGTTATTAAATTATACAAGAATCATATACAATAATATGATATCATATATAATCTTTTAACATTGCTTTGTTAATAATATCTTAGTATTATCGTCGTTTCGGGTGTAAACTTACTCGTTTTATTTTATATGTTTTGTTACATAAGCCATGTTTTTTATGAATAGGTTGTATATTATTCATATCCAAAATGGTATAAAGTTATTATACATTACTTTTAATCATCAAATGAGAATTAGTCTTGAATGGATACGACGGGGAATGAATCTCACCGCGTTCGTGGAGAAGGTAGTCCGTACGTACGCACGAGTGACAATATCATTCTTCTGATATTAAAATAACATAAAATTGGATGATATATCATATATAAATAATCATTATAATGTTATATTTATTATTTACATGAGTTACACATCGTTACTATGCCCATCCTAATAATAACATATTGAATAACAATTACACCACGACGTGGAGATGGTAAACCGTACGTGTGCACGTATGGTGACATGTCATTCAAAGGATGGATAAAATATTGAATATGGTTGTACCATATTTATAATAGCATCATATTATATAGAAGACACTGGAGTTATTATTTTATAATGGAAATAAAAAAGAATAAAGAAGTGGAAGAAGAAAGGAACTTGACAGAGGGTGGTGAAAACATTACCTCTTCTTCGGGTTCTTCCTTTTTATTTGATCAAAATGGATCATTAGGTTGTCTTTATGATCAAAATAAGAAATTTAGGTTGAAGTGAGGGAAGTTTAGAGGATATGTTTGCAGTTTTTGGACGAACCAAAAGGCTTTAAAGGTATGAATTTGAGAGAAGGGGGAGTTCCCTTTTATAAGAGGGGTGAGGGGTACCATAGAAAAAACTTAATATATTATTTTATAATAAATTCATATTAGGTTTATAATGAATCCAAAGTGACTTATTTTGAGGATAATATGGGGATGGATCGAAATCCTTTCAACCAATAGATTTTATACAGGTTTGGGTTACTATATTAACCTTATCATTTATATTTAACTCTTAGTTAAATAGTTTGACATTTACCATATCACTTAGTAGTTTTATATTATATGGTTAATAAACTTAATATATACTACCAAGAGACCCCCAAGTGGTCCATTAATGATACACCTATCATTATATAAGTCCTTTGTCCAAACATTATATTTTTAGGAATAATATATGAATTAATAATATAATATTTGTTTTAAATACTCTTTTATGTCAATTTTGACACTATTTAATAATTGATTTTTTGTTAAAGTCTTAACAACTTTATTAATTCGAACCAAATTCATTTAAGAGATAATAACATGTCATATTAATCAATAAAATTAGTGGATGGCATCAATACTTTCAAATTATATTTATTTTAATATTTATAATACTAATTATTTGATTCTTTCATTAATAAGGAAAATACTGCATCATTATTGTGTCAAAAATAAATTTAATTATTAAATGTCTAAAAATTATAAAGAAACACCATTATGTAGAAAATCGTTTTATATTTTTAATTAATATTTATAGTCGAAAATAAAACATATATAACTTTATGTAAAAATTGTTTTTCTAAAATATATATGTTTATGTCATTTTTCTATTAACTTTAACTTAATTAATATAAAGTGTCATTATCACTTACAAGTGGATCCATGGGGTCCCAAAATCAACCCAATGATGAAAATGGTCGGACATGTATAAACCAATAGGGTTAGTACATGTTTTTGGGTAATTTAGTATTATTATAATTTTATTTGTTTACCCTTATTTACTGGATTTACCCTTTAACCACGATAAATAAAATATTTACCGAATTTTTTTTCCAAATGTCTAAAAATAAAATTTACCTATTTACACAATTTGGACCTCCTGATTCTAAATATGGAATCCATTTTTCTAAATTCAAAACACATTAGTGGAAGAAATTAATTTAAAATTAATTCCTGTTGTTAAAAAGCGTGTTTTTAAGAGATAGTAACTATCAAAAGATTGGCATTTGCTTATGTCTAGTTTAAATGTGAAATTAAATTCAATGACCAACATTGGATTAAATGGTAAAAATATAATCTAATTATAATTCAAAATCACTCAAATTTATAATTTATAATTATTAATTATTTTGATTAAAAAAGTTGTTTTTAATTAAAATTTAGTAATTTTCACTATTCATCAAAATATGAAAGTTATCAGAAAAGTACCAAAAATTCACCCTAAGCTAATTTTGATATTACAAATCCAAAAATGAAGTCAATTTTGAAGGATAAAATTTATAAAATTTCAAAAAGTGGGTATTACTATTCATAACGGCTAGTTTGATTGGTTATGGTGTGTTATAACTCGAAGTTGCTTACAACACATGCTACTGTAATATTCAAAGAGAAGCGTACCATGGAAGCATGGGGTGTTACATTCTACCATCCTTCAAATAATTTTGTCCTAGAAATTTCTAGAATACTACCACATGAAAATACTCGGGTGGTTCTTCATCATAAGTTCCTCGGGTTCCCACGTTGCCTCTTCCATCTTATGGTTTCTCCATAGAACTTTTACCAGAAGAGTCGTTCGGTTTCTCAGTACTTGTTCTCTTGTATCAAGAATCTTGAAAGGCTCTTCGCAATAAGACAGATCGAGTTCGAGTTCTAATTCCTCATAGGTGAGTACCTGCATTGGGTCAGGCATGTATTTTCTCAATAGTGATACGTGGAACACATCGTGAACATTAGAGAGACTTGGATGCATTGCCAAATGGTAAGCTACAACCCCAATTCGTTCTAGAATTTCGAATGGTCCGATGTACCTGGGATTCAATTTTTCCTTCTTACTGAAACATATAACACCCTTCCATGGAGATACCTTCAAGAAAACATGATATCCTACCTGAAATTCGAAATCCTTCCTTCGGTTGTCAACATAGCTCTTCTACTTACTTTGAGAAGCTTTGATATGGTTTTGGATTACCTTCACGTTTTCCATCGTTTCCTTCACCAGTTCTGGGTCTACGAGTTTTCTTTCACCAACATCATCCCAACAGGTTGGTGTGTGACATCTCTTTCTGTATAACGCTTCATATGGTGTCATCTGAATACTTGAATGGAAGCTATTGTTATAGGAAAATCCTACCAGAGGTAAATATTGATCCCACATACCTTGGAAGTCAAGTGATAAATATCTCAAAATGTCTTCTAAGGTTTGAATAGTCCGTTTTGATTGTCCATCAGTTTGGGGGTGGTAAGCAGTGCTCAAACGAAGTTTAGTATCCAGGGATTTCTGAAGACTTTTCCAGAATCTTGAAGTAAAATAAGGATTACAATCAGAAACAATCTATAGGGGTACTCCATGAAGTCTAAAAACTTCATTAATATATAGTATTGCTAGACGTTCAAGTGGTAGATCCTCTCTTATAGAAAGAAAATGTACTGACTTGGTAAGACGATAAACAATAACCCATATTGCATCGTTCCTTCTAGGAGTCTTTGGTAGCCCCATGACAAAGTCCATTGTAATATTATCCCATTTCCACTCCGGTATGGGAAGAGGTTGCATGACTCCTCTAGGTTGTTGCCTTCTCGCTTTCACTTGTTGACAAACCATACATCTTGACACAAAATCAGAAATATCCCTCTTCATGTTGTCCCACAAAAAATGTTCCTTCAAATCTCTATACATTTTGGTGATCCCAGGGTGTATAGATAAATTGGAGCTATGAGCATCATCTAACAATTCCATTTTTAGATCAGGTATATCAGGAACACAAAGTCTCTTCCCAAATTTCGAAATTTCTTCTTCATACACAATGTTTCTCAATCTCCCATCATTCACATCTTTAATCTTCTTTTGAAACTCTTCATCACTGGTATGAGAACTCATTATCCTTTCTAGTAAAGATGGTTTAGAAACCATTTGAAAAAGTGTCGTTGTTTCACCTTCCGTGGTAATTCCCATATCCATCTTCACTAGATCCATGAAAATAGGATCCCTTTCAATTCTCACCATGTTTAGAACTCCGTGATCTTTTCTGCTCAAAGAATCTGCGACGTTATTTGCCTTCCCCAGGTGGTAGTGTATCGTGCAATCATAATCCTTGAGTAGTTCAAGCCATCACATTTGCCTCATGTTGAGTTCTTTCTGTGAGAAAATGTACTTCAAACTCTTGTGATCAGTATAAATCTCACATTTTTTACCATAGAGATAATGTCTCCATATCATCAAAGAAAAAATTATAGTTGCTAACTCAAGATCATGAGTAGGATAGTTTTTCTCATGAATTTTCAGTTGTCGTGATGCATAGGCAATAACCCTATCATTCTGCATTAGGACACAACCAAGTCCTTTCTTTGAAGAATCACTATAAATAAAAAACCCATCATTCCCTGATGGTAGAGTCAATATAAGAGCATTGAATAGTCTTCTCTTAAGTTCTTAAAAACATTCTTCACACTCTTTTGTACAAACAAATTTAACCCCTTTATGTGTGAGCTTAGTTAATGGGTTAGCGAATCGGGCAAAGTTCTGGACGAAACACCGATAATAACCTGCTAAGCCAATAAAACTGTGTACCTCGGTTATAATCGTTGGTGCTGGCCACTCTTGGATTGCTCTTGTCTTATAGGGATCAATAGAGATTCCATCCTTAGAGACAATATGGACAAGAAAAGAGATCTCCTGAAGCCAGAATTCACACTTGCTAAACTTCCCATATAATTCATGTCTTATAAGAGTCTTCAGGATAATGCGCAAGTGATTTTCATGATCTTAGTAGCTTTTAGAGTATAAAAAGATATCATCAATAAATACCACCGCAAAATCAACGAGATATTCCTTGAAAACTCAATTCATTAGATCCATGAATACAGAGGGTGCATTAGTCCATCCAAAAGGCATTACTGTAAACTCGTAATGCCTGTACCTGGTTTGAAATGCTATCTTCGGAATGTATTCCTTCTTCATACACAACTGATGGTGTCCAGATCGAAGGTGAATCTTTGAAAATTATTGAGCTCCATGAAATTGGTCGAATAAATTATCAATGCGAGGTAGGGGATACTTATTCTTTATTATTATAGCATTGATCTCCCTGTAGTCGATACATAACCTCATATATCCATATTTCTTTTTAACAAAAAGGACAGGGGATCCCCATGGAGAAACACTAGGGCAAATAAATACCTTATTACTCAATTACTCTAGTTTTTTCTATAGTTCATCTAATTCCACAGTGGCCATTCTTTAAGGGGTCTTCGATATAGGCCTTGAACCAGTAATTAAATCAATGGAAAACTCAATTTCTCATTCTGGAGGATGTCTAGGTAAATCTTCTGGAAACACATCAACATATTCTCTCACAATAGGTACATCCTCTATTAGAACATTCCTTTCCTCACCCAGAGTCATTTCATTCTCTTCCTCCCCAATAATTGAATTTAGTTGAGCTACTGGGGGTGGATCTAGGTAAGAATTAGATGGTGACGATTCCGCTCTAAAGATAAGGTGTTCCTTATCATCATCATCAAAAATAGTAACCTCCTTCTTCTTATAATAAATTTTTGCCTCTTGGTATGAAAGCCAATCCATACCGAGGATTATATCAAATTCAATCATAGGTATGATGATGAGATCTGCAGATAAAGAACATTTATGTGGTCTAATGGGTACTGATTCAAAAAACTTTGTTGCAATGATACTTCCCTTAGGAGTTTTGACTGAAAAATCCCTTGTTAAATCAAATTGGAAATATCTAATTTTCTTATCAAACTGGGATGATATGAAACAATGTGATGATCCATAATCAAATAATGCATTTGTTAAACTTGAGGAAACCATTTAATTACCTGCCATTACGTCTTTCGGAGCTTCTACCTCAGCAGTAGTGATAATATAAGCTTGTCCCTGATCCCTTGGCCTCTTCTGAGGTATGTTCCCTAGACTCTTAGGAAATTCATTTGCATAATATCCCATTTCCATGCAGTTGTACCATTGAATATTAGTAGCTTCTTTCTTCCCCTTACAATCATGAGCTTGGTGGCCTTTTTCACCACACTTGTAATAGACTCCCAATCCCTTCAAGCAAGTACCGGGGTGTTTCTTCCCACATTTACTAAGGTATGGATATTCAAATTTTCCTTTCTTCCCCTTATTTCCATTTCTAGAGTGATCAACAGATCTCTTCTTCTCTTCCTTTTCTTTAAAGTCATAAGACTTAGAGAATTCTTTTTCTGTCTTGATAGCACATGAGACAATATCTTTGTACAATGAGAAGGTTTGTGAGAGTAATGCTCGATGGAGAAATGGTTTTAACCCATAAAAGAAATGATTAATCTTACTTCTTAGGTTATGTATATAATATGCAACATACCTCTGTAACTTGTAAAGTTAGCCTCATACTTTGCGACATTTTCATCCTCCTTCTGTCTCACACTCAGAAATTGCCTTTCCATATCTTCTCAATGGTTATGAGGAAATTATTTTTCTAAAAAAAACTCTTTGAAATCTCTCTATTCCATATATGATACTTCATCATCTTCCTTCGTGTTTTGAATTAGTGGCCACCATTGATCAGCATCTCTAGTGAGGCGGTAAACTTCCATGATAACATTTTCCCTTTCACTACTTCCCAAGGCATGGAATATTTTCTATAAAGAATTTATCCATTTCTCAGCTACTAGTGGATTTTTACTCCCATCAAATGTTTGTATTTTTTTCCTCATGAAGCGATCTAACATTGATCCTCCATGCTGTGGATCTGAGTGCTCCATACGGTTAAGGTTATTATTCATAACCTGAGTGAGTTGTCCTAGTATGATGATTAGATGATCAGCACCAGTTGCATAAACTGCTCCACTATAATTATCTTGAGCAGGAGGGAAATATCTATATGGAGTGCGTACATTGATACAGTTTCAATTTATTCCACTAGGCACCATTTCTAAACAATAGAATACACTATATTAGTTTATGAATCGAAATACAAAAATCCAAACTTGTAAAACACTTTACATAAATTGAACAGTTTATATATATAATCCATAATCATAAAAATGTTTTATTTGAGTAATTATATACTCATAAACCCTTCATAATGGTTTGTAAAGAAAATGAGAATTATCCTAAGCATATCCCCTCAGAGTTTCATAACCAAGAGTGCAGTAAGGCCCGTTGTCGTGCACCAGTTCTCGTTCGAGTCTAGCTCAAAGAGGTGTTTTTGGGTTTTACCCCTAGGTACATATTTTCCAGAGCCGCCTCTATATGCTCGTATCTAGACAGGGATGTATTGCTCAGAAAACCCACAAAATCTCTACAATTCCAAAATTCAAGGAAGTTCTTTTATACTAATCCTCCAAGTCAATCTTAGGTCTATGTGCTCTAATCAGAGTTTATCTAAATCTCACTTCCAAGGTTTGTACTAAACTTCCTCTGATACAAACTGTAACACCCCAAACCCAGTTACCCAGAGTCGGTGAATTATTACATAACATTGGCATGATCACAAAAGATCAAGTCTCGAAAGACCAATTAGTTTAATAGCCTTGGAATCACTAGATAGAATCATAAAGTTTAAATTACATCATAAAGTGAAAACTACAACAAAATCTTGTCCCCCTAGTCATATCCCCTTATATTATCCTTGCAGTTCATTCATAAAATATATCTTCACATACTGTGAAAAATAAACATTGAAAGGGGTGAGCTCATAAGTTCAGTAAGGATAACAGATATAGCGTAAACTTTCATAAATAAGCATAAACATTTAAGACAATGTATAACTAAAACAAAAGACTTCTAAACTTGAACTTCTGAATAATATATCAAATATAAAAATAAATATTGCTATTTACTTATTCACATAGATATTATACTAGTCGAATAATCAAATTCAATATCAATAACAACTTTCATAATGATGGAATGCATAATGCCAGACTATCATAACCACATAGTCCAGGCCTTGTGCCAAGACTACAAAATAAGATTTTGTCAAGGCCTTGTGCCAAGACACTAGTTTGTCTCATGTGACCTACCGATGCATCGAGGAGCTATAGCGGGCTCCACCCGTCACTTATTAAGTCGAATGCATTCCTCATATGAACAGGTTTAAACATAACATAAACATTCGTATTAAAACTAGCATACGAAATGTCAATACTTTCTCCATAAACAATGAATGGTATAAAAATAACACATCCACAGTCAAAAATATCACAAAATATTCAATACAATGTGGAAGTTTTGTATCATAATAAATCAACTTCAAATAAGCTTAAAACCCATCAAAGGATGTTGACATAGATGAAGTCAAAACTGTTTGAGAGAAATATCTATTTTTTAAATAATTTAAAAGTCACATAATTATAAAATAAATCATTTAATTTCAAAATATTATTATAATATTTTAGGGGAAGCTTTGACAATTTTATAACTTCGTAAAATAGTCATACCCGCCGTATAAGTTAAAAAAAGACATTCTTACCTTAATTCTGTCGAAAAGTTTAAAAAAGACCTTGTTTGGAAAACGACAGAAAGATTCTTTTTAAACTTCTCATAAAAATTCAAACAAGGGTATAAATGACTTTAACCTATATTTTGTAAAATATTAGGAATGATTTGAAATAAATTTTTAAGAAACGTGGATGGGGATGATAAAGAGGTCCCAGTAGATAATTACGTATAAACAACCTCGAATAATAAAGAGATTGTGAAATAAACCCTTACCTTGTACTTTTACTTGGTTGAGGGTAGGTTAAACTCATGTATAATGGTGAAATAATTGTTATTAAATTATACTATAATAATATACATTAATATGATATCATATATGATCTATTAACATTGATTTGTTAATAATATTTTAGTATTATCGTCGTTTCGGGTGTTAACTTACTCGTTTTCTTTTATATGTTTTGTTACATAAGTCATGTTTGTTATGGATGTGTTGTATCTTATTAATATCCAGAATTATATAAAGTTCTTAAACATTAATTTTAATCATCAAATCAGAACTAATCTTGAATGGATATGATGGGGAATGCATCTCATCGCGTTCGTGGAGACGGTAGTCCGTACGTTCGCACGAGCGACAATATCATTCTTTTGATATTAAAATAATATATAATTAGATGGTATATCATATATACAGAATCATTATCATGTTATATTTATTATTTACATGAATTAAACAACATTATTATACCCATCCAAATAACAATATATTGAATAACAATTACACCATGACATGGAGACGGTAAGCCGTATGTACTCACGTGTGGTGAAATGTCATTCAAAGGATGGATAGAATACTGAATATGGTTGTACAATATTTATAATTACATCACAGTATATAGAAGATACTGGATTTATTATTTTATTATGGAAAAAACCAAGAAAGAAGAAGTGGAAGAAGAAAGGAACTTGAAAGAGGGTGGTGAAAACATTACCTCTTCTTCGGGTTCTTCCTTTTGATTTGGTAAAAAGGGCTCCTTAGGTTGGCTTTCAGATCAAACTAAGGCCTCTAGGTTAAATTTAGGGAAGTTTAGAGGATATTTGGGCATGGGTTGGCTGAACCAAAAGTCTTTGAAGGTTTGAATTTGAGAGAAGGGGGAGTGCCGTTTTATAAGAGGGGTGAGGGGCACCTTAGGAAAAACTTAAAATATTATTTTATAATAAATTCATATTCGGTTATAATGACTCCAAAGTGACTTATTTCTAGGCTAATGTGTGTATGGGTCGAAATCTTATCAACCAATAGATTTTAGACAGGTTTGTGTCACTATATTAACCTTATCATTTATATTTAACTCTTAGTTAAATAGTTTGACATTTACCATGTCACTTTGTATTTTTATATTGTATAGTTAATAAATGTACTATATACTTCCAAGAGACCCCCAAGTTGTCCATTAATGATACAAATATCATTATATAAGTCATTTGGTCGAACTATATATTTTTAGGAATAGAATATGAATTAATAAAATAATATTTTTTTTAAAAACTCTTTTATGTCAATTTTGACACTATTTAATAATTGATTTTTGTTAAAGTCTTAAAAACATTATTAATTCGAACCAAATTCATTTAAGAAATCCTAAAATGTCATATTAATCAATAAACTTATTGGATGGAATCAGAACTTTCAAATTATATTTATTTTAATATTTATAATAATAATTATTTGATTCTTTCATTAATAATGAAAATATTGCATCATTATTGTGTCATAAATAAATTTAACTATTAAATGTCTAAAAATTATAAATAAAATACCATTTTGTATGAAATATTTTTATATATATAATTAATATTTATAATCTAATATATAACAAATATAACCCTATGTAAATATTGTTTTTCTAAAAGATATATGCTTATGTCATTTTTGTATTTACTTTAACTTAATTAATATAAAGTGTCATTATCACTTACAAGTGGATCCATGGGGTCCCAGAATCGACCCAAAGATGCCCATGGTCAAAAAATTATCAGCCAATATGGTTTGGACACGTTTTATGGTAATTTATTATTATTATAATATTATTATTTTACCCTTATTTACCGGATTTACCGTTTAACCTCGGTAAATAAAATATTTACCGAAGCAATTATTCAAAATGTATAAAAATAAAAGTTACCTATTTACAAAATTTGGACCTCCTGATTATAAATATGGAATACAATTTTCTAAATTCAAAACACAGAAGTGGAAGAAATTAATTTAAAATTAATTCCCGTTGTTAAAACAAAAAGCGTGTTTTTAAGAGATAATAACTATCAAAAGATTGGCACTTGCTTATGTCCAGTTTAAATGTGAAATTTTGTTCAATGACCAAAATTGGATTAAATAGTAAAAATATAATCTAATTATACTTTAAAATCACTCAAATTCATAATTTATCAATATTAATAATTTTTATTAAAAAAGTTGTTTTTAATTAAAATTTAGTAATTTTCACTATTCATCAAAATATGAAAGTTATCAGAAAAGTACCAAAAATTCACCCTAATAAAATTTATATATTCCAAATCCAATAATAAATTCCATTTTGAAGGATAGAATTTATAAAATTTCAAAAAGTGGGTATTACTATTCATAACGGCTAGTTTGATTGGTTGTGGTGTGTTAGAACTCAAAGTTCGTACAACACACGCTACTGTATTATTAAAAGAGAAGCATACCATGGAAGCTTAGGGTGTTACATAAATATTAATTTTATTTTAAAAGAGATTCTATGTTCGATAGGCTACCCGATATGCAACAATGAGTTTCTTTGAAATCTTGCGTTGCACACAACGTTGGGGCATACTAAATAATAATAATATAATATTAATTTAAATGGTAGTTAATGCCTAGCCATTGTAATAATGTGAAAGAAAAAAATTAACTACAATAATATTATATATGTTTGTTAAATGTTTTTATAGTTATCTAATAAAATTTAGAAGCTTAAAATGTGAATAAATCTAATTTTAAGCATAAATACTCTAATATTCTTTAAAAGGTTTATTTACTGTCCTTTGATGGAGAAACCTCTTTAAATATAGTTTGGTCACTTTTATATGTTATATTTCACAAAATAAAATCCTTATTTATAATTGGGACATCAAAATTTACTTTGGGTAAATCTGTGGTATTTTTCTGATAAAATTCGTTTTTAATGAATAGTGAAAAATACTGTATTTTAATTCCAAACTACCTTTTAATATAACTTATTTATATGGTTAGATTATCATTTTAATTGGTTTTAAAGTGTAATTAGATTATATTTTAACAATTTAATCTAATTTTGTTAATTGGAAGTAATTTCAATTTGAAATTTGACATAAACAAGTGTCAATATTTTGATAGTTATTATTTCTTAAAAACACGCTTTTAGGTTTGACAATGGGAATTTATTTTAAATTAATTAATAAAACTTATAGGTTTTTAATTTGGTAAAATATACATATTTTTTGAATTCTTAATATCTAATATATCTTAAGATTAATTTTTGTTATTTTTTTGAAAAACTTCATTTTTTGATGAATAGTGAAAACACAAAGTAGTTGTTAAAAAACCGAATTCTTCATTTAAATTAAATTTTATCACTTATGTGAATTTAATTTTGAAAATATGACATACATAATTTTTATTAGTAAATAAAATGTGGTTTAATAAGATGAAAATTATTTTTGGTGAATAATAACTTTTGACATTTATTTACCGCGGTTAAAAGTAAGTAGGGTATATCAAGGTAAGAATAATATTATAATAATATAAAATTACCATAACATGTGTCCTAATCCTTTTGAATGATACATGTCTTACCACGGGCATCATTAGGACTAATTTGGGACCCCATGGATCCACTTAAGAGTGATAATGACACTTTATATTAATTAGTTCAAAGTAAAGACCGAAATGACTTAAACATATATCTTTTAGTAAATCAAATTTTACATGGATTTATATAAGTTATCTATTAGACTATAAATATTAATTTAAAATATAAATAGATTTCTTACATTATGAAATTTTTTATATAATTTTTAGACATCAAATAAACAAAATTATTTATGACACAATAATGATATAGTGTTTACTTCATTAATGAATGATTTAAATAAATAAGATTATAAAAATTAAAACAATATCCAAAACCTATAAAATTATTAATGGATGATTTTATTTCGAACATTTGTCATCTAATATTCAACTTTAATGAGTTTTGGACATTTGGGAACTGAGAACCATTATATAATAAAATAATATTTTCAAGCATTCTTAAAGTGCCTCTGCTCGCCCTTATAAAAACCCATCACCTCCAACCCATTACTCACACCTCTCAATCCCCTTTTCTCATCCATACTCTTCATAAATAATATTCCTACGTCTCTATATTACTCCTAGATTCCTTAAATTTGGTATAAGGAACTTCAAGAAATATTTTTGGTTCAAACCAAAGGGAGTTACACAATTTAATGGTATCATCTTCTCTGAAGTTCTTTTCTTTTATTTCACTTCTCCAACCCCATAAACTCTTTTTATTCATTTATTTTATTACAAAACAAGTATACTAAATATACTAGGTTGTTTTTATGAGAATTATTCTAACTACACTTACACACACCTCCATCTAATGGGTAAAGAACATATTGTTTCTCTCAACGGCAAACTACTCCCTCACGAAATGATGATTGTTCAATCTTATCCTACCACCACTTATGATGACCATTATTAATTAACTTTTTCTATATATGACATATATTATATTTATGATTTTATTATTATTATGTATTTTTCATTTATAGAATAGCTTTATCGTTTCCATAATTAGAAAATATGATAATTTCATTTGAGAAAGTGCGAACAACCACCCCTTCAAAGTGATATGATTTGTTCATACCATATATGGGACATATAAATTATGGAGTTAATTAAATTATATATGATATTAACTAGAATGATAATATACCTATGTGTCATTATGTTTTCATTATATACAAAATAGAAATGAAAGTTGCATTCACGCCTACGTATGACTTACCGTCTCTATGAATGGTGCATTTCATTTCTTATCTCAAATTGTTATATACTATTATAAAAACACACAAACACACACAAAAACAAACCCACATATATATATATATATGATATATATTATATCTAAATCATAAATATCATTTTGGATATAATGAAATTTTGACCACATTGACAATTTATAATTTTAACAAGTTCATTTTTAACTCAAGTTCCGAACATCGATAAAATGTATGATATGAACTCAAATAATTAACTAATTGTTATAGCAAGGTAATAAGGGATATAAAAGGAATAATATACTTTAAAAAGGTTCTTATGAAATAATAATTTAACTTATATTTATTATTCATCAAATTAAAGAACGAACGGGTCAAGTCGGACACGAGGTAAGGGACTTCGTCTCAATTTCCTTTTATTGATGCATATTTTAATTTATACAGGACTTTATTTTATACTATGTATAAACCCCTTTTACATTTAATTTCATTCCAAGGGAATCTTTTTTTTTCTATGAATAATTTTACTAAATGAAAAAAGCAATGTTTTTAACATTTTCGGTGACAATGACCTCTCTACCACTATAATCGTTATTTGGCATCCTCTATAAAGCTTAATGTTTTTAAAAGGAAATGAAATACCTTATTCCGTTTTTGGGTGTTTTGGTATTGAAAATTATTTTTTAAATGGATTGATTATTTCAATATCTTGAAATGATTTGTTGTGATTTCAAATTAAATGTTATTAGAGAAATGTTTATATTTTCAATATTTTATGTGTTATGATTTTATAATGGTACTTGGACATTTGACAGGTGGTTACACGATAAACCAAATGACGGGTGGTTCCATGATAAACTAGGACAGTTGGTTATGTTATAACCTCCAATGAATTGGGTTTGGATGTCGGATATATGGCAATTCCATTTAGTGATTTGTTTGGAAGTCGACCGTATGGTTATTCCATTTAAGTATATTTATGTCCCAAGTCACCTTTATATATTATGTGTTGTTTATAGGGGTTTTATGGTAATCTGTTGGTTACAAATGGGTAATCAGTGTTATTTTATTCAGTGAAGAGTATTTAGTTCTTCATAAAGGTGAAAGTTACTACTTTTGATAAGGTTTTCATGGTTTACTTTTTGTTTTGAGAAAAAACTAGCAGATTTCCTTCTTTGTGTATCCCTTACTGATCTTTTTATACTCATCCCAAGTTTTTGAAATGTTTTTCATAGGACATAAAGTGGAATATAGGTTAATTATGGGATCAAGAAAAAGTCATGCTATCTAAAACATAGAACTAGACATGACTCTTTTTTTCAAATAGTTTTTATTTTATGAAAAAATGGATACTGAGTAGAAGTGTCTACATGTAATATTCAAGTTGTTATGTTTATGTTTTATCCTAATCCTCTAAAGCCCTAAACCTGAAAAGATCCTTAATGTGAATTATTAACTTAATTTAATATTATGTAATGTTTATGGTCGGAGCCATATAGTTGGTATCATAGGTTGGTTCAGAAAACTTTAGTTGTAAAAATATTGTTAAATTAATGTACATAAAAATAATTTATGGTAATATTGAAATGGTATAGAGTTTATAGATTACCATGTTTCTTCACTTAAGATATTTCCACGTTCAGAATGGTTTTTTGTAGAGGAAATAGAGTAGCTTTTCTGGGAAGGCATACAGAGGGAAATGACCTTCCAAACCAGCATCCTGAGATGGTCAAAATCAGAAATGAACAATTTTTTGTAGTGATGTATTAATTGACTCTGGTGATAAATGGTGGATTTTTTATTGATTATATTTTGGTTTATTTAAAAAGTAAATAGGAACACAAAATTCATTTAAGTGTAGTCTTGAAAACCTTAAAAGAAAAGAAACTGTTTGGTAAATTCTATAAGTGTGAGTTTTGGTTACAACAAATTTCATTCCTTGGTCACATTTTTTCAAATAATGGTATAACAGTTGATTTTATTAATAAAAAAGTTATTGAAGAAAGGCCAAGACCCACATATATAACTGATTTCCGTAGTTTTCTTGGTTTTGCAGGTTATTACTGGAGGTTTGTTGAAAAGTTTTCATGGTTATCTAGTCCAATGACTAAGTTAAATTAAAAGGGTGTATTGTTCATCTGGAAAAAAGAATGTGATGATTTTTTTTAGGAATCGAAAAGAATATTGGTGAGTGATCCTGTTATGGAATTAACTTCTTGAAATGGTGAGTTTGTTATCTACAATGATGATTCGTTTAAAGGACTTGGCTATGTTCTTTTGCAGAATGATCAGGTAATTACTTATGCTTCACGTCAGTTGAAACCTCATGAGTTAAATTACCCTACACATTATTTGTAATTAGATGTTGTGGTTTTTGCTTTAAAAATTTGGAGGCATCATCTGTATGGAGTAAAATATGAAATATATACTGACCACAAAAGTTTGAAGAATATATTCACCCAGATGGAATTAAACACGAGACATAGGATATGATTAGAATTATTCAAGGATTATGATTACATGATCCATTACCATTTTGGAAAGGAAAATAAAGTACCTGATGCTTTGAGTCGAAAAAGTAATGCTACATTAACCATACTACGTTTGGAATGAGATACTTTGGTTTTTGATTTGATAATATTTGGAATAGATGTTGTGGGTGCACAAGATTCCTCTATTTTGTTTTTAGGTGTATGTGAAATCATCCAAGCAGATAGAATAAAGCAAGCATAGAAAGAAGACAGTGAGTTGAGGAAAAAGGTAGAGTTGGTTCAGAAGGGTAAATTGCCTGAATTTTATATTGATAATGATTGTATTTTGAGATTTGGAATGAGACTATGCATGCATTTTGATTCACAATTGAATAATGTTTTTCTATTTGAAGCTAATAGTTCTCCATTTTCAGTTCATCCTTACAGTATTAAGATGTACATAGTTCTTCAATTTTATTACTAGTGGGATGGGGTGAAAAGAGATATTGCTGACTTTATTGTGATGTGTTTGACTTTTCAACAGGTTAAAGTAGAGTGCCAATTACTTAAAGGGATACTTCATTATTTACTGGTTCCAGAGTAGAAATGAGAAAAAATATCCATGGACTTCATTGTGAGATTATTGAGTATGTCTCGAGGTAACAATGCAATCTGGGTTATTGTTGTTTGATTGACTAAATCTGCTCTTTTCCCTCCTATTCGAGATACTTCATTTCTAGATCAACTTTCTCGGTTGTATGTTAAAGAGATAGTAAGGTTGCATGGAGTTCCCCTCTCTATTGTATCTGATCGTGATCCTAGGTTCACTTCTAAATTTTGGAAAGGCTTTCAGAAGTCGTTGGGTACTAAATTAGATTTTAGTATAGATTTTCATCCTCAATAAGATAAGATGTCAAAATGAACAATTTAAACCTTGGAGGATATGTTACATGCTTGTTCACTGGATTACCAGGGAAGTTAGGACCAACAACTTCTTTGATTGAATTTTTTTATAATAACAGTTTTCATTCCTATATACATATGGCACCATTTGAGGAATTATATGGGAAGCGATGTCGAACTCCAACTTTTTTGGATGAAGTAGGTGAAAGGAAACTGATGGAGCCCGAATTGGTAGAAGAGATGGCAGAAAAAGTTCAATTGATTCATAAGAACATGAGAACAGCTCAGAGCAGGCAGAAAAGTTATGCGGATAACCAGAGGAAGGATCTTTATTTTGAGGTATGTGATCATGTCTTTCTCAAAGTTTCTCCACAGAAAAGTGTGATGCATTTTGGGAAGAAGGGAAAGTTGAGTCAGAGGTTCATTGGACCTTATGAAATCCTAGAGAAAGTTGGATCAGTTTCTAATAGATTAGATTTACCTCCAAGTTTATCCTAGGTACACAATTATTTCCATGATTAAATGTTAAGAAAGTATATGCCAGATCTATCTCAGGTTTTGAGTCTAGAGGTAGTTCAGTTGGAAGAGAATCTCTCTTATGAGGAACATCCAGTCCAAGTTTTTGAAAATAGAGAGAAAGTGTTGCAGAATAAGGTAATTTATCTTGTAATGGTTTTGGAAAAATCTATATGGTTGAAGATGAAACATGGGAATCTGAATATTCTATGAGGGATACATAACCACATTTATTTTATATGTGACTAAAATTTCCAGGATGCAACTTCCAAAAGGGGGGAAGGATGTAACATCCCAGGTAAATAACAAATATGAAATTATCATATTTATTAATATTTTTGATTGAAATATTAATTGTAATTTAAAAGGGATTTTATGTTCGATAGCGTAAACGATACGCAACAACAGGTTTCTTTGAAATCTTAAGTTGCAAACAACGTTGGGTCATACTGAAAAATAATAATATAATATTTTTTCAAATGGAAGTTAACGCCTTTCCATTATAATAGAAGGAATAAACAAAACTAACTAAAATATAATTATATATGTTTGTTAAATGTTTTTACATTTATCCAATAAAATTTAGAGGCTTAAAATGTGAATAAATCTAATTTTAAGCATAAATACTCTAATATTCTTTAAAAGGTCGATTTACCACCTTTTGATGGTGAACTCTCTTTAAATCTAATTTTGGTCACTTTTATATGTTCTATTTGAAAAAAATAAAATATTCTTTCAGAATTGAAACATCAAAATTTAATTTAGGTAAAGTTTTGGAATTTTTCTGATAAAATTCATTTTTCAATGAATAGTGAAAAATACTGTATTTAAATTCAAAACTGACTTTTAATCTAATTTATTTATATGGTTAGATTATCATTTTAATTTGTTTTAAAGTTTAATTTAGATTAAATTTTTACCATTTAATCAAATGTTGGTAATTTTAAGTAGTTTCATTTTGAAATTGGACATAAACAAGTGTCAATATTTTGATAGTTATTATTTTTTAAAATCACATTTTTTGTTTTGAAAACGGGAATTAATTTTAAATTAATTAATGAAACTTCTATGTTTTTAATTTGGTAAAATGTACATATTTTTTGAATTCTGAATATCAAATATTTCTTAGGCTGATTTGTTTGGTATTTTTCTAAAAAACATCAATTTTTGATGAATAGTAAAAATACTGAGTAGTACTTAAGAAACCGAAATCTTCATTTAAATTAAATTTTACCACTTCTGTGAATTGATTTTCAAACATCTGACACACATGATTGTACTTAGTAAGTAAAATGTGGTTCAATAAGATGAAAATAATTTTTGGCGAATAGTAACTTTTGACTTTTATTTACGACAGTTAAAGGTAAATAGAGTAATTCAAGGGTAAAATAATATTATAATAATATAAAAATATCCTAAAATGTGTCCTAATACTATCGAATGATACATGTCTTACCATGTGCATCCTTTCGTCGATTTTGGGACCCCATAGAGCCACTTAAGAGTGATAATGACACTTTATGTTAATTAATTCAAAGTAATGACAAAAATGACTTAAACATTTATCTTTTAGTAAATCAATTTTTACATGGGGTAATATAAGTTATATATTCGACTATAAATATTCATTTGAAAGCTAAAATTATTTCCTACATCATGTTATTTTTTTATAATTTTTATACATCAAAGAAAGAAAATTATTTATGACACAATAATGATGCAGTGTTTACCTCATTAATGAATGATTTAAATAAATTAGATTATAAAAATTAAAATAATATCCAAAAACCTATACAATTCTTATTGGATGATTTTATTTCAAACCTGAGTCATCTTAAATTCTACTTTAATGAGTTTTGGACCTTTATAAACTGAAAATCATTATATAATAAAATAATAATTTTAAACTTTCCTGAAGAGCCCCTCCTCCTTATAAAAATCTATCACCTTTAACCCATTACTCACACCTCTAAAGCCCATTTTCTCTTCCAAACTCTAGCTAAATAATTTCCCTACATCCCTATCTTCCTCCTAGAAGATTTACCTTAGGAATAAGGCACTTCAAGAAATTATTTTGGTTCAATCCAAAGGGAGTTACCCGATTTAAATGTAACGTCTTCTCTTAAGTTATTTTCTTTTATTTCACTTATCCAACCCCATAAACTATTTTTATTCCTTTATTTTATAAAAAAACCTGTATCCTATAAATACTAGGTTTTTTTATGAGAAGTATTTGAACTACACTTACACACACCTCCGTCTAATGGGTTAAAAACATACTGTTTCTGTGGACGGTGAACTACTGCCACACGAATCGATGATTGTTCAATATTCATCTTACCACCTCTTATGGTGTCCATTATTATGGAAATGTATTTATATATGATATATATTATTTTTATGATTTTATTATGATTCTTTTGTTTTCATTTATAGCATACCTTTATGGTTTCTATAATGAAAAAATACGATAATTTCATTTGAGGAAGTGCGGACCACCGCCCCAACAAAGTGATATGACTCGTTCATACCAAAAGTGGGACATATAAAGGATGGAGTTAATTAAATTATATATGATTATTTTATTGAATTATAATATACCTATTTATAATTATGTCTTCATTCAATACGAAATAGAAAAGAAAGTAGCGTTTATGCGTACGTACGACTTACCGTCTCCATGAACGGTGCATTTCAATTCTTATCTCCAAATGTTATGTACTATTATAAATAAATAAATACATATATAAATTTATATGATATATATGATATCTAAATCATGAATCTAATTCTGGATATAATGTAATTTTGACCACATGGACAATTTATAATTATAAAAAGTTCATTTTTAACTCAAGTTTCAAACATCAACAAAATGTCTGATATGAACTCAAATAATTAACTAATTTTTAAGGAAAGGTAATAAGTGATATAAAAGGAATAATATACTAGAAAGTAGTTCTTAAAAAAGTAGAAATTAACTTAAGTTTATTATTCTAGAAATTAACGAACGAATGGGTTGAGTCGAACACGAGGGATGAGACTTTATCTCAATCTCCTTTCATTAAGGAACATTTTGAGTTATACACAACTTTCTTTTATACGATGTATAAACCCCTTTTACATTTAATTTCATTAAAATGGAATCTTTTTTTATATGAATCATTTTACAAAATGACAAAATGAATTTTTATAACATTTGCAGTGACAGTGACCTCTC
The DNA here is from genome assembly GCA_963277665.1 of Viscum album. Classification (NCBI taxonomy): domain Eukaryota; kingdom Viridiplantae; phylum Streptophyta; class Magnoliopsida; order Santalales; family Viscaceae; genus Viscum; species Viscum album. The sequence continues at coordinate 1,973,215,637 of OY728125.1, read as the reverse complement.
TGCCGCTGTAATCGTTATTTGGCTTCCTCTATAAGCCTTAATGTTTTTAAAATGAAAAGAAATACCTTATTCTATTTTTCGGTGTTTTTTTATTGAAAATGGTTTTTGAAACGGATTAATTATTTAAATATATTGAAATTATTTCTTGTGATTTCAAATTAAATGTTATTAGTGAAATTTTTATATTATCAATATTTTATGTGTTATGATTTTATAATGGTACTTGGACATTTGACAGGTAGTTACATGATAAACCAAATGACAATTGGTGTTGTGATAATCCAGGATGGGTGGTTACGTTATAACCTCCAATTAATTGGGTATGGAAGTTGTCTGTATGGCTATTCCGTTTAGTGATATGGGTGGAAGTCGACTGTATGGTTATTCCATTTAAGTATGTTTGTGTCCCAAGTTACCTTTATATGTTATGTGTTATTTCTATGGGTTTTATTGTAATATTTTGGTTAGAAATGGGTAAGTAGTGATATTTTATTCAGTGAAGAGTATTTACTACTTCATAAAGGTGAAAATTATTTCTTATGATATGGTATTCATAGTTTACTAGTTGTTTTGAAAAAAACTAACAGTTTTTCTTTTTTTGTGTATCTCTTACTGAGATTTTTATGCTCATCCCAAGTTTTTGAAATCTTTTTCATATAACAAAAAGTGTAATAGGGTCAAGGATGGGATCAAGGAAACGTTAGGCTCTATAAAACATGGAAGTAGACATGGATCTTTTTTTCGGAGAGTTTTTTTTCATGAAAAATGGATACTGAGTAGAAGTGTCTACATGTAATATTCAAGTTGTTATATTTATATTATGAACTAATTATCTAAAGATCTAAACGCGAAAGGATACTCAATGTGAATTATTAACTTAATTCAAAATTATGTAATGTTTAAGTTCGGGTCCTTACACCGCTTAACTTTCCAAATGTGATGGACTGTCACCCACATACAAGTTGTCCATTTTAAAAAACATTATTAATTTAAATTCAATAATGTTCCCAAATTATAATAACCCATAACTTCCTCAACATCAATGGTAAGATAAACCTTAATGTTTACCAATAACTTAATAAAATCATATTAATAATTATTTTCTCAACATTTGGAATATATTAAGGGTTATACTCCCTCACTCATGTGTTTTCCAAGATGTTCAAATTTCCGCTTAATCACTTTTCTAGGGCATCAATACCATTCAAAATACACTCTCAAATTCCTAAATAAAAAGTATTATAGTAAAATCCTTATAAATTTTTTAATTATTATAAACATAATATCATTGATAAAATAATCCTATAACATAATTCTTGAATCAAAAAATACAAAATTAATCATTCCACTTCTTTTGAAGTAATATCATATTCTTGAAATTGATCCATTAGCTTATTTTGAGGTATATTCCCTTGATGCTTCGGGAATTCATTTACATATTCCCCTATATCCTTATAGTTGAATCATTTACTATTAGAAGATTATTTATTTACCTTATAATACCAAGTAATTTGGACTTTCTATCTACACATTTATAATACTACCATTATCTTTAAGAAAGTACCAGAGTGTTTTTTACAAAATTATCAAATGTAGGAAAATTTTTATTTACCTTTTTTCCCTTATCCATATTTTTCTCTAACATCTTATTCTTCTCTTCCTTCCCTTAAAAGTAATAATACTTATAGAATTATTTATTTTTCTTATTATAAAGTGATGCTATGTATTTATATCATGGGAAGGTTTAGGGGATTATAGAACTTTGAAGTTTTGGCATAAGACCATCAAATAAATGATTAATATTTCTATCTGGATTATGTATGTAGTCCATAACATGTCTTGACAACGTTGTCAATTTGAAATAATAATTAGAAATATTTTTATCCTCTTTTTGTGTAAAACTAAAGAATAATCTCTCCATATATTCTCACTGATCATGATGTAAATATTTTTCCAAGGAAAGTACCTTAAAATAATTTGATTACATGTTTTCAATTTCTTCTTCATCCTATGTTTTTTAATCAATTACGACCATTGACCCAAATCTCTAGAGATACGATAAATTCTATGAAAACATTATCCCTTTCATAACTTCCGAGAGAGAAATATATATTATTTAAAGAAATTATCCTTTGCTCAACTACAAATGGATTTTTAGTCCCATTGAATGATGGAGTTAACGAATGCATGAATATGTCTAACATTGGTACACCACATGGTGGATCAATAGGATATTCCATACATGCATGGTTATTTCTTATAACCTAAATCAGTTTCCCTAATATAGTTATAATTTTATTTTTTATAGTTTGAGATCTAGAACCAAATTCATTGTCTTTCTCAGTGGGGAAATCACTATATGGGGTATTTGCATTGTTACAGTTCCCATTCCATCCAATAGGTTCCATTTATAAAAATGGTATAAAATAGTTAAAATCTTGATACATGATGAATAATTCCAAAACTAGTGAAATATATAACTTAAATCATAAAATTAATGTATAATTATTCTCATAATAAAAAAAGTGGGTTTTTGGGAAAGATTTCAAATGATAAGAATATTTAAAAATCCTTTATAATGGTTTGTATAGAAAATGAAAATTAACCTAATAATATTCCTAGGTCATTTCAAACTAGGTGAATAGTAAAGAACATTGTCTTTTATGAGGTAAAACTCAAGTAAGGACCTATGTTCCTTTTTTGGGGTTATTACCCCTGAGTACATCTATGCCAGAACTGAATCCAATTTTAGTATCTAGGCATGGATGCATTTATAGGAAAAACCACATAATATATTCCACCCCAAAAAATTAGGATGTTCTTCTATGCTCATACTCAATGTAAATCTCAGGCTTATGATTTATATTTTAGGTTTTCCTAAATCTAGTTCCCATTATTTATACAAAACATCCTTTGATAACAACTGTAAATACCGAGACCCTAGTAGCCTAGATATGGTGGTTACATTATTACATTGAAATAAGATAAAAGGAATTACATCCTGATGGAAAAATAGTTTGGTAGTATGGTAAACTAGATACAAACACTCATAAGTCCTTTCATATTGAAACATGAAAGAGGATACAAAGACCATACCAACGGGGGAAGGTAGTAATACAGACCAAGTGTGTCATTCTTAAAAAAATAGAACATTCATTGGGAAAGGACCCTGTACGATAAAAAAACGGGACACCATAATATTAGTAAGGGTATGTATACAATAGAAGATATCATGAATAAATATTAATAATCAATATTTCAAGGTAAATAACTGAAACACATTTTATTTTATTAGCAATAGAAGAATAATATTGAAAGAATAAATAATTAACCAATAATTCCATATACATATTCACATAATATTGAAGCTTTTACATGGATATTATAAAAAATATTATAAATAAATGAACATCAATGAATAATCTCATAATTTGGGAATTTCTAATGTTGGACATCATAACCATACCTTCATGGCCCCATGCCACGAAATCTTATATAAATGGGTAAGGGCTTAGCCATGAACCAAACATTATTTGTCTAATGAGACCTATAGATATATCAAGGGGATATAGTAGGCCTTAACCATCACATATTATGTCCAATACATTCCTCATATGAAATAGGAAAAATTTAATTAATATAAACATTTTTATTATAAAAAATTGCATGTGAAATTTCAATACTTTCCCTAATCAATAAACATAATCATAAACCATTCAGAATAATATAAGGAATGATATCAAAATAGTTCATCCCAATTAACAAATCATAAACCATCTAGTGAAATAATAATGACAATATCAATATAATATATACCCATTGGATCCTATGTATAACATATGGTTGATGTCATTTATGAATGGAAATACCCTAAAAATTTTATTAAATTTTTTTTGAGAAAAATATCCTTTTCACATTGAAAATATTTTTTAAAACAAAAAGTTCACAAATATTATTGGAAATAATTTTATTTGAAAATAAAATTTTAAACTTATAAATAAATATTAAGAGAATTTATTTTTCAAGATGGTGGTAAATTTTATACATTTCATACATGTTAAAAAATATTCCTTTTAAATTGTTGGTAAAATCCAAACATGCTTTGCCTAGAAAATGACATGAAGATTATTTTCAATTTTTCTTTGTAAAAAATCAAACATTGGAAAAAACTTCATAAATAAATCATTTGGAGAATATTTAAAAAAAATTTAAAACTTTTTTGGAAAAAAATATTTTTGATGAAAAGGATTTTGAAAGTGAGAGTGAAATAATGTACGATTTTATATAAAATATTTTCAATAATTTTAAGTACCAAAGAGAGGAATTTGGTAATATTACTTCAAAACGTCATAAATAACTAGTGGAAAATAAAATTAATGGGTTTTATTAGTCAATGGTCAAATAATTTCCTTCAATAGAAATTTAAGAATAAACAATATCGATTAAAATGAGATTGAAACATAAATATCTTACCACTTAGGTAAATTTTGAATAAAAAGACTCATTTAAAGGAATTACTCAAAATTAAACATTGAATACCTTTAATAGAATTATATTGATGATATAACATGTCAAAATGGATAGTATATACACTACAACAAATAAATATGTGGTGGATATGACATGTATCCCACAAAAGTAAATGTGAGATGAGAAAAACTAACCTTAGTTCTGATTTTCTTCATATGTATTCAAAAATCATTTATAATAAATATAGTTTTAATGTAAATTTATTAAAAAAAAATAATAATATATTCTTTTTTGACCCATTTGGTAACATTACTTTATTAAAATCACTATTTTGGGTTATAATTGTTTAATTTTTATTGTATGTTTTGGTTTGGTAAATTTTTTATTTTTATATTGATCATGGTTACATAATCTCAATCATGATAACCGTGATTTGAGTGTCAAATATATTAATTATATATTTAAATAGATTAATATGTAAAAATTATTTATTGAAAATGGATTACTATGTTCATTGAGATGGTAAGCCGTACGTACACATGAAGGTTGTTTATATTTTTACCAATGGATGGAATAAAAGAAAAATAAATGTTAATTAACCTTTAATTATTAATTATTATGTTTTATATTTCATTAATATTAATCAAATACGTCTTTATTAGTATTCATGTAAAAATAAAATGAAAAACATTTCACATCGCTACATGGAGGCGATAGTCCATACGTAAGCACGAGTGACGTTATAGTTTTCCAACAGATTGGAAGTTAAGAAGTTGAATGTAAAATTATGTGTCCATAATTATGTTTAGATCATAAATATCACATATATTTATTAACATTATCCTTACTTCCTTCCATGTAAATCATTTGTAAAAAATGAATCACCTCGCATCGTGAGGTGGTAGTCCTCCGTATACATGGGCGACATTATTGTATCCCCCAACAGAATGGTAAGTAAAAAAGTATATATGATGTAATAATTCAATAACTATAATAATTTTATAAATATCATATAAATATTTTAAATCCATCATTATATCTATCCTTAAAATGTGGGGATGGAAAATGAATTACATCGGTTTGCGTGGCGACAGTCTGCCGTACACAAGATCGCCAGTTTTGTTTTCCATTTTATGGAAGTAGAGTTGGATATAGGTTATGAAATTAACATAATAACATATCATTATGGATTATATAATTTTTTTATTATATTTTCATTATTCAATAATATTTTAAAAAGGTGGATGAAGAAACAAAGCAAATACAAACGTTTAACAATTTTACCACTTCTTTGGAGAGTCTCTAAATGTTAACACCTAAAGAAATATTAGGGGCATATATATTATAAATAATTAATCTTGGATATTTGGATGGATTTAAAGAATGTATTTGGTATGTTATTTTAAAAACCAAAGGGGTTTATAAATGTGAAGAGAATAGGAGTGGGGGTGGCCTTTTATATGTGGGGAGACGACACACTTGGAGTTTTTAAAAATAATTATTTGCACCCATATTTTTCATATAAAAAAGGCTAAAAATGTATCATTATCAAAAATTTTATATTATAGGGTTTATATATTTCAAAAAAAATTCTTTTTTACGATTATTTATGTCATCTTTAACCCTAATCATTTTACTTTAACATCTGATAAACATTATTTTACCTTAATCGCAGTAATTAATTATGAATGTTCCCACTATTAACTATAGTAAATAATTAATCATAACTTTTTTGAAAATATTATTTATTCTTATTTTAAATATTGAATACATTTTTCCAAATTCAATTCAAATAAGTGGTATAATTTAATTTAAAATAAAACCCACATATGCGACAAAAAAACGGGTTTCCAAAGAAAAGTTATCATTAGTATGGGATGTTTTATATTTAAATTAGACATAAAATTTCTCCCAATGACCTTAATTAGATAAATTTTAATATAATTGATCAAATTTTATTTTTAAATAAATTTAAAATACAATTATACTTTTTAAATAATTTAAATGAAAATGTTGTTTTCAATAAAAATGAGTAATTTTTACTATCAATAAAAAAATTAATATTTTTAGAAAATTCTAAAAAATTCACCCTAAGTTAATTTTGATATATTCATTTAAAAAATAGATTCTATTTTTGAAAATAAATTTTATAAATAAGGTGAAAATTACTTTCAAAATAAGTTCTCAAAATCTGATGAAATCTATCTTTTGAAAAATACGATTTTTATCCAGAAATATTCCTTTTTATTTGAAATGTCTTTTCATTTATATTTATAATTAATTAATAACCCTAGAATTTAATTTATACATGTGAAAAACAAATACTTTTAATGATATATTTATTCCAATTATTATCCACCAAATTAATGTCTTGGTTATAATGGTATACTATATTACAATTTTTTAGACTCGAGGTTGAATGTTATTAAAGCTATCGAAAAGATTGAATTTATTTGGAAGTAAATCTATCGCAATGTCTTAGGGTGTTAAATCATATTCTAATATTGTTATTTCATGTCATATAAACAATAAATTATGATGTTCATCTTTTAAAATCTCTGGGAATTACATTATTAGAGGAACAAATCACATTCAGAGTCATTGTTTCTAGAGGATAAACTCTAATAGGAATCCAGACAAGTTTTATTACAAAAAATCCCCATGTTTCAAATACTTAAGGGTTTTGGGAATATCATAAATTATCAAAATAAAATTTTAGAATCTTGGTAAGTTTGATTAAATAGGTGTTAATGTTTTATTCCATGGAAACCATTCCAATGAAAGAGGATAGAAGTGTTATAATAAGGAAACATGAAGGATTTTCAACTCTACAAATGTGAAAGTGTCAGAATATTTAATTAGAAAAGTATCATGAATAGAGTAAGATATAATGATCGGAAAATATTATGTAGTTTCTATTAAAAAACACAACATTGTTTCAAACAAAATTGATGATATAGAAGTTGAACATGATGAATCTATTAACTCACCTATTTCAAATTAAGTGGATAAATTATCTTCATATCATGTAAGGATGATGAAGTAAGTGGTGGTAGAAAATTTTATTTGAGATCATGGAAAATAGTTTTAAAATATAAGAACAATTAAGAGAGTTTAACATAAATATTTGTATTCACATGTTAATATAAGACATGTCTAAGAAGATTTGGAAAATCAATAGTTTATTTTTTAAATATATGAAGAATTGGTTCAAATTAAAAAAATAAAATGAGGGAGAATATACCAAAACTTAAAGAAAAAATGAGATTGAAGCAAAATGGGTTTTCTATAACTAGTTAAATGATAACGGTAAAGTAGTTATAAACAATTAAAAACTAGCTTCTAAGGGAGACTCACAAGTTGAAGTCATTGATTTTGATGAGACTTCTTCCCAATTAGTAAGACTTGAAACCAACAAAATATTTCTTAATATCATTGCATAAAGAATACATGTGATATTACAAAAGGATTTAAAGTATGATTTTTTCAATGGAAAACTATAAGAATAAGTTTATATTGAGAAACCATATGGATTCATGCTAGGATAAGATGAAAACTATGATTTCAAGTTGAAGAAGGATCTATATGAGTTGAAACAAGCTCTAAGAGATTTTTATTCTTTGATGGATACTTTCTTCAATAAGTTGAAGTTTATAAAAGGAAGAGTTGAAAAAAAAACTCTATATAAAATAAAATCAAGATGCTTATGTCATTATGATTATTTAAATTAATGATATAATTTTCATAAGTAGTGATGAAAAAATGTGTGATTTTTTTTCCATAACGATGAATGAGTTATTTAAAATTTCTATGATAAGAGAAATGAAATAATTTTTTTTCTTAAAAATATCTAAATAGAAAAGGTACATTATACTTTTTAAAGAGAAATATGCTTATTCAATATTGAAAATATTTTAAATAGAAGATCCAAAATCCTATTTTCACACCCATTTTTGGGGGAATTTTTTTCCAAAGATGTGAAAGAAAAGGATGTTGATCCTAAAAAATTTAGGAAGTAGATTGGATGCCTTTTATATCTCATATCATTAAGTATAGATTGATTTTATGCTATTACACTTTGTTACATGTGTCAAAGTGAACCAAAATAGTCCCATAATTTATTTTGGAGTAAAATTCATAGATATATTTAAGTAACAATTGATTTTGGTTTGAAATGTGATAACATAAGAAATATTGAATAGTTTAGTTACACAAATGCAAAAGGGGCATGCTGTTTTGATGGTATAGGATACAAATCCTGTGTAGTATTCATTTTGGGATAAAAATTTGTAAGTAAGAATAGTAAGAAATGAATTTGAGTGACTCTTAGTACTACATAATATGAGTATGTAGCTTCTAATAGTGATATATTGTAATTAATATGGAGAAAGAAAAAACTGGGGGATTTGTTGATTAATGAGATGCTCCCTCTTCTCTAATGTTTTAAAATGAAAGTGCTATCAATATCAACAATAATCCAATGAAATATTCAATTGATAAGAAAATTGATATTGAAATACATTTTATCAAAAGGGAATTTGGTCATAAATGAAATAATTATGGAGTTTGTACCAACTTACGAGAATGTAGATAATATATTCACTAAACCAATACCAAAGGAATCATTTCAGAAGCTGAGGTCAATTATGGATATTCAACCACTCTCTCTTCAATACTTAAGTATTTGGATCTTATAACATCTCTAATATTTTATTTTTATAGTGTTTTTAAGGGTGAGAAAATATGTAACTTGAATTTATCAATTTATGTGCACTTTTCCAATCAGGGGAAATAATATTTTTAGGGGGAATTTTTGAAAGGGATAAACTGTATTGTTTTAATGTGTGAACTATTTTAATAGTTTTATAAATTTGTTGTAGGAACTGATTATTATTGGTTAGAGATTTTTTTATGTTATGAGTATATGGTAATGTAAGAAGTTTGTAATCATTGTGAAGAATTTTGGAATGACTGTGAATCTTCTATTTTATGTATATCATTGTATTTTAGTTTAATTATTCTTATTTCCTACACCAATTTTGATCCTAATAGATTAGAATTATAAGATTGGGATCCACTTATTGAGTTTTCGATATTCAATGATTTATGTTCCTTGGTTGAAAACAAAATTCAAATGGGTATATTTTTTATACCAATAGGTTTTGGGTAATTGATTAGAATCTGGTCAATAGGAAATAAGGGTTACTTTATGTTGTCTTTTTTTAAATATATAAATTACTTAACAATATTGATCCATCCTCGTAATGTTTTTTAGGCATGGAATTATGTGTCCAATGGATCTATGTGAACATATAGAGTCCAATGGATCAAGGTTACTAGTTGTAAGATAGGACAAAGCGTTTGTTCTAAAGAACTCATTCGGTAACTGGATTGAGGATTTTGGCCAACCAAAATTTAGAGATTCTTAGCTATAATTTGATGTTCCAAACATCAAGATTAATTCAAGGTAATAATGATTCTATATATTATTGTTCAAAGGCTTAAATTGAAGGAGTATGTTGATTTTGGATAGAGTCCACCTGATGAAGAAGATTTAAGGAATTATTGGATAGAGAAAGCTAGATGAAAATTTATGAGTTGATTAGGCAAATGAAGGTTTTTTAGTTCATTGTACATAGTTTTCTAGATAGATTCAATTAAATAAAGAATGTGTGCAAGGAAATTAGATATTGGGTTCTTATTGAAGTTATTAGACATATGAGTTTTAGTGTGGTCATTAGACAGAAGTTTCTGAGAGAGGTATCAGATAGAGTAACTCAAAAAGATCCAGATGGAGGAAACATGCAGAGTTAATCAGTGAAAAAATATGAATATTATCATGTGGATAATTTTTTTACTAAGTTTTTAATATGAATATATAATAGAATAATATTTTAGGGACTTTAAAAATATTTCATAAAGTCATTAATCATGATGATTCTAAGTTGGCCATTCAATTCCCTAATAATCATGATGGAAGGATCTTGATTCTAGGAAATATTTCAGGTTGTTTGAATAAAATAGTTGTTGAGTTTTGAGGAAATTGTTTATGAATATTAATGAATCAATATTTTTATAAGTTTTAATATTATAAAATGAATAATTATTTGAAGAGGATATTCCAGGGTTGAGAATGAACTATAAATGCAGAGTTTATGCTCCAACCTTATTTTACGGCGAAACTCTACCTATATAAAGGATAGAAGGTGTCATTTAAAGGTTTTGTTACTACTATGATAATTTTTGAAGATTTGAGGTTCCAAATAAGGAAGGATGAGTGATATGTTCTCATAAAACAAGATACATAGGTATCAGACACATAGATAATGACTAGAGGGTATCATTCCGAGAGGTGAAAAATGAATGGGGTATCAGACAGAGGGTAGTCGATAGAGGGTACAATACAAAAAACTAGTTGATATAGAAGTTATCACATGGATTGGTAATGTACATATAAGCTCGATATTTAAACCATGTAATTAATCAATGTATAAGAATAAAAACAGATAGGAAGGAAAATACGATGAAAGTTCAAGTAGCACAATGACATCATATTGAATCCTACTAGTGAAGTATCATATTTTTATAGTAAAAATAATTTCTTTATATTATCTAATTGAAATAAAAATGAACTATAAAAGTAATATTGTTTTATGAAAGTAATGGATATACCCTTTTTGTTGTAAACCACAATGTATTGTTTTTAGTGGATGTTTGGTCTTGAATTATTTCCAAACCATGCTAAGGACTAACTACCCTTTTGAGTTGTGAGCCTCTTAAAATTTTCTATTCTTATGGGTGATCTTATGTGATATTTTTCAACCTATTCAATTTTATATAATTATAGGTGAAGTTTATTTTATGTGAAGGAACACTTAAAAGTGAATACCATCTATTCACTCACCATCAATGGTCACACTAATCCTAATGGGTCCTTTCACCTTGCTCTAAACACTATCATAAATGTTATCCAGAAGTGCTGATACCACGTTTCCATGAACTTACCTCACTAAAGACCCTTTCTAAGATAGTTATGAAGATGAAAGTAACCTCTACAACTAGACAATAATAAGACATAGGTTGGAAAATAACACTGAGGGTATAAAATATAAACATTAGATGAATTTCCCTTCTAAAACCCATAAATAATAAGAATAAAAAACTAATAAATATTGAATAATATAAAAAAACCCCATATCCCAAAAATACATGTATATTCATAAAATAACAAAATGTTTCTAACATAAATTTAAAAAATAATTGCTATTATTAATGTTACTCCACCAACACAAACCAAATACAACTTTATGAGCTAGTAATGTCCATCTCCATCACTAACTTGGACCATCTAATTTATAATAATAATATATATAATTTGGGTGATCATACATGTATACTAAGTATGTTCCTCCCCATAAAGTCTAATGAAACTGTGTAAAAAGCATTCTAAAGACTTAGTGAACAAGAAAAAATACCAATTGGTTACCTATTTGAGGTAATGTAGCATCCAAAACTCACCATGGATAACTAATAAAAGCTTCATACAAGTTATATAATAGTCATGAAAAAAATATCAAGATGGTACACTTCAAACACTTCTACACTGATCTAGTCACCCTTACATCCCAATGACAAATTTCTTGGTCATACAATCCTTTCTATATTGATATAACACAATCTTGTACCACATCATAGCCACTACCGCATAACCACACTCTCATACCACATACCACAACAACATGCCACATACCACCACTAAACAACATCACCCCCAAAACATCATAACACAACTACATCGCCTAAATACAACCAAATCATCTATTAATTATTGTACTACTTTTGGAAGAGTGAGTGTGATAGGGTGAGTAGTTAACCCCTTGTATCACCCATCATCATTCCACAAATACATCAATTAATTAGCCACATTACCTAAATTTAGTGATAGTGCATAAGAAATAACAAAAATACAATATATATATATATATAAGATAACAAAAAAGACTAACCTAGTGCCAACTTCCTACACCAACACCTCAATACCACAACCCATCACCACACCATCACTAAAACACATCACCAACCATTTAAACATACAACAAAATAAGAATCATCCCTTCAACTACACATTAATAATGACATAAAAAACCAAAATATTTCTAATTTTAACTTTTTTTACCATTTTATCTTTAACTATTAATTCACAATTTTTAAATTTCAGAAACTAAATATTCACATAACCACTATCACTTTCACATTATCTATAATTAAATTAACACATGTTGAAATATATTAAATTAAATTTCTGTATTAATGCCTTATTATTTAGAACAATCCTATTCCAATTCTACATTCATTAAATTTATTTAATTAATTTTAGTAGGCTTATATAACCTTGGGAAACTAAAACATACTAAATATATCAAAGTCTACCCTAACAACCACAGAATAACCTCTAAATATTATCATGAAAATAAAAAACTTAAAATTAACAAATAATAAAATAAAAATAATCCATCTCTTTATATTCTACATCTCATTTTATCTTATAAATTTCATGGAAAAAATAACATAAAAAATATTCCATATTTCTATCTTATTTATTACATTACCATATTTAAATCATTTCACCAAATATATCATTATTCAAAAAATAAAAATAAAAAACTATATTGGATGTATAATAAAATTCTTATAAATCAACAACATTATGACAGTAATAATAGAAATAAGTAAAAAAAATTATTAACACTCTTCCCTATATAATTTATCAATACAATTATTATCTTTATTAGGAGAATTGTAACGCTTTTAACTAAATAAAACTAAGGAATAAAAACTTCATATGCACATTGAAAAAATAAATATAATATAAATCCCATACCTAGAACAAATCTTAAAAAATATGAAACTGTTAAATAATTAGTGCCAATTATAAAATAATAATAAACTTGTAAGAATAATTCAAAAACCTATTCCATCAAAATGTATCATATATTATTATTATCTTTGTAACCCGATGAAATTGAAAAATAATGAAGGGTGATCTCATATTCTTTTTAAGGTTAAAAAATAAGTATTATAAGCGATCATAAGATAAGTATATGAGCGTGAGAACATAATCAAATTATAAGAACAAAATATTTTTAGGTATTACCCAAGGAAACATCTATCATAAGACATAAATCGAGGATGTTAGCATAAAATAAGACATAATAAATTTTAACATGAGTTTGATGCAAATAATAAGCATGTGGAATTAACATAATCATAAAAATCATAACATAATTCATCAGGAATCATGTTCCTGCCTCTCATATCATAGTGGATCTAGAATCAAAATTCTATCTCCCATCACATAGTTGATTAGAAATCACATTACCTCTTCCCTTCTAATAGGGGATTAGGAATCATGTCTCTACCTCTCATATTTATCTCATGTGAATAGTACATTACATAATTCATTAGAGGGATATAAAATTATAGTACCACCCATCACATAATTAAAACATTTCATATGTATTCCACAATAACATGAAAACATTCAAATTTCAAAAATCACTTAATTAATTGATAAAAAATTGAAAAGTTTCATATAAAATTATATAAAAAATTTCATAATCCATGTTGGTAAAGAAATTGGAAGGTATTATAAGATCATATCCCATGTATAACATAAGAAACATCAAATGATTAATCTCTTGATGGAAAATTTATTTTTATGAATATTTGATAAGTAACTTTTAAAAAAATCCTTTGATTTTGAAAAATCATTTTGAATTAAAATTATTAGGGAAAAACTTTTAAAATATGTAAATTAATCTTCATAAAGAATAATTCTCAAAATAGTGAAATAATGTGTTCCAATGAAAGTCCTAAAAAGATTATAAAAAGTGACTCATGTGGTAAACATTGAAATATTCCTATAGAACTTTTTAAAGAAATTGAAAATATTAGGAAAAAATTAATAAATTAATTGATAAAAGATAAAGGAATCTATAAAATAATCCAATGATTATGGATATAGAGGAATAATATTCTCAACCAAAAAGAAGATGTGTTGATTATTTCTCTTATGATATTCACATCAAGTAAATTATTTGATGAAGTTAAATGAAATTGAGAGATTAATTTTATATATTAAACAATATCAAGATAAGAAGAAAATGCTTGTGGTATTATAGATAATGTTCACTAAATTTTCCACAGATGAAAATTTATTTATAACATTATCGATTTGAAAATGAGATTAGAAAGAAACCCATACCTTTTACACTGAAATTATACTAAAGTTATTTAATATCTTCTATCATAATCATAAATATCTGAATAAACTATTTCAAAAGTTTACTCATATCTATTAGAAGTTATAATATTTTATTATAATCATTTATTATACATTCATTAGCCAGTTAATGTTTATTTTCATCATTAGAAGTTAGAAATTTTTATTGTTTTATATATGTTATTAATAGTGATAATGAACCACATTCTATGATAAGAAGTAAAAAAAATCCTATATTTTAAAGGATATTTAATTTTTTTTCAATTATTTATTCATTCCCATGTTTATTTGATGGAAACTGTGGGCATGGTTTATGAGAATGAAATCTATGATGATATTGTTTTTGGGTAATTTTCCTATATCAATATATTAGTTTATAATGACTATTAATTTTTGTATTATAATTTAATTACCATATTAAAGAAATATATTACTTTTTAATATCATATATATTTATCAAATATAATCTATAACTATCCATTTAAGGTGGTTAAGTAAAACAAAACTCTTCACTCTGTGGAGGCGATAGTCCGTACGTACACATAGACGAGGTTCTCATTTTTCATAGAAAAAATGAGCCTTTATGTTTTTTACCTATATAGAATATTAATAATATTAATAATATTATATTTATTCATTAAATACCTCCTTTGAACCAATAATGTATGGTAGTAAAGGAAAATGATGTACGTCTCTTCATGGTGGAGGTAGTCCGACACCAATATCCTTTTCATTTTTCTAAGGGAAAAGGGTTAATATTGATGATGAATATTACCTAAATGTAATAAAATTAATTACTATAAAAATACTTATTTGATTTTATTATATTTTGAAAAGTATTTTTTTGAGAATGTTAAAAAGGAAAAGAGGTTGGGGAGTGATTAGTAGTCATATTCATAACTTTATCTTTCCTTTCGAGGTCTTATTATAAATAAAGGAATTAGGGAAAATTATAATGATTAGAGTCTGATGTTAATGTAAGAGGACCTTAGGAGAAGTAAAATGTATAGATATTTTGGAAGAATATGAATTTTTAGAGTGTCTTTTGTGGGATGGTGTAAAACCCCTTTTATAAGTTAAGGAAATGATATTTTTGTAAATATAACTTCTAAAAATAAAAGTAGAACATGTTTATATTGGAAAGTTTATTCAAAATTGGAAAATTTAACATCCCAATATTATAATAATGAAACACTATATTATATATCATACACGATAAGACACATCGATCATCAATGAGCAACTAAATATCATTATTTAAATGTTACAGTTAAAACCTAGCCATTAGAATGGATGGTACAAACAATATTAATTTAATTATGAAAATATGGTTTAACAACTTATATATAAATAATTTTTTGGTGACTAATTAATTATAAATAAATATAAAACCCATTTTAAAATAAAATGAAATATTTTTTATGAAAAACTATTTTAATATACACAAGTGCGTTTCATAATAATAAATAAAAACCCACTGTCATTGGATTATATTAATGAAATTTATATATAATATATTGAATATAATTTTAACATTCATCAGATGTGTTTTATATATATTAAATAAGAAAAAAATTCAACTTCACACATAAAAGATATATTTTTAAAAAAAGGAAGATTTACCACCTTTTGATGGAGAACATGTTTAAAATCTAGTTTTGGTCACTTTTATAAGTTGTATTTTAATTATTAAACTTATTTTTTAAATAATAATATCAAAATTTAGTTTGTTGGAATATTTGGTATTTTTTTGATAAGTTTCATGTTATAATGAATAGTTAAAAATACTGAATTTTAATTGAAAACAAAAATTTCATCTAAATATTTTTATTGTTAAATTATATTATTGATTTGTTTTTAATAATAACTAGATAAATTTTATATTAGTTAATTTAATTTAGTACATTAGAATCAGTTTCACATTAAATTTGGATATAAAAACATTTCAATATTTTGAACATTTTCCCTTTAATAATATATTTTCTCACCCAATCTGTTTTAGCCACTTATGTGTTTTGAATTTTTATAAATGGATTCAATATTTCGAATTATATGTTTTAAATTTATAAAAAATTTCCCATTTTATTTTTGGAAAATATTAATAGTAACTGTTCTAATTTGTTAACTACCATGGTTAAGGGTGAACTAGGTAATTAAGGGTAAAAATACTATTATAAATATTATACAATTTTCTTAAAACTTATCCTAATTTTATTTTAGGGGTGATTTTCAACGAAAATAACCATTTGGACAATTATATGACCTCTTGGTTCTACTTGTATGACTTTAATCCCTTCATAGTATTTTATTTTAAAAGAAACGTCAAAGATGTCGTAGTTATATTGTAATAACTATAACATTTTTAATAGAGGTTTTTAGAATATACATTTGACTACAAATAGTATTTAAAAATATAAAATATTTATATAAATCATTTTAATTTATTAAAAAAAATTTAGTGATAAAATAATTACCTTAAATTCTGACATAATGATGATGTAGTAATTGTTTAATTAAAGGAAATATCAAATAAGTGATATTAAAAATATTAAAATAAATATAATTTGAGATTGTTAATGTCATAATTGTTTTATATTAATTTGATATGTTAGTTATGTGTTTGAATAATTGTTTCAAATTTATCTTGTTGTTATGATATTTTTAAAAAATCAAGTGTTGAATAGTGTTAAAATTAACATTAATGGTATTTTAAAATAAATAATATTTTACTAAATGATATAAAATTCATAAAAATATAGAATTTATTAAAATATTGGTATAATGTTTTAGTTTTAATCAATGATCAATTTATGGTTGTTTTGTAATTTTTTATAAAATATATTAACCCACAAAGTTTAAAAATGCATGTTGTCACACTAAGAGTTAACGAGGTTAAATAAGTGTTCAAGAAAAAAGATAAGGTTTAAAAAAAATAAAAATTTGTATAATTTTTAATATATGAATGTATTTTTACCAAAAAGAATTATTATATTCTAAATTAATTACATTGGATCCATTTTGGAATATAAGATTAATTTATATTAATTTAATATCTTAGGAAATTCTAAGAGCGCCCTCCCCTCTCTTATAAAATGGTACCTATTATTCTCTATTATTAAAAACTTCAAAATATTTTTTTTTGTAAAATATGTTACCTAATACCTTCCAAGAATCCCTAACCCCATTATAGGGCTCTTATTTTAGACATAACACCATCCTTAGTGCTCTTAAGGTATTAAGAAAAGGAGATTGTCTGAAGAAAATACATTGCTTTTAATTAAGTTTTTATCTTTTTTTTCTTCGTACAACTAATTTAAAAGTTATTAAACCATGATGAAATAATAAATCCAATATAAAACATATAATTAGGTTTTATTATGTCAATATCATCACTTAAATCCCTCTCCACTTCCATCATTGGGAAAATAATTCATCGTCTGTGTGTATGGAAGACTACCGCCTTGTGAACCGATGTAATTCGTTTTCCATAACCATATCTTTAGACTGGTTATAATGACATAATTAATTTTTATATATGATATTAATAACATATTTATCATTATAAAATTTTTATATATCATTTTATCTCATACCTTTCTATGCATAGAAAAATGATAACTACTTTCGTGCGTACATGTAAACTATCACCTCCCCGAAGCGATATGATTTATTTTTCATCAGTACATCACATGGATAAAATATGTATGTATATTTAAATAATTAATATTATATTAACTATATTATTATCAGTATTTAAAGTTAAAATTGTAATCACCTTATTTCCATAATGATCATCAAAAAATGAAAACGTTACTCAGGCATACGTATGACTTACCGTCTCCATTATTGTAACATAGTTCATTTTTTATATACATAAGTAATAGATGGATTTAAAACTATGATTTATGTATGAAAATTATTAAAATTTAATTAATATTATTATTAAAATGATTTAATAATGACCCCTTTTACAATTGACATCATTCAAAAGTCATTTTGGACTAAATTACTGAATATAGTCAAAACATCCGACATGAACTTAAATTTTTAAGTAATTGTTATAACATGATAATAAGTGATATAAAAGGAATAATTAACATTAATTTTTTTAAATAAATTAAATAATTAACTTATTTTTATTATTCAGTAATATAAATATTGTACATGATGAGTCAAACACAAGGTAAAAGATTTTATCTCAATTTTCTTTTATTGAGGCATATTTTTATTTTATGCACCTATATTTTTTTTATGAGGTTTATATAAAATTCCATTGACATGTTATATCATTAATTTATTTATTAAGATGATATTTTATGTTTTTTATATTTTACTCTTTCATGAGTCATTTGATTCGACGTATTACAAATTAGAAAGGGAATTCTTCACCCAATTTCCATTCTTTGGGGTAAACTTCTACTTCTTGATTATGTCATGCTAAGATTATGTTTGAAATGGACTTTTATTATATTATTTTGTATTTCTAGTTGTTTTTTTTGGTTTTATAGAAGACACAAATACTATATTTATTTGATTAATTCTCACTCCAATGATATGATTTTTGTTAGGGGCTTTTCAACTAAAACATAATTTTAAATGTTTTAAATATTTATTCTTATAAATCTATCTCTTTCTTGTCCATGTTTTAAAAATTGTTTCTAAGAATTTATTTATATGAAAATTAATATTTTAAAATTGGAAGTTTCTAATTTCTGTAAAAATTTATCAAAAATGGATCTTTTTCATGTTTTATATAAGGGAATATCTTTTAAAAACCTATTTTAAAGGTAATATTTCAACTATTTTTACAAAAGAAAAATGGAATGTTTTTTAACATATACAACATAAATTTTTTTCATACATTCACATCATCCTAAATTTTTTTATTCTTAATTTACAAGTTTACAATTTTATTTTCAAAAAATGTGTTTTTATATATGTTTGTAAGTATTTTTAAAAAATGAAAAGTGATTTTAAAGAGGATTTTTTAATTTTATGCATGATTTAGGTGTTAGGATTATTTTATGGTTCCTAGGAATTGATTATGAGTATGGTTGGTTCTATGATAAACCGAGGGTGGGTGAGCCCGTTATAATCTCCAACACAATGGGTAATGAGACATAATTAACCATTAGGATTTCTACTAATATTTTTTTGTTAATCTATAATGGTGGTTATTATAAATTTAAAAGTGAAGGTTACTCCCTATATAGACATGAGAGATACAGTAAAAGTAAGTGTGATATGGAAATGATTCTATAAATCACCTTTATGATTTATGTTTGATATGGAGTTTTATAAGAAACTTATGATTTCATCAAATAATCTAAAGAGGTTCGGTTTTATGAGTGTAAAGTATAACATTGTTAAAACATTCATGGGTTTTTAAGTATTTAGGGTCTAATAGTTTCCTTTATTTTTATGTCTCTCACTAAGATTGTTGTGCTCATCCCATGTTTTAAAATGTTTTTATAGGGTTTATGGGATAGTAGAGAAAATGATTCGATAAAGGATAAAACTATGAATATCTTTAAGAAATAGAAACCATGATTTATATTAAATAGATTTGTGTGGTGAAAAAATAGAAATTGAGTATAAGTAATCACATGTAATATATTGGTTAAATTTTTAAGCTATTTTATTATTTCTCTAAAACATGAAATTGAAATGATCCTAGAATATGAATTCTAGTTCAAAGGAACCGTAATTTGTAATGTTTATGGAATATTCCCTACAATTGGTATCAAAAGATAGTTTAAGAGACTTTAGATATTAAGATTCTATGAGTTGTGGATATCATTACAGATTTATAATTTTAAGGTTTATGATAAGTTTATTGTCTCTGAAACCTTTTTTTTTGGATTTAAGTTATGAAATATTAAGGTGAATAATGGTATTTTTGGAGACAATTATTTTTTAGATAATTGTGGGTTATTATATTTTGGGATGAAAAATTTAAGGTATGATATAACCTTTGAGGTAGAAAATTTATCTCTAAAGATGATTTTGGGAACATATGTTTTATCTATCTTGACATTATGTGATTAATTTTTTTTTCTGCAGTCATTTAATATTTTGGGAATCCTAAGCTATCAAGGTAAATATAATAAAATGAGATTTTATTTTATGAGAAAAGGTTGAATTATATTTTGGAAGAGTATAAAATTTAATTGTGGATTATGGTTATTTGGGTTATTTATAGAAATGGTTAGTGTTTCTTGAGGATTATTTGGGTAATTAATTTTGGTGTGAGACTTTAAGATAAATTGATTTTATTTAGATATGATTATTAAAATTTCTCTTGGAATATTATGTGATAAAATGCCTCTGATTATTGGGTTTCAATATTATTATATAATATTTTGGAGGAATTATGAGGATAATTATTTATTCAATGATCTATGATGATCATTGGGTGTTACTATTGAATGTTGAGAGATTAAAGTTGTTTTTTCATCATATAGTGGTTTATTATTTTTAGGGAATTAAATTATATTATCTTAAACATTTTGATTTTTATTAATATCTATATTCAAGAGGAATATATTTTTAACCTTTTGTGTTTTTAGTGATCCATAAATGTTGATTCTAATTCTTCAGGCCTGAGAAAATCACCTTAAATAATCATTATTTGGAGAAAAAAATGATTTTTTGGTGTAAATTGATTAAAGGATGGAACTAAACATGTCATGTAAGTATATATCATTGTTTCCTTAATCCAGGTAGTAAAATAATTCCTTATTATATGGAAACGATCTTAAAAAAATGTTATCTATTTGATTTTATTACTTAGAAATCAATTACTTTTTAAACCATCATAGATTTATAGTTTTGTGATGGATAAATTTACAATGAACATGTTCTCTATCACTACCCATTAAAACTTTAGATCTATTTTTCTATTCTATACACTGATGTTTTTATATGTAATCCTAGTATGTATTATCTCAGGTGACCTTCATACCTCCCTTCCTTTGTTTCAAAGGGGAAGTTTTATTAATCATTTTTCTAAAGTGGGATTTAAATAAAGATAATATGAATGGTTGAACCATAGGTACTATTCTTGAGTTCAAATTGACAGGACATAATTTATTTAAGGGGATGATAATTTAACATCGTTTTATTTTAAGAAAGAAACACCACGTTCGATAGCATACATGATACACCCCATTGAGCTTAAAGGAACAACTAAATATTATTATTTTAATGTTATAATTATAACATATCTATTTTAATGAAGGGTATGGAAAATATTAACTAAATTAAGAAAATATAGTTTAAAAAAATATAATTAATTATTTGTTGACCGATTAATTATAAATGGAAATAAAACCCATTCTAAAACAAAAGAAAATATTTTTCTAAAAAACTATTTAAAAGTGCACATTTGTGTTTTATACTAATATATAAAAAATAACTCTCATTGTATTATATTAATTAGTTTACATAGAATATATTCAATCTAATTTTTAAAATTTATTTAATGTCTTTTCTATATATCATATAATAACAATTCCATTTTTATGTATAAAAGATGTATTTTTCTAAAAAAATAGTTTTACTGTCTTTTGATGGTGCATTTATTTTCAATTCAGTTTTAGAATATTTTATAAATTATACTTTTAAAATACAATTCTTATTTAAAATTGGAATATCAAATATTTACTATGGTTTAATTTTGGGTATTTTTCTGATGAATTTCATTTTTTGATATATAGTAAAAAATAATTCATTTTAATTAAAAATAACTTTTTTTAAATACTTTATTATGTTAAATTGTATATTTTATTGGTTTTAAAAAATAATTATATCAATTTTACATAAATTTATTTAATTTAGTTCATTGGAATCAATTTTACACTGAATTTGAATACAAACTCATTTCAACATTTTGAACATTTTCACTTTAATAACATATCTTACCACCTCTTCAATTGGATAAATTTTAAAATTATTTAACCACTTTTACATTATGAATTTTGAAAAATTGATTCCATATTTTAAATTAGAAGGTTCAAATTTTTGATTAGGTCCTTTTTAATTTTGGACAATATGAAAAAATAACTTTAGTAGTTTTTTTATTACCATGATTAATGGTAAATTAGGTAATTAAATGTAAAAATAATGTTATAAAGATTATAAAATTACCACAAAACACTTATTAATTTTATTTTATGTGTTTTTATAGACCAAAATCTTCCTTGTGAAGATTTTATAACCTCTTAGATCCACTTGTATAACTTTAATACCTTTATAGTATTTTATTTTAAAGAAAAAACAATGATGTCATTCTTATGTTTTAATAACTATAACAATTTTAGTATAGGGTTATTTAGAAGATATATTTGACTATAAATAGTAATTTCAAAGATAAAATGTTTATAAACATCACGGTGTTTTATTTATAAATTTTTTGGGATAAAATATTTACCTTAAATGCTGACATAATGACAATGCATAAATTTTTTAAATAAAATAAATATAAAAAAATATACTAAAATTATTAAAATAAATATAATTTGAGATAATTAATGTCATAAGATAAATTAATTGATGAAATTGATATTATATTTAGGGTTTATAAGTTTTATTTTTGAATTTATCATGTTGTTATGATACTTTTAAAAATTTATGTAATGGTTTGTGTCAAAATTGGCATTAATGATATTTTAAAGTAAATAATATTTTATTAAATGATATAAAATTAATTAAAATAGAAAATTAATCCAAAATATTTTTATTAGTTTTAAAATACCATAAATGATCTATTTATGGTTTTTTACATTTTATAGTAACTATATTAACCCTCAAAATGTAAACATAAAAGTTGTCATGGTAAGTGTTGAAGTTGTTAAAGAAGGCTTAAAGATAAAAGATAAGTGTCAGAAAAATATTTAAAATAAGTCCATTTTTAAAAATAAATGGATTTAGACCCAAAATCATCTAATATTATAAGCTATTATGTTTGTATCCATTTTTAATATAACATTAATTTTTATTAATTTATTATTTTGATAAATTCTCATAGTGCGCTTACACTCTCTTATAAAGGGTGTTTCTTATTATCTTTTCTTTACACTAAAAATCCTACTTGGTTCGTCCAAGATCAACAAAAATATCTTAATATAATCCCTAAACACATATTATATCTTTTATTTTAGTAAGAACACCATCATTAGTAATCTTAAGGTGTTAAACAACGAAGATTTTTTGAAGAAAATGAATCATTCTTAATTAAGTATTTCAGTTTTGTTTCTTCGTACAACACATAAAAATATTCTTCAACCATTATGAAATAAGAACTATTGTATTTTCAATAGAATGAGATGTTATTTTTTTAAATATCATCACCTAAATCAATCTCCACTTATATTAAATGAAAAAAATTCATCATCCATTTGTACAACGAGCTACCGCCTCACTAACTGATGTAATTTGTTTTCCATCACCATCTATTAACACTAGTTATAATGATATATTTAATGTTTATATATTATATTAATTAAATATTTATCATTATTAAATTTTATTATATCTTTTTATTTATTATATTTCCATGAACAGAAAAATTATACGCCATTCGTGCGTACGTGCGAACTATCACTTGGACGAAGTGATGTGATTCATTCTTCATCACCAATCACATGAATGATATATATAAGTATATTTAAATGATTAATATTATATTAATGATATTATTATGAATATATAAATATAAAATAATACTGACCTTCTTTCCATAACGCTCATTGAAAGACGGAGACATTACTCTTGCGTACGTATGACTTACCATATCCATGATTGTAACGTAGTTCATTTTTAATATTTATATATAATGATAGGATTTAAAAGAATAATAAATATGTAAAAATTATAAAATTTTAATTAATATTATTTTGAAGATGATGGACTAATGAACCCTTTGACTATTGAAATCATACTAAAGTCATTTTGGACTCAAGTATAAAATATCATTAAAATATACACCATGAAGTTAAATAATTATGTAATTGTTATAACCTGATAATAAGTGATATAAAAGAAATAATTAAGATAAAAAAGTTCTCAAGAAAGTAAAACATTAATCTAATTTTATTATTTAGAAAGTTAAATATTGTACGTGACAAGTCGAACTCAAGGTATGGGACTTCATCTTAATTTTAATTCATTGGGGTATGTTTTCATGTTATAAAGATACATTATTATATGAGGTGTACATAAAATTCCATTGAAATTTTATATCATGTGATTATTTATTATAATGATATTTAATGTTTTGTTAAATTTTACTCTTTCATGTTGAATATTTTTTAATTTATTATAATGTAGTAAGGGAATTGATATCCTAATTTCTATTATTTGGGTTAAAATTACACTTTTTGATTATATTATGATAAGAATATATGTGAAATGATTTTTTAATATATTATATTATATTTAAAGTTTTTATGTGGATTTACCAAAGATACACATAATAAATTTATTTTATTAATACCCACTTTAGTTATATGATCTTTTTGAGGGACCCTTTAACTAAAATATCTTTTTAAATGTTTCATAGATTTATTCTTATGAATATTTCTCCTTCTTTTACATGTTTTCAAAATGGGTTTTATGAATTTATTTATATGTACATTACTATTTTAGAATTATAATTTTTTAATTTCTCTGAAATTATTTCAAAAAATGGATATTTTTCATGTTTTTTATTTGGATTTATATTAAAAACATATTTTGAAGATACTTTTTAAACTATTTTTTCTAAAGAAAAAAGGAATGTTTTTTAAAAGATACGGAATAAATTGAATTTACCACTTTCTTGTCACTTTAATGTTTTGATTTTTCATTTACAAGTTTAAAATTTTATTTTCAAATAAAGCGTTTCTATTTATGAGTTTGCAACTATGTAAAAATAAAAAGTTATTTGATAGTAAAAAAGTTATTTTTCCTTAATGCAAGTTTTATATGTTCTGCTTATGTTATTGTTCTTAGGAATTTATTATGAATATGGGTGGTTCTGTGATAAACCAATGGTAGGTTATCTCATTATATCTCTCCAATGCATTGGGTAATGAGACATAGTTTACAATTAGAGTTTTTTATAAGATATTAAGAGAATATACTACCATTTTCATTCCAAATTTAACCAAGAAGGTTAATCCCTATGTGACTTTGAGAGCTAATATAAATTTAAGAGTGATATAGAAATGATTCAACAAGTCACCTTTATGATTTCTTTTTTTGATTTAGTTTTATAGGAAACTTATGACTTTATGAGGTAAGATAAAGAGATTATGTTTTATGGATGTAAAGTATAAATTTTTGAAAATATTCTCATCGGTTAATAAGTATTAGTAGAATAATAATTTTATTTAATTTTTTATGTCTCTTAGTCATATTTGTTTTCTCATCCTAAGTTTAAAATATTTTTCATAGTGTTTAAGGGAGTGTAGTGATAAGAATGAGATCAAGGAGAAAGTAATGAAAATTTTTATCAAAGAGATCCCAAGATTTATTTTAAAGACCTTTTTTTGATAAAAAACCGGCGAATGAGTATAAGTGTCCACTTATAATGTAAGGGTAAATGTTTTATGATTTTTTCATAATTCTATAAAACAGTGAACTTAAAAAAATCCTCAAATGTAAATCTAGTTAAAAATCACTAGAATATGTAATGTTTAAGGCCGAGTCATCACTAAAAATAAAATAGATGAAATAAATTTGGCTTATGATAAACCTGAAAAATAATTTGGTGATAATTATTCAATATGATATCGGCCTTTTAACCTTAGTCAATCCCTTTTTACCATAATTTCCCAATATAACGGTAACTCCATTTTTGAACTTCATTAACAATTTTTATGACTGAAACATAAAATTATAGTTATTAATAATTTAGAATCCTAATAAAAAATATGAAAAAAATTTAATAATGTTAAATTTATAAAAGTGATTAAAATTAATTTTAAAATAATATTTTTATAATACATAAACTGAATTTTAGAGAAAAACATAACTTATGTTCTCAAATATCAAATACAGGTTTTTAAATTAGACACAATATTTTTAAATTTCTAATTTTATTAATAAGAAAAATCTTTTGTAAATAAAATGGTTTTTTAAGTTTTATGATATTATAATACACTAATTATGTCATAAAAGTAATTGTATTGGTAAAATTGGTGATTTTTACTATTCAAATTAAAATCAATATTTTCTAAAAAATCCCAAAAATTCATCCAAAGAAAATATTTTTCTGATAAATCCCAAAATAAATTTCATTTTCTTTCAAAATAATATTACCAATTCAAAAATTTAACTTTTAAATGGAAATATAAAATATAATGAAAACATTTTTATTGGAAAAATAACTTTATCAAATATTAATATTTCTTATTACAATTTATTATAAATTTATAATTAAATTAGGGTTGATATATTATTTATATCAATAATATATTTTATTAATAGATTCATATTTTTGATGTCAATTTTAATTTGAAATGAATTGTTTTTACACTTTAATTGATTATTTCTACTGATATTTAATAATTTTGAAGTTTTTTTGAAGGATACAATATTTTATCAGAAAAGAACAATAAGAGGAAATTATAGTGAAGTAAGACACTAAATTTTGGAAGATAGACTCATGCTATAAGAATGTTACAGAACAATCCTATGAATTTAATGTGAATTATAAAGATAAAACTAGGAAATATCAATGGGATGTCAATATTAAGCGTCATGAATTTCATTTAGGACATATAACTTGAGGGAATACACAAGGTGAAAATAAGCCATGAAAAGGATAGTTTCACACCTTACATGGTGTGAATCCACTATTCTGGATGTGTAATCATTTGGGAATCGTTGGGCTAGTATCTCTCTTTATACATCATAAAACATGTACACTATGTGAATCCCTCGTTACAAGTGTGAAAACCATACTTGTTTACAATATTTAATGACTCCTCCACTCATTTATGACCCATGGACACTTGGGGATGACCCATTAATGGACCATTATGACACCGCAAAGGCCCTTCATATTTAAAAATAGAGGGCCTGGGTGATAGAAAGAGGATCAATTAGAGAGGGAAGCTCTAGATGATGGACTGCTACTGATTCTGTGCTACTTTACTATTTTATTTTATTTACTTTATTCCCTATGATGTATCCCTTCTACAAAATCAACTATACTTTCCAATACATGGAGGGGTTGTTTATACGGGTGATTGGGAATAGTGAAAGATAAAACTATGTTACTATACTTGAGTTTTAGTTCCTAAATAAATAGAAATATTTTATTTCTTCTTCCATAAGGTATAAATTTTATTTTAGTTTTAATTTCAAAATATGACAGCATTGGGGTTAGATTCTATTTAATTCAATTTCTTTATTTGATGATCCATTTCTCTCTCCACCATATTTTGACCTATATACAATATAACTAATTTGGATTGGGTGGTGATTTTTTGGTAATTGTTATCATGTGCATATACTAGCGATAAGAAATATTGGTTGATAAGGGGATAATAACACCTAGTCAAGGGTTTCCTTGATAAATCAATTAGACTAGCTACAATAAAAACAACATTTGAAGGAGAGTATACTAGTCTAATATTTCAGTTAGGTTTATTCTCATAATCACCATCTAGCTAAGGGATTGGGAGGAATCAATAGATAAATATCTATCTTACTATTAATAAGAATAAGAATTTGTGATATTTGGAAAACAATGATTACCTTGCTATAGGTTCAGTGCAACCTAATTGGATCACCATATTTTTCAATTGTTTTTAAATCGATCTAATTAAACTATTTTCTAATCTCAATTTCGCAAAAAAAAATAAAATCAACATTTCTCAATCAAACCAAAAGTAATTTTTTTTTGTGTGTACTCCTTTTCGAGGGACTGTATAGGGCTAAAACTAAAACGTATTTAGGAATTTTAAAAATTCATTTCCCACACCCAAACATAGGTGTGTACTAAAACTAAGGCAACTGAATTAAAAAGAATCTAAACCTAACACAATCACATTTAAAAATTAAAAAAAATTAAATTGATATTATATGGAAGAAGAAAGATTGGTAATATTTGAAAAACCATGATTACATTTCCCTAGGTTTGTCCAAACCTACAATGGTCACCATATTTGTCAGTTTTTTTTTTCAAATCGATCATATTAAAATGTTTTATACATTCAATTTTACAACCCAAATTAAAATTAATATTTATAAATCAAATCAAAAGTGTTGTTTTTGTCTGCACTCTTCTTTGGGATGCAACCTAGGGTTAACCACTAGATTATGCTTAGGTAATTAGAAAAATTATACTAACACACCCCATAAAAGGCGTGTGTCAAAAATTGGAACCATTTATAGGGAGGCAGTGCTACTTAATAAATAAAATAATTAACATTGCATGACATGTTGTTCTCATGACCAATTAATTAATTTAGAACATGAAATTTAGGAAAATATGACCCAATTTAGAAAACTAAAATTATAAGAAGACTTTGAGGAAACAAATCATTCATATTCGAGTGAAACTTTTAGGGTTCAATCTAAACATGAAATAAATCCCACCAAACAGTAAGAGATATATGTGCTCCTAAATTCACTAATTATTACAACCAACTCATTTCACTTATTTTAGAGAATGATTTTGATTTTTAAATTAACCTAATTCTAATTCTACTTACATTCTATGGTCTTATAGGAGAAAACCCAAATAGAAATATTCCATAATTCACTTGTATATTCTCAGGATTCATGTCGAGAGGAGCACGAGATGATCAATTCAAATTGATTTAATTCCTCTTATCACTCTATAGAGTGACTAAATAATATTTGATCAATATATAACAAGTAGCGTTCAATGACTAGTAAGAACTAATGAGTTACTTGATAAAGAAAATTTTCCCCACTTCATGAATTTTAACAATCAAAAAAGATATCTACACTCACCAAAAGTCAACCAGAGAGGATCTATAAGAATATTAAAAGAAGTCCAAGAATCTCTACACAAGAATCCCATGTCAATCTATGGAGAAAAATAATTCCCCCATAATTTCTTATCAAGGATTGCTCGTTAATAATCACAACCTTCACAATGCCTCATCTAGAGGGTCCCTGATAAACAAATCACTAAAAAAATACATAGGTTTAATTGAAAACATTTATTATAACTTATAGAAATTCATCACTAGAGGTATGAGAACTAGATACATTAATGAGGTAAGTAATACAGATTCATCATCACCTTTACTTGAAGCCACACTTAAGGAAATAACTAGTTTATTGAGAAAAAAGGTTGTGATGCAAGATACTAGACACCAGATGATTCCTTAGGTATGTGGTCTATGATATTATTTTAATCATTATACTAATTAGTGTCTTGATATTCAAAAAGTAGAAAATTTTTATATAGTGTTCCAAACAAGTAATTTCCAGAAAAATCATCCATTCCAACCCCAAACTCAACCGGGATATAGAAACCTACAAAACCAGGTGATATATTTCCATCCAAACCAATACCCCAATCAAACTGAATTCTAGTAGAAATAATTTTAGAACCCACAATTATTTCAGTAATCTATTAAGAAACCATTCCAATAGAAATCAGTTCATCCAAAAATAAGTTCCTAGAAAAACCAACGTGGATCTGAGTAACAAGGTAGATGAGTAAACAGAACAAGTTGGAACTATTCTGGATTTTTTGACCAAGAATCTAGGAAAGATACCAGAACAATCATTCTAGAATCCTAAAGAGAGTATAAATTTGATTTGAACATGAAGCAAAATAGAGCTTCACCCCCTAGAAGAATCTGAGTTTAACGATTCTGATTTTTTTGAAGATAAACCCATCCATCAAGTAGAAGGGGATAACAAAAATGAATGAACCAAAATTAGTTTCATAAATAAAATTCCAAAAAACCCTTATAATTATAGAAGATAGAAAAAGAGGAGAAATTAGGCACCATTCCCATTTTATTTAATTCAATAAAAGAACTTTGAATAGGAAAAATTAAAATAAATTTAGTGACCTTTAAAAAAGATGAGATCAACATCTTACTCTTAGAAGAAATATGACAAATGTTGAAATGTATAAAATTTATAAAGGAACTATTCACCAAGAGAAGATGAATAGATAGAAATGAAAAAATCTTCTTGGGTAGAAGCATATCATCCCTTGTCACAACATTGGTTCTATAAAAATTTTATGACATTGGGACATTGTCTATTCCTTGTATAATTGGATCTTTGAATTTTACTGATTCTTTATGTGATCTGGGAGATTCAATAAATGTCTTTCCTCATTCTGTATTTATATCTTCATAGATTGGAAAATGAAAGCCTACTAGAGTGGTGGTCAAACTCAAATATAGATCCACTATTTTCCAAGTGGTTTTTTTGAAATAAATTCTTATGAAAGTAAAATATATAATGTTCCTAGCTGACTTTTATATGCTGGCCATGGAAGAAGATAGGAGTTCATCAAACTCACCAATCATTATTGGGAGACTATTCAAAAATATAATAAAGACCATCATCAATGTAAATTGGGGAATACATTCAATGGAGCTTAGAGATATTCGAGTGCATAGAAATACTAGGGGAACTATTGGTTGATAAGGGGATAATAACTCCCAGTAGGGGATTTTCGTAATTAATCTTTTGGACTAGCTATGATGAAACACACATATGAAGGGGAGTAGACCAATCTTATATCTCAATTAGGTTTATTCTCACAATAACTATTTGGATAAGGGAGTGGAGTGAATCGATAGGATTATCTCAATCTTACTAGTAATAAGAAGAATAATTGGATATATTTTTGAAAAACCATGATTTCATTTTTCTAGGTCTTGCTAATCCCTCTATATTCACTATCTTTTTCAATTGTTTTTGAATTGATCAAATAAAACTGGTTTATGCTTTCAATTTCCCAACCTAGATTTAAAATCAACTTTTCTCAATCATACCATAAGTGACAAAGTCTTTTCTCTTCACTCTTCTTTGGGAGATAAACTAGGGAAAACAACTAGGCTAGAATTATGTAACTAATTTTTTTCCATGCCCCACTTTGTTTTCATAATTATTATTTTTATTTATTTATTTTTATTTATTTTTTTCATTATTTTTCTAAATTTTGTATCCTTCAATTTTTTATCTTTATATTTATATGTTTTTTCCTTTCTTTTTTAAATTTTTTTGAATAAAAAATAAATAATTTAAATTTATTTAAATATAAAAACCAAAGAATTGAAATATAGGTATAGACTTTACCTTTCTCAATAAATCACATAAACTACCCCTCTTTGGATAGGGAAGTTGAGTTTATTAAAGAGAGGGGAGGAATCATAGGATATAAATATAATAAATGAAAGTAAAATGAAATAGTAAATCTGCGTAGCAGCAACAGTCCGTAATCTAATGATTCCTCTTGGATTGATCCAATTTCAACCCCTATGAACTCTATTTATAGATATTAAGGGGCTTCAGCGAATCATAATGGTCTATAAATGGATCATCCCCTGCTATCTACAGGTCATAAATTAGTGTAGGAATCATTCCATGTCATAAAAAACTACAATTTCTACATCTATAACAAGATTTTCATATCGTGTACTTGTTTCATGATGTGTAAAGTGATGGACCGACATTCTAATTTCCAGGAGATTATATTTCATGAATAGTATATTCACATCATGTAGCAACCAGAGAAGGTTTTTTAGACCTAGATCAATGCAATAATGGTTTCTTAAACATTACAAATTTTCTTACTTATTGCTGGTATGATAGATATTTATCTATTGATTCCTCCTACTCCCTTAGCCAGATGATGATTTTACGAATAAACCTAACTAAAATCTCTGATTGGTCTACTCTCCTTACCTTGTGAATTTTGTCGCAGTTAGTCCAATTTATTTATTAGGGAAATCCTTGACCGAGTTTTTTATCCCCTTATCAATCAATACTTCCTAATCAAACACTATACACATGCTAACAGTCCCCAATCACTCACCACCCAATCCTAATCATTTCAATTGAATGCATATTATAATTGGGTTGAGGGAGAAATGGTTCATCAACTGAGTAAATTTATTTACATAAAATATAGCCTTAAATGAATCATATTTGGAAATTAAAACTAGAATAAAATTGATACAAGATAGTAGAAGAAAGAAATTATTTCTATTTATTTATTCATAAAAACTCAAGTGTAGTAAGATAGGTCCAACTTACTCCTTTATCTATCACTCACATAAACTATCGCTCCATGGATGAGGATGTTGAATTGATTTGAGAGGGGGGATACATTTCCGGAAAGAATGTAAAAAAGAATAAAATAGTAAAGCTATGTAGTAGAAATTGTCTGTCGTCTTGAGATTCCCTCTCAAATCGATCCTTGTTCTACCCCAAGGACCTCTTTTTATAGAGGTTATGGTCTTTCAAGGTGTCATAATGGTCTATTAATGTGTCTTCCTTTGGTTTCCCTATGTCATAACTGAGTGGAGGAGTCATTAAATATCCTCCAAAACTACCATTTACACACCATTAGAAAGTGTCTCACATAGTTTTCTTCTTTCATGATGTCTATTGTGCGGGGCCAGCCTACTAATTTCAAAAATATTATATGACGTGGATAGAGGATTCATGTAATGTAATGTGCGAAAACCACCTTTTCATGTCTTGTTTTCACACTATATATACACTCAAGTAACATTTCATAAATAAAATTCATGACATATAATGTTGACTTCTAATAGATTTTTCCCATCTCCTTCATCATTTTTCACATGGAACCCATCATCTTGTTACTTTACCTTATTACAGATTCAATCTATCTTCCAAAATCCGGTGTTGCACTGGGCCGGGAAGAAGCGTGGTTTTATGTGTTATATATTAACTATATTTGGCACTTATTGTTTGTTTATGATTAAAATTCATATCCTTGTCACATAATATAATAACAATTATATATTAGAAGAAATAATCAACATAAGTACAAAAACTGTTCATTTTATATTAAAATTAACATGAAAAATATGACTATCTCTTTTATCATCATGATATAAGTAATTTTATGCTAATAAAATGCATAGTTCACTAAAATACAATCTTCGAAAAATAAATTTTTGAGAATAAAATGATATTATTATATTTTTAGATATTCTAATTGAATTTCATCAGTTCATTAGAAATAAAAGTGAAATTTATTTTTTTCTAAATATATTTCATACTAGAGATATATTTATTTATACCCATTTCTTCAATTGCTATATTTTTAGGGTTATATTTATCATAATACACTTTTTCATTGTTCTTTATGGTTTAGTGTTGTGCGTGAAACAATATATTTAACAAAAATATTTATTTTTAATTAGAATATTTACTAAAATACTTGGTCATTACAAATATTCCTTAATAGGATGATCAGAAATCCCATCCTTTCAGCATTAATGTATAATTTAATATTTCATTGGATTTTCCCAGTGGCCACTTTCCTTTTTAGTATATTTTCACAAACAAACATAAACTATGGTTGAGAAAACACATGGGGGAATATAAATATCGAACCCATTTGTGAAATCCTCTACCCATGAAAGATATTGATTAACCATGTACTTTTTTTTGTGATGTTTCACTGATAGGTTATGGGTTTGTGATTTTTACCTTTAGAACCCCCCTTCAATCCTATTAGGAACATCACTCAAGGCACCAACTAATGTGTAATTCACTATATAGGATAAAAAATAAAAATTAATGAGGGTAATAAAACATAAAAAATAGTTTTTTCGATGGTTATACACCTTTACAACAATAATATTCCTGGACATGAAATCTTGATGGACATTATCATTGTTCCCAAACCTCCAAAATCTGGTTATGGATGTGGAAACCCAGACTTGTACCCCCAAAATCTAGTGATAAAATAAAATTATTTACACAATTTATTTTATAAAAACATATGTTAACCATGCTAAACATATATTTATTTTTCATCAATACCATTATTTAATATTTATATCTCACAAATAATCTCACAATTCCATGAATTAAAGGTTATTTATCGTTGAGGATTAACTATATAATCATATTATTTTATAATAATTGAAAAAATTTATCCATAATTGTACCATAATATAAAAACATCTAAAACTATTATATGTAACAACCCAATACTTTATAATATATTTATTTCAAAATTAATTTGATCTCTTCAATGGATTATGATGCATGAAACACATAGTTTAAACAAAAATAGTCCACTAAAATATTTTTAAACATTGTCATTATAACCTATAAGTTAAGATATAAGGTATGAATAGTGTTAAATATATATTAACATATTTGTTACCTATTGATTACAAATAAAATAATATTCATTAAAATAAAAAGAAATATTCTCTAAAAAATACTCTATTTTTTCTAAAGGAAGGTTTAGTCGTGCTGTGCACACAAAATTTAATTTTTTAACACTTTTAGAATTTTTTTGAGAAAAAAATATGTTTTTAAAATCATAAAATAAAAATTAACTTAGGGTGATTTTATTATTCTTTATTATTGTTTCATATTTTTATGAATTGTGAAAAATATTGAATTTTAATTTAAAACTGCCTTTTCATTTAAATAATTTATAATAGTAAATTATATTTTGAATTTGTTTTAAAGTAAAATTAGATAAATTTAATATTAGTTATTATCATTAACTTAATTGGAATAATTTTTATATTGAGTTTTTATATAAAAATATTTTAAACTTTTGAACATTTTCTCTTTAAAAAGTTTCTTCCTCATCGTGTTAGTGGGACTAATTTTAAACTAAAATTTTCCAATTATGTGAATAAAATTTGGAAAATTGGATTAAATATTTGGAATAAGAACAATTTATATTATATAATAAGGTTAACATTATTGTTTTACCATAATTAATTGTGAAAATATAAAAAACTAATTACCATAGTTAATTTGAAAATGGATTTATTAGAGATTAAACTAAGAAGATAAGGCTTAAAATAACCTAACAAATTATGTAAATTATATTTTATGGAAATATTTACAACTTATAAAGTCTAAAGATAAATAATAAACCATTTAGACTATTTTTTCATGTGAAAAATTTGGCTACACCTTTTTCTTTTCAAATATTACAAGTGTGCCACTCACCTCACTTATAAAAGGCCACCCATTTTCTCTCTTATTCACTCCTTCAAGCCCTTTTTGGTTGGCCAATTACTACAAAATAACTTCCAAAATTCTATAATATCATCCTATAATCCTTATTTTTCGTCATAAATCCAA
Source organism: Viscum album (assembly GCA_963277665.1). Lineage (NCBI taxonomy): Eukaryota > Viridiplantae > Streptophyta > Magnoliopsida > Santalales > Viscaceae > Viscum > Viscum album. The sequence goes on along the minus strand of OY728125.1, from coordinate 1,973,179,573 downwards.
TATATTAAGGCTTTAGGGAAACCTAATGAGGATACCCAAAGAAAAGGTAACACTTTTCTATGAGCCTTTTTATTTTATTTCTTCCTATAACATCTGAAATTATTATTAAACCATAAAAATATAATAAAATAAGTATATCACATATAATAATGTGTTTTTATGTTATGTTAATAACTTAAAAAACCACCAATTCCATCAAATGGGTTACAAAATCACCATTCATGAGTACGGTGGACTACCACCTTATGAACCGAAGTCATTATTTTTTTTCTATTAAAAACTCTCACGGTTGGGTATGATGATGGATATAAAGTGTATATATATTATATATATAATATAATTATACATATGGATTCATTATATCTTATATAAAACATTGTTTCTTTCCATTACGTAGGAGATACGATAATGTCACTCATGTGTACGAAAGACAACCTTCTTGTGAAGCGACACAATTCGACTTCTACTAACACTTTACATGGAAGGTGATGAGGATAAATTTAATGAATATACAAGATGTAAATGAAATAATTTTTATATTCATGAAATACTTATCATTCTAAAAATATAATATATATCATTTTCTTGCATACAATTTTACCCAATGAAAAATGACAACGTCATTTGGCTACGTGTGGACTATTTCCTTTACGAAAAGATGTGACTCTATTTTCAACACCACACCCCATGGATAGTATATATAATTATATTTAAAGAAATAATATGGTATATATGATATTATTATCATTATGTAAAGATAATATATTTCTTACATTATTTCCATAATGATCATAGGAAAATGGTAACGTTACCGATGCGTATATACGACCAATCGTCTCCATAATTATAACACAATTAATTTCTAAAAACCATTTTCATAGGTGATATTAAAAGTATAATTGATATATAAAAATTATAAGTATTTAATGATTCTTACTATGAATATTATTAAACTATATAATATTCACAATAACTAAAACTTTAATGAAAAATAATGAATAAGAAGACAAGACAATTAACACCCGAAACAATGAAAATAATGAAAGATTATTAACGACTGAGTGATAAGATGTTATAAAAGGATAAAATATGATATGATAAATATTAATATGGTTCTATTATCAGTTAATATAATTTTTAAAACCAATATACAACATTTCAAATAATGTTGAATGAAAAAGAATCATGAGGTAATTGATTTTGTCTCAATTTACATTCCATTGAGACTTATTTGTTAATATGAACCAATTCAGTTTTATATGGTGTATATGATGGACCATTGACATATAATATCATGATTCATTCATACTTCATGGTATATTAATTTCCAATTTTAATCATTTATTCTAATGGAATTTTAATTGAAAATTACCAAGCCGTAAAAGTTATTTCACAATCTCACTTTCTTTTGTGATTATTGACTTTCTATTGAGACAATCACTTTATTGTGATCATTTTTCATTAGAAATTAAATTAAAATTAAATAAAAATATTATTTTATTATGTATATGATTATTTCCTAAACCATATACCATTTTTACATATGGTGATTACTTATAATGTTATTTTATTATCAGGGGAAAATTTAGATAAAACCCTTTACTCAATACATATATTTATTGATAAGGAGCATTTTTTAAGAATGAAATTGGTCATTAGATATATGAAGAATTCTTTGAACATGGTGACATGGGTTGGGCCTAGTTATAGATACCCCCTCGATGAATTAAAAGGACTCATTTGACAAACCGATTGTCCAAATTAGGTGGGTTTTTACCCAATAGTTTTAAACTGTCTTGAGGATAGTTTATGTGGTTAAACATATCATGTTATTGAGACATAACATCAAATAATTAATAATTTTATTCATTGACAGTTTAAATATTATTATTATTCATGATATTTTATATATGATATCTTCTTTTGATACATTTCATTATTATTTATTGATTAAATGGAATGTGTTTTCATTTATTTACATTTATATATTAATTATGCCTTATAAAGTCATGATAGTAAGGTTATATAAATAGAATTTGTGTTCAATTATTTACCTTTCAATGTTGATTATGCTTATTTATTCATGATATCTTCCATTGTACTTAACCTTATTTGAGTATTGAGGTCACCATTATCTTCTTTTATTTCCCCATGATATAAAGAAATATTATTGGAATAATTTTTAAAGGATGTCGTTCATTTTTTATATCTTATATTTTATTTTATATTATCAATGTAAAATGGTAATTATGTATGTATGTATTTCTCCAAAATAGCTAAACTGGTTGGTCCTTCAAGATTTTACCCTTGGTATCCATGACAATTTATTAAAGTAAGACACCATCTCTTGGTCTCTGGAGTCGGGTCATTACAGTTGGTACCTGAGAAAGTTTATAAGAAACATTTGGAACTATATTAAAGAAAAAATAAAATTGGGGACATACAAATATGATAAAAATGGAGTATAAGTATAGTAGAGAATCTAAATGTCTTGGGAAGAAAGATATTATGTTGTTTTTTCTAGTAATACATCAATGTCTGGAGACTATAAGTGGGAACAATTCATGAATATAGGTACCAAGTGGTAATGTCTTCGAAAAGGGAACATTGGGACCCAATTGATTGTCACTCAATGCATGAAATTGGGCCTTGCTATGCACTTTGTTTGACACTCCTAGGGGATATTCATATGATAATTCACATTTTATTTTCAAACCATTATAAAGGATTTTAAAATCAATATATCCCCAAATAAACCCACTTTATAATTATGAGGTTAATAATGCATAAATTTTAATTTATGTTAGTTATTACATCAAATTTAGAATTATACATTATGATTTAAAGTTCAAAATTTTATGATCTAATACAGTATATGACCTTATTTAGAAATAGACCATGGAAGGAAGAAGTGTATCAATACTCATAGGCAATATAGATATTTCCCTAGTGGGGAAATAATACAACTGGTTTTAAAACTGGGAAAATTAGGGATATATTATGGAATATTAATCATGATATAAAAAACAACATGGCCTAGATGTAGTAACCTATTACACATCATGATTCTTCTATGAGGGATCCCTTCATGTGATAAAATACCCCATCCTTTATAGGGACTACTAATCCAACGGAAGTTGAACAATAGATTACATATTTGGAGAATATATTTTTGGCATTGAGATGTAGTGATATAGAAAATGTTACAATTGTAGTGTATTGTCTCAAAGGTGATGCTGATCAATGGTGGTTTTTGATCCATAATTCCTGGGAGGAATATGAAATACAACTCATGAAATGAAAATATTTTAAGGAGAAATTATTTGATAAATATTTACCTTATGAGAAACAAAATAAAATGAATAGAATGTTACTTATATTAAAGAAAAATTAATAATAAAGTGTTACTTAGTATGGGGTTATATTTTAAAGGAAATAAAGGTATTATATGGATTACATAAACAACATAGAGTGAAAGATTGAATATTAATTTAAAGGGATTAATCTAAATCTCCCAAGGGAATTGGTCTCTCAATGTTTTTTGTCATATGATGAAATAATTTTTGTGTCTTGAAAATAGAGAAGGAATTATCTATATATTAAATATTCAAGGGAAATAAATATAACAATATTCCATTTGGAATTACTAAAAAATGGAACATTCTAAAAAATAAGAGGAGAACCCCACGGTTTCAATATTGTAAAAACTATGGAATGAATCACACTGGTAAATATTTGGAGGGATTAAGAGTTTTTTATAAGTGTGTATATAATGGTCACTGTGAAAAATAATGAAAATAAAATAATAAAAAAACTCTTATTAAATATTTCAATTATAGGGAGATAGGGAAATATAAAAAATAATTTCCCAAGAGTCAAGGGAATCAACCACATTAGAGGCCAAGGGAAGAAGGAAAATCCTATGTGATCACTACAGCTTATGTGGAAGTACCCAATGATGCAGTGGAAGTACTTTCATAATATATTTAAATTTAAATAATGATTTTTTTGAATTTTTCCCTCAACCTCTTTTATATCTACCCATTTTTCCAAGAAGATTAGACATTTATCCTTTTATTTAAGAAGTGAATTTTTAGTTAAAACTCCCAGGGGAAGTATCAGTGCAATGAAGGTGCATCCTAAGGTCCCCAATATAAAACATAAAGGGGATTTATTTCTTAACATTATTATCATACTTATGTTTTAATTCGATATAATATTATTTATTGACTGAATTTCACAATATGATGATAAAATTTGTCCTTAGAAAAAGGAAATTCTGATTTTTGAGGAGGAAGAAAAAATCCTTATCTTTAAATGAGAGACTTCATTACTTGATTCATATTTATATCTAACCCCAAAACCTCTATTGAATGATATTATAGGGGAATAAGAGAAAAATAAATCACGGTTTGGAGAATGAAATCTTTAAATTAAATATGTACCTATTGTATAGGATTACATTGATGTATTTCTCAAGGAACTACCTATACATTCCCTAGAGCATGAAGTTGATTTTTCATTGATTTAGTCCACAAAGAAAGAAAAATATTAAATACTTCTTATTGAAAGGACACAATTTTATTAGTGTATTTTAAGAAAAAACTATGGGAGTTGGGTGATAATGGGTTTATTTTCCCTAGTGTTCCACTATGGAGAGTGTCTATTCTCTTCGTTTAGAAGAAAGATTTATCTGTGAGGATGCGAATTTATTATAGAGAAATCAATTATATTATGATAAAAATAGTATCTTATGACATAGTTTGATGACTTATTTGATCAACTACAGAGAGCCCAATATTTTTCAAAGATTGAATTTCATTTTGGGTATCAACAATTGTGAGTAATGAAGGAATATATTCCAAAGAAAACTTTTTGATTGAGGTATGAACATTACGAGTATACTATAATTCCATTTAGACTGACTAATAATCCCTATATTTTTATATATATAATGAATAAAGTACTCATGAAATATCCAGATGATTTATTGTGGTATTCAATGATGATATTTTCATGTATGATAAAAGAAATGTGGACCCTAATAATAGTTTGTGAATCGTTCTTAAAACAATTAGACGTAAATAGTTATATAAGAAAATTAGTAAGTTTTCTTTCTCAATTCAAGATGTTTCTATTCTTGGACATATTATCTCCAAGGAATGAATCATAGTTGATCTTGAAATGATAAAGGTAATCATAAAATATCTTACACCAATGTATGTAACTATGTTACATAGTTTCATTGGTTTAGCAGGTTATTATCAAACATTTTATTAGAATTTTTCCTGATTATCTAACATGTTAATAAATATTACACATAATTGGGTTAATTTTGTTTGGAAAAAATAATTTAAATATTCATTTTATGATTTGAATTGAATATTTTTTAATTCTCTTATAATGAATATACCATATGCAAGTGATAGGTTTGTGTTATATAGTCATGTGTCAAAGAAAGAACTTTGTTGTGTCCTAATGAAAAAGGATAATGTAATTGAATAAACATCATGGAAATTGTTGAATCATGAAGAACTATCCAAGACCATGATCTTGAGTTTCTAGATATAATATTTTTTTAAATATATAGATACATTATCTTGATCATGAGAGATATGAGGTATACATAGACCATAAGATCCTAAAATACAAATTTTCTCAAAAATTACATAAAATGATGAAAAGGTGATGATTAAGCTATTAATGTATTATGATTAATCAATATAATACCACCTATATAAATAAAATATGGTATTTGATTCATTTAGTAGGAAAGATAATGTAATTCTAACCCAAATGAGGATTATGAGTGATCCTTTGTTCATGGATTTAGTAAATATGAATATGGGAATTATTAAAGATGGGGGGAAATCAATCATTTTTTAAATGATTACAAAACCATATTTATTTTAAAATATCAAACGTTCTGAATTTGATGATGAGAACATTCAGAAGAAAAATAAATCTATGAATGGAGGTAAATAAGTAGACTTCATTTGTGAAATTTCTGAAATTTGGAAATAGATTATGCTTTCCCTCTATACCCATTCTAAAAAAGGAATTGTTCGATAAATCTCACAGTTCAATTTTGTCTATACACCCTGGTATCACAACTACGTATAGAGATTTCAGGGATGTTTTTTTGTGAATAGAATGAAGTGGAAAATTGATAATTATGTGTCTAGATGTTTAGTTTTTCAACTAGTGAAATTAGTGAGACAAAATTCTATAGGATTCATGCAACCTTTTTCTATTCTTATATGTGGATGGGATGACATTACTATGGAATTTGTCCCTTGACAACCAAAGACTCCTAGAAAATAAAATTGTAATATGGGTTATCATTGATCACCAAGACAAATATGCTTATTTCCTTAATATAAGAGAATATTTACCTCTTAAGAACCTCAAAAGGATCTATATTAATGAAATTTTAAGACTTCATGGAATAACCATATCAATTGTGTCTGATCATGATCCAAATTTTACATCGAAATTATGGACGAGTAATAAAAGTCTCTTGATATAGACCTTCATTTGAGTAATTCCTACCATCCTAAAACTGAAATATAGTTTGAAAGGATGATTAAAACCATTTAGGACTTTTTTAGGTCATTCTAAATTGACTTTCAAGGTATGTGGGGTCATCATTTATCTTTGGTAAAGTTTTACAATAACAATAGTTTCCATTCATGTGTTAAAATGGTATAATATGAAGCATTATATGGAAAGAGATACCATACTCCAACTTGTTGTGATGACGTTTCTGAAAGGAAAGTCATAAACCCAAAACCCTTAGAAGAGAAAAAATGTAAAGTCTATATAGAATCACATTAAATCAGTTCAATTAAAGAAAAAGGGTTATGCTGATAATCATAAGAAATATTTGGAATTCTAAGTGGGATATAATGTTTTCTTTAAAGTTTCCCAATGGAAGGGTGTTATAAGGTTCAATAAGAAATGGAAACTGATCCCCAAGTACATTTGACCATTTGAAATACTTTAAATATTTTTTGTTGTTTCTCATCATTTGGAAATGCCACAAAATATATCAAAATAATATAATGTGTTCTTTATATCAATTTTACGGAAGTACACACCAGATATAACACATGTTCTCACCTCTAATTAAATATAATTGTAACATGATCTATAATACTAAGAATAACCCATCAAGATTCTTGATACTAGAGAGCATGTATTGAGGAATCAGATGACACATCTGGTAAAGGAACTTTGGAGAAATAAAAAACTAGAGGATGAAATGTGGGAAACATAAGATATTATAAAGAACTAATCTCATATTTTTAGAAGGTAATATCCATAAAATTCAAGGATGAAATTATTAGCATCCTTGACTCTAGTAGCACGATGCCAGTGCCATACATTTTTACATTTCCATAAGATATAAAGAATTACATCCTGATGGATATAATAGTTTAATAGTATTGGTAAACTAGACACATACTTGAGTTGTTCCTTAAATTTGAAAACACAAATTACAACATATTTTTTTTAAGAATATAATTATTACCTCTAGAATATCCTTGTATATCAAACACAACACACTTCATAGATTCTTGATAAAGGAAAAAAAACAAGTGAGATCTCAACTTCTTAATGTTAAGTATAACAAAATCTATCATGAATCAATAAGGATAATAAACATAAAAAGTTAAATAACTAAGAAAAAATTATAATTAAATAACTTGAATATCATGATAAGATAAGGTATAATAATTATGGTAAGGTAAATAATTGAAAACACCATTCATTTATTCAATAAGATGAGAATTAAATGCATCCATAGATAATGTCAAAGATAAATCTCAAGGATTTTAAAAACAAAATTTTCAATGAATGAAATTATTAATTATTAGACATCATGTTTCACAGTCACATGAACCCTTTACCATTAATACCTTTCATAATATTATTTTTAACATACTACTTTTAGTACATTTCATAAGATAGTTTGAAACTACTCTTTACAAACTCATAGTGTTTGGACAATGATTTTGTCTCATGAGACTACTGATGCATCGAGAAGATTTCTATAAATGGCCCCCAACCTATTTCATTCATTTAAATTCATTCCCCTTATATAAAATAATTAATTTAATTCAATAAAAATGCACATAATCACTAAATATCGTTATTGAGTAGAGAATATAGATTTTTCAATATTTCCCTAGATGAATAGATAACTTTCAATGTAAAAACCTTATGTTAAAATTGTGTATGGTTTAATAAATAATATTATCCATGGTAAATAATATGGATATTTATGGTAAATTTAATGTCTAATGATAATAATAAAGTGAATATTTTTGGGGAAGTTAACGACTATGAAATGAAACAATGAAGTGAATTTCAATACTATCCTTGGTCAAAGTAATCATAAGCCATCCAGATAAAGAATATGGATGGTAATAAAAAATACCCTTTAAATTAAGAATAAAATTTTATTGTATATTAGGAATATAAATACCATAAAAAGATATTTAAAAACACTCTTGAGGAAAATATTATTTTCATTTTGAAAAAATAATTAAACCATTTTCTTTGAAAAAAACATAAAATATTTTATTTAAAAAGATCTTATTCAAATTGAAAAGTAAGATTAAAATAAATAACTTAATGATTGAAGGTTATTCCTTACATGTATTAACAGATAAAAAGAACATTCATTTTTCACTATAAAAGGTTAAGAATGTACCTTGTTCCAAAAATGACAATAAGTTTCCCTTTACATTTTCTGTAAAAACTAAATGGGAATTGTTTTGAAGAAAAAAAATATTCCTTTGAAAACATATTTTAAGAAAAAAATGGGTGAAAATTAATTTGATAAATGATTTTTATAGGATTAAAAAAAGATTAAAACATTTTTAGAAAACATTGTTTTGGAGGAAAACATATTTCTATCCAAAGAGAGAAATGATGTTAGATTTTATTAAAACAATTATCAATTAATTTAAGTAGGAAAGGGTGTAAAAATGGTACTATTAATTGAAAATATAATTAATAACCATATTAGTATAAAATTAAATGGTCTTTTTAGGAAATGTTAAAATAATTTCTTATAATTGAAATTAAATAATAAACCATCTTGATTAGAATGAGATTGTGAAATAAACCACTATAGTTATGATAATGTTGAAGTGAGAATTAATCATTAAATCGGTTATGTGTTTAAACATTAAATAAAAATAAAACAAGTTAAAATAAAGTATAGAGTAATAAAAATTAAATAGACACATAATTTTATAATGAAAAAAATCAATGAGGTGGAATTTTAACTCAATGAACGAAAATTTAGTTAAGAAATAGCATAACACTAGGTAACTTTTAATTAAAATACCATTTAATGAAATAATTCAAATTAAAACTTAAAATTACATGAATAATTTTGTATTCAATATATTACATGTCAATTAGATAGTATATACACCATAAAAAATTAACTTTGTATATAACATTACAATATGCCTCAATGAAATGAAATTGAGATGAAATCCCTTACCTCACACTGCCTTTTGAATGAATGTTATTTAAAATAATTTAAAATGGTAATGAACATGTTATTAAACTATACGAGAACTATATTAATTTTTATAATATCATATATTATCCTTTTATAAAATCTTATTAACCATTCATTAATAATATTTCATTTTTTTCTTCAATTCTTGTGTTAATTTCCTTGTTTTCTCATATAAGATTCATCTTAAAAGATCCAGTTCAATCGTATATTATATAGTATTATGAAATTTCAAATAATCATCATGAAATAATTACCATATTTTTACATAAATTTTACTTTTAAAACCAATCATTAATGATAGTTATGAAAAATAAAGTACATTACGATCATGGACATGGTAAGTTGTGTGTACGCATCAATAACTTTTCCATTTTTCAATAATCATTATAGAAAGAAGGTAAGTAATATAAAATATTTAAATAATTATAATAATACCATATACACCATATTTTATAATTATATATATCCTCCATATGGTGAGGTGATGAAAGGAGAGTCACATCGCTTTGGGAATACGGTATTCCACACGTACACGAATGATGTTATTATACTTACGTGAGTGAAAAGGAAGGAAATAATGATATATATTATGTTAAATTATGATAAATATGTCATGGATATCATAATATGTCATTTACTTTCATATTATCAATATATTTTTATTTTTTACTTTCCATGGGAAGAATTAGTGAAAGACAATTCACATCACTTCGTGAGGCAAGAGTCCAACGTTCTCACGAGCGATGTTATTTTATCTACCAAAAAATGAAAGGTAAAAATATATATATTATATAGTGACTAAATAGGTATAAATATGGTATAAATATCATATAAATTCTTTAGATTTATCAATATACCAAACCTTGACAAGATGAAATGGGAAAACAAAAGAAATCAGTTCGCGAGGTGGTAGTCTGCTGTACACACGAATATTGATTTTATAACATATTTTATGGAAGTGGAGACTATTTTAGGTTATACAATTATTCTAAAAACATCCCATTATATTGCATAAACTAATTATATTATATAACAATGGTTTAATAAAAAATTAAGGATGTGAAGAAAGAACATTACCTCTTCTTTAGGCATCCCCATTAGGTTTGCACTAAAACCTTCTTAGGTTGTCTTTATGACCAAAATAAGGATTCTAGGATGAGGTCAGGGAATTTGGGAAGCTATTTGGGAAGGTATAGGGATATCCAAAGTGTTTTGAACGTGTTAAGAAAATATGAGAAAGTGTGGCCTTTAATAAGGGGGAGAGAACACACTTGGTATTTTTGAAAAGAATTGAGTGATCCTACATTTTTCATGTGTAAAAATGGTAAAAAATGGTCCATTCCTGAACCTTATAGGTTTAATGGTAGATATAAGTCCATAAAATAGTTTTTATACAATTTTATAGGTCATTTTCCCATATATTTCTATTCAAACCTCGGTAAACCCAATTTTACCTTAACCGTGATAATTATTTTTTTACTGCATTCACTATTCATTTGGCACAAAAATTAAGTTAAAATTATTATAAAATAGAAATTATTCATATTCCAAAAATGTAATCAATTTTTTAAAATTCAATTCAAATATCTGGAAATATTTAATTTAAAATTAATTCTCCAGATGCATTAAGAAAATGAGCTTCTAATGGGAAAATGTCCAAAAGGTTATAAAGAATTTATTTCTAAATTAAATATAAAAATGAATAAAATGACCTAAATTTTAATTATTGATATAAAATTTAACTAATTTTACCTAAAAACCAATTTAAAATAAAATTTATCCCTATAAATCTTTTAAATGAAAATATTGTTTTTTCAATTAAAATTCAGTATTATTTATTATTTAACAAAAAAATGAAACTTTTTATAAAAATCCCAAAATATCACCCTAATAAAATTTTAATATTTATATTTAAAAATAATTTTTATTTTTTATATAAATTTTATAATACTAGTAAAATAAATATTAAATTATATTTGAAAAGAACTAGTAAAACATCTTTTAGAAAAATATAGTTTTTCAAAAAATTTCTCATTTTATTTTAAATGATTCTTATATAAACTATAAAATTTCATAACTTAGTTAATCTTATTTATACCGTACAATTTAAGGACTAGGTTATAAATACTATATTAAATAATTATATTTTCATAATATTTCACATTTTTTTAAACTCCATGTTGCATGTGACACAAGTTAAATGCAGTGTCACATATAACGCAAGCTAAAAATAGTGCTTCATTTAAAACAAGATAAAATGAGTTTTCATGTAATGAAATCTATTGAAGATATTGGATTTATTTAAAAGTAAATATATCATAAATTCTCAGGGTGTTATGTTTTCTTTTAACATGGTGTTGTGTGGCGCACACACTATCAAATACAATTTTATTATTTTAAAATCTTGGGGTGTTAAATAAAACTTATATGATAGAAGAATGTAACACCATAAAGATTTGTGATATAATTAATTTAGAATAAATTATATTTTTTTATATATTTCAACGCTCAAAATACATAGTTCAAACAAAAATAATATATGAAAATATTATTTAAACGTGGCCATTATAAACTAGCCATTATGTTTGTGAGTATTAATAGTACTAAACAATTATTAAAATTGTGGTTACCTGTTGAATTGAAAAAAATAAGAATATTTTTAATGAAAAATAAATGTTTCTTGAAAGAAGTCATATTTTTTTTCCAAAGCACAGTTTAGTAGGGCTTTAAATATATAATTTAAAATTAGTTTTTAAAACTATAGGAAAAAATATTTGACAAAATAATATTCATTTTTGAAATTAAATTATCAAAATAATCTTATGGTAAATTTATTGGATAATTCTGAAAACTTTCTTTTTTTTGACGAGTAGTCAAATAAACCAAATTTTAATTGAAAAGAACTTTTTTTTAAATAATTTATAATTTTAAATTACATTTTTAATTAGTTTTATTGTAAAATTTGTAAACTTTAATATCAATTAATCTAGTTTAGGTTATATTAATAATTTTCATATTGAAATTTGATATAAAACTTTGTAATGTTTTGAACATTTTATATTTAAAAACCCTCTTTCTCGTCATGTGTGTGGGATTAATTATATATTTAAATTTTCTAATTATGGGAAAGAAATTTAGAAAATTGGATTCCATATTTCAAATTACTATAATTTATATTATCAAAAAAGGTTAAATTAATTTTTTGACAAAAATGAATAGTGAAAATATAAAAAATTAATTTCCATATTTAAGGTAAAACTGTATTTACTAGGGTTTCAAAAAAATATAAGGGTTAAAATGACCAAATATATTGTCTAAAATATATTATATGTACATATTTGAAAATTATTCTGTCTATGTCTCGAGGATAATCCATTTTGAACCATTTTTTTCATGTGAAAAACATGGGTAAATATTTTTCTTTCCAAAAATAACCAGTGTGCCGTTAACCTCACTTATAAAATGCCACCCCTATCATATCTTCTTCACACCATTAAACCCGTTTTTTTCCTCCAAGACCTAGACATATCACTTATAAACTTATATAATCTCATCATAATAGCCTTAGTTTGTACATAAATACATCCTTGGAAGGATTTAGTGTATCTCAATGAGGATAATTGAAACATGTTAATATAATAACATACGAATCATACATACTATTTTATTTTTGATGTTAAGGTAATAACATAAAACCACCCCACTTATATCAAATGGGTCATGAAATCATCATTCATGGGTACGAAAGGCTACTTCCTCGCGAACCGAATTCATTCATTTTTCTATTAACACCTCTCACAGTTGGGAATGAGGATAGATATAAAGAATATATATATTATATTTAGAGAATTATTATACCAATGTATTGATTATATCACATATATAAATTTTTAATTTCCATTTCATAGGAGATATGATAATTTCTCACTTGTGTATGATGGACTACCGCCTCGAGAAGTGATATGATTCATCTTTCACTAACACTTTACATGAAAGGTGATAAGGATAAAGTTAATGATTATATGATATATAAATGAAATAATTGTGATATTAATTACATATTTATCATTCTATAGTGATAATATATATCATTTTCTTTCTTATCTTTTCCCTAAATGAAATATGATAACGTCGTTCTTGTACGTGTGAGCTACCACCTTCATGAAACAATGTAACTCTATTTTCATCACCGCACGTCCTGGATGATATATATAAGTATATTTAAAGATATAATTATATATATATATGATATTATTATAATTATGAAAGGATAATATATTGCATACCTTATTTCTATAATGATCATTGGGAAATGGAAATGTTACTCATGCGTATGTATGATACACCATTTTTATAATCATAACATACTCCATTTATCAAAAACATCTTTCATTATTTGTATTAAAATAATAATTGATGAAATGTTTTGATAACTATGTCATTATTATTATTATTACCATGGATATGATGAAAATATATATTATTAACAAGAACTATAACTTACATGATAAATCACAAATGAGAAAATAAATAAATTAACACTAAAAAATGAAAATAATAAATGATTATTAACAAATGAGGGGTAAGATGTTATACAAGGATCATATACAAAATTATAAATATTATTATGGTTATTTTATAATTGAATTATGTTTTAAAAAATAATCTATTGTAGGTTAAATAATTTTCAACCAAAAGGAAGTGTGAGCTAATAGATTTCACCTCAAATTACAATCCATCGAGACTTATTTTTTATTTTTCACTAATTCACTTTTATGTGGTTTATATAGTTCTTATTTTACATGTAATATCATGATTTATTAATAATTCATGGTAATTTAAGTTTCCATTTGAACCATTTCATCCAAGGGGATATGACTCGAAAATTAACAAGTGTTAAATTTTATTATACAATCCCACTTTATTTTGTGATTGTTAACTTTCTCTTAAAACAATAAATTTTGTGTGATAATTTTTCGTTTCTAATTATATTTATCTTAAATATTAAAATTATTTTATGATTTATATGATTATTTCCAAAACCATATACCATTTTTATATATGGTTTCTAAATTGAAATTTATTTGTTTAAATGCATGAAATATAGATAAATCCATATCCTTTACTCAATAGAGATATTTTTTTGATAAGGTACATTATTTATGAATTAAATAGATCATTTGATATTTTAGGTATTATTTGGGAATGTAGATACATGTGGTTAATGGTTATAGATAGTATCTCAATGCATCAACATGTCTCATGAGTTAAACTAGTTGGGCAAATCAAATAGGTTTTAACCAGTAGTTTTAAACAGTCTTGAGGAAATATATTGATAGTAGAGGTATCATGTTCCACATACATGGCATACAATAATTAATAATTTACTTCATTTATAATTCAATTATTATTATTATCCATGATATTTTTTTTATTTTATCTATGTATGTATTTCATTCTCAATTATTGATTAAATGATCTGGGTTTTCAGTTATTTACTTTACCATATTTATTATGCCTTATCTCATCATTATAGTAAAATTATATAATTGGAATGTGAGTTCATTAATTTCACTCAAAATATTGATAATTCTTATTGATTTATGATGTATTCTGATATACTTATCCCTTACTAATTATTTAATCTCAACCTTATTTTGTTTCATTTCCCCAGAATGGGAAGAAGAATTATTGGAATGAGTTTTCAAGGCTACATTTCTTTTTTTTGTTATTTGTCATGTTCTATTTTCTATTCCCAATGTAAAATTTGTGTCATGTATATATTTGGTTCTCCAAAATTTCTAAAATAATTGGTCATTCAGTATTTGACCATTTATATCTATGCCAATGTGATAAAGCAAGACACAAGATCTGAGTTACTAGAGTCTGGTCATTACATCATATTTTGTTCTCATCTTCATTACCTATTGAAATTGAAACATAAGAAATGGTGAGATTAGATACTATGTAAGGGTACAAAATGATGATTATAACTTACCATAAGATAAGCATCTTATTATGAGAACATAATCACTATCCCCGAACATAACCTTAAAAGGTCATACCTAAGTTAAGATTGATCATAGGACATAAACCCATGATCCTATCATAACATAGAATATAAGAAATATTATCAAGAGCAGGCTATAAAAAATTTGAATGTAGCACTAATATATGAAAAAATTGACAATGTTGAGGACCTGAAATCATGTTTATCCCACCTTTATCATAATAAAATAAGAATCATGTTCATCTATTCCTTTACGTTGGTAATCAAGAATCATATGCCTATATCTATTTACATTGTGGATCAAGAATCATGTACATAAATCCCATATTTATCTCATGAGATATCAAACATTTCTCAAGGCATTAGAGGACAATATAATTCTTGGAACCAACCACATAATCAAATATATATATATATATATATAAATGTTTTCCATTATAAAAATAGAACATTGATCTTTAAAACATCATTTAATTAACCCATGTAATATATATGGGTTACATAATGAATTATATTAAACATTTCATAGTCTATCTAGATAAATAATGTTTATGGTATCATAATAGAATGTCCCTTGTACAATATTAGAAACATTAAAGGATGTTGGCATTGATTAGAAACACATTTTTTGGAATACTGGATAAATCACTTTGAAAAATAAAAAAGAAATTCCCTAATTTATTTTTAAAATGAATTTGAATTAAACTAAATTATAAATCAGTTTTAAAACATGTAAATTAATCCTTATAAAGAAGAATTATCACAAAAACAATAGAATGTGTTCACAAAGAATTTATTAAAAATGATTATAAAAATTAACATTGTGAAAAATGCTAAATAATTTTTAATTTTTTTAAATAAATAAAAATAGTGAAAATACAACATTAATATATTAATTTTTCATATATAGTTGAATATATAAAATCATTCAACAAATATGGACATAAAGGAGGATTATTGACAAAAAAGAATAGGTGGGGTCGGTTTCCCTTACAAGAATCACATCATGTAAATTATTTTCACAAGGGAAATGAAAGTGAAAGATAAAATGTAAAACATTAATAATGAACAGAGGAGAAGAAAATTATTGGGGATATTAGAGACAAAGTTTATAAAATTTTTCCCAAATGAAAACTCATTCATAACAATCTCGACTTCAAAATTTGATTAGAAAGAAACACTTTACTTTCACTCCAAGATTCTGTAAATGTTATTTAATATACTATATAATAAACATAACCATATTAGTCACCTATTTCTTATACATAATAATATTTATTTCCATTTATAATATTTAATTATAATCAATAATTTTTGGGTTTCAGCTAGTTTATGTTTATTTTCATCATCAAAGATCTGAGAGGAGATGACCCCGGAGGTGGTTGATGTTGCTGCGAATGATGGTGGTAGAGATGGACGGTCGGTGCAGGTGTGCGGAGGCTCTCAGGTGTGTTGTCTGGGACTTACCCCGACCACGTTTCAGATGTTGTGATGACTGGTATTTTTGGAAATGGAGCGACTAGCTTTTACAGGCCAGTGCTGGAGTGGAGCGTTGGGTTCCTTGGATGATGATCAGACGACTGGTTACAACTATTCTGATGTTTTCCACTGGTGGATGCAGGTTGAACGTGATGCATGTGTGGTGATAGACTTTACAGACTGGCGAAGCGTTTCGGAGTGGGAGACCTTGCTGGGGAGATGATGAGGATGACCTTGGGGCTGCGGGTTGAGATCTTGATGGATTACAGATGATCCGCGGGTTCAATTTTTGAACCAGGTGTGATCTCGAGGGATGAGATCTTGACACGAAAATGTGTGCATGTCCATTTTTTAGACTATGTAATCTTCATTATGTCTTGCTTTCAGGTGTTTTTTTTGTGGGTCTATGATATCTTTGATGTTTTGATTGGCATTTTTTTGCCAATTTTTTTGTTTTGGCAGTGCATTTGTACTGCATGATTCTCTTGTTGAGTTGTACTTCTATTTTCTTAAATAAATTTTTAGGACCAAGCATGCTCGGGTCCTGAATTTTCCTACTATATTAGTAATTTCATTTGTTTCAAATTTTTTATAGTGTTGAAATCTAACCCTATTATTTGACACCAATTTAATAATTCTAATATTTTAAAGTCTATTTAATTTATTTTTTAATGATTTATTCACACCCATTTTCATTTTATATGAACTATGGGCACAGTTCATGAGAATGAAATCCATAACGAGCTTGGTTTATGTATTCTACTAATATCAAAGAATGACCCAACAATGATCATTAATTTTTCTATTATAATTTCATTAAAATATTCAGTACATATATTAATCCTTAATATCATATATAATCTAAAAATATATTTTTTAAACATTTATGTAGGGTGGTGATGAAAATGGAACTCATCGCTCTATGGAGGTGATAATATTCACTTACACATAGACACCATTTTTTCATAGAGGGAAAAAGTTAAGAGTTTTATTATATTTTTGTATATTAATAAATATAAAAATATAATATTTATTCTTTAAAAACTACTTTTGATTAGTTATGTAAGGTGGTTAAGTAAAACGAAACACATTTCTTCACAAATATAGTAGTATGCACATACGCACGAATGGAATTTTAATTTTTCTAAGGAAAAAATGGAATGTTATAAGATGAATATTCACTAAAAATAATAACATAATATAAAATAATAATACTAATTTTATTATATTATATTTGGAAGAAATATATTTTGGAATTAAATGATAGAGTTTAAAAGAGGTTGGGGAGTGATTAGTACTCTCATTGAGAACTTCGGCTTTCACTTGGAGAAAATATTGGAAATGAGAGATGTTGGATAATTTGTTGTTAATAAAGACTTATTTATATGTATGATAACCCTAAGTGACCTAAAATTATTATATTTTCAAGAGGATTTAATATTTTTAGAGTTGACTTGAAGGGGTGGTGGAAGGCCCCTTTTACAAGTGAATTCAATGTCATATGAATTCTTAATTAAAGGGAGAAAATTTTTCTCATAGAAAGTGGATTGAAAAGTGGAAAATAATGTAGTGAATATAATTCTTGATTAATCATCACATCAAGAACTAATTTGAAGACCTGATTTTGACATTTTTAAATCTTTTACCCTATGATTTTACACATTTATGATTTTGGTTGTTACCAAGGCCACTAATTTTTACCTAAGTAACTAAAAATGAAATGGATAGAATTAGATTATTTATACATATTTATTAGAAATTTAGAATTCATTTTTGAAAAAAAATATAATTTTGATAAAAAGTAATTTTAACATTAGAATATATAACACAAAAATATTTTTTTAGAGAAATGTTTATTTTTAGCATAAAAATTTTATTGAGGATAAAATTATCAATGTTGTTGATTTTAATAAAATTAAATCATTTATTATGAAAAAATAATAGGTACGTTGATTTAAAATTATGAAAAATTATAATTACACCATGTCAGCAGTCAATTAAAAGTGAAATATGAAAAATGGTTTATATTAAGATAAATGATTACTTAAGTTTTAACAATATACAATGTGTGTCTTCTAAATTAAAATAAGTATTTTAAATGATTAATTTTACTATATAAAAAATATTTTGTCCCTAAATTATTTTCTATATGTTTTTTTCATACTTATCTCATTATATAGTCCTAAACACTTTGGTATTAGTATAAAGTTTATTTTCACTATTCACCCAAAAATCATCTATTTCCAAAAAATTATAAAAATTCACCCTAATATTATTTTGACAAGGTGAATTAAAAAATAATTTTCATTTCCTAAAATTTAATTTCTAAAATATGATAATTTAACTTCTAAATAAAAACATAAAAACATAATGAAAACTATTTTCATAAGAAAATAAAACTTTAAAGTATTTACTATTCTTGTTCTTATTTCGTATCAAATTAAAATTAGTATGGTGTTGATATATTAATAATATCAATCATATATTTAATATATAAAATAGTTATATTCTTAAATAATATGTATAAAAAACCAATTTTAAAAGAAATATATTTTTATCATAAACTGATCTTAGTAGTTATTTAGCTATATAAATTGAATTTTATCAATTCATTAGTATTAAAAAAAATGAACTTTCATTTTCATTAAAATTTGAAATGTGAAATTTAAATGAAATACGTAAATAATTTATTTATTGGATAATAACATATATATATCATCTAAATTTCTATTAAAAAAATATCAAATTCTCTTTGTAAGTCTTAAGAATACAACAAGCTCTAGTGACAGTCATGGGTAGCGATTATGTGAGATTGGATCTCATGGAAATTTATACAACCTTAAACTTTTCTCACCAAAAGTTTCTATTATAACATAATTATTTGATTTCAACTTGGTCCTAGTCTAATGAAAACCCAAGTGAAGCTACCATATTTATAAGTACTTGAAAAGTATATTCATAAGGAATAACCCCACTACGTGATTCCTTTTAGGCTACTTTGTTTATTTATTTTGTAATAAGGTTAGTTCTATTTATTCAATTTTACTAAATTAATATGTTATAATTTTCATGTATAATAATTTTATTTTAAAGTTTTGTTTCATTTCGGTGATGCGTTTTAAGTAAGATATTAATCATAGTATTTATTTTAAGGGAAATTAATACTAAAATCTTGGGAAATTAAAATAGATTTCATCATATGGGAGTAAACCGTAAGTGGATCTATCCCAACCTTGGAGGTAGTTCATGATAACCAGTGGGATATGAAACCCCATAGGACAATATATCAATGACAGATCATTGGGAAGAATGTGATCTGTGTTTCCACTCCAGTCACTTCAAGAGTATATCCCTATAGATAAAAAACACCAGTCTCCTTTTTCTTAAAGCGATGGAGGAGGACATCAATTTCATCACTACCCTTGTTTCAGAGCTACCTAAGAGAGATCCAAATATTCAATATTTTCTCCTACAATATATATCCATGACCCATGATGAATATATTGAGGTGGATGCCTCCAATATTTAGAAATTAGTTATCTAAAATTAGACACACAGGAGGAGAGAATTCCAAGGGAATCAACCATTAATGTTTTGAAGTAGGTCCACACCCATATTTTCATTGAAAACATTAAATCCATTTATCTTATACTAATGGAAACTGTGGAACATTTAAGGAGGTTCTGTACTAATGAAATTCACTGCCTCATTGCATAAACCCAATTATATCAAAGGTTTTGATCCCATTCTCCTAGATGAAAGTATCTCTATTAAAGGCTCACAAGGGGAAACACATGCTCGTAGAGTAGGTATATTCCTCTATAGACTCTTATATCTCCAAATTTTATAATCACATCCTAAATGGGGCATAAGGAGCATACCGATTCAGCAGTGTAAAAAATAACCAAGAATTGATAAGCCTTACACCGATGATTGCATCCACCAAATATTTATAAATAGGAAAAGGGAATCATGCATGCTGGGGTTCTCCCCAATATACTATAACAAAAATCTCTAGAAACCTCCCAAGAGTATTCACTATTGAGGTCATCCTTATGTCACCAAAATAGAAAACATTGGTGGTCCTCCCCATAATAGTCGTCATAGAGGATCGTCCAAAAACAATGAAAATATCAACCTTAAATTTCCTCCTCATGGTTGTAAAAAAGAAATCCTTACCCATTGTGGTCCTCTCTATGGCCAAGTGAAATCAAGAAGCTATGATTTCTTCCAAAAATCGCCAACCATGAAGGTATTAACTGCAATAATGTAAATATTTGTCGTAATGGTATGCCTAATGATTCCAACTATAGAGTTCCTCCCTTCAATAAAGCGATTGATGAGTAAAGATATCCTCCCCCCACCATGTGATCACCAATTAAAATATGTAGATAAACTCTTTGTGGATGTTAGGATAATAACTCTGGTGGTCCTCCCTAGGGAATTTATTGCAAAATTACTATTTAAAATAAAGAAAAAACTAATATACAGGTTCTCCCCATGATGGAAACTAAAAAATTTGAATTATTGGAGGTCCAACTCATGTTAATTATGTTAATATCTGTGGAGTAACCCTCCAAGGAATATGGTGTAGATATCCTCCCCATGATAAAGAATTCTACTAGAATAGAGGGCATCCCTATAATTAAGAATCAATAATGAACCTTTGTGTTCATCCCCATGGTACTCATTATGAATGATATCATTATGAAGACTCATATTTTTATCACAAAGTTCCTCCACATATCCAAGATTCTCTGATGTTTCCCTTATATTAAGAAGCACTTGTGTAACCATGGCCAGATGTACCAAGTTCCACATCACCAATAAACACTTTCCAATCCTAGTTAACATTTAAGTTGATGAAAAAATTATCATATGTTCCTCCCATAGACCCAAAACCCTTTGATGTGACTGATTAGGTTCTGAATGACCCAACTCTTCTTAATAAAATATTTGATAAATAACCTTTATGTTTGATTAGGTTGAAGAAATACTTATTGAGGATAAAGAAACCTATATTTTCATATTAAAATAACCAGATGAAGAAAGAATACTAGTCATGTTTTATCCTATAGACACCTCTTAATATATAATTTCCATGATCTTGATGGAGGAATACAATCCTTAACTTCATCAAAATATACGGATGACTCCCCACTATCATAATACTAGATACCCATATTAAGAGAATTACAATGATAATTTCATAGAACAAGATGAAATGTGATTCCATATCAAATTAGACACCCTTACGGTGGGCCAGTGTCCTAAATAAGGAAAACAATATAGGTGTCTCCAATGTTACAACCTTAGTATTTTAATGAAACTATACCAAATAGTAATCTATACCCCACCTCACATGTGTGTTAGAGGGTGGGGAGAATATAAATATTTGAATTTCACTCTTCTTAGAGGAAAAAAAGGTTCTTTATGGAAATTATATTTCAATGTTATCACTATATCCCATGTTTCAACTCTAGATCTATATATTATAGTGGGTTTATCTAAACAATTAAATCCACTACTAATTCCAACAAAATTCATATTTTATGAGAATGTTTTATTGATAGGATTTTTTATTAGATTGGTAGGAAATAAAAATAGACCTCCTTTTTAGGAAAGAAGATACAAAATTATGAAGAAAACAATGATAGTGGGAACCTCTCACCCAAAAAATGTATTACATTAATATGATGTTAAGATAAAATCCAAAAAGGAAATGAAGGCCTTGACAATAGACTCAAGACAGAGGTATGGGGGTATTTTCACCCCCACCACCACTCTTGGAAACATCAAATTTATAGAGGTGTGAAACCATGATGGAATTAGAGTAAAAGCCAACCCATCCCATGTGGACATAAAACTTTTATCACTCCCACATATGGGGAACTAAATATTTTCTAGACCGGGATGGATTCTAAAGAACCTACCCTATGGATTCATCCAATTATGTATCCAAATTCATCAAAATTATCCAATTCCTATTAAAAAATCTATTTAGGAATACCTTAGATTTTTATAAAAACCATTTAATCGGAGGCCTTGAAGAGAGAGTGGGTCAAACCTCAAATGGTATACAAGTCAAAAAATTGCACCAATAAAATATAAATCAAATGAGATTATTAATTATCCATCAAAGGATATTTAAGGGATAAAGAACCCCCCTTATCACTCTAAATCTAATGAAGATTTTGTTCTTACCAAATGGTTTACATAAGTGAATATTATTGATGTCAATAATGTAGATAATATGGTGTATGGAACCAATGAAGTCAAATATAATAAGGGGATTTTTTTGAAATGTGATTCATACTAAAATGAATTAATATGGTATGAAGACCCAATATCAGAGGTAGACTACTAATTTTTGAGCTCTTATGAATATCTAGATATTACCTACCTTGTGAGATTCAATTAAGGATAATGGAAAAGGTTTAAATCTATCCACATCCCACCTTCAACCAATAAAAGTTGTGCCTCTTTATGAAAATTAGAATTTTTCATAGTAAAAATTTGAGTTGGATAAGTAGAGATGAATCAATTACGAATTGATTAGAGGTAATATTCCCATAGAGGGTAACTCCTAGGCTGTGCCCAATATATATCCTCTTGGGAATACAATTTAATAATAAAAATCTACTCAATTAGTAATAGTGTGTTCTAGTAATTTGACTTACTCAAGGACTAGATAACCAGTTTATATAAGACTAATATCCTTATATTATCAATAATTTCCTCTATTGGGTCAACAAATGATATCATTTTAGGTGATCTAAACAATCCTAAATCATTTTGGTTTTCAAAAGTAGGCACATATGAACCAAACTTATCATGTTCTTTCTATTACATATAATCGGATGCCATCCAAGTTAACAGTTCCATCATAACACTTTGACTACATTGAGTCACTTTTTGACCCGATGGAACCTATAGAGGAAATATGTACCCTAATACATCCAATAAAGAAACAATATCCAAAGTGGGTTCAATTGATTCCTCCTCCACCATACACTGGGAATCCCAATTTTCCAACATTCAATGGAATAAAACATCAAGAGTAGCACCTAATTCATTTTTCATGTTGATGTGGGCCTATTTTATGAACACCATAGGAGAAGGAGGTGGTAAAAATATAGTTTTTCATGAATCTACCAAAAATTCTAGTGATTGGCTGGTATAAAAATCTTCAAGTTGGCTCTATTTGGAATTGAGAAGATCTTCAGTGATATATCGTTCAACAATAAAGCTGTATTATCAGAAAGATGAATATCCTCAACCTCTCAAGTTGAAAAAATATGAAAATGATAGTGTTATATAATTCATCACTAGTGGAAAGTATTAAACCATTACCTACATATACATCATTCAAAATGGAATTTGTTAGAGATATGTATAGAGAATCTATGAGATGATTTGTAGAAGCAGCTTATTCCCTTGAAATACCATATTGAATTTCTTGAGTTTACTAATATAGTTCAAGTATTAGAAGATTATATTTTGCATCCCAAATCAAAATCTCATCCAATACTTTTGACATAGGGGAAGAAATATAGTAAGGAATAAACCACAACTATCATGTTTAAACCAATGCTTTTGCTAAATCTAACCTCGAATCCACTCACTCTCATGTGATAAATATTTATGAAAACAATAATAAAAGTTCCCTCTTCTATATGTAGCGAAATATAAATATCAACTGAATTTCAAAAATCATAAGATCAAGGTTTAATCCTTAAAAAAATAAAAGGTCCCATGATTTTTCATCACCACCATGGAAAAACATATAGGAATTTATGTAGATCAGGAGACCTAACAACGTAGGTATAAATGATACTTACTTTTCCCTCAGACATTGGATAATGATATCCAAGAATGTTTCATCTTCAAGGACATTCTCTAGAACGTGATTAATGATATGCATGTAAAATTTTGAGAACTCCCATCTCATGTGACATGTGCCTCTTCCAGTCCTCTAGATGAAAAATGAGAGTATTATGAATTGATAAACAAGAATGTGTTGAAATTATCTTACAAGATGACTATAAAATTTATCAATTGTGAACATGTGATTACCAAGGAATGATTAAATAAATCATCCATGAACCAATTCCCTATGTGATACTTGTGGTGACATATACATTTTCATAGTCTTTTATAGATAGTGTATTCGACATTTGTAGAAATAGGAATAATAAATAGAACCCTTATAGATTCTCAATACGGTCTAGATTATTCTATACTTCTTAACCACATTACTATAAGGATGGTAACCACCCCACCAAATATAATTTTTATCTGATGGAGAGTCCTAATCTGGGCTATTAATTTTTATTTATGTGATAAAACCCTTTGTTTATGAATAAGATTCTCAGGATCCTGAGTTCCCCATCAATAATCAAGAATAAGAATGCATAGGCTAGGGAAGAATAATTCATGAAGGTCCTAGAAGGTCTGTATAATTTTAAATAGATTGTATAAATGTTGTCAATACATAATGAAAAGTGATTTAATGAGATTATCAGAAACAATATTTTGATCCTAAGTATTCTAGGTCTCATTTTGACCAGATTATATTTGTATACCAATTAGTAGAAAATAGCTAGTTGGCCAACACTAAGATATAGGGAGGTTTTTTCATCCAAACTGATGGACATATAAAACACACCACAATTTTGGTTGATGGATGGAGTGTTGGCATTATTATCTTCATATACAAGAATCAAACTTGGGTGAGAAATCATGGAATGAAGCATATGTACTTAGCTCAACAGAATAAAATTTTGCAGTATTTCCCTATAATCTTGAATTGACACTTAATCTTGGCTTCCATTAACCTTTAAAAAACACTAGAAATACCTTATTGATTCTCTTTCAAGTCCTTAAGATTTTTGAGACTAAATTCACTACATCTAAGATATAATACCTAAAAAATGGATCAACTGAGTGTTATGGGAGAATTTATTTCATATAATAAGATTTAGAAACTTCTATATAGGGAAATATCCTAACTTTTTAAATATTTGGTGTGCTCAATGATATCGATGTTCATCACACCCAAGTTGATAGTTGTTCTGGAATTTAGTATATCTGGATCTACAACCTTTAAGGCTTTTCCAATAGTGAAGTTGAACTATCTACCTCCAATATATAAATTTAGGGATATGACTAAAGGGAGAAGAGGATACTTATAGAGGTTCATGTTTAAGACCTAAATCAATGACATCTCGTGTAACTAGAATTCTTTGAAATTTTCCATGACATGAGTTTCAACATCTTGTCGATAATACCTTGTCTCCATATGGTGGAAAACATGACCCCGTCATATAATAAGTGACTGAAATGCTCTATTAATTAGAAATTATGATTTCTATATTGTGATATAACCCCTTTTAAGTCCTGTTAAGGTTAGTATAAAAAACATAGTGTACTTAAAAATGGAATGGAATAAACCACTACTAAATAAATCTAGACAAATTAATTCCCATAATAGCCTTTTAAGCATCCCAGTCTACCCATGGAGCAAACTCAATGATGATTTTATACTTACCCTAAACTAAATCATGGTGACATATGTAGATATTGGAATCCATTAGGTATTATTAGTGAATAAATTAAACACTCTAATAAATTTCTTCTTGTACGATGATCTATTAGATGTTTCCAATGAGCAGTTTCCACAAATAGAGGAAGATATCACCACATGGTCCATGTGAATCAATATTACTTCTCTGAACCTCTACTTGAATGAGGGGTTGAATAATATTCACTAAAAATTACCAAATCCATTCAATGATCTATATATGAACCATATAAGGTGATCATTGATCTAGGGAATTGATTTTCACATATATATGTGGGGTCAAAAACACTAGGTGAACCTACAAAATCTATAGAAGGATGTGATCTAAATTGAAATAATGATTCCTCTATTTTATCTCCTAGGTTTTAAGGTTAAAACACATGTTTTACCTAAAAAGTGTGCTGAAATAGGTTAAAATTAAGTATTATCCTTCTAGATTTGAGAAAGGTGTTTTAGCCACATTTAATAAACTCATACAATTGAATCTTACTATTGAATAATATATGAAATATGTGTTAATCAGTTATTCCATGACTCGTGAATAATAAAAGAAATATATATACTTCATTGAAAAATAATGAGATTTATTTTCAAAGAACTATATATAAATTCTTGCGTAAAATATTCAATTGTATACCCCTCATTTTTTTGTTAGAAAACCACAGTGGGTATAAAAATGATGCAAAGAGACTGCATCTGGATCCTGATTCCATGGTGGAAGGAAAATATGATAATTCTATAAAATAAAAATTCATATAAGAGGTTCAATACCTAAAATGGACAGTAAATACTATCCTCATGAAGGAAAAGAATTGAAAAATTGTTGTTTTTTTATCAATTTCCTAGATTTTAATGGGTATTTTTCAGAATATGATTTTCCATTCCCAATCATAGAAGTACAGAATTTTGTAATAACTAACTACAAATTCCTTCCATTTATTGAAGGGTATTCTGGTTATAACTAGATTTGAATGCACCTCAAGGATGAATATTCCACTGGATTTTGGGAACCCCAAGGTGTATACAATTATTGAGTAATTACCTCTGTTTTGATAGATACTAGTTTTACTTACTAATTTTCCATGTACTATATTTTGGTGTCATCTTTAGGGAGGGCCATGGAATTCTACATGGATAATCTACTGATACAATCTTGATAATTATATTATCACAATTCCAATATTTTAGTTGTTATCAACAAAATCACATTAACAGTACTTGAAGAGGAACCCATTGGAATTTTCAATCTTGGTAAAATTAGATAAATTAATTTGATTCATTGTACACAATTGTGTAATTGAGGTAGATCCTAAAAAAACAAGGTGATACTTGGTATATCAATATCTTGAATCCTTAATAAATAAAGGATAATCTAGGGGTGCCTCATTTACATCAAGAACTTCATAGACAACCCTACTAGAAAGCGTTTTACTTTCTTGAATTTTATGAAGAAATGGGTCACCTATGACTAGAATGGTGATTTTTAGAGAGCCTTAGATGGTCTAAAATAATACCATCATAATCATCAGTATTGATTCTTCTTATAGAAGGGAATAGCCTTATACTTTATGTGGAAACATTGAAATGGTGTTTTGGAACCATCCTTACTCAGGTGAATTATAAATGAAGGATAATTGTCCAATTATCTCAGTATAACAATGTTGGATGCCCATACTTAGTATTATAATATCAAGAAGAACTCCATAGAATTGGTTTTTGTAGTAAAGAGGCTGGGAAATTATTTTTAGTGCCATGAGGCCCACTTAGCCTCCCATGCCAATATATTTAAATATATCTCCATTTATCTTATGATAATTTGGTATCATTAATGATGACTAGACATTCTATGGAAATTTGGCATTGAATTTTAGTCTTAAATAACGCTTATGGGGAATTAATTAGTATATTTATTGACACCATAACCAATCCTAAAGATGTTATTAATTGACATGATTCACCTTGAAGAAGAGGTCTTCTCCATTTTTAAAACATCCCAAACATGGGGAATGAAACACCTCTTGATTTTAGTACATGAGTTATAGGTTTCATTTATTTTGATAAACACCACACCAGGATTATAAAACATTGAAATAGAATAGAAATATTATTATTTAAATATGAATGTTATAACCTATTCATTAGGTTAACAGGTGTAATGACCCAAAATTTTATCAATTTAATTTCTCCCTTCGTATAGTAATTTAACATAGTATAAACCACATAAAATCACATATAGACCATAATAAAAACATCATAAATAAAGAATTAATGAAATAATAAGTATATATAGAAGTTAATCAATAAATATCGATGAAATAGTAACTTGACCTTAGGAATAGTAATATGAACCTTATAAATAGTTAACCGATCAAATAAATAGTAACATCACCCATGAAAGTATAAATAGAATTTAGGTATATTATAAATAAAAGTATTAAATAATTATATCATAGTCTATGTAAATAAATATTTTTAAAATTATTAATTAAGTGATGGTATTTTTTTAGTCATAATGTTCCTATTAAAATATCATGATTATTTTAATAATTTAAAAGATTTTTTTTGAAAAAATGTATCCATAAATTAGTATTTTGATATCTTATGATTTTAACATAATTTTATGACACTTTAAGTAATTTTTCAAAGTGTTACAAAATCAGTTATAATTTTAAAATTTGTATTTTCTATGTAAATGTTGATTTTAATTTAAAAATAAATTACTCATATTTATGAACTTATTTTCATAAAATTGATTACATTTTTAAATTCCACATGTCAATAAATTTTTAGGTTTCCTTTTTTGGTATTTTTCTGAATTATTTGAATTTTGGGTGAATAGTGAAATACCATGATTTATAGTATATATACATTATAAGATAAATACACAATTTATTGAGTCATAAGTAATGTAAGAACCATTCGTTAGAACTCACATGATCTAATTAATTTATTTATTATCACTAAATAAAATCTTTTTATTGTTTTTATAAAAATAAAAAACTAATGAATTAATTAATGAGAAAACACTCCTCTACACCACTATAAATACCACCCCTCACAACCTCTTCTCTTCACACCTCTCAAGAATTGAGATTTTCCCAAATTATGACCAATTTGTTTCCATAGAACCTCCCCAACTTCCAAGATATATTGGAATCATCAATAGACCAAGCCTATGTTCCTTGAGGAGGATCTCAAGTGGAGAATTCAACATGTAAATCCTCTCTCCTTTTCTTTTAATTTCCTTTCAATTTAATTTATTTTCTCCTTACCTCCCATAATCCAAATGTCTTAATAACTCAAATACCTTAAATATAATATAATTATATCATTTTAATGGATTATACATCATTAAAATCCTCCCTATCACTCTTTTATTTTAAAAATGAAATCATCGCCCGTGATGTGTCAATTTACAGACATCGTGGGCGATGCACTTTCATTTTCCTTAAAAGACTTCAAGGATATTAATAAAACTGTTAAATCGTTTAGACATATTTTAATTTTTATTATAAAACCCTATTTATGTTCGATAAATATCATTATTACATAACATTAAATGATAAAACAAAATGAATTCGTTGTGATCGAAAAATCGCCAAAAATAAGCTAAAATGATCATCATTAATTTTAATATAATGATTCATCCTCAAAATATATAACTAATTTTTTTAAATATAATTTAAAATTATTTAAGATTATTAATAACATATAATAACTATTATAGATATTTTTCCACATTTTACATAAACTTCCATTCATGTATATAACTGAACTAATCAAGAAAACCATGAAAATGAATGCACTCGAACGATGAAATTAACCTCTATAACTCATCAAAAATACAAAAATATTAACTTAATATTATAAAAATAAATAAAATAAATATATAAGAGGTTATATATTTTTAATTAATGAATATTATATGATTATACAAGATATTAATGTGAAGGAAGCTTCCTGACAAAAGGTATGGGAAATTCTCGAACCCAACTCTCATTATTTGGGGTTTCCCCCTTTCACCTCATTTTCATTATGAATATTCCTTAAATATCACTCCATAATTATTATATTAACTTTTTTAGTATATAAATAACTTTTAGTTGATTTTATGATAATCTAACATGTTTCCAAAAGAACTCTTCTTTAAAAAACACACCTTTTTCTTCTCGATATTGTTTCTTCTTTACCCAAGGTTGATGATTCGTGTATGTTATTCCATATTTCATGTGGGAACCCAAATGTTATGAATTTATTATTATGAAATTAATCCCATTCCATTCCATGGGTTACTTTGTGTTCACGATTTATATATTTTCTATGTGGAATGCATGAAAATTTAAATGTTATGATGTGACAGGTGAACCCATAATTATATAGTGAAATGTTAATGTTATGGGTAAAACTAAAATTATATATAACTCAAATGAATTGGTTTATGTGATTTATCTAATGAGAAACGTGAAATATTGGTGAAGATGATTCTATCTTTGTTCACAACTATGTGTGGTAGTTGAAAACTAAGACATGCTGTTTAATTTTTATGCATTTCCACATTCCATGCCTTTTCTTCATGCTTGCTCTCATGATTATGATCATATTCCTATGTAAGGATGATAATGATTATTCTCACCCGATGCTATATTTTTTTTCAGGTTCTTCTCTATCCTATTACTGGGATTTTATCTCACTAATTTTTTTTATGTATATCATCATGTGGTTACATGTACTAAAGAGAAATCAAGGTCCAATAAGATGTTTGTAAAAATGAACTAAATAAATGTTTAGGTTTTATTTTGTAAATGTTATGTATGGTCTTAATTTTCCCAAGACACCAAACATTTTGGATACTTGTTGTGTAATTATTTTATGTTTTATGTCTTTAAAATTATTAAATAATATATGTAAGAAAATTGGGATTGTTATAGTTGGTTTTATAGGATGGTTTTGTTGATTTGGGAATTACGTTTAGAGAACCTTAGTGAAAACTCTTAGTATGAAACTAAGTATAAGTAATCACCCGAGAAGATTTGTTTTAGAAAATTATAAACAATGGGATCCCACACGATTTATCTTTAGAATTAAATGTAAAAAGGAATATATTATTTATTCATGACTTGTTTAATTATGTTTTGTTCTAAAATTCGTTATTTTAGAAAATGGAGGGAACTTGGAGAAAAAAGGCCAACAACCCATGAGAGGGATAATGCAATGATTTCCTAAACAACATCCCCAATGCTTTGGGAGGTGGAATTAAAAAATTCCTAGTGATCCTTACCTAATTTTCTCCTATTATGAGAGATTAATTGGTTAATGTGGAGCGTCAGACCTCACCCATGAGGAAACAAATAGAAATTGTGTGTTTTATATGGCAATGAAATCCGAATTTTTGTGGATATTCCAATCCACTAGTTGCGAAATAGTGGGTCAACTAAATGGAGAAGATGTTTTCTATTCTTCACTATCATGAGGTGGAGAAGGTGAATCTCTCTATTTATCTTCTAGATGGAGAGGTCATTGAATGATGGGATTTGATTAAGAACACCAAGTTGAGGGACAAAATTAAAGAGATGGAGTGGGAAGACTTTAAGATAATGTTTCTTAACCAGCATTTCCCTCAAAATCTTCATAAAAATACAGGGAGTGAAGTAATAGTGTTGAAGTAAAAGGAAGGAGAATCTTTCATGACCTACAAAGGAAATTTCATAATGATTGGAAGGTATGATTCTAGTTTTGTTATCAACAATGATTAAAAATTTGATTGTTTTTTAGTGTTTAAAAACCAAAAAATATAAATGATATTGAAATTTGAGAATTTGGAGTTGTGAAGAAGATGAATGCTTTTCTATCAATGTGGAAAGTGAGTTTGGAGAATGGTCTTCTGACTATGGTGATAAGAAATGAAATATAGAGTTTTCAGCCAGAGGATCTAATGAGAATGGTGGAAAGGAGTCTCAGCCACCCACATTTCTGAAATTCTAGAAGAATCATCATGGGAACTGCCTCAAAGGGATAATGAAATGATTCACATATGGTGGATAAGGCTACCTAGCACATTAATGTTGAAAATAATCAAGGAACTAGAAAAATGTGGTGGAGGAAAGGAGAGAACAACCCATGGTCCATTGCTACAACTGCTTGGAGGAAGGACACTATGAAAGATAATACACCAAAATCAGGTCCTCGAGGGTAATTAGTGTCATCGGCCACCAAAGCCAAAGTATCAAGGGAAGGCTTATGCCATCACTACTACTAAAGTGGGGAAAGAACATAAAGTTGTACAAGGTAAACTTCCTATTCACTCAAGAATGGAAAAATTATTATTTGATTCTGGTTCTATTTATTCCTTTTATATCGTGAAAAGTTTCTAGAACTATTGAATTGAATCCAAGAAACCATTATGTATAGATATTTGTAAAAAAAGATGGTGGTGCAATCATTTTGACCCAAGTGTTGGAATCTTATCTTATTATAATATGTGGGAATATTCTTCAAGAAAATCTTGTAATACACCCCTTTGTGAAATTTGATGCTATATTTGGGATGGATTGGATCTCTTTATATAGTGCACACTTCAAATTTCAAAAAAATGAAATATCACTTCATTTTCCAAACCATTCCATGCTCCTATATAAATTCAAGTAAGATCATGAATCTCATTTTGAGAATCCTTCAATGATGTGGGTGTTAATTCCATGTGAAGAAGCATACCATTCTCAAATGGTTGAGTTAAAGGAAGTTATCAACCTAGGGGAAATGCTCATCATGAGTAAATACAATGATGTATTTCAAAAAAGTTTCCTGGAATTCCCCCATATAGTGAGGTAGATTTCTTGATATAACTCATACATAGAGCTACTTATATCAATGTGTCTCTATAGGATGACGTCTGTCGAACTGGGAGAGTTTTGGAAGTAGCTA
The DNA here is from genome assembly GCA_963277665.1 of Viscum album. Classification (NCBI taxonomy): domain Eukaryota; kingdom Viridiplantae; phylum Streptophyta; class Magnoliopsida; order Santalales; family Viscaceae; genus Viscum; species Viscum album. Next base: position 1,973,146,036 of record OY728125.1, on the reverse strand, counting down.
AAATAGAATTTGGACAAAGAGTTTATACACCCTAGTGCATAACATTGGGGTGTTCAACTTCTCTTTATCAAGAATTAGTATGGATAAATGTGGTTGTGTATCAATTATCGGGAACTCAATATGGTCACCATAAAGAACAAGTATACTCTTCCCTAAATTGATGAATTGTTCGACCAGTTGTGAGGATCTCGGTACTTCCCAATGTTGGATCTTAATTATGGATATCATTAGCTAAAGGTAAATGAAGAAGATATCTAGAAGAACACCTTCTGTAGAAGGTATGGGCACTATGATTTTTTGGTTATTCCCTTTGGACATACTAATTCCCCTAGAATATTCATGGATTTGATGAATAGAGTCTTTTGACATTACCTAAAAAATGGTAGTTTTTATCGATGATATTATAATCTATTCTAAAAGAAAGGAGGTAGATGAAGAGAATCTACATCATGTTTTGGTGATGTTAAGTAAAGAGAAGTTGTATCCCAAGTTTAGAAAGTGTTAATTTTGGATACAGAAAGTTACATTCTTGAGACATGTGATCCCAAATGAAGGAATTTTTATGGACCCTTAAAAAACAAAGGAAATTAAGGAATGGTCTAGACCCTCAGGTGTCATGGAAATCCATAGTTTTCTTAGATCAACAAAGTTGTATTAACATTTTTGGAAAATTTACCACTCTTATAAAGCCTACTAACTAATTTAACAATGAAATTGGTAAATTATATCTCGATAGAAGAATGTGTGTAATGAATCATGGAGCTAAATTAGAGGGTGATGACTGCACCTGTACTCACATTACTGAAAATTGGAGAAATTTTTGGGATATAAAGTGATTCTTTAAAGAAAGGCCCGGGTTGTGTACTCATGAGAAATGATAATATGATAGCCTATTCCACACAGTAGTTCATGATCCAAAAGAATAACTACCTGATGCATGATCTGGAGTTAGAAACCATGAATTTTTCCTTAAAAATCTGGTGGCACTACCTCTATGATGAGAAGTGTGACATATATACTAATAATAAGATCCTAAAGTATATATTCACACAAAAGGAGCTCAACATGCATCAGAGGAGATGATTAGAGCTAATCAAAGACTACAATTTCTCTATCCACTATCATTCTAGAAAGTAAAACAATGTACCTGATGCTCTTAGAAGAGAAGAACCCGCTACTCTATCCATGTTTTTTATTGAGAAATTCCCTATATTATTAGACATAAAAATGATAGAACAGGAAATCATAACGATAGGGAATACATCCTACCAGCCCAAATGATTTACCAACCATCTCTATATGAGAATATTTAGGAGGCACAAGGGGATGATCCAAAGTTACAAAAGAAGGTGAATGCAGTAATGGAAGGTAAACTGCAAGGGTTCTTTATCTATGATAATGGGGTGATTTGGTTTGGAAAAAGGCTTTGCATGGCTTCGTCACCTAGAATAAAGAAGGAGCCGTTGGAAAATGCACATAACTCAACTTTCTCTATCCATCCATGGAGTAACAAGATGTATTGTGATATTTGAGAACAATTCTAGTGGGAATACATAAAGAAGTAGGTTTTTAAGTATATATCAAGGTGCTTGATATGTTAGTAAGTTTAAGATGAGTGAAATAAGTCCAAAGGGATGATGAAACTATTTTCAATACCCCTGTGGAAAGGGGATAATGTCACTGTGGACTTTGTCCGAGGTCTCCTGAAGACATCCATAGGAAATAATGTGATATGGGTTGTGGTGGACCAACTCACCAATAATGCCTAATTTATCGCTATTCAAGATTATATCTCTCTTGACCAACTTGAAATATATATATTTGAAGAAGGTGGTGAGACTGAATGGGGTTCCACTCTCGGTTGTCTGAAATCGTGATCCATGGTTCAAATCTAAATTCTGGGGGAGTGTTCAACATGCTCTGAGCACTGTATTAAATATAATCACAACTACTTACCCCCAGACTAATGGCCAGTATAAAATGACTATTCAGATACTCAAAGATATGATAAGAGCCTTCTCTTTAGAATTAAAATGTTAACATGGCCTTCATTTTTCATTGGTTGAGTTCTCATACAACAATAGCTTTCACTAAAGTATTAAGATGGATCCATATGAAGCTTTTTATGGAAATTTATGTAGAACTAAAACCTGTTGGGATGAAGTTGGTGAGAGAAAGCTACTTGGACATGATCTTATGCAAGAGATGACAGAGAACGTTCATGCCATCTAAAAACATATCAAATCTTCTTAGAGTCAAAAAAAAGTGCTACGCATACAATCGTCAAAGGGGCGTAGAGTTTGATTTTGGAGATAAATTCTTTGTTTGAATATTACCATGTAAGTGAGTGATACAGTTTGGAATGAAAGGGAAAATAAGCCCAAGGTACATTGGCCCCTTTGATATAATTTATTGCATACGGTTTTGGCCTATCAACTTTAACTTCCATTGAATATGGCTCATGCTCATGATGTGTTCCACATATCACTCATAAAGAAGTACATACCAAATCTCTCACATGTACTGAACTGAACGAAAATACAGTTGGATGATGATCTCTCTTATGAGGATAATGTAGTAAAAATTATTGATCGGAGAGATAATAATCCACACTATAAGGTAAACCACCTTTTCAAATTTTTATACAGGAACCATACATATGGATAAGAAACTTCCAAACTAGAGGAGACGATGAAGGATAAGTACCCTCACATTTTTATGTAAAAAAAATTTCGAGGTAAAAATTTTGAAAGGGGGGGAAGAATTTAAGGGCCAAAAATTTTATCAATGTAATTTATCACTTCTTATAGTAATGTAACATAGTATAAATCACATAAAATCACTTTTAGACCATAATAAACACTTCATGAATAAATTATTAATTAAATAAGAAGTATTTCTAGAAGTTAAGGAACCGATACTGATGAAATAGTAACTTGACCATAGAAATAGTAATATGAATCTTATGAATAGTAAATAGGAAAATTGAATAGTATCCTCATCCATGAAAGAATAAATAAAATTTAGGCATATTATAAATAAAAGTATGGTATAGTTATATCACAGTCTTAGTAAATAAATGTTTTAAAAATTATTAATTAAGTGTTGGTATTTTTAAAGTCTTAAATATTAAATTACAATTGGATAATTAATTTAATAATTTAAAATAAAATTTATTTTTATAAAATGTGTAAATAAATTAATATTTTGATATACTATGATATTAAGATAATTTTATATGACCTTATATAAGTTTACAAAGTGTTAGAAAATCAGTTATAATTTTAAAATCTGTATTTTCCAAGTAAATGATGACTTTAATTAAAAATAAAATTTCTCATATTTAGGAAGTTATTTTATTAAAATGATGTTTATTTTTTAATTATACACATTGGAAAATGGTTAGGGTGAATTTATTGGATTTTTTCTGAATTACTTGAATTTTTGGTGAATATTGAAATATGATAATTTACGATATATATACATTAAAAGCTAAATATACTATTAATTGAGTTATAGATGATTTAAAAACATTTGGTTAGAACTAAAATGATATAATTAATATATTTAGTCTCAATAATCAACACTATTTCATTTCTTGAGAAAAATAATAAACTAATGAATTAAATAATGCGAAAACATCCCTCTCCTTCACTACAAATACCACCCCACACACCCTATTCTCCTCACATCTGTAAATATTTGATACTTTCCAAAATTATTTCTAATACTCTTCCCAAGACCCTCCACCATGTCTATGAGCTCTTGGTATCATCAAAATACCAAGCCTAGGTGCCTTGAAGAGGATCTTAAGAGGATAATTCAAGAGGTAAATCCTCCGACTTTTTCGCTTAATTTCCTTTCAATTTCATGTCTTTTCTTATTCTATCATCACCTAACATCATCAAAACGACATTATAACTCCATTAACTTATATATACTATAATTATATAATATTATGTAATATCCATAATTAAACTTCTCCCTGTCACTCTTTTATAATAAAAATGAAATCGACGCCCGTGATGTGTCAATTTACCGACAGTATGGGCGATGAACATTTATTTTACTTAAATGACTTCAGGGATCTTCATAAAATAATTAAATGGTTTAAATAATATTTTAATGTGTATGATACAACCCTATTTGTGTTCTATAACTAAAATTATTACATAATACTAAATGATAGAACAAAAAAAATTCTTTGTGATCGAAAAACCACCAAAATTAACCTAAAATGATCATCATTAACTTTTATCTAATGAAACATCCGAAAACCATATAACTAATTTCATTATTTGTTCATTTAAAATTAAATAAGATAATTATTAGCATATAATAAAAATTCTGTATATCTATCCACATTTTACATAAACTTACATTCATGTATATAAGTGAATCAATGATGAAAACCATGAAAACAAATGCTCCTAAATGATGAAATTAAAATGTATAACTCATAGAAAATCCCATAAATGACCTTAATAAAAATATAATTAATCATGTAAATTTATTAAAGGTTTTGGATCTATAATTAATGAATCTAATGGGACTATACGGGATATTAATGTGATAGAAGCTTTCAGACACATGGTAAGGGGAATTCTTGAACCCAACTCTCTTTCTTTGTATTTTTCCTATTTCACCACATTTTCCATTTGGATATTCCATAAATATAATATATTTATCATTATATTACCTTTTTTAGGATATACATATTTTCTAATTTAGTTTAGGAGAAATAAAATGGTTTCCAAAAGAACTCTTCTTTCAAAATAACACACCTTTTACTTCTTGAGATTGTTTCTTATTCACTCAAGGTAGATTATTCAAGTTTGTTATTCCCTATTTTATTTGGGACTCAATGTTTATAAATTAATTCTTAGGAAATGAAAACCATTCCTTTACATGGGTTATTTTTTTCGATATTGAAATAGATCTTATGTTTTATGCATGATGATGTAAAGGTTATGATTTGACGAGGGCACTTGGAATTATATAGCATAATGTAAATGTTATGATGTGACGGGTGTGCCCAAAATTATTCAATGCTTCAATAAATTGTGTAATTTGATGCATCTCATAAGAAATGTAAAATATGGGTGAAAATGATGCTATAATTATTCAATACTATGTGTGGTAATTGACCACTAAGACATGAGGTTTCATTTTTATACATTGCCACATTTCCATTCATTTTCTTAATGATTACTATCACGATTATGTTCTTTTGTCAATGTAATGATGAAAATTATTTTTTTCACACCATGTTATATTGTTTTAGGCTCTTATCTATCCTCTTACTGGGCTTTTATCTCACCCATTTTTATGTATATCCTCATGATGTTTCATGTACTAAAGAGAATTCAATGGCCAATAAGAAGCATGGAAAAAACAATTAAATAAATGTTTATATTTTATTTTGTTAATGTTATGTATGGTCCTAATTTTCCAAAGACACTAAACCTTTTAGATACACATTGTTGTAACGATTTTATGTTGTTTGTCATTAAAATGAAGTAATAAGATATATAAGAAAAGAAGGGTCGTTATAGGGGGCCTGAATAGGAATAACCATATTATGAAATATATATAGAAATTTATTTCATTAATAAAATTAGTAATCAATCATATATTTTTAATTGGTTTGAAATTAAGTTAGAATCATTTAAAGGTAAAAGGAATATATTTTATAAATATTTTTTATATATAATGTATTTCGAACTTAATAGATTAAATTAACCACTATTAATAATTTTTATAATGAAATAAATATTTTATATATAAAATTCATTTAATTAATAGTTATTTAATAGTGTTTATTATACAAGTAATGATAATAAAGTCATTTTATGCTTCAAAAATACATTTTCATAACAAATGGGTTTTATTACATGTTTTTGTGAAAATATTATAATAAGTTATACCAATTTTTTGAATTATATTTGAAAAAATTGATATTATTTTTTAAATAATAAATTTATAATTTACATATAAATATTTTTCTTGTGATTTTAATGAAGATATTTATTTTTGGGTGAATAGTGAAAATGCTTATTTTCGCTAAACAATCATTTATTTTCATTAAATCATGTAACCTAGAAGTATTATTTTATTTTATATTTAGTTTTAAAGTAAAAAATAGTTATATTGGATTAAAAATATTATAAATAATTCCATATAAACCATTGTTATATTTTATTTTCCGATAAGTTCAATTTTATACTTAAAAACACATTATTCAAAAAATGGGTTTTCTTTGCATTTTGCACACTAATTTTAAAATTATTATTTATGCTATAAAAAAATTACATTTTTTAAAAATTAATTTATTTTTGGATTCATCATGTAAAAAAAATCTTAATTTGAATTTTTTGTATTTTTCTAGAAAAGTTGATTTTTTTAGTGAATAGTAAAAATAACTTTCTTATGCATACCATAACTTTCATGACATCATCATGATATAATTAAGAATTAAAATTTTATAATTTTTTTTACCAATCTATAATGAAATTTTAGAGAAACATAATTCACATAAAAATATTATTTTGAATTTATAAGCCTATTTTTGAAATTTTGAAGCCTAAGATATATTTTATTCAAATAAATTTTTTTATTATTTTTCATTAATTAAAAGGTTTAATGATGACCATTAAATTTGACATGGATATACTGTAAAATTAACTTCATTTGTTTAAAAATATTCCAAAAAAATTCATAGTACTCATCACCCCTCAAAATCCATTGGCCTAAATGATAAAATAATCAATACTTTAACTGTAATCACCCCTCTCATCAAGTAAAAATAATTCTTCTCTTTTACCATGGAAAACCTATTCTTAATAAATTTATATTTATAAATACCTAAAAAAATACCTCATAAACATACCAATACATTTCTGATATGTTTTACCCCCAAAATACCAATCATAAAATCCTTAAGGTGTAAGCCAAAGCATATCTCTCAGAGAATAAGCTTTCATATTACCCAACTCTTTCAATTTTTTTATTCTTATAAATCCTATAGTTTGGTTGTTTCCATCTTAAAATAACTAATATAGTATAAAAAGCTTGGTATATTTTTTTGATCATGGGACAACCATTTTCTACATCCTTTCCATCAAATAGTAAAAGAAGGTATTGATAATGCATACATGTGGACTACCGCCTCCATATAGAGATATGATTTATTTCCCTACACCGAATAGAATTAATGGATATAATGATGGATCTAATAATTATATATGATATAATTACTAATATATAATTACAAAATATTATTTATCTTTATTTTATTTCATTCATTAGAAATGAAAAAAGCATTCATGCATACGTACTGACTTCCGTCTCCATGAATGGTGTAATCTATTTTTCTATATGACGATTTTATGGATGTCATAGATAAATAAATAAATATACAGAATTAATATATATGATAATTTTATCATTGATAACATTATATTCATTATGAAACCATGATCAACATGCAAGTACCATAACTTCCAAATCGAAACATACATGAAAAACAATGTAGTTAACAACCAAAACTATGATGGTAATGAATGATTTTTAATGAATGAGTGATAATATGTTATAATTATAACATGTATGGTATTATTAATATACATATTATTATATTATAGAATTAAAATAAATTTAAATTTATTATACCTGGGTTAAAAGCTATTGAGACCTTATGTAAGGTTTATTTCATAATCTCATCTTTATTTAGGATTATTTATTTATACGTTTTTTGATCTTGGAATTCTATGATAATTATATATTAAAACACACATATTTTATTCTCCCATGATTAGTTTTATTTTTTTATTATTATTATTTCAAATTTTACTCTCTTTATCACTCAAAAGTACTAAAGGAATACTTTTTAGAAAAGCCGACCACATTTCTATTATATTGATCAAGATTCTTTTTCCTCTACTCCCATGTTCTAAAAATATTTTATAAGAAAGATTAAATATATAATAATTTTTTTTAATAAGTTCGTTTTTACAACCATTAACTTTATTTACTAATGATTAAATTTAATATTTTCAAAAACAATTATTATCACTAACATTTTGAATTTGTACCAAATTAAGAAAATAATGTTTTTTTAACATTTACGATTCAATAACATTTTCACAATTTCATATATATATTTTTTATTAGTATTACTCTAAAATATTTCATTTTTTCAAGGAAAGTACTATTCCCATAATTCTAGGATTATTTAGTTCTAAAATGATTTCAAAATAAAATGATATTCCTTTATGTTTTCAAATGAAATTTAAAATGTTTTTATAAAGGTATTTTATTTCAATATTTTGGAAATAATATAAATATTATCATTTTTCACTAGGTATATGATCTACTGATATTATCTACCATACTTATTTGGATGGATTAAAATCTCACTGTTCAATTTACTGACTAGGGAAAATATTGATATTTTTTATACTATTCTTCAAATATGGATATTTATGTTGGTTATGTATTTTATAAATTATAAATTTCATTTATATGATGAATTCATTGGAATTATTATGTTAATGGATTGGGAATATTACAAATATCACCTCGATGCATGAATAGTTCTCATGAGACAAAGTATCTTGGGTGTTTGACAGATTCCTTACCTATTTACATGTGATGTCTTGGCATGAGGCCTTGACGAAAAGATTATGATGTCTGACATTGTCAATTATATAATTTTAAAACTAGTTAATGTTATCCATGTTATTATTTATGTTTTCATTTTATCTATTTTTATATTACCATTTTATTTTATTGGTTATATGGAATATTTTATTATTCTTTATCTCTACCATATTATTCATGATTTATTTATTCTATAACATCTTATCTTTTATGTTTTCCCTTACTGAGCTTCTAAAATGAAACTTTATTATAATTTCCTATCCCTAGGATATCTGGAAGGGTTATATGAGTGGTTTTTGGGATATACTAAAATAAATTATAATGTTTTCTCTGTATTTTAAATTAGTATTTTATATTTTCAAATTTAATGTAACAATCATGTATATTTATACTCTATGACCATCTCTAAGGATATGTAAAAATAAAGTAAACATTATCCTTTTTTTGTAAAGTATAGAGTGTGGGGTATCAAAGTAATAGTGTCTATATCTGAATACTTGGAAGTGGATCCTACTATGAAACATAAGAACTTATGGGTAAACACCCTAAAAAAGGATGGTTGAGTATAAACTCAACCTTCACTCATTTCCTGATGAGTGGACCTAAGACCAAACACCTACCTAAAAAATCATTGGGAATATAATCTAGTTGAATCACACATTATTTATGAAAAATTATAAAATATTTGAAATATATTTTTTAAAGATATCCCCAAATATACAGTGTTTATGATTTTGATATCATATATTCTTAAATTTTCAATTTATGTTAAGTTTTACATCAGATTTAGAATTATATATTATGATATAAAATTTATTATGTTATGATATAGTTAACTTTATTTCACTATATAGAAATGCAGACCAATGAAATGAATATAAAATGTATCAACCCAAATAAATAATGTAGGTATTTCTCTATTGAAAAATCCAATACAGCTAATATTGGAGCATAGAATACTATAACAATATTAGGAAAATTGACTTCGATATTAACCAATAACTATTCCATCATGTAGGAAACTACTACCTCCAAACATTATTCAATGATGTTGGACCACTTCATGTAGTATAAAAATTCTTTAATAAATCGAATCGCTAATCTATAGATAAGTAAATAGTGGATCAAGTCCCTTAAAAAATATATTTTTAGATTTGACAAATATTTAAAGGGATATGGTTATTCTAGCCGTGAATTGTTTCAATGAAGTTACTTATAAATGGTTGTCATTTATTCAAAATAAAAATTAGGAGGAGGTAAAGAAAATGAAATTTAAAACTTTTATGGATTTATTCTTGAAAAAACACTTTCACCCTGAGTGACGAGTTGATATGGAAAGAAAATTCCTTAGTCTAAGACAAAATAAAGAGGAATGTGTTACAAAGTATGAGAAAAAATTTATAATATTAAATGGAATTCTATGTATTATTTACCTAATTAGAAAGTAAGTTTGTCCATTTATTTGATGGGGTTAATCTATTCTTCTGAAAGGAATAAGTATCTCAAATGTTTTCATTATATAATGATATGATATAATATTCCATCAGGATGGGGAAAGAATTATCCAAGTTATATTTATGTAAAGGAAATCTAGAGAATAGTGGATAATTGAGAATAATGGAATAATTAGGTGAAGGAAAAGAAGGTAAGTATGCAACTTACCACTTGTTATAATTTTAAAAAGAAACACCTAGGTACTTTCTTGAAGTGGATAGGATTTTTCTTCAAATGTGGAGATAAAAGACATTAGGTGTGTGATTGAAGGTGCATTAAATAAAACTATAATTCCCAATTCTTTGATTTTAAAGACACATGGAACCATTCAAATGAATTCCCCAAGAATCGAGCGAATTTTACTTAGAAAATGTTAATGGTTCATGGAAAACTTATAAATGAAAAGGTATCTCCTAGAGTAGTGATGTATCATTGAGAGTGGGGGGTGGGGGGGGGGGTTAATAAGTGATTCTACTTATTTTATGTTTTCTTGGTGAAATAAACCTTATCACTATTTAAAGTAAATCTTGATCACTATTCAACACACACACAAACACAATAAGGGAACAATATATTTCCATGGTTCACCTCCCCTAGTGAGAAGGGTTGTCCTTATCATGATAAAAATTCCACTGAGATCATATGAACCACTACTTTGAATATATTGGTATAACAAGTAGGGTTTGTACATGAACTCCTATTACATCATGTCTTTAGACTATGATTGTTCATCCCACACTAAAATAATAAAATAGAATTTGATATAAAAACGAATAAATACTTCCAAACACATCCTTCAATTATTCATGCAGTGCTTCTTCTCTTCTTATTCAACCTATAGAAATACAGGAAGGATATCTTCACTCTCTGCAAATATGAACTAACAATTATTCTTCTTTTACACTTATTCCTCTTCTCTTATTCTCTCATTAATTATCTATGAAATTATTCTCCTAAATAACTAATAGTTGTGCAATTTTTCTATTGTTAAAATTTGAATTTTAAAATCAAATTCAATCCACCAACTTCTTCTATAAACTCATCCTTTGGATATTTTTTCCAAAATACCTTGATCATCCAATTTTAAATTGATAGTTATTATTGGATAAAATTACCACTAAATAAATTAGGTAAATCCAAGTTATCATGGACCCTCAAAATAACCCTATACAACGTGGACCGGGGTCTAATAACACAACCTTTTAGTTTTCAAATTTTTTTATCTAACCTCCAAAGTTCGTTGTAATGTGGTTAAGGGGAAATGGCATAGATTTCACCAAATATCTAGAATAACTAATATCATGAAAATTACCCTATATATCATGGTCTTCACCCTATTGAATAGTCCATAGTTCATATTATTGAATATAGTGTACTAGAAGGGTTACAGTGTGGAGGTCACAAAAAATATCAAGTCACCAATATTATTCTACTAGTGATCTGTGACACGAAACTTCACTATAATGTGGAATAAAATCATTTTATAGTTCCATTATAATTTACCCATCATCCTTTATGGTGTGGTCCTTTAAGTTGGCACAAAGAACTTAATTGCGGACTCCTTTGTGTCATGGACACATACGCTTTGGATTGGTCTTCCATTTTTTACCTATATCTATGAGTTCTATGGTGTATTATAACTCCTTAAAATAACTTCTATGAAGTATTACTAGAACATATGGTATGAGGATTTTTATACTATGACATAGTTCATTACTTCTTACCTTAAACAACATATCCAGTTTTCCTTCAATTCTTCTTGCATCATGCACATCATGAATGATATAAACAATAAGAAACATTGACTTAATATTGTTTTATATAAACATAAAATATGTTTTATTTATTGAAAAAAAATCAAATATACATAACCATATCCTCATCACCAAAACTCCACCATAAAAAAACCAACAACCATCAAATCACCTATTTACCTCAACAATCATCAAAATTGGATTTTATGGGAATCCAAGGATAATAAATCATTTTTAAACATTGAAAACCTATCAATGGAACATTATCCAATAATTATATTCCCAATTGAAAGAATATTTATAGTAAAAAAATAAAATTTAATAAATAATACCATGTTATCCATAATACCATAGTTCCTTAAAACATAACTCTTCCTACCACCACATATAATAAACTGTTAAAATGTACACATATACTGAAATCACATAATACAACTTTTAATATATCTCTATGAATATATTATTCCATCAAAATGTAACACATATCAATGGATACCCCCCATACATTGTATACTCCCCCTTTGACTAACAATAAGAAAAAATCCTAAAGAAATATTTATGTCACCAATTATTATACCCTTCTGAAAATAATATCCAACGAATAGAAAAGAGATGGGACAAAAATACCATTCCTTATCCTGATAAAGAGTGAGGTTTAACATCTAAATTCAACCTCAGATTTTGGAATTCCTCCTTCAATTGTGGATTGGTGAACAAATCCACAATTTTATCATTTGAAGAAGGAAATTGAAACATTAGGTTATTCTTCTCTGATATATCTTTTATTAAGTGATATTTTATATGAATGTTTTTTGAATTTGAATACTAAACTGTATTTTTTGAAAGGTTAATTGAACTTTTATTGTCACATCCCAAAAGTAATGACAACTTTAGTTCAATTTTCAGATGTTCTAGCCAAGTCTTCATCTATATAAGTTATGTTGAAGTATGAGTGGAAGACACATATTCTGACTTAGTAGTGATTAAATTTACTAAATTTTTATTTATTTAATTCCAAAAAACATATCTTGTTCCTAGAAATAAATCTCACCCAAATGTAGACCTCCTGTCATCAATACAACCTTTTCAACCTGCATCTGAATAACCAAACTGATAAAGCTTCCCTTTACTACCATATTTCAACCCAAAATATATTATTGCTTTATTGTAACTACTTATTCTATTTATATAATAAAATAAGACTCTTTTGGTGAAATTTTATACCTAGAACAAAGTGTAAAAATATATACTATATTTGGTATTGAAGTTGTCACGTAAAGTAATATTCTAAACATCATCGAGAATTCCATTGAGCCAACCTCCTTTCCTTTTTCATGTTTTGATAACATTTTTCCTACACAAATTGGCATAGATCCAGGCTTTGAATCCCTAATTACAATTTTCTTCAACATTTCATTAGCATAATTTTCCTGATATAGAAACATTTAATCATTCTGATGAATAAATTTTAATCCAAAATGTATCTCACTCACCAAGCATAGATATTTAAAAAATATTGTTCCTTTATTTTGAAATTTCTCTACAAACTCTTTCATCATTTCTAGAAAAAAGTAACTTCATCTTTATAGAAAATCATAATTAGAAATACCTCATTCTCATCTTTGATATAGATATTATTGTCAACTCTCCCTTTTATTAAATTCAACTTCTTCAATTAGATGTCATGTTTAGAATTCCAATATATAAGTGCTTATTTTGGCCTATATAAATCCTTTTTAAACTAAAAAGACAATTATCATATTCACTAAGAATGAAACCATATGGGCTTTCTATAAATTTATCATATTCCAATTCACCATTGAGGAAGGCTAGCTTAACATCACTTTGATTGATCTTGCATTGCGTTTGTGTTTAAATGGAAAGTAAAATTCTTATGGTTTCATGTCCTAATATTGGTACAAATGCTTCATCAAAGTCAACTCGTTCAATCTATGAATATCCTTTAAACAATATTATTTATTTCTTTCTCACTAATTCATTTTTTATTCACATTGTTTTAGAACACCCACTTTGCCTCAATAATGTCCTTTCATTAGGATTGGGTAATAACTCGCATGTCTCATAATTTTTAATTTTATCAGTATCTTCATTTATTAAAATAATCTACTATTGATGTTTCTATTTCTTATTGAAATTATTTAGTTGACTTTGTGAGAACAATGAGATATTATAGGGTTTCATCAAAGATATTCTAGTTTCAATATGTTCACCCAGATCTCCTTTGATATTTTGGACTTGATATTACATTATTAACCATGGATGATGTGAACCAGTTTATTATTTATCACTTGAATTTTGGGATCAGATTCATTAAATGAAACTTCTTCAATTGTCTCATTATTTTATGAAGCTTCATGCAACACCCCAAGCTTCCACGATACGTTTTCCTTTGAATAATGCAATAGCTTGCGTTGTACCCAACTTCGAGATTCTAACATATCGCGACCAATAATACTTGCCATTATGAATAGTAATACCCACTTTATCAAATTTTATAAATTTTATCATTCAAAATAGACTTTAGTTTTGGATTTGGAATATTGAAATTAGCCTAGGGTGAATTTTTGGTATTTTTCTGAAAACTTTCAATTTTTGATGAATAGTGAAAAACACTGAGTTATAGTTTAAAACCGAATTTTTATTTAAATTTATTTTTGGTCAAAAAAGATAAATAGTACCTATATAAGTTCAATTTAATTCATTGGATTCACTTTATAATAATTTTAGATATATAAAAAATTTATTGAACTTTTCATCGTCTTTTACCCACCTCCTATGAGAATTTGCAAATTCACATAAAACACAGTTTTATCGCTTATGTGTGTTGAATTTCAAAAATCCTAGAGACATAGTTGATATCAGTAAATAAAATTTTGTTCAATAAGATGAAAATAATTTTTGGTGAATAATAAATTTTTACTTTTATTTACCACGGTTAAAAGTAAATAGTTTAATTAAGGGTAAAAAAGATATTATTATTACCCTAACACAAGTCCTAATTATATTGTATAAGTTTAAATCGAAAAAATAACCTTAGGAATAAAATATGATCCTTTAGTTCCACTTGGATTAGATTCGAACATTTATTATTATTTTATATAAATAAGAGTTAAAAGAGTTAAAATCAAAGTTTAATAACTAAAATATTTTTAATATAGGGTTATACATAAAATATATTCTACTATAAATATTAATTATAAAGATAAAAAGATTTCCTACATAATTTTCGTTTATTTATATTTTTTATAAATTAAATAAATTATTTTATTTTTGACACAATGATGATGCAGTAGTTACCTAATTAATGAAATATTAAAATAATTGATATTATGAATATCCAAATAAATTTAATTTGATACTTTTTATGAATTACACTAATTTTTTAGGTTAATATGACATATAAGGATTGGTTATATGTATTTTGTTCGAAGTACTAATGCTATTATGAATTAAAAAAAACAAAATACCAAATAGTGTCAAAATTGACATAAAAGAGTTTTTTTTTTAAATATTATATTATTAATTGATATTCTATTCCTAAAAATATAAAGTTCGGCCAAAAGTCTTATATAATTAAAGGTGTATCATTAATAAACCACTTGGGGTTCTCTTGGAAGTATATAGTAAGTTTATTAACCATATAATATAAAAATACAAAGAGACATGGTAAATGTCAAACTATTAAACTACAAGTTAAATCTAAAAGATAAAGTTAATATAGGGACCAAAAATAGTCTAAAACCTATTGGTTGAGTAGTTTTTGACTCATCCACACCTTAGACTTTAAATAGTATATTTTCTAGACATTATAAACCAAAAATTATTTTATTACAAAATAATAGTTTTTGCTTTTCCTAAGGTGCCCCTCACCCATCTTATAAAAGGGCACTGCACCTTCTCTCTAATTCACACCTTAAAAGCCATTTAGATCTTCCAAACCCTACCCAAATACCCTCTCAACTATCCTACATTAATCCTAGTGCCCATCCTTTAGTAATAAAGCCAACCTAAAGAGCCCTTTTGATCAAATCAAGAGGAAGAACCCGAAGAAGAGGTAAATATTTCATCACCTCTTTCAAGTTCCTTTCTTCTTCCACTTCCTTTTTCATTGTTTTTTCAATTATAAAATAATAACTACAGTATCTTATATATAATGTGGTGTTATTATAAATATGGTAAAACCAAATTCATTATTCTATCCATCCATTGAATTACATGTCACCATACGTGCGTACGTACGGCTTACCGTCTCCACGTCGTGGTGTAATTTTTATTCAATACATTATTATTTGGATGGTTATAATAATGATGTGTAATTGATGTAAATAATAAATATAACATGATAATTATATATATATATGATATACCATCTAATTATATATTATTTTAATATCAAAAGAATGATATTGTCGCTCGTGCGTACGTCAGGATTACCGTCTCCACAAACGCGATGAGATTCATTCCCCATCATATCCATTAAAGACTAATTTTCATTAAATGATTAAAAATAATGTTCAAAGACATGATATAATTCTAGATATGAATAATATACATCCCATACATAACAAATATGTCTGAAATAACAAATAATATAAAGGAAAATGAATCCGTTAATACCCAAAACGATGATAATACTAAGAAATTTGTAACAAAGCAACATTAAAAGATAATATATGATATCTTATTATTGTATATGATTCTTGTATAATTTAATAAAAATTATTTCAATAGTATACTAGATTTTTACCTACCCTTGACCAAGGAAAAGTACAAGGTAATGGTTAATTTCACAATCTCTTCATTATCCAAGGTTGTTTATATGTAATTATATACTGTGATCTCTTTATCATCCACACCCATGTTTCTTAAAAATGTATTCCAAAACATTTTTAATATTTTATAGACTATGGATTAAAGTCATTTATACCATTTTTTGAGTTTTATATGATGTTTATAATGGAATATTTTCATTGTTTTCTAAACAATTTCCTTTATAACCTTTTCGAAAAAAATTAAGGTAATAATGTTTTTTTAATTTATACGGCGGGTATGGCTATTTTGCACTGTTATAACATCGTCGAAGATTCCCTTACAAGCTTATGAGAATATTTTCAAAATAAATGTTTTCTTTATAAATTATGTGACTCTTAAATGATTTCAAAATAGAAAGATATATTTCTCTAAAAAAAGGTTTGGATTTCATCTATGTCAACATCCTTTGATAGATTTTAAGCTTATTTGAAGTTGATTTATTGTGATACAAAACTTCCATATTATATTGAAGGTTTTGTGATATGTTTGACTGTGGATGTGTTATTTTTATACCATTCATGGTTTATGGATAAAGTATTGACATTTCGTTTTCTGGTTTTAATACGAATGTTTATGTTATGTTTAAACCTTTTCATATGAGGAATGCATTGGACTTAGTATGTGATGGGTGGAGCCCGCTATAGCTCCTCGATGCATCAGTAGGCCTCATGAGACAAACTAGTGTCTTGGCATAAGGCCTTGAAAAAAACTTATTTGTATTCTTGTCACAAAGCCTTGACTATGTGGTTATGAAGTCTGGCATTATGCATTCCATCATTATGAAAGTGTCTATTGATATTGCATGTGATTTTTCGACTAGTAGAATATCCATGTGTGTAAGTAAATGGAATTATTTGATTTTATATTTTCCATATTATGATGAATTTCAAGTTTAAATTTTTTTTGTTTTAGTCTTATACATTGCCTTGAATGTTTATGCTTATTTATGAAATTCTCTGCTATATTGTTATCCTTACTGAGCATCTAAACTCACCCCTTTCTATGTTTTATTTTTTCAAGGATGAAAAAGAGTATTTTATGACAGACCTGCAGGGATAGTCTGAGGGGATATGAGTGTGGTCTATGTAAACACTGTTGTTTTAGTTTTTAATTTATGATGTAATGTGAACATTATGAATGTATCTAGAACTTACAAGGCTACTAAACTAATCGGTCTCTAGAGACTTGATCTTCTGTGATCATGCCAATGGTATGTAATAATGCACCGACTCTGTGTAACTGGGGTGGGGGCATGACATATGGTTTCAGAGGATGATTAGTACACACCTTGGAAACTTGATTTAGATAAACTCTGATTAGAGCACATAGCCCTGAGATAGACTTTGAGGATTAGTTTAGAAGAACTTTCTAGAATTTTGGCACTGTAGGGATTTTGTGAATTTTCCAAGAAATACATCCCTGTCTAGATATGAGCATGTAAAGGCGGCTCTGGAAAAGATGTACCTATGGGTAAAACCTAAAAACCTCTCTTTGAGCTAGACTCAAATGGGAACTGGTGCACGACAACGGGCCTTGATGCACTCTTGGTTACGACACTCCCGGGGATATTATTGGGATAATTCTCATTTTCTTTACAAACCATTATGAAGGGTTTATGAGTATATAATTCCTCAAAGAAAACATTTTTTCTAATTATGGATTATATCCAATAACTATTCAATTTATGTTAAGTGTTTTACAAGTTTGGATTTATGTATTTTGATTCATAAACTAATATAGTTTATTCCATTGTTTAGAAATGGTGACTAGTGAAAGGAATGGAAACCATATTAATGGACACACTCCATGTAGGGATTTCCATCCTTCTCAAGAAAATTATAGTGGAGCTGGTGATACAACCAGTGCTGATTAGTTAATCACCATACTGGGACAACTCACTCAGGTTATGAATAATAACCTTACCCATATGGAGCACCCTGATCCACAACGTGGAGGATCAATGTTAGATCGCTTCATGAGTTAACACCCACCAACATTAAATGGTGGTAAAAATCCATTAGTCGCTGAGAAATGTATAAATTTCTTTAGAGACAATATTCCACGACATGGGGAGTAGTGAAAGGGAAAAAGTTGTCATGGTAATTTACCACCTCACTGGAGATGCTGATCAATGGTGGCCAGTGATTCAAAACACAAAGGAAGATGATGAAGTATCAAATATGTAATGGAGGGATTATAAAGATATTACCTTAGAAAAATAATTTATTCATTACCATCGAACATATATGGAAAGGCAATTTTTGAGTCTGAGGCAAAAGGAGGATGAGAATATCACAAAGTGTGAAGCTAAATTTACAAGGATAGCAAGGCATGCTGCAGATTATATATATAACAAAATAAGTAAGATTGATTTTTTCTTTGAGGGGTTACAACCATTTCTTCGTCGAGCATTAGTCTCACAATACTTTTAATCGGACGAAGATATTTCCCCATGTGCTATCAAGACAGAAAAATAATTCTCTAAGTTTTACAACTTTAAAGAAAACCAATAGAAGAAGAGATCTTCTGAACACTCTGGAAATGGAAATAAGGAGAAGAAGGGAAAGGTTGAATATCCATCCTACAATAAATGTGGTAAGAAACGCCCCGATATTTTCCTGAAGTGAAAGGGAGTTTGTTACAAGTGTGGTGAAAAAGGACACCAATCATGTGATTGTAAGGGGAAGAAAGAGGTTGTCGATGTTGAATGCTACAATTGTAGAGAAAGGTGGAATTATGTAAATGAATTTCCTAAGTGTCAGGGAACTTACCTTAGAAAAGGCCAAGGGATCAAGGCCAAGCTTATGCTATCACAACTACTGAGATTGAAGCTCTGAAAGACGTAGTGGAAGGTAATTTAACAGTTTCCTCAAGTTTAGAAAATTCTTTATTTGATTCCAGATCATCGCATTGTTTCACATCTTCCTAGTTTGCTCAGAAAATTAGATATTTCCAATTTTATTTAACAAGGGAGTTGTCAATCAAAACTCTTAAGGGAAGTATCATTGCAACAATGTTTTGTGAATCAGTCCCCATTAGGGCATATAAATGTTCTTTATCTGCTGATCTCATCATCATAACCATGATTGAATTCGATATAATCCTTAGTATGGATTGGCACTCTAGCCACGATGAAAAAATTTATTGTAAGAAGAAGGAGGTTACTATTTTTGATGATGATGGTAAATAGCACCTTATCTTTAGAGAAGAATCCTCACCACCTAATTCTTAACTAGATCCACCCCCAGTAGCTCTACTAAATTCTATTATTCGGGATGAAGAGAATGAAATAACTGTGGGTGAGGAAAGGAATGTTCAAAGAGGGGATGTACTTATTGTGAAAGAATATGTTGATGTGTTTCTAGAAGATTTACCTAGACATCCTCTAGAATGAGAAATTGAGTTTTCCATTGATTTAATTCCTGTAACAAGGCCAATATCGAAGACCAGTTATAGAATAGCCACTGCAGAATTAGTATAACTAAAGAAACAACTAGAGGAATTGAGTAATAAAGTATTTATTCACCCTAGTGTTTCTCCATGGGGTGCCCATGTCCTTTTTGTTAAGAAAGAAGATGGATCTATGAGGTTGTGCATTGACTATAGGGAGATCAATGCCATAACAATAAAGAACAAGTTTCCCCTACCTCACATTGATGATTTATTCAACCAAATTCATGGAGCTTAATACTTTTCAAAGATTGAACTTTGATCTGGATATCATCAGTTGTGTGTGAAGAAGAAAGACATTCCGGAAACAGCATTTCAAACCAGGTACGGGCATTACGAGTTTACAGTAATGCCTTTTGGATTGACCATTGCACCCTCTGTCTTCATGGATCTAATGAATAGAGTTTTCAAGGAATATCTTGATAACTTTTTAGTGGTATTTATTGATGATATATTGGTATAATCCAAAATCTATGATGATCATGTAAATCACCTGCGCATTATCCTGAAGACTCTTAGAAGACATGATTTATATGGGAAGTTTAGAAAATCTTAATTATGGCTTCAAGAGATTTCCTTTCTTGGCCATATTGTCTCTAAGGATAGAATATCTGTTGATCCTTCTAAGACCAAGGAAATCCAAGAATGGCCAGCACCGACAAGTATAACTGAGTTACACAGTTTTATTGGTTTATCAGGTTATTATCGGTGTTTTGTCCAGAATTTTCCCTGATTGGCTAACCCATTAACAAATCTCACACGAAAAGGGGTTAAATTTGTTTGGAAAAAAGTGTGTGAATATTGTTTTGAAGAATTTAAGAGAATATTGGTCAATGATCTTATATTGACTCTCCCATCGGGGAATGATGGGTTTTTTATTTATAGTGATGCATCGAACAAAGGAATTGGTTTTGTCCTTATGCAGAATGATAGAGTTATTGCCTATGAATCACGACAGCTGAAAATTCATGAGAAAAACTATCATACTAATTACCCTGAGTTAGTAGCTGTAATATTTTCTTTGAATATTTGGAGACACTGTCTCTATGGTGAAAAATGTGAGATTTATACTGGTCACAAGAGTTTGAAGTATATTTTCTCACATAAGGAAATCAACATGAGGCAAAGGAGATGGCGTGAACTACTCAAGGATTATGATTGCATGATAAACTACCACACGGAGAAGGGAAATAAGGTGGAAGATGCTTTGGGCAGAAAGGATCATGGATTTTTGAACAAGATGGGAGTTGAAAAGGATCCTATATACATGGATCTAGTAAATATGGAAATGGGAATCACCATGGAAGGTGGAACATCAATACATTTTCAAATGGTTTCAAAAACATCTTTACTAGAAAGGATAAAGAGTTCTCAGACCAATGATGAAGAGTTTCAAAAGAATATTAAAGCTGTGAATGATGGGAGATTGAGTGACCTTGTTTATGAAGATGGAATTTTGAAATTTTGGAAGAGCCTTTTTGTTCCTGATATACCTGATCTAAAAAAGAGAATTGTTGGATGCTGCTCATAGCTCCACTTTCTCTATATACCCTGGAGCACCAAAATGTATAGAGATTTTAAGGAACATTTTTGGTGGTACAACATCAAGAGGGAGATTGATGATTTTGTGTCAAGATGTATGGTTTTTCATCAATTGAATGCTGTAAGGCAACGGCCTGGAGGAGTCTTGAAACCTCTTCCCATACCTGAGTGGGAATGGGAAAATATTACAATGGACTTTGTCATGGGACTACCAAAGACTCCTAGAAGGAATGATGGAATATGGGTCATTGTTGATCATCTTACCAAGTCAGCACATTTTCTTACTATAAAAGAAGATTTATCACTTGATCATTTAACAAGACTATATATTAATTAAGGTGTAAGACTTCATGGAGTACCATTATCAATTTTTTATGATCGTGATGCACATTTTACATCAAGATTCTGGAAAAGTCTTCAGAAATCCCTGGATACTAAAGTTCGTTTGGGCACTGCCTACAACCCCCAAGCTGATGGACAATCAGAATAGACTATTCAAACATTTGAAGACATGTTGAGATAATTTTCACTTGAATTTCAAGGTATGTGGGATCAATATTTACCTCTAGTTTAATTTTCTTATTACAATATCTTCCATTCAAGTATTCAGATGGCACCATATGAAGCGTTATAGGGAAAGAGATGTCGGACACCAACCTGTTGGGATGATGTTGGTGAAAGAAAACTCATAGGCCCAGAACTGGTGGAGGAAACGATGGAAAAAGGTGAAGGTAATACAAAACCACATCAAAGCAGCTCAATGTAGGCAGAAGAGCTATGCCAATAACCGAAGGAAGGATTTGGAATTTCAGGTAGAAGATCATGTTTACTTGAAGGTATCTCTATGGAAGGGTGTTATATGTTTCGGTAATAAGATAAAATTGAGTCCCAGGTACATCGGACCTTTCAAAATTCAAGAATGAATTGGGTCTCTAGCTTACCATTTGGAAATGCCGCCAAGTCTCTCCAAAGTTCACGATGTATTCTATGTATCACTATTGAGAAAATACGTGCCTGACCCAACGCATGTAATCACCTATGAGGAATTAGAACTGGAACCCGATATGTCTTATTGTGGAGATCCTATCAATGTTATTGATACAAGGGAACAAATGTTGAGAAACCGGACGACTCGTCTGGTAAATGTTTTATAGAGAAACCATAAGATGGAAGAAGCAACATGGGAACTTGGAGAAATTATGATGAAGAACCACCTGAGTCTTTTTATGAAGTAATATTCTAGAAATTTTGAGGATGAAATTATTTGAAGGATCAGATAATGTTACACCAAATGCTTCCATGGTATGTTTCCCTTTGAATAATGCAATAGCTTTCATTGTACGCAACTTGGAGAATTTAACACATCGAGACTAATCAAACTAGCTGTTAGGAATAGTAATACCCACTTTATGATGTTTTATAAATTTTATCATTTAAAATGGACTTCATTTTTGGATTCGGAATATCGAAATTATCCTAGGGTAATTTTTTGGTATTTTTCTAAAAACATTCAATTTTTGATGAATAGTGAAAACACTAAGTTATATTTTAAAACCGAATTTTAATTTAAATAATTATTTATTTTATTTAAATTTATTTTAGGTCAAAATAGATAAAAAATACCTATATAAGTTCAATGTAATTCATCAGAGTCAGTTTATAATAATTCTAGATATATAAAAATTTTATTGAACTTTTCACCGTATTTTACCCACCTCCAAGGAGAATTTGCAAATTCACATAAAACATACTTTTACCGATTCTGTGAATTAAATTTCAAAAATCCAAGAGACACGGTTTATATCAGTAAGTAAAATTTCATTCAATAATATGAAAACAATTTTTGGTGAATAGTAACTTTTTACTTTTATTTACCACAGTTAAAAGTAAATAATGTAATTAAGGGTACAAATGATATTATTATTAGCCTAACACATGTCCTAATTCTACTGGAAAAGTTTAAATCGACCGAAAACAACCTTAGGAATAAAATATTATCCTTTAGGTCCACATGGATTATATTAGTACATTTATTATTATTTTATTTAAAGAAGAGTTAAAAGAGTTAAAATCTAAGTTTAATAGATAAAAAAATTTAATATAGGGTTATACATAAGATAAATTCGACTATAAGTATTCATTAGAAATATAAAAATATTTAATAAATAATGGTATTTTATTTATATTTTTTAGACATTACATAATTTAATTTATTTATCACATAATGATGATGCAATAATTACCTAATTAATGAAATATTAAAATAATTGATATTATGAATATCCAAATAAATGTAATTTGAGACTTTTTTTCAATTAAACTAATTTTATAGGTTAATATGACATATTAGGATTAGTTAGATGATTTTTTTTCAAGGTAATAATGCTATTATGAATTTATAAAAAACAAAATACCAAATAGTGTCAAAATTGACATAATAGAGTTTTTGAAACAAATATTATACTATTAATTGATATTCTATTCCTAAAAATCTAATGTTCGGCCAAAAGTCTTATATAATGATTGATGTATAATTAATGAACCACTTGGGGTTCTCTTGGAAGTATATAATAATTTTATTAACAATATAATATAAAAATACAAAGGGACATGGTAAATGTCAAAATATTTAACTGAAAGTTAAATCTAAATGATAAAGTTAATATAGTGACCCAAACCTATATAAAACCTATTGGTTGAGTGGTTTTAGACCCATCCCAACCTTATCATATAAATAATCCATTAGGGATCCATTATAAACCAAAAATTATGTTATTATAAAATAATAATTTTAGCTTTTCCTAAGGTGCCCCTCAACCCTCTTATAAAAGGGCACTGTCCCTTCTCTCTAATTTACACATTCAAAGCCATTTGGCTCAGCCAAACTCTGCCCACATACCCTCTCAACTATCCTACCTTCATCCTATAGGACTTCCTTTAGTCATAAATCCAACCTAAAGAGCCCTTTTGATCAAATCAAAAGGAAGAACCCGAAGTAGAGGTAAATATTTCATCACCTCTTTCAAGTTCTTTTATTCTTCCACCTCTTTTTTCTTTGTTGTTTCCATTCTAAAATAATAACTCCCGTATATTTAATATAATATGATGTTATTATAAATATGGTACAACCAAATTCATTATTCTATCCATCCTTTTAATGACATATCACCATACGTGCGTACATACGGCTTACCGTCTCCCTGTTGTGGTGTAATTGTTATTTAATACATTATTATTTGGATGGGTATAATAATGATTTGTAATTGATTTAAATAATAAATATAACATGATAATTATTCTGTATATATGATATACCATCCAATTATATATTTTTTTAATATCAAAATAATGATTATGTCGCTCGTGTGTACGTACAGATTACCATCTCCACAAACACGATGAGATTCATTCCCCATCGTATCCATTCAAGACTAATTTTCATTAGATGATTAAAAATAATGTTTAAAGACTTGACAAAATTCTATATATGAATAATATACATCCCATACATAACAAATATTACTCAAATAACAATGAATATAAAGGAAAACGAATCCGTTGACACCTGGAACGACGATAATACTAAGATATTATTAACAAAGCAATGTTAAAAGATTATATATGATATCATATTAATTATATTATTATTCTATAATTTAATAACAATTATTTCACCATTATAGAGGAGGTTAACCTACCCTCGACCAAGTAAAATTACAAGGTAAGGGTTAATTTCACAATCTCTTCATTATCTGAGGTTGATTATAAGTAATTATCTACTGGCATCTTTTTATCATCCACATAAAATTTTCTTAAAAATGTATTCCAAAACATTTTTACTATTTTATAGACTATGGTTTAAAGCCATTTATACACATTTTTTACTTTTATAAGATGTTTATATTGAAATCTTTCCATCGTTTTCTAAACAAGGTCCTTTACAACCTTTTCGACAAAATTAAGATAAGAATGTTTTTTTAACTTATACGGCGGGTGCAGCTATTTTCCGCCGTTATAACATTGTTGAAGCTTACCTCACAAGATTGCAAGAATATTTTTAAAATAAATTTTTTCTTTATAAATTATGTGACTCTTAAATGGTTTCAAAATAGAAAGATATATTTCTCTAAAAAGAAGGTTTTGATTTCATCTATGTCAACATCCTTTGATGAATTTTAAGCTTATTTGAAGTTGATTTATTATGATAAAAAACCTTCATATTGTATTGATGGTTTTGTGATATGTTTGATTGTGGATGTGTTATTTTTATACCATTCATGGTTTATGGATAAAGTATTGACATTTCGTATGCTAGTTTTAATACGAATGTTTATATTATGTTTAAACCTTTTCATATGAGGAATGCATTGGACATAGTATGTGGCGGGTAGAGCCCGCTATAGCCCATCGATGAATCGGTAGGTATCATGATAAAAACTAGTGTCTTGGCATAAGGCCTTGACAAAATCTTATTTTTAGTCATGGAACAAGGCTTTGACTATGTGGGTATGAAGTCTGGAATTATGTATTCCATCATTATGAAAGTGGATATTGATATTGTATGTGATTATTCAACCAGTAGAATATCCATGTGAGTAAGTAAATGGAATTAATTGATTTTATATTATCCATATAATGCTGAAGTTCATGTTTAAAAGGATTTTGTTTTATTCTTAAACATTGCCTTAAATGTTTATGCTTATTTATGAAAGTTTCTGCTATATTATTATCCTTACTGAGCATATGATATCACCCCTTTCTATGTTTTATTTTTCCGAGGATGTGAAGAAGTATTTTATGACTGAACTACAGGGATAGTCTGAGGGGATATGAGTGTGGTCTATGGAAACAATGTTGTTGAAGTATTTCATTTTATGATTTAATGTAAACCTTATGAATGTATCTAGTACTTCCAAGGATACTAAACTAATCTGTCTAATGAGACTTGATCTTTTGTGATCATTACAATGTTATGTAATAATTCACTGACTCTGGGTAACTAGGGTCGTAGCATTACACTTTATCTTACTGTTTTAAAAAAACAATATTCATTATTTTCTATTCTGGAACATTCTTCTTCATGCAAGTTTACTTTATTTATTTGTTATATCACTTTCATATCAACATTGTCAAAAATATTTCCTATATATTATTGTAATGATGATATCCTTTTCTATTTAGTGGATAACTAAGTAAGATACCATAAAAACCTCTTCTTTAAAATTTTCCAAGATGTCCAACTTTAACATTGATAATGAAAAAATCTTCCAAACACTCTCAGATAATTCATGCTTAGATATTTATTATAATACATATCATATGATGAACTTGTTGGAGTTGGTATCCTAGAACCAACTACTTTGTACTTTATTCCTTAATAAAAGCCTTATCACATCTTGATTGTTCTTCTACGTGACAATGCATGTGATAATTTTCTAAGGACAGTTGTTGCATTATAGGGTCATAGCGGATCCCTACTATGATGAGAACCTGGAAGTGCCATAACATTGTTCTTGAATATATGTTCTATGGCCGGATAATGTTATTTGAGGGACACAAATAATACAATCCATTAGGGGTGAGGACTCATAAAACATTGAGGCACCTTCTCATGGTGTGCGCCCTTGGTAATATCCAGGAGGATATTATGAGAACGAGACCCGCTAGTAGGAAATCCACATTTCATAGTGTCATTGGATGTTCCTATCTGCGGACGTGTGTATTGGTCCTAAGACTTTAATATTATTATTAATGGGTATTACAAATCATGCACTTAGATTTATTGATGAAAACTGTGATGACACACTGTTCACAGCGATGTAGAATACGTTGGGTGCATCACGAGTAATAATGAATTAATAGATAATGTGAGAAAGGATTTTTCCCTTCTATTCCATAAAAGAAGTAAATATATCAGGCCCTTTGATGGAATTGATATAGCCTAAATAAATCCATGGCCGTGGTAAGGTATGGGCGAGTTCGATTCTGGAATTTCAAAGAAAGAATAATCGAGCACGTGGGTTGATGAAACTAGCATGCAACCTGCTTGATTTGATATATCATGAAAAAGGGATTATATTACAGGTTAAGCATTCGTATGTGGTGACACATCATTGCGGCGTTAACTTATTTCTCTATGGGTGCCTTGGCGTGTTTCTAGATGCTAACCTTGGACTTTAGGAAGGCTCTGCCTAATGCCACTGAGAAAGAGGCCCAAAGGGTCACACACAAAGTGTGTCCATGTATCTAAGTTAAATAAATATTATTCCAAACTGTGGTTTAATGATTATTTAAGGATGCATGATCGCATTTATTTCGACACTAGTTATTTGAGAGAATATATTATGGATGAAGTAATATTTGTTAGCGAGTGATACAGTTCTATTTATTTAAGAAATAAATAGACATTACTCAAGGTCTAATAAATGGGGTGGAGGAAATAAAGAAAAGTGAAAATCAAAAGTACACGTCGTGTATATTTAATATACACGTAGTGTATTTTTATGGAATAAAAGTACACGCCGTGTATTAATGATGATATGGCGTGTAGTTTTCCAGTTAGGATTTTGAGGATATAATATTGTTTTATTAAATGATATTAATTATAATCAGTGTGGGCGCATCTCAAGGAATTAATAATTTTACATGGGGGTTTCAATAAGATTTAATGAAATAAATAAAACATGTAACACATTTATTTATTCTCATAACTTTGTAAACCAGAAACCTGATTATAAATATCCTCACAACCCCAACACTTTTTAACAATCATTGTGCACATCAATTCTGGAGAATTATTTCAAGGCTGAAAGAACTACTTCCTACAAGAACGCTCTCAAGACTGAGAGATCAAGGCGATCGAAGGCGGACATCACAAGAGAAGGTTCTTCGGCGCTAGCACCCAGAGATACCTTTGGAGATATCCGAAGATACGTGGAACATGTGTGGATCACCGCTAGAGGAATCATACACTTGGATTCTATGACGCAATGACGGATCACCGAATCATGACCGGACACATCAACTAAGGAAGAATTATGCCAAGGTAATTCTTATGAATTAATTAAATTAATTATAACCAACATATGATGATCCTATCTCTATGGTTCCGGGATTCCCACTTAAGTTTTTCATTCCCCATTCTATTCCAAATATTCGGCATTTTACATCATGACGGATCTCGGATTGAACGTTGTTTAACGTTAAAATTAAAGATGGGCAAACCCACCAACGTGCTTCCGCTGCACCTGGAACCTACAGAACTATTTGAATTTTTCAGATAAAGGTAATGATTTTGGAATTGAACCACTTCTCCAATGTATTTTCTCTAGAATTATTGAAATGTTTCATGTTCTAACAATATCGATCTGTCCATCCACACAAGAATTCTATTAATTTTTTAATACACACCATTTTTTGGGGTATGTATAGTACATTGAGTTCATGATGAAATCCACGTATTTCAAGAAAAGCTTAAAAAATTCCTCTAGTATACTCATCACCATTATCAGTTATAATATTCTTTAAATAGTTATTTAACTTTTTTCCTACATTTCTCCTAAAACTTTTATTCCTATACAAATACACTAATTTATTTTTCATTAAATAAATAATTGTAATGTCAGTGAATTAATTAATGAAAGAAATAAAATAATTATCAATATTTTTTTATTGCATCCTCATAGGCCCACAAATGTCAGATTGAACCAACTCCAAAGGATGAGTGGTTTTTATTACAACCTTCTTGTGTGGAGTATTCACAATTGTTCCCTTTTAATAGGGGGAACACTTCAAATTCATCTCTCTTATAAATTTAAGAACATCATGAACATTTTATCAATAAAAGAGCTTATATATATTCCTTTTTCTTGGATGACCAAGTATTCTATGCCACAATTGATTTTCTTTTTTTAAGATTTAATCACATGAACTAACAACACCCCGAATATGAAACAAATTGACTATTGTTCACTGTACTCTTTTCAAGATACACCCATATTTAAAATCTAAAAAACACATCCTTTTGAAATATCACTTCATTTCCTTAATCATATAACCAAGACACACTAAGAAGATTTTGTTTTAGCCTTTTAATATATAGTGTATTTTTGGATTTCAGTTGATCTTTACCAAATAATGTTGATCCTTGAGTGATCAATCAATTAAGAAGTCATGTAACATTGTTTAAATTTA
This sequence comes from Viscum album, assembly GCA_963277665.1. Lineage (NCBI taxonomy): Eukaryota > Viridiplantae > Streptophyta > Magnoliopsida > Santalales > Viscaceae > Viscum > Viscum album. The sequence continues at coordinate 1,973,116,109 of OY728125.1, read as the reverse complement.
TAAATATTCTTAATATGTTTCATCAATCCTATCTTGAGTTAATAACAACCAATAACCACAATCCATTGATATTATTTATTGAATTCTTTTTAGGAAACTTCACAAACCAAATATTTTTATTTTCCTTTTCTTCTTCTTATTCTATGAATTCTCAAAACTTTATCATTAAAAATATGAGATGGTATCATAACTATAAACCCTATTGATAGATGACCAGTTTTCAAACATAATTCACTAACATCCTCAAATATTTGAAATCTATTTCCTCTTTTCAATTCGTATTTCATAGGCTATATCTGAATTTTTATCTTTTGTGAAGGATAAACCCCACTAAATTTCTATATTTCCAACTTTTTAAAATCATTATTGTTTTGTTAATTTAAACAACAAATTAATTAAATGTTCAAAAAACCTTTATAGTGCTACCAATTACCCAAAAATCATAATTTTATTTATAAGAATCATGTCGTCTAGAACCGTGATATTATCTTTCACCAGTCTTACCTCCATTAATTTTGGATTCTCCATGAAAACCAAAATTTTGGTAGACTTCTGAATCTTAATCAAATTTATATTATTTTTTACCTATTTTCCATCACCATTTGTAACAGTTTTTTTCTCTATGTAGATATACTCATAATTTCAATAATCATGAGAATCACTTTATTTTGTTTTAAAATTGGAATTACTAACTTAATTATTATTCTCACACAAAATACAAGTTATATTAGTTGTTTATCTTTATTTAGGGATAATATTTACTAATTTCCTTGAGAATTTTTTTTACTTGATATTTTCCCAACCTTGTATATTGAGTTCATAAAATTCAACTTAAATTCCTCAAGCTCATTTTCCAAACACACTAATTTTTTTGTAAAATATCAAAATTATTATTTTTTTTTATTTCACCAATTCTTCATAATTAAATATTTAATTCTTTAGTTTCTCAAATATATTATTCAATTCATGAACGTATTTCTATAAATTCAACCTATCTTTAATACAAACTGATTCATTTCTTATAGAAGAATTTTTTTCCTTCTTTAGATATTATATCTAATTTTAAAAATTATATATTTCTGAGATATGAATGCTAAGTTTTATTTTCATCAATAATTATATATTTGTTTATTCATTATCTTAAAATAAAATAAAACATTTACTAGGTAATTATTCTTTATTGACCTTTATAATGTGAATTTTTTCATCAATATATCTTTACATCTCTATTTACTATTCTTTATCCCCGATATCACTGATTTCTCATTTAGATAATAAATCAATTATTTAATGTTTGGAAAAATTTTCTCCTAAATCTATAAGAAACCCCTGAGGATTCCAAATTTTTGGATCTCTTCTTAAAGTCTCTCCATGGAACTTCTTCTTCTTCATCACTGACTCCATCTTCATTTAGATTATGGTAGTTTTCACCAAAATGTCAAACTTTTCTACTCCCAAATTTTTTTAGTATAAGATAGCTTTAAACCTTCACTTACAAGTTCTCACATTTCTAGAGATTAGAGTCAAAATCTTATCAAACGTCAAGTTAAATCAAAATCAGAATCAGAATAATCAGTATCTTTTTCATCCACAAAATTCTAATGCCTATTATTCATCGAGGCCTTAAAAGATATTTGTTTTTCATCCTTGAAATTATTATTTATAACACATTCTTTAAAAGTATCATAGGCAATGATAATTTTATGAAAATATTCAAGAGTAATTTATTCTATATGCCTATCGTTAAGATTACAGACTTTTTCTTCAAATATATCTGGTAAAATGTAATGTATCTTCTTAATTTTTATAGTATCTTATAATTTAACACCATACCATATGGTTTTACTCAAAGTATCATTAACTATGATGAATAATTCATAAAAAATTTCATATTATTTGATTCTAAAATATTCATACTTCAATGTATAGATATGTACATTAGCCCAATTTACCTTATTATTTCATTCATAAATTTTTAAAAATTTATTCTAAATACCTTATAATTTCTTGAAACTTATCACTTTTTTTGGGAATTCATTGATCCAAAAAATGAATTAATTAATCAATGATTTTAAGGTAAAAAAGCACCATAATTTTCTTTACTAATGAAGTTAATTTAAGTTTACTTTAAGAATGTATTTTTTGGAATAATTATTTTATTTTGGAAGCAATTTAGTTTTAATTAAATTGAAGTTTAATTTATTATGTATTATAGAAATTTGGGAGAAGTATGGAATAAATACTCTCAACCAAAAATTTATATGATCAACCATTGGTTTATTCCACTTGATGTTTTAAGTTAGCTTTATATTTTCTACCATACATAGTGAAACCCAATGTTTGAATCAATCGACCATGAGATTTAAATTATGTATTATTTAAAAAATTTCTACAATAGTTTCATCACAGTATTACTACCATTTAAACCCATTAAAATACTATTTCTAATGACCATTTTAAATAGATTAAATCACCCATATTTCTAAGAGAAGTTATGATTTTATTATGAAATTAAATTAAAATCTCAAACATGCTATGTGTTTTAAATAATCATGTTTTTTCAAGTGATATTTTTGAATCTTTTTGATTTTTACTAAATCAATATTTTTATAAAATACAATGAGTTGAATATTTTAAAATATCATTATGTATTTTGTTTTCTAAAGAGATAAAATTTTAAGACATACATGTTTTGATCAATTGTAATTTGATCATTATTCTACTACTATTTTATTATTTTTAAGTCTTTTTTTTTCTATTATTTATAGGTGAAATGATCAAGGCTACCCTTTGGATACATATATGTTTATCTTCAAAGTGTTCACTAGACTACTCTTAAAAGGTTGTTTTTCCCACTTCTTTGTGATTTTAGAATATATTATCAATAATAAATATCAGATTTTATACTAAAGGTAATAATATTGATGATTCTTTATTTACATTTAAATAACTCTTGTTTTTTCAATTATTATTGTAATTATGTGATGAACTTGTTTCATTAATCTAAATCTCATTTTTTTGGATGTGTCATATTATTGTACTCAGTCATCGTGGAGTGTTATATTATCATTTAAATATGTGCATAATGAGGTTACCTATAAAAGAAAATGAAGGCCGTATAATATCATAGTAGTAAGGTGTCAACTTTCTGCACTCATTTTTATAGGATCCCAGGAAAAGGACATGAATAGTGAAAATCAGCAAGTTCATGGAGAGATATTTAGTGGAGTGGGATTGGGGATTTTCATGCCTCAAACTAGTTAACATTTCTATTTCATATTCTATCCTTTATTAAGTTTATTTTTAGTAATTCATCTTTAATATAGAATGAAATAATCACTATATTTCAAGAGGTACATTCTTAATTTTTCAATATTTTAAATGGACATAATTTACCTACCTCTTGTGTTATCTTTTTTGATTTTACAACAAAATAAATTTGTTTAATTCCTTATAAGATAATGAAAATAGTAAATAATTCCTATAATGACTATCATTCTCAAAATTACTTCTATAGATTACTATCAAAACTACATCCTCTACATGATGTAGAAACCCATAAATTTTAGCCACAATAAATTTAAAAAACGATTGAATAAAAGGAAACACCATATCCTTCCAGATATAATGATTTTTAAATAAAATGTTTTAATTCCCTTATTTTTCACTAAATTATGATTATCCATGACATACACCATATATTCAGATATGAAAACTTAAAACACTGATAATTGTTTTCACAACCATCAAACAAAAAATAATTAATAAATGGAACTTGACTATGAAACTATTGGAAATGGAGCCTCATGGATTACGGCGGAATAACTGGGGGTGGGGGGAAGGGGTGAAATATTATTTCTACTTATTCTATATTTTCATGGTGAAAATATCTCATCACCGATTAAAGAGAATATTGATCGTTGTTCAACACATACTCACAATAAAATCTCAATAGATTTGAAAGGTTCACCTCTCAAAACAATAAGGCTTGTCCTTGGAATAATTTGAATTCTTCTAAGATCATAAACCACACTAGTTTCAATATGTAGATACAATTATCATGTTTTATCCATGAACTCAAATTTCTTCAAGTATATCAACTATGATAGTACAACCCAAAATGAAATAATAAAAAACAATTTGATATTAATAATGATAAATCCTTGCAAACATAGCCTTCAATTTTTGATGTCGTGATTATCCTCCACTTATTTAACCCATGGAAATATAGGAAGTATATCTTGAATCAATTTCAATATTTATAGTCACTTATTCTTCTTTCACGCTTCTCCCTTTTTAATTTTACCTAGAAAATTCTTGGTGAAATTATTCTCATAAATAACAAACACAATCACTATTTGTCACTTTTTAAAATTTGAATTTCAAAGTAAAATTCATTCCATGAACTTCTTTTTCAAAATAATCCTTCATATATTTTTCCTAAAAGATTCTGATCATCCAATTTGTAATTAGTAGTTATTATAGACTGTAATAACCACTAAAGTCATCAGATGAAGCTAAGTTATCTTGGACTGTATAAATAGACTTCTACAGTGTAGAAAAGTGGATTCTAACACGACCTTTCATTTTTTAGTAGTTTTCACATAACTACCAAGCTTCATTACGGTGGTATTGAGGGGAAGTGGTGTGGAGGTCACAAATCAATAGAAACACTAAAATATAGAAGACTCCAATATGTATCATGGCCTTCTCAGTGTGGAATAGTCCATCATTCATATTATCTCTTATGGTATACTAGAAAGGCTATAGTGTGAAGTTCACTAAAAATATAGATCCAATAAAATTATTCCACAAGTGATCTATATTGTAGACCATTAATATGACATGGATTACCCATATTTTATTGCACCATAATAATCAACTCATCCTCCTCTATGGTGTGGTTGTTACATCTCGTACCGAGATGCCAGTCAATAGTGCCCTGAGCTCGGTTGGACACAGGGACTCAAGTGCATATCCAGAAATGCTAGAGACCTCTGACTAATGGTGAGGTCCTTGGGTGTGTTTGTGAGGAGACTACTCCATCATTACCAGAGTGTAATATAACATAATAATAATAAAATTGAATTTAGGAATCTGATATAACAAGTAGTCAACAGATAAACAAACAAGTTAGGAGTACATAACAGAGACAAAAGTGTCTTATATACCACGATGATGATACATGTATCTAAAAAGTACCATAAATAGATACATAGAAGAATATTATAATACATGTTTCTAAATAATAAAAGTCCACATGTACTATCTGTGAATAGAATCATGAGCCTCAACTCAATATATTATTCCGCTACTCCTAGGCATGGCACAAAATCAATCCTTGAACTATGGGTGGTAGCCCCTGTCTCTACCTGCATCCAAATTGTCTATTTGGGTAGCCAACGAAAGACCAAATAGGGTGTGAGATACAATCCTAGTAGGTTACCAACCAGAGATCAATACAAGTCCTGCTTGTGAAAGATAAAAAGCTAAATAGTGTGCAAGTAAACATGTAAACAATAAATAAATGTACAGATTCCAATGGCATGTAAACTAATAAAATAGAAATCCTAAACATGCTCTCATAGATCCATGAAAAACAAGTTCAAGATCCTAACAAGGAAGCCATAGTAGAGAAAAAACAAACATGACATCACAGTACATCCACATATATCAAGTCACCACTACCTTTCAATAAAACTAGAATAGCCGTAACAACTAGAAAATCTAGAGCAACCATAAATTTCAAATAACCATGGCTGAGATTCTGAACCAATCATATAACATATTCCATAGTTGTTCCATATAAAAAAAGTGACATACCATGAAGGGATGGATCCATGGTGTATAATACAATGGAATCCTTGTTTAGTCCCTAGAGAATCTTGCTGGAAACTTAGTTAGGGACTGATTGGTGTCCTAGGAGCATGTCATACCAAACATATCCTATGAAAGTCCAACCAAGTGAGATCCAAGGGGTAGCAAGGCCTAAGGAAACCCAATGTATCAAAACCCAAGGAGTATACACAATCCATGGTGTCTAATACCATGTTCAAGATCCATGTAATAACATCTAAGGCATCTAAATGTAATCAATACCATTTTTTGTACCAACTAAGGGGTCCAATACGATTTCAAAAAATTAATCAACTCATACCATATGAGTGTCCGCCCTCATATAATCATTCACTTTAAATATTATCTAATGAGTATACCCACTCATATATCAAAGTTGGAATTCAAAGGTATCCAATTAATATACCCAATAATTGTCCACAATTCACATTTAAACATATCACCTGAATTTACTCATTGACATTTAAAGGCAATAAAATAATTAGTATACCTACTCATTTAATCGAAACCAAATAAAACTGTTAGTTCTGTTAAAAAATTAAACTAATTAATAGATCAATATCTTATTTGACTTGGAAAGGAGGAAAGAAATATACTAAGTAAGAAATCCAATCCCATTTAATAATAATTAATCTTCTTCTAACTAGGAAATCTTGAAAACATATCCCATGGATGGTTTGACTTAGAATTAACAAGGATATTTCATAAGGCACACCCCACGGATGGCTCTGGGTTGGGAAACAACCACCAATACATCTCAAAGGAACCTAATGGAAGCCCGAACATATCTAATTCCTTCTAAAAAAATTAATCATTAAAATTCAGGGGTTGCACTAGAAAATATGATAGACAGCACAATGAAAACAATGTCTATAATGCACAAAAACCAATGGGAAAGGTACAGAACAACTACCTTATCTTGGTAGTATAGTACTTGTCTAGTATCAACTCTTGACTTGACTAAGATCAGGAGAAATATAAAAATAGATGAAGAAACTGAAATTAGGGAAAATTAGATTGAACCTAAATTGCATCATCAGTAGGGAGAAGAATGAAGAATGAGTAAAGAGTAATCAATTACTCACTAATACAGATCCAAAGAGATGAGTGGTACTTTAATAGAAGATGAAATAGAGGATCAAGATCAAAACCAAGGATAACCACCAAGGGGGATCCCTCAAATGCGAGGACTTCTATGTATGAGAGAAATTATATATTTAGTTTTAAAAACAATTTAATTACATTGGGAATTATAAAATTCACAAAAATTTAAGGGGTCATATGGTTTGAGTGCATGGTTAGACAAACCATTTTCCAACTGTGCATTGGTTAGCTATAGGAGAAGGGAACCTTCATAGTCACCTTACACGATTAGACTAACCACATAGAAATTGTTCCAAACCCCACTATCAAAACTATAGAGGTTGGAACATGGTTATGCGGAAAAAATCACACAGTTTCTCCAAATCATGAGGCCCATAGCTCTCTACTTTCTAGTATTTCATAGAATGATCTAACTGCGAAGCCCTCCTTTCACAATTTTAACTAACCATATTCTAGGATTATTTCACCCCAAAACATAGGTTCTAGGCTCTCAATAAGCCCCAAACACCCCCGATATCTCGTTTACCTCAAATGGAAATAAGAAAATGACATATTTAAACATTCAAACTAAAAAATAAAGGATCCATACCTCATAAAAAACCATGTTCCTACCATATTCTTCCCCTAAAGATATTTATACCCCAATCACCCTTGAATAGTGGTCAAGATTCGTCTGAGAACAACTATATCCACTGAGAAATAATGTCAGCCTCCCTTTCACAAGTCTAATAGTATAAACGACCATGCTTCCATAATACTAATACTATAGGTGTTAGGACCATGTAATCTGGTGAAGGATGTTACAAGAGTTTTTTTTTTGTATAGTGTTGTCTTTTGTTTTGAAAAAGGATAAATCAATTCACTTTGTAAAATGTCTTTGAAAACTAGATGATGATTTTATGATTTGTATTTCTAATATATCATGAGTTTTTTTGGAGAAATTCTGGTGAAATACTTATGAAATATAAGAGGATTGAAAATTTTTCTAATCTTATTCTAGTTTGATTAGAAATATTAATGTTTTCGGATGATAAAGAAGTTACAATAATTTCCATTGAAAATATGATGATACTAATGGTGATCGGTCAAATACTATATATCACAATTGATAAGGTTTGTACTGAAAGTAGTTTATTGTTGAATAATCCAAATGACAGCGAAGAAGTATGGGTGTTCTTACTAAAGAGGATTTTCAGGTGGCGTTGTTTTCCTATGTTTTCCAATTTTTTGGTCCAAAAAATTGGGAGATTGTGTTTGGAAAATAAGTCTTTCCTAGTAGGAGTGAATAGTATGTAGAACAGTGAAGGATATCGTCAAAGAAATGAATAATTGTAGCTTGGGACATGGGCCACGTACCATGTCTTGGAATGGTTTTCAGACTGAGTAGGAGGCAGTGGGAATGGTATGTAGAATAAAAATAATAGTCCATGGTGGAGTTTTGCAGTTTGTGGAAGATGCCGTATATGGAAGGTTTGAAGTTCATGGAAAAGGCTATTGTTTTCAAAAAATAGGTGGTGATTTATACTGTCATGAAAGGAGAAAAGTGGTATGCATACCGCAAATGAAAATGGTTCGCAAGATAATTATGGTTCATGGGATAAAGAAGTGTGCAGTGAAAGCTGTACCACATTGAAAATTTTGGTAAATTAGATTATCAAAATTATATTTGTTATTTTCCTACATAATGGACCCTAATGTCATCATTAGATAGATCAATTTTGGAGAGACCATCTTTTCTATGGGATGAAATTTGGAAAAGTTTGTATTAGTTCATGATAAGAATTTTGCAATGGGATTTGTTAGTGGAGGAGATATTTTGTGTATAACGAAGTGGTACACAGAAGATGAAATGGTTTTTGGAAGACAAAATTCTAGAGTACATAGATGTAGTGTGTCGAATTGAAAATAGTACGCTGAGGCATTCCTCAAAGGAAGAATCGATATGAAGAGCAGGTTCAGTACACAAAGAAGGTGCAATATGTAGAGCAGGTGCGGTATGTAGAGTAAGTGTAGTACGTGGAGTAGGTGTGGTATGAGGAGCAGGTGCGGTACGCAAAGTATGTGTTGTACAAAGAGTGGTGACAGTCCTCAGAGAAGTATTGGTACACAAAGGAAGAGGGCTGTCTGTGAAGCATTCACACCACACAATACAAAGAGGAAAGAGGAAGTATACAGAGGTGGCTGATCAATTCGGGAAGGGATGAATGAATTTTCTACTGGCTTCTGGGTAGAAAATAGAAGAATTATTTTGAAAGATAAAATTATTGAAATCTAATCATGAAGCACCAAAATAATGAATTGTATCATTTTATGGTAGGAGAAGCACATACACTGTTGGATAGTTTTAAAGGTTCTACAAGAGTGTATGGGAATATCCTACTCATTGTATTCCACACTAAAGGATTGTTTTCTAGTGGATTGTGGGGTATTTGATTGTTTCCACACCATACTAAGGACGTTTCTACTATTATTGAGTAGTGAACATTATAAATTATTTTATTCCTATGGATGGTTGCATAGATTGTTTTCATCTAGTAAATAACTCTTTAACACAAGGAAAATGTTATTTTAGAAATAAGGAAACATAAAAGAAAAAAGATATCACTAATTCACCCCCTCCCCCTCTCAGTGATACATGTATCCTAAGTGGGAAACTTCAAGAGGAATTGACCTTCATTAGAGAACCTTCATGCTACTATAAAAAATATGAATCATATACTTCTCAAAGTATGTATGAATATGTAAATCAACATACTTGTCTTAAAATGAATGAGATGGGAATTAGTGATAGTGGCATAGATGAGATATTTGGAAGATGTTGTTCACGGATAAGTACCTAGGAGGTAACTACAACCGATAGGATACCGCCCTGAATCTTTCCAAAATCTCGAACATCCCAATGTATTGTGGTGAAATATTACCCTATCTCTAAATTCTCTCATGTCCCAACCTAAGTGAAACATAAAAGAAAACCTGATATATGACCTCAAAATTCATAGGTTTTCTGCGTCAATCTTCATGTGATTTCCATCGAGACTGTTTCATATAAATCTACTTCTAAATCAACTGGACTTGATTGGAAGTCTCTTGTATGAGACAAATTCTTATTAAAGCTATCTCTCCTACCTCTAACCATCATAAGGGAAATTGATATAGAATACCGTAAAAAGATCTTAAGGTTCCATCTGTATGGTATCCTGATAGCTTTTATTGTAGGAGAACTCTACTAGGGGTATATTCATCTCCCAAGATCCCCCAAAATATAGGGCGCTTGCTCATAGTATATCCTCAAGAACCTGAATCATATGATCTAACTGACCATCAGTCTAAGGTTGGTATGTTGTTTATAGAAGAACCTGTGTACCTAACTACCTCTAAAAACTCTTCTTGAAATGAAATGTAAAGTGGGAATCTATATTTGAAATGATAGTGTCTAGAAATATATGAGGTCATACTATCTTATGGATGTAAAGCCTCCAAAGCTCATCCACACTAATGTTTTCCTTGATTGGAATAATATATGAAACCTTTGTGAGTATGTCAATAATAACACATGTGACATCATTACCTCAAGGCGAGATCTGTAAACTAGTCATAAAATCCATCTCGATGTCATTCCATTTCCACTCGGGAATGGCTAGTAGTTTTAATGGTCTGACCAGTCTCTAGTGTTCCCCCTTCACATGATTATAGGTGGAACATCTCCTAAAAAATCAAGCGACACTCTTTTCATAACTGTAAAACAACACTGGTTAGCCCATTTAGCTAGAGACATGATCATGTTATAGTCTCTTTAAAAATCTAGCTAATGGTGATCTCCACTAATGATTTTATCACGATAAGGGGACAATTTTAAACCGCAGTACCTACACCATAGAAATTTTCTTACAGAGCACACCACTAAGTGTTTTAGCGATGATCCTAGTGTGAATTCTTTAATGAGGGGAACCCGAAAACATTTTAGGTCTTATCAAGGACCACACAATAAAGGAGAGGTAAAATCCAAATCGACCAAACTAAAACTGGTTGCCCAATATTTCTTGAAATACACTGCCTACCATTTCACCACACCCACCTTAACCCATCGACCTATTTAAAATGGTTTCTTATGTCCATAAACATTGAATAAGAAGGATAACAAGTCGAGCTACCACAAATGACTATTTATAAAACACTCATCTTAGATGGTTGGCATATTACAAAATAAATTGTAACACCTTTTTCCAAGGTATCATTCATTTACCTCGAACATGTCTATCAAAGCCCACACCTAACTCCTGGGGATGTTTCTTGGTCAAACCATCACCCGACAATTTAAAATTGTCATGTCTGAACATGAAAAAGGGTGTAATATAGATCCAACCCACTAGAATCATCACCCTTTATAAACATCACCTCCAAAGACAAAAAAATATAAGGTAACCTATGATCATTAAAATTGAGTCTAGGGAACTAACCCTAATAATTTCATACTCCAAGCATAGAAGTGAAATGCCCATACATGGAAAAAATGTCCACTTAAAATATTAAATGAACCCAGAGTGGCATACCCCTTGTATCATTAAGATATAACGAGGCCTTGATAAGAACCATGCTTCAACGTGCAACATTGAGAAAACCACCCATACAAGCCAAAAAACTTTTAAAACTTTGGTGCTGTGTAAGACCGACACTCTCTTAGTGAATCAAGGATGAAATAAATATAGGGGACATGCTATTACTTAAATAAGATCACACTTAGTGGATAAAAATTATTTAAAAGATGGTTAGTTAATCCATTACTGGTTGACATCCTTTTAGAGTATCTCGACTTCACCTGCTGGTGCACTGTCATTAGAAGATCACACACCTTTACCATCTGAGGCATCCCGTGATCATTCAAGACATACCAATGATATCCATACATAAATAACAGTGATCCTCAGGGGTTTCATACCCATCCAACCACATTAATTTCATGTTTCTCAAAAAGCACCGACATAAATACAAGAACCAATGTTATGCTCTCCATTATAGGAGTGTCACAGTAGTTTAAAAAAGATACAAAAAAACCACTCATAAGAGATCTTAAATAGATTCAACATAAGAAAAAATGTGACACTCATCTGAGTAACACTGACAACATCAGTTAATTTAGCATGAAAACTAAAACCAACTTGATTAGTGTTTAAAAACACCCAATTCTCTTTGAATTCATCCTGAGAATTGGGATGAGCTCAATTGCGTTAATTCCCATGTCACTCTACTTTAGAGATGACTTTAGTACATACTTAACCTATCAAGGATCAACGATTTCACTAAATCAACCATTTTGATATATCATTTAGAAACTCAATGGGTACTGTGTATATGAACACATAATACCTCAAGGTTTTAGAAACAAGATGAACATCCCCAATACTACCCATTGTATATCCACCCTATGAATCCAAGTATTACATATTCCATGAAATAGATTTGACCCAGAATTGTATTTCCCCATATGAACATTTACATGGATGATGGCATACTAAGTTTTCCATCACTAATTAAAATAAGAGGTTCACGAGACATACCAAATAGCTGACCATGCCCTAGGCATGTATAACCTCTTAAAAACGAGCATTGCCCAATGCTCATGCCCATATCAAGGGTTTACAATATCATGACCACCCATCCAAAAAAGGGTGTCAAAAAATCTAAGAGTCTTAGTAAGGACAAAAACACCAAAATGACACCAAATGAGAGAAACATAGAACATTTTGGAAGGCACATAATCTCTAAGGGTGCTACCTACCTTGGGTCAGATCCTTACAAAACATAAAGAATCATCCTATAATGAGGTCACACATAGAAAAGTCCCTAGTCATAATAGACTATCACTTAAGTAATTTATAAAATGAAATTAACTATGGAAAACACTCATGTTTCCATTCTAATGAAACTCTAAGGAATGTTTAAAATACCTTTACTTGAGGTCTTAAATAAAGGAAACCACTTTGGGTTCCATTTTTAAAGTCATTACATTGATTCAACATTAATCTTCTAACATTTCAAATATTTCAAATAGAAAATAAATCGCCAAATATAAAACAAAAGCACATGGTACTAGATTTAACGAACACAACATGGAAAAATAAGCGAGTATTATCAAAATTCGTTGTTAATACACTGACAATTTATTAACATTCAGTCATAATTAGTAAATTTATAAAAATAAAATCCTTTTAAATTATAAAGGTTTGGTGACCTATGAGGGTCTCATTAAACCAACATGGGTCCTTCAAAGAGAAACCTAGTATTAGTAGAGAAATATCAAGGTTATAAACACCCATAGTGGGTCATCTCAAAAAAAGCCCCAACATACCTACTTGGGCTAGTTGTGCATTTTTGAATACAACCACATGCCTAAGAAAAGAAAAACACACAAGTTTATAACTCAAAAGAAAATTAAAGGTCAAAACTCTCCTAAAACTTGGTCATTCCACACAAACCGCTCCAAAAAATTGGGAAAATAAAAGGAATAGTAACCCAAAATCACTAATGAAATAACCTCTTTCCCACTAAAAAGTTGGGTCAAGGTCATGTATCTTTATCCAATTACACTTTCCCATTTTAATTAAAATTTATTTCATTATATATCACAATTAATTTTAAAAGATTCAACTAATAGTTCACCAAATTCTAATCCATAAGGTCCCACACACCTTTTGAATCAAGACGTGGTGCCCATCTAATTCACACCATATCCCAATCACTTTAAATGATGGAATCAAAAGGTGAATCACTTCCCATTCCATAAAAATAATACTCTTTATGATATGAAATATTGCTTCACTCTATATCCACTACACAAAATCTTTCACAACAGCAGGTAAAAATATCACATAACCTATCACAACATCATGTAATAAGTAATGTATCCAAAATCAAAGGGCATAATACAGGAAATGTGATTCCAATAAAGTACTTAATATGATGAATGAAATTGAATACCTTCATCTCAATGGGTTTACACATAATAAAACTCATAATAATATCATCAATAACTTCATAAATCAAGTTCATCACCCAACTATGGAATAAAATCAACTATAATAGCCAAAATTTAGAAAAAATAATTTTCATTTGAGGTAATTTGGTTTTTTATTTCACACAGGGTATCTACTCCCTAGAAAATTCCATTATTAACCTCCCATTTCCTCTTATCCCTTTCATTGTAGCTGAATAGTAAAAAAATCTCTAATAGCACTTTGTAACATCCCGAATCCGAATTCCACTCAATAGTGCCCTAGACCCTATTGGCCACATGGACTCAATCACATATCCCTAAATTCCAGAGGTTTATGACTAGCTGTGAGGGAATAGGGTGTGTCTGTGGGGAGACTATGCCCTTATTACTAGAGTGTAACAAAATTAAATAGAAATAACCGTTAATAGATTAAGAAGATAGAATAAGAAGACAACTGATAAATAAACATTATTAGTGTACATAACAAATTCAAACATCTTCCATATATAATTATGATTATACATGTACCTAAAAAGAATCCAAATAGTTATATTGAACAAAAAATAAAATTCAAGTATCTAAAATTCAAAAAATACAAAAAGTTCTATCTCTGAATTGCGTCACAAGTCTCATCTCAACCCTATTCTCCCCTACTTCTAAGAAAGGCACAAAATCATCATTCGAGCTTGGATGCTTGCCCCTCTCTCTACCTACATCCATGTAGTCTCTTTGGGTACCCAATAATGACCAGAATAGTGTGTAAGATAGAATCCAAATAGGTAACCACCCATAGATTTATACAAGTCTTAGTTGGGAAATAATATAGGAAAAATAGTTTGTAGGTAAACATGAAAGCATTAAATAAATGGACAGATTCCCATAGAATGTAAACTACTAAACCGAAAATCCAAAATAGCCTCTCAAGGATCCCTAAAAAATAAGTTTCAAATTCTTAAAAAGGAATATACAATAGAAATATAAATAAACAACATGGAATCATCATACATTCATACATATCGAGTCACCACGACGTTGACATACACCTAGAAAAGAGAGAACAACAAGAAAATCCAGAACAATCATAAATTCCAAACAGCCATGGAGAATCCATTCTACTTGGCATATCACATATTCTAAGGTCATATAGTATCAAAAATGTTTCAGAACATGAGGTGTTGGATCTAAGGTATAGAAGACTAAGGCATCCTCATCGATTCCCTGGAGCATCTTGATGGAAACTCACTGAGGCACTAGTTGGAGTCCTAAGAGAATGTCATAATGAACATATCCTATGTGAGTCCAACCAAGCTGGATCCAATGGGTAGCAAGGCCCAAGGTCTCCAATGAAATCAAGACACAAGGAGCATACTCAATCCAAGGAATACACTACCATGTTCAAGTTCTATGGAATAACATCTAAGGAATCTAAAGCGAATTAAGACCCTTAGTGTACCAATCGAGGCATCCACTATTATTCAATTCATACCATATGAGTCTACCTTCTCATATAACCATTCAATTTCAATTTCATCTCTTAATTATACCCACTCATATATTACAGTTGGAATTCAGAGGTAACCAATGAGTTTACCAACTAATTTTCCACAATTCATATTTAAACGTATCACATGAATATACCCACTTTTTTACCCATTCACATTTAATAGAAATCAAAAAATGATTATACCCACTCATTTAATCAAAACCATATATATACATTAGTTAAATTCAATACTTAAAATGTTTTTTAGATCAATATCATGTTCCACATGGAAAAGAGGAAATACATCTCTAAGGAAATCGGTCCAATTCTAGTTAATCAAAATTATGATTCCTCTAACTAGGAAAGCATGAGAACACATCCCATGGATGGTTTAACCAGGAATTAACAATTCAAATTCATAAGGAACACCCCTTGGGTGGCCCTAGGTTGGAGAAAAACCACTATTATATCATAATGAAACCAAAGTTCATCCCTATGATGTCCAATTCCATCTAATTCCATTAATCATTTAAATTATAGATCCATATCAGAAAGTATGGAGGGTGGAACAATGAAAACAAGGTATACAAAGCACCAAAACCAATGGTAAAGGTATAGAAGTCCAACCTTAGCTTGGTAGTAGAGTGCTCATCCAGTATCATTTACCAATTCAACTAGGATAATGAGAAATGTAAAGAAATGATGAAGAATATGAAATTAAGGAAAATCAGCTTCCACCTAAATAGCATCGTTGACAGGCAGAAGAGTGATGAATGGCTAAAAAAAGATGATTAATCCCTAATGTGTATCCATAAAAATGAGAGGATCTTGAATCGAAGATCATATGGAGGATCGAGATCAAAACCAAGTATTTCCACCTAGGGAGAACCCTCAAACATGAGGCTTCCTATGTGAGAGAGAAATGGGATATTTAGGTTTAATTAGAATTTAATTAATTTAAAAATAATAAAATCAACCCAAATTTAGGGGGTCACATAGTTTGAGCACACAGTTTGAAAAATCTGGCACCAACCGTGTACAATTAGATGTAGGATAAGGGATCCCTCGCGGTCACCTCACTCTGTTTAACTAACCATGTTGAAACTATGCCGAAAAAAAACTATAGAAATTGTAAAGGCTTCTGCAAGGCCACGTGGCCAAAATTAAATAG
The DNA here is from genome assembly GCA_963277665.1 of Viscum album. Classification (NCBI taxonomy): domain Eukaryota; kingdom Viridiplantae; phylum Streptophyta; class Magnoliopsida; order Santalales; family Viscaceae; genus Viscum; species Viscum album. The sequence continues at coordinate 1,973,099,504 of OY728125.1, read as the reverse complement.
TTTGGCCTAACTATATGACCAATAGATCCCCACTTTCCAACCTCACATGGTTTGATCTAACCGTGCGGCCTACCCCGCATGGTTTGAACTTAATGTGAATCCTACCTCGCATGGTTTTTATTAAATATGGATAGGTTTTTTTACACCATAACATGGGTTTCAAAATTAGAACAATCACTAGAGAGCCCTGATATCTCCCTAACCTCAAAGGGAATTCCAAAAAGTCCATATTTAAACATTCAAACTGAAAAGGGATCCATACTTCATACAAAAACCCAGGTTCTAACTATGTTCCTTTGCTGCAGCATAGATAACTTAGTTGAGGTTCACTATGAAGTGTGGAAATATAGAATATAGAATATTCCTACATTTTTTAAATATCTCTACTAATTCTAAGGTGCAGTTTTGATTATTTAAAAAACATATACAACATAGTCCCAGGATCTGCAATGTGAGGCTCTTTATACTACTATGTGGGTCAACACATCTTCCCTTAACTAGAATCACCTCTTCTTCTTCTATACCCTTTCATCATGAACTTCTTTAATGAAAAAATAATAATAACATTTCACTTAGCATTATATGGTCAAGACATATAATATGATTTTTGTATTGACGACAAAATCCAACATACTTAATCATATCCTCTTCAATAAATATTCACCCTCAGAAAGACATAAAACCTTTAAATCACATATTGGGATAAAAAAAATTGATTACTACTACTAAGGTTGACTTTTTTGGAGATTTAGTTCAATGTAAATTGATCATAGCATCATATTTTTCTAATTACTTTTTTAAATTATAGATCATCGTACACTTTTATATCTTCGACATTTTCTATGAACATTAGAAATCTCATTTGATGCATTAAGAATGGAATTTTCATTCAACGTACCTAGAAAGAATATGTTTATAATGATAATATATCAAGTGGGTTTCTTTTAAGATAAATAGATTTTCCCTAGTTGAAGACCTGGTTATTATACCTATGTTTATATTTGACATAATCTTGATTTATGATGTTTAACTAGTTTTTAGGATCTAGGAATTAGTGTATGAGGGAAAAATAACATATATTTAACCAGTACTAATATAATTTAATTTTTAAAGTATTGTATGATTTATTTTATTGGTATTATAAATGTTTTACGAATCAATGTATTAATTCATCAAATGATGGTTTATTCATATTGATTATTATCTTAACCTCTTCTAACATTTTTTAGATAGGTAAATTAACCTATCCTAATTCAATGAAGCTTATATTCCATTGAAGTTTGTTTTTTTTTCTTCAAGAATGAAAAATTACTCTAATTCATTCATCAATAGAATCAGAAGAAAATACTAATTAAAATACGCAATAAAATGGAACAAAATTCACATTCAATGTTGAAAGGAATCAAGTATATATATTTTCTTATAATTCCTCAAACTCATGCAATGGAAGATAAACACATCAGGTTTTTTATGGAATGTATCAACCAGTTACTAAGGTACTCTTCTGAAACACATTCTCAAGTGTAAGTCTTATAAAGTTACACGTATTTTTAATTTATAAAATAATAAGCTCCCTATTCTTAACCTGGAAATTCAAATTCATGATACAATATATTAAAATGTCCTGATATGACCAAAATAAATTAAATTTGTGAAGATGTAATTATATAATGATGGGATAATATAATATCCAAATATTTTAGTTTATGAATTCTTTTTTATAATAACCTATGATACACATAATAGTGGGCTAAAATGAATTGTGATATACATTAAAAGTATTATTATTTAAATATAACTATTATAAGATATCCATTGTGTCACGACCCCCTCCCCACAAGGTGTACCCCTCCTAGGCCGACAATGTGAGATGAGAGATAATGAACCCCGAGTCCCACCTCTGGTAGGCCCAAGGTTGGCGACTAACACCAAGGTTATACTAAAGATACAAATGGGAGTCATTACTCTCTAAGAGAACACATGTGAAAGACAGAGATAAGACCAAAACAAACCAACTCCAATTCATACAATAATAAAAATGAAATCCCAAGTACACATATGTAATGTCTTCAAAAACTACTACAAATGAAAGGGGAAAACTTCAAGTACCCAAAAGAAAGTGAAAACAGCAGTGACCACAAAGCCCAAATAGCTCTGTCAACCCCACGCTAGTAGAAACCAACCTAATCTCCAACCTGCTCCAAGTGACCTGAAAAATAAACAGTTTATATATACATAGGGTGAGTATAACAGTATACTCAGTAGGATCCTCCTCTAATCCTCTCATGCAAAAGTAAAGAAATCATGCTAAAGAACATTGAAAAACAAGTGAAACTAACTCGTCACCTAAACAAGAATACTCTATTCCCAGCCTCCCCTGGCTACTCTCACCAAGTATCGCGTAATAGAGTATATAACATCATAATGAATATCAAGGGTACCCCACTACAACTTCCCCACTGGTTTACAACTTTTCTCCAACATCGCACATCCTAAGAATCTCCCTCCAAAAAGGATCGCCCGCAGACACTTGTGCAAAGCACTACCACATGCACCTCGTGAAACAAAACCACCACTTCCACATAAGAAAAGTAACCAGGTAGTTTCTAGGAGCCACCCCATCTTGCATAACGTGTATCATAAGTCGGGAATTATACATCAAAACATTACATCCCATACACTGAGTAAGGATCCTCAAGACATCACAACCTATACACATTACACCTATAGTAGTCCATAGGAAACTATATCCAGAATATATGTGTGTGAATAACCACAAGCCATTATATCCCTCTACACACATATATGGGGAAAACTAACCGCTGTGACTACCAGAACAAGTAACTACCAACAGAAGAGAGTGGGGCCAAAGGGGGTAGTCATCCATCCATCCTCCCACCGGAATGTTGGGGACCCCCCAGGGATCAGAATCCCTAGGGTGTCAGTTTCCCTTACCAATGGGGTGGAGTAGCGTATAGAAACACAAAATGTATATAATATACAACATCTCACAACCACACTATTGGCATAAACTATACTTAGAATCAATTGTATCTAATTTCTCTCGAACTCACAGCTGCCACTTCTAAGACTAGGTATCGTATAAGCACAAAACCGTTTAAAGAGATTTATTATATTACATCATTCCCTTTTTATCAGTTTCCCTTTACATTCATTAATTCTATAAACAATAATTAACTTTTAACAATTTCCACATTTTATTTCATTAGCATCACACCCAAAGTCCATTGTTCCTTTAAATTGAAACCTTAGCATTGCGTCCTAGTAAGTTCCAACCATATGGGTTAACATCATATATTCAATCATTTATTAACAACATTATTAATTTCCCATATTCCCAAGAATTATAGAAAAACATTCTATGTTACTACACACAACGGGTCTCAACACGGCGAGTAGATGAACTACTTGTCGAGTCATTTCCTCCTTTTGGAAGGAGGGTAAGAAAAGCAAGTGCCTTGAGCAGTGGGGAAAGTATGGAAGATTAACAACCAATAAGAAATTGCAACCTTCCAAACATTCACATCCAATCCGTTCCATCATCTCTGATGTCTTCCTCATCACCCACATGCATAAACCGACGCATCTTGCCACTCTCAGCATTAACTTCTACCACAAACCAATAGGCCTCCTTGCCCCCACATATCACAACAGCCTTACGGGCTCACATTACAACACAAGCAGCAGGAAGACAAACATCATATCAACTGGGCTCTTAGCCCTTATGTAAGCAATATGGTAACTCAGAACCCTACAAGGAATTATCTTTTATCAAACAACCAGTTATTTAATCTATCATAAATTAACTGATTTATTATTCGTAGGTTCCAACTTCATGAATCCTAAGAGGTAAGATATCACAAACTGATTAAACATGCTTACTGTATCACATTTATTCGCATCAAATTACAAAAATAAAACAACTATATTCATTTACATGCATCTTTATCTTTATCCAAACAACTATCAATTAATTTTATCTTTACATTCATTACTAATTTCCACCATGAATGAAAATCTAACAAAGAAACCAAAGATATCACACTATCTAGAAAAACAAGAAGCAATAACATATGATCAATATCAGTTTATTTATCTGGTTCAAATATTTGTTATGTAAATTACATTGTCATCCAGTGGAAAAAATGCTAACTCTAATGTTTCACATATAAGAATTGAGAATCAATGAATCTCTACCATCAAACGGTTCTTGACGTTCTTTATATGAGAACAAGCCACACAACAGGTTACGATCTCCTCCCCTTGTGAAAACTGTATCCACTAGAGAATGTAGAGAAACCACCACACCAGTAAACACCCTATAAAAGTCCATTAAGAACATGGAGATAACTTTCTATTAATGGGTAAGGAGAAAAAGAAAGAGATAAACCCAAACGAATGGTGATTGATCATATCTTATATTAAAGATTGATCGATACTGCTTGGTTGCATAAAAAACAGAGGGGTACACATCCAAGGAGGAACATTTGATAGCACAAATCCTATGTGAAGGAAATGAAAGGTTCCAGTGTCTCACACTGGAGAACAAGGAGGATGAACTAAGAAGAATGATATATCATCCCTTTAGAAGATTTAATGGCGCACCGTTTTAAGATACACAGGATTTTACATTAAAAGAGGATCACATTAAAACATGCGGTTTGGCCAAGTAAAAGCATTCTGTGACTTAGGAAAAATTAATATTGGACTTATGGCCCTTCAACCAGCCTTAGATTCCTTAAAACGAGGCTTTAAATTCATTTTACATCAAAGGAAATGTCAACACGAAAAAATTGTAAGAAGGTAGAAACATTGTGCACCAAACTAGAAATTTGGAAAAGGAAATAGAGGCTACTATTGGAACATCACTATTATGAAAACACAATTCACAAACTCGAAATTTGGAAAGGTAAATAGAGGCTGAAGTTGGATCCTCACCATTCTAGAAACACTGTCCTTGAACTCAAAATTTGGCAAAGAAAAATAGAGGCTACCGTTGGAACCTCACCGTTCTGGAAACACTGTTCATGAACTCAAAATTTTTCATAGGAAATAGAGGCTACTATTGAAACCTCACAATTCTAGAATCATTGTTCATGAACTCAAAATTTGGAAAGGGAAATAGAGGCTAATGTTGGAACCTCACCATTCTGGAAACACTATTCATGAACTCAAAATTTTTTATATGAAATAGATGCTAGCAATAGAATCTCACCGTTCTAGAAACACTTTTCATGAACTCGAAATTTTTCAACAGAAATAGAGGCTACTATTGGAACCTCACCATTCTCGAAGAACTATTCAAGAACATGAAATTTCGTAAAGGCAATAGAGGCTACCGTTGAAATCTCACAGTTCCAGAAAAACTGTTAATGAACATGAAATTTAGAAAAGGAAATAGAGGCTACCATTGGAACTGTTCACAAGGCTACCATTGGAACTGTTCACATAAGCCTACTATTGGAAGTGTTCACAAGGCTAACTTTGGAACTATTCACATAAGCCTACCATTGGAACTGTTCACAAGGATACTGTTGGAACTATTCACATAATCATACCATTGGAACTATTCACAAGGTTGCTGTTGGATTTGTTCACAAAAGCCTACCGTTGGAACTGTTCATAAGGCTACCATTGGAATTGTTCACAGTGGTCTACCATTGGAACTATTCACAGTGGTCTCACTGGTGGAACTGTTCACACCGGTCTCACCGGGGGAAATGTTCACACCGATCTCACACGTGGAACTATTCACCGAATTGGAAATTTGGAAAAGTGTTGTAGATAAGTCACCATGACCTCCCATAACACCTCAAACACTAGATTTCCACAGAGGAATGGGCCAGAGAGGTCCAAGCCATTATATCAGATACCTCTCAAAACATTATCATCCTAGGGAATTCAATACCCATATAAATAGAAATTGAACGTGGCCAGAACAACCACCCATCATGTTACCTCTCAAAACAGTGTTGGCCTTAAGAAGCAACCAAAGAAATCCAACTCATTAACACAAAAGGTCTACAACCACAAAGCAAACATATATATTTTTTAACCTGAAAAGAGTTAAACATCAATGAACTCAGTGTACTGAGAACGTATCCACGACTCACATTTCCAGGTACTCTCCTCCATGCCACCAAGTCATCACAAGACATGAACCGAAGGGTTATAATGCCTGCGAAATACCTTCTCCTTGTGGTCTTGGATCTCTACCAGCCACTCCCCGACAGTTGCATTATCATCAACATCGATCTCTACCCAATAGATGACGTGAGATTCATCATGAAGATAACGATAGAGCTATGACACATGAAAAAAATCGTGTATCTAGATCATCTTTGGGGGATGAGATACTCGATACGCCACGACTCCAACACTTGAAAACACCTCGAAAGGACCAAAAAACTGGGGAGAAAGCTTACTCCTATGACCAAACCTTCACAACCCATGATGGGGAGTCACCATTAAAAACATGTGATCCCTAATATCAAACTCCTAAGGTATCCTCCTTTGATTTTCATATGAATTCTGATGATCCTGCACTGTCGTCATCCTCTCATGAATCACTTGAACCATCTCTGTTGTATTCTACACCAGTTCCAGTTCGAGAATTGATGACTCTCCAAACCCAGTCTAGCACAATGGAGAATGGAACGGTCAGCCATACAAGGATTCAAACAGCGCCATACCAACAGTGGAGTGAAAACTATTGTTGTAAGGGAACTCCACCAAGGTTAAGTGTCTGATCCACAAACCTACAAAGTCTAGGAAAAATATCGCAACTTGTCTTCAATAATCTGGATAGTTCGCTCTGTCAGATCATCCGTCTGCAGATGAAAAGTAGTGTTAAAGAATAGCTGATAACTAAAAGCATGTTGGATACCTCTCTACACCTTGGAGGTAAATTGAGGATCACAATCAGAAATGATCATCCTTGGGACTCTATGAACTCTCACCACCTCTTCTAGATATTGTCTTGAAAAAACATCCACTGAGCTCTACTCCTTGATTGCTATAAAGTGGGATGATTTCGTTAAAAGGTACACTACCACCCAAATATCATAATTTCCTCCTGGAGATCAAGGTAAACTAGTAACAAAGTCCATTGATATGTCCTCCCACTTCCACTGAGGTATATCTTATTGCTGGAGAAAACCACTGGGGATATGGTTCTTAGCCTGGAACTTCTAAAAAACCAAACATCAAGACACAAACTCCGCAATAGCATCCTTTAGCCCAGGACACCAAAACTGACTCTTTAAGGCCTAATACATATTTTTCACACCCGGATGCACCGCTAAAGGTGAACTATGGAATTTTATGAGAACGGTCTCGTGCATTTCTAAAGGAACAAATAGCCTTCCGTGATACAACACTCAATGTTGTTCATCCTCAAACCAACCACCAAGGTCCTCACCACAAACAAATAAGTCTCTCCAGACCTCCATCTCAAGATCCTCTAACTGGGACTCTTCAACCTGCTGCACCAGAGATGACTGTACAGTCATATGAAAAAGACATCATATGCCCCCAACTTCTCCCATATCGAGATATAATGCTGATAGTTCTTATATAACTCTACAATAATCACCAGATTCATACACTGCATCACCACATGACTTCTTTATCAGCACATTATCTACAACATTCCTCTTTCCCGGGTTATATGATATTTCAATGTCTTATTCCGGTAAGAACTCGATCCACTGATATTGTTGCAAGTTTTAGTCACACTGGGTGAAACCATACCACAATCTCTTATGATCAGTGAATACCACAAAGTGGTAACCAATGAGGTAATGTATCCACAACTTTTGAGAAAGCACCACAACAGCCAGCTCGAGATCATGAATGGAATTGTTACATTCAGGGGGATGTAACAACTGAGACCCATAAGAAACACCTAATTTATGCAGCATCGGAACACAACCTTACCCCATATGTGAAGCATCATAAAAAACATCAAACTGAACCTCCACTCCTGGAAGACAAATAACTGGAGCACTTACTAACTTCTCCTTAAGATACTCAAAAGCTGCCTGACACTGATGAGTACATATGAACACATGATCCTTCTTGGTCAATAATGTCAGAGGAGTCGCAAAATGAGTGAAATCAGCTACGAACCTCCTCTAGTAGCCTACAAGACCAAAGAAACTTCTCACCTTTTCCACTATCTTGGTGGATTCCCAAGACAAAACTAATTATATCTTCGATGGATCCACAACTAATCCCTCCCAAGATACAACATGCCTCAAGAAATGGACTTCTTGAGCCCAAAACTCCCACTTTGACAACTTCCCAAACAACTGATGTTGACGAAGAACTCCCAAAATGGTGTGTTGAATCTCTGTATGCTCCTCCTCCGATATAGAATACACAAGGATTTTGTTGATGAAAACCACCAAGAACTTATCCAAGAACTCACGGTACACCATGTTCATAAATCCCATGAACACAACTAGAGAATTTTTCATACCAAACGACTTTAAAATGAAATTGTAATGACCATGATGACAACAGAAAGTAGTCTTTAGGATATCCTCAGCATTTACATTAATTTGATGATATCCTGACCACAAGTTTATATTTTAGAACCAACGTTCACCGTTTAGTTGATCGAATAAATCATCAATCGATGGAATAGTATATTGATTCTTTACTGTCACTTTTTTAAGCAATGATAATCGATACACAACTGCAAACCACTATCAACCTTCTTCATGAAAAAAACTGGTGCAACCCTCAGTGACACACTCATCCAAACAAAACTACACTGTAACAGACCATAAAACTGTATATATAGCTCTCATAACTCAGAAGTTCCCATCCTATATGGAGAAATAGAGATAGGAGATGCTCCTAGTTGTAGCTCGATCTCTCATCAAGGGGGTAATTCTATAACCTATTCTGGAAAGACATCAGGGTACTCTTCTATAACCCTAGGAAATGCCAACTGTTGAACCTCTGAGGAACTCAGTATCAACTCATCCATCTAGGATGATATGGACAGAACATGCCTTTGACCCATCAAAGGGTCTCACTCACCAAATAACACCACTGGATCTCCATCCGCATCGATGAACACAACCTACTTCCTAAATCAATCCATGATTGCCTACACCAAATACAACCAATCAATGTTGAGGATGATATCATATGGTTGTATCTGTAAACATAGGAAATCTCCCCAAGAGAGGTATTTCCGCAACACTAGGTCAGAGTCTCTACATACTTCAAATAAATCAGTTCGACCTCCAACTGGCGTTGTCAATGCAAAGGGAAATGGAAGCCTTTCAACCTAATGTCCCAAATCATCGAAAAGGTTAGGTGATATAAAGGATTGTGTCACTCCTGAATCAAACAAGGCATAAAACAAAGTAGAAAACAAGCCAAGGGTACCTCAAACAACGTCTGGCTTGCCTGGCGCAGGCAACGCTAAAGCATGATGCTGACCAAGACCTCCTCCACAAACTCTCTGACCCTGATGACGACCACTACCATGGATACACTCTTCCCTATGAGGACAGGGAGCATCATAGGGCTGTCCTCTACCTACTCCATCTAACATCTGCAGATCTAAAGCTGCTGGAACCTGCTGCTGCTGCCTCAGTTGGAACTACCTCAACAGAGGAAGTTGGAGCGGAACACGTTGTGCAAAATGGATGCTCTGAAAGGTCGAGCACTCTCGCTACGGATGAACTTGACCACCAAAATAAAACAATATTCTGATCCCTTGGAATAGTCCTGAGATCTGCTGCCCCCGGGGAAACGCGATGCTGAGGGCATGTACCTATTCCCAGCCAAATGGAAACTCTTAAGACCTGAAAACCAGGAACCGCAAACCAAAGCTCTGCTTCTTGAGGAATCATGATGACTCCCCTATGATGAAGATATGGTTTTTTCCAATTTCCTATTGATGACCTTATCCCTCTCCAACACCTCAAGATATGTCTTTATCATAAATGTTGTGACCTGGATCTGGATCTATGGATGAAAAGACTCCTCAAAATGCCTTTCCCTGGCCTCCTCATCTGGCAACAGGTCAGAAGCATATCATAAAATGCTCCTGAAATAGATTCCAAACTCTCGCTGACTGGACCTCCCCTGTTGAATGGTTAGAATCCCTTGGGGACTGGTCGCCTTCATGGTTGATGAACGAAACTCAACTCTGAACATGTCTCGGAACTCCTCCCATGAGATCGTCGACTCATCGCAATCCCCGAGGAATAAGAACCACCACTGCCTCGCTGCTCCATGCAGCATCGTCACAACCAAGGAAAACCAATGCTCCTTCCAAGAATGGATTGAACTAAAGCCTATATCGACCACCTCTAACCAGTCTTCCTTGACTCAATCAGAAATGGAGTCATCGTACTTCTGCAGACCCTGGCGCTGAAACTCTTGGAGTGTCCTCCTCCAAGTGTCATAGTTGTCAACCTCTACCCTACAATGATCAACTAGCACAACCTTCTATACATCATCAATGCAATCCAGACGAGGACGTCGACCTGGAGCCATATCTGTAAATTAACAAATAGTTAGTTCCCTTAAACCTGGAATATGGAAGATTCAAAAATGACTAATTAATTGTTTTCTTTTATTAATTTTTGGTTAAAATATCCCAAGGTCCACCCATTCAAACACAGGGACAAAGAATAATGATGCATGATCCTTTCCTAGGTATCTACCCTGAAACTAGTATCACCATGTTTAGTAGACATTGTAAACTTAAAGGTCTGTGCTTCAGATCATAGGGGGCTCTAAACACCTTTGTCTCAGCTGATCTCCAGTGTTTACACCACTTGAAAAACCTGACTGACACTATTTCCCTACCAACCCATGCAACCTCACATGTTCCTAACAAAAAACTCGATCTTATCCCTCAACAAGACCTCTAATAACACTCTATCACGACCCCCTCCCCATAAGTTGTACCCCTCCTGGGATGAAAATGTGAGAAAGGAGATAATGACCCATGAGTCCCACCTCCAGTACGACTCGAGTTTGTGACTGGAACCAAGTGTATAGTAAACACACTCAAAGTCCATTATTCCTTTAAATTTCAACCTCAACATTGCATCCCAGAAAGTTCATACCCTATGGGTTAACATAATATATTCAATAATTTATTAACAACATTATTACTTTCCCATATTCCCAAGAATTCTAGAAAAAACATTTAAAGCTACTACACACAAAGGGGCTCAACACGATGAGTAGATGAACTATCCATCGAGTCTTTGCTATCTTTTGGATGGAGGGTATGTAAAGAAACTTTCTTAAGTAGTGGGGAAAGTAAGGAAGATAAAAAAACAACAAGAAATAAAAGCATCCAAACATTCGCATCCAACCTGTTCCATAATATCTAGTGCCCTCCCTGACACCCACATGCATAAACCGATGCATCTCACCACTCTCGGTGTCAAATGCTACCAAAACCAATATCCCTTTCTACCCCCACATATTACAACAGCCTTCCAGGCTCACATCACAAAAAAAGTAGTTGTAAAACAAACGTTATATCAACTAGGCTCTTATCCCAAACAAGAGGGTAACTCAGAACCCCATGAGGCAATATCTTTTATCAAACAACCAGTTCTTTAATCCATCTTGAATTAACTAATTTATTATTCGTAGGGTCCAAATTCAGGAAACCTAAGAAGTAAGATATCAAAAACCGATTAAACATGCTTACTACATCAATTTGATTTACATCAAATTAAAACAAAAACAACCAGATTCATTTACATGCCTATTTATCTTTAGACAATCAATTATCAATTAATTCTATCTTTATGTTCACTACCAATTTCCGTGAATAACTAAAGATAAAAAATAATGTATAGATATCACACTATGTTGACAAATAAAAGGCAATAACATATGACTGATATCAATTTATTTATCTGGTTGAAAAAATTATTTTGTCGATTCCATTGTGATCAAGTGGGAAAAAAATTCCTACTCTATAGTTTCACGTAAAAGAATACAGAAGCCTAAAATATCTTACCTCAAATAGTTTTTGACGTTCTTTATATGAGAATGACCCATACAATGGATTATGATATCCCCCCCTGTGACTAGATTTTCCACCTGAGGATGTAGAGGCCCCACCACACCATTCAATACTAAAGAAAATTCCATTGGGAACATGGAGATAGAATTCCATAAAAGGGAAAGGAGAAACAAAAGGAGATGAAACCAAAATAATGTCAGTAGATCATACCTTATATCAAAGAATGATCGATACTAATTGGTTGCATAAAAAACATAGGGGAAACAATCCGAGGAGTAAAGCTTGATCGCACAACTTATAGGGGAAGGAAATGAAAGGTTCCAGCGTCTCACACTATCGAACAAGGAGAAAGAACTAGGAAGGAAGATATCTCTTCCCTTTAATAGATTTAACGGAGTAGTGATTTAAGATATGCTGGATTTTCCATTAAAAGCGGATCTCATTAAACCATGTGGTTTGACCAAGTAAAATAATCCTGAGCCTCAGGAAAAATTAATTTTCGAGTTATGGACTTGAATTGGAATTAGATTCCATAAAATGAGGGTTCAAATGCATTTCACATCAAAGGAAATGTCAAAGGGGTGAAACTGTAGGAAGTTGGAAACATTTTATACCAAACTAGAAACCTGGAAAAGGAAATAGAGGCTACCAATGAACCTCACCGTTCTGGAAACACTCTTCATGAACTCGTAATTTGGGAAAGGAAATAGAGGCTACCGTTGGAACCTCATAATTCTGGAAACACTATTCATGAACATGAAATTTGGGAAAGGAAATAGAGGCGACTGCTGTAACCTCACCATTCTGGAAGCACTATTCATGAACACAAAATTTGGAAAAAGAAATAGAGGTTACAGTTGGAACCTCACCGTTCTGGAAACACTATACATGAACATGAAATTTGGAAAAGGAAATAGAGGCTACCGTCAGAACCTCATAGTTCTGGAAACACTATTCATTAACTCAAAATTTGGAAAAGGAAATAGAGGCTACCTTTGGAACCTCACAATTCTAGAAAAACTGTTCATGAACACGGAATTTGAAAAAAGAAATAGAGGCAACTGTTGGAAGCTCACTATTCTTGAAACACCGTTTAGGAACTCGAAATGTTTCAAGGAAATAGAGGCTACTATATGAACCTCACCATTCTCGAAACACTATTCATGAAATCGAAATTTGGAAAAGGAAATTGAGGCTACCATTGGAACTGTTCACAAGGCTACTGTTGGAACTGTTCACATAAGACTACCATTGGAATTATTCACAAGGCTACAATTGGAACAGTTCACAAAATCCTACCTTTGGAAGTGTTCACAAGGCTACTGTTGCAACTATTCACATAAGCCTACCATTGGAACTATTCACAAGGCAACCATTGGAACTGTTCACATAAGCCTACTATTGAAATTTTTCACATGGCTACAGTTGGAACTGTTCACAATGGTCTACCTTTGGAACTGTTCTCAGTTGTCTCACCAGTGGAACTATTCACACCGGTCACACTGGTGGAACTGTTCACACCTGTCTGACCGGTGGAACTGTTCACACCGGTCTCACCTAAGGAACTGTTCACCGAATTGGAAATTTGGAAAAGTGTTGGGGATAAGTCACAATAACTTCCTAGACCAACTCAAACACTAGATTTCCACAGAGGAATGGACCAGAGATATCTGGGCCATTACAATTGGGTTAGTGAGGGTAAATATAAATAATCATATTATGAAATATATGTATAAATTTTTACCTTAATTAAACAAATGATCTATCATATAATATTTATTGGTTGGAAATATAGATAATATCTTTAAAAGGTAAAAGATATATTTTTCATAAAATTGTTTTTATGTGTTGTGTCTATTGATCTTAATATATTAAATTAATTAATATTGATAAATGTTTCTACTGGAATAAATATATTATATATCCAATTTAAAGAAATAAAATTTTATGTGATATGGAGAAAAATTCATTATTTTTTGTAATACATGGTTTCAATTTCATTCATGGTTTATCTTGGGAGATGTTGTTTCTAATTTCATTCATTACCTTGAGGGAGTTTTATTGAATACCTAGGAACCCATATTTAATATCAGAATAACACCATGAATTTTGATTCATGAAATCATGATGAAAATAAAGCTTTTTTTTTAAAACATATTGCATGTTATATTAGATATCATTCAAAATTATATTGAATTTGAACTATATCGTGACTTATATAATATTGTATGATATCAAATTTTCACTATGGAATATATTACAATATATGCTATCATAACATTCTTCTAGATTTTTTCTTATGACTTTTGACATCATAAGGTATTATCCAATGTTATTCGTTTGATTTTTGAAATAAAGTATAGTATGATATATGGAATCATATAATACAATGGTGCTCACATGAATTGTTCTGGAGGTTAAATAATATTACCTCATCTCATCTATAATAGATATAAAAAATCATAAAATTTGATTCCTAAGTTCCTCTATATTTAATATCATAAATTATAGGGATAATCTTATATAGGTATGAACACATATTGTGTTACTCTTATGCTGGTCATTGTGCACTATGTTTATTATTTCACTATACTATCATATGCCATGACTGAAGTTGCATTGAGTAAATATCACATATACCAGTATGGCACGATATAGGCTCTGATTATCAGTCATAAAATATGTTTGATACCAACTAAGGAGTTTAAGGCCCCATGAATTATCAATTATATATTACGATATGTAAATATTATTAAATATTATATAATTGAACAATTTAATTTTTCATAATTTCAATAATAAATTGAAAGAAATAATTAATAAATTGAAAAAACATTATGTAAAATGTTTTTTTTATGAAAATTTATTTATTATTTTTATAATAATTAATTAATTAAATGTTTATACAGATTTAATTAAATATATGTTCTTTATTATTTATTATTCATATAAAAATACTTTATTTGAGTTATAGGATATGACTTATAATTTCTCTATAATGTGGTTATATGGATATCATAAGTGTAATTTATATAGTGTATATAAATCTAAAAATAATGGGGGATTTTTGCTAAGAACCATAGAAATACTATAACACTATAATAGAGGTTGTAATAATTATAGCGATGAAATTATAATAGGGGTGGTTAATATAGCAATGTAGGCATTGTTACTATATTATTCAAAAAAGGGAATTTTGGAAAACAATCGGGTCTTTGGGGCATGTAATGGAAATTCAATGCATTCGTCCTTCATGATATCGTTATATGGGGCCTTTGGGAAATTAATATATAATAAAATAGGTCTATTTGGTGCCTTCTAATCCTTATGGGAAAGGATAAGGCCTTATTGAAAAGGATTCCTGTGTGAGTGAATGATTATAATTTGTAATCCCCTCAACTGAATATACATTAATAAAAGGAAAAAGTAAGGAAAAAATAAAAAGGGTTTATATATATTATTATTAATTGTTCATAATTTTTCATTTTAATGTTCTAATGAAGAGGCCTTCTTTGAAAAATTATTTAGAACATATCAAAAAAGCTGTTTTGATAATTGATATGATCATAGTTTAAATAATATTAAATATGTGTTATTTAGATCATTTAATTAATTTATATAATATATTTAGAATATAAAATATTTATATTTCATTTAATATCCTATATTTAAAGGTAAATGACATAAATAAGAATGAAATTAATGAATTCATATTATAGGTATATATAAAGTGTTTATATTTATTTAATTATCGATTGTTAATAACGAAAGACTAAATTATGAAGTTTCTTAAATTATTTATTTATGAATTGTTCCTAAAATTTTCGTCTCATGTATAAATATATAGCCTTTTCATTGAATTAGTTTATTTTCTCTTTTATTCATAGTTATAAATTTTTATTTTAATGACCATATTTTTTATTTTAAATTGCTAAACTGCCTCTATAAATTATCATACATGAAAATAATGAGTAACATACTTGGAATGAAAATTGATTTTGGTTTATTCTACCTTAAATTTTTCCCATTTATTTAGATTCAATTAACAAATTTGTTATAGATTATAAATTTACGTGTTATAGTTATAATTGAATTGAGGTCTCACTTGTGTAATCTATCCTTGGGTAGGGGAACTTTTGGTGCGACTGCTCACTGGACTGGAAGCTTATGTCATGGATAGAAAAGTGGGGGTTAGCTATCATCCTCTCTAAGATTACTTTTGTAGGGATTTATAATCTCATTTTCTTCTAAGACCTTACATAAAAGAGTTTCATATACCTTATACATGATATACATTTGGATGTATTTGCATATAGTTGTATTTTAGTTTTGATAATAACACAATATTTGAGTTGTATAAAGAGTTAGACATAAATGTGGTTTGAACATACATATTTTGTGGATGGAAAGGATTCTGAATTAAATAATTAGAATCATGAATACATATAAAATGGTATAACAAGAGACAATATTATTATATCTAATCCCATTTAAAAATAAAATGTGGTATATTCCTTTCAAATGAAAATCAAGTGAATACCTTGATTGTCAAACAAGGTAGGTTATACTAATGATTTCCCCCATAGAGTATCATATTTATGGAAGACAAGTAATGGGTGAATATTATAGTATTAGTTTTCTGTTCTTGGAATTTTATTTAGGTTACACTTATCTTGGAGACAACAATGGGGTTAGGTTTCTAGAGGAAGAGAGTTGAGTTTATTCATACGATTAATGATATAAAGAGTTATCCGCTCAACTATACAAGAGTTATATATGATATTATTTAAATAATAGAAAACCTAAAAATCTATGTAGTGATACAAATTAAAAATCATACTTATTATTTATGGAAATATTGATCATGGACCACTAATGGAAATGATTGTTTTAAAAAAGATCCCCATTTATATGGGTGTATAATTAAAAAAAAGTTCGTATTAAGTTAATGTAAATCATGATATAAATCCAATAAAATATTATATTATAGAAAAACTTCATTATCATTATCAAAATTGACTGTGAGATAAATCTTTAGAAAGAACAATCTGAAAAAATAGAACTTCTTAAACTGGTATAAAACATAAGAATTTTTCTTAAGAAATAAGGGATGTTCTATGTGTTAGAGTAACACTTTATCAAGTAACCACATGTTTAATTTGTTCTACTACTAAATATTTATGCTTAATAGAATCCTAGAATGATTTAATTATGGTTTCAAAGGAATTATCTGAAATAGAAACTAAGGAAATTGTGTTTATGGTCATGGGTTTAATATGGTTGAGTATATTAATGGCATGGAGTGAATGAAGTTAACAAATATGTTTTTATCCAAAAATTAAATTCATTTAAAAACATTGTTTGAATGGTTTGAATAATGTTAATATGTTCTAAAAAGGTTTATCTCATTTTCTATAAGTATTTAAGATATATTAACTACATATGATATGTCCATGTTTTTAAATATATTGTCAGCAATAAGGGGTAAATTTTAAAATTTAAAAAAATAAAAGTTATTTTGTGAGCCCAATAGTGTTTCTTCAACAATAAAGTATAGGTCATTTAAACCTAATGGTGTATTTAGGAATGGGGGAAATACTTTACAAAAAATGTAATCATCTGAAATATCTAAAAGAGTTTGAGAATCTCCATAGAAACTCTAAATAAGATATCAGTGTTGTAGAAATGAGCTCTTTAATTTTAAAGGACAATTATAAAAAATGTATACTTCAATTTTTTTAAATATTTAGGAGGTTCAAAATAGTGAAACAATAGGCAATTCATATAGTTTTATTTCAAATAATGAATCAAAATTTTGTTGAATCATATATTTCAATATAAAGGAATATATCAAACTCAAATGGATCTATGAAAAGGATGTGTATCATCTTCTCATTTCTTATATATTGTAAGATATGTTTCTTATTAATTAATATTTTAGTGAAATATAAACATTTATGGATTCAATGTACATTATTTATAATTCATTGGATTATATAACATTTATTGAGAAGAAAATAATAAGAAAACTTCTATATCTACGATAAAAATGATTATCGAGTTGTTTATTAAAATAGGATGGATTTAATCCCACAACCATTAGAGGAATATTTTAAATTATATTCTTCTTTAAGAGTTACTCTACTGACACATTAAATACAATTTATAATATAGATACAATATTATTATTGTTTAATATTCTTAATAATATGAAATAGGATTTTTTTCCTTATAAAATGTGATTATGCATATTAGAATGATATTATGAATAAAATATAAGGTCTGAGAGACTACATGGACTATATTTTGTCTTAAATATGTTTTGTATTAATAAATAAATAATTATTCTTGTAAAAATACAATATGAATATCACATAATTTTTTAAAAGGGTTATATTTTATTGGTACAACATTACTGTAAATAGTTATATTAATTTAAAATACATTTAAAAGAAAAAGTTCTATGGAAGAAGATTAAATGATAATGATGGGGAAAAACATAAGAAGTTTTCCAGGTAAAAAAAATAAGACATTAACCTCATAAAATTTGATTTTTGGATGTTAAGGATTTTGTATACTTGTTCAAGGAGTCGAACAGTAGGAACATTTTTCCCAAGTATCACCATTATTCAAACTTGTTTACTTTATAGGTGATACTTAATAATTATTTTAGTGGGAGGGTTTTATCAGATTGTCATATTGAGATATGGTATCAATTATATAGAAGATATGGTGAAAATTTAATGTTATAATGAATGATTCATGTATCAGGATACTGAATATACTCATGAGTCGAAAAAATGTGTTTTGCGCTGGATGACCCATGAAGTATACTAGATAGAGTGTCATCCACTGTGCCTTTAGTATGTTAGGGGTTCATAGTTCATATTTATATTTACCCGTCATTATTTTTAGTGAGAAACCAACCCATATAACCTTAATACTTTGATACCTATATTACACAATACTTTAGGCTTAACTAATCATGGTATGGTTGGTTATGATACTAATTTTTTCATTTGTTAAAGATTAACCATGAGGAGATTTTTCCTCTCATATGAAAAATTATGACGTTCAATTCCTTGATTTAGATATTCATAGATAGTGTATGGACATACCTAGATAAAAAATATGATGTTATTATCTATTAGATGATGGGAATGTAGTGTTCACTTCTATAAGGGTGATTGACATGTTATGTATTCCTTTAACCTGTTAGTTTATACTCAGACAATCGAGAATGTATAAGTAGCTATATGGGATTGAAATAATCAATGTAATGTGGTCACTATATGGGTTAGAGAAAGGGAAAATAAAAAATGGATTCTTTTATATGATTCAACTTATGGAAAATGTACAATGATTTATGTTTTTCATGGAGATCATATCAGATTTTTTTATATAATTACAATCATAGATTCTCTACTAGAGGTAACTCTTTTCTTTCATTTATTAATTTAATAATTATATTTTTTTCAATGCTAAAAATTCCAAGGGGGTCACACATTGTGGTTGAATGAATAAAGTATATGTTTTAATCAAATAGATCATCTAAATGGATTTTGGATTTTATCCAATATGAGTTTTTGATGGGTATTCACGAGGTGTTTCTTATGATGTAATCCAAGGTGAATTTAATGATAGCCTTAAAAAAGTGTTACGGAGATATAAAAATGATTTTTTTGGATATAATTTCACATGTTATTGTATATGATATAATATAATTTGAATGAAAATGATATCTATGAACCATTATTACTAGGGGAGTATTATATGAGATATAATGTAAATCCATTATGCATGTGATTGATTTTTCCCATATTATAAGTGATGATATAGGTATTTAATAAAGATTACTATTATATAAAAAGTCCACCAACAATTTATAATCATAAGATAAAATTTATTTTTATCATATTACATGAATTATAATGTAATATTTTATATGAATCATATATATTTTTTGGAAATTGAACAATAAGTGTTATCACTTGGGAATCTTTCACATTGGCTATAATAATTATGAAAATTCCATATGATGAAATACTAGAAAGGATTGACACTAACTTCATCTGATGAATTTACTAATGGGAGAAGCATAAATAATACATTATATACTATATGATTTATTAAAAAAAGGTTTAGAGAGAATTCCAGAGGCATATATAAAGGAAAAGTCAGTATGAGATGGGTGTGTTTATGCCTGTATAAGATTGAGTAAATCATCCCAACCATTACCTCACTCTTACTCCATTATTTTCCCAATAATGTAGTAGCAGACTATGTATATGAGGGAGATCTAACCAAAAATTTGGGTGATTATTCTATCCTATGGATACACCATAGATAAGGTAGTCCTGGGGAGGATTTTGAGTATTTTTATCAAACATGTGATTGATAATGATGGTTAGGCCATATTTAATGCATGGTATGCAAAACATATTCATTTAATCAAATAAATGCATTCAGTTTCAATGATGGTTGATCTTGGGGAATATGGTTTTTAATTATTTTTTTACCTTGAATTATTTCCATTTGATTTCTAGAAACCCATCATGTACAACCTATTCACCATTTAAAATAAATTTTGTTTTGATAATACTCGGTGGAACTAAAAGATATGTGGAACAATAATGTATATGAAAGAAAATCAATCTAATAAAGTTATTATTAAACGTATATAAAATATTCCACAAAATCCAATACAACTATATTGAGCCTAATAACTATAAAACATATATAAATATGTGATATACTAAGTGGGTCCTCTAACCAACTTACCACCCACTCCAACTCCAATGTGGGTAATAGATCTTCTAATATGATATATATTTCCAACAAAAACACAAACATCCAAAAACTATTAGTGTGCATATTCATACCTAAAATAAAGAAAGTGAAATTTCATGTCCATTAGAGTTTCCATGTAGGGTGTAAGCATAAACACCTAATTGGGAACCACAAATGGAGTATCTCCTCACATAGTGAATAAACAAGTGTATGGATGAATAAGTTTACACAATTACATATATATTACAATAAATAATTTTAGTATTTGTTATATAATATTATAATAAATGGTGATAATAAAACCTAATATGGATAATAATTTTAATAAATAACTCCTTATACTAATTTTTTTTACCTAAGTTACATTTTCTGGGCCTAACCAAGACTAACATATGAACACAAATAACTTATTCAAGGAGTTATACACATCTAATCTGGGGAAAATCAATCATGTACACCAAATTAGGTTAATATTTCAGCATGTCCCTTCAGGATACGGGCAGGTGTATATCGAGACAGGGTAATCATAAAACTTTTTCCATCAATATAATCCATCCACCATTTTTTGACATAATTTATTAGGAATTATATAATAATATTATATAAAAATTCAGCACATGATAAAAATATAAAATCTTCAACAATACACATTTATATAACACCAATCCATAAAATCCATGTGATTAATATGTGAAGAGAGAGACATTCTAATCCTAACAAAGAAACACTTTTTATAATGTTACACTCAAAGTAATGTGATCATGATACAACACTATGTTATAAAAATTTCAAATATCTACTCATTATTCCATGGGTAACATAAAACATGGAAAATAGTAATCATGAGAATATCCACCAACTCAATCACAAGACGTGTTATAATTAATATTTCAATCACAAAAAAACATGCTAAAGAGGGAATTAATTATGACATGATCAATATCCCATACATGTAAATATCAAAAATGGGTAATATCGATGGTTTTTTAATGTAAAATTATTCTAGATATATGTAAAAAAGTAATAATCAAGAAGAAATGTTTGTAAAATAATTATGTTTCTTAAATCATGATTTGTTTTAAAAGAATCTTTGTCCCCAAATCGTTATTGAATTAAAAATAGATACCATTTTCTTAATTTGTAGTGTACTATAAATTTTCATTTTCATAATCAATAATTTTCTAAAACCACTTACAATTAAAATTAACAGCTTAGTTTTTTTAAAACTATATTTTAGACTAAAATCTTTTTTTTAAAATAAATTCAATCATTCATTTAAAACTTTTATTTAAACAAGTGAATAGTTTATTAAAATTTTTTGAATAAGAAAATTGTTACCTAAATTAAGTTTTTTTAAATGGAATATTTTTACATAAATTAATTTATTTACTTCAAATGATCTATATAATATGCCAATTTTTTAAAAAAATGAATTAGCACATTAAAAATGTATGTTACATATTAAATCCATACAAATTTATTACATGAATCTTTTTTACCTTATTAAAAACCCATAAATTATCTCATTTAGGATGTAATCACTTAAATTGTTGTTCAGTTAGACCATTTACTTATAATTGATTCAAGTTAGAGTAGAAATGAATAATATGATTTAAAAAATATGATAAAGGCTCAAGAATATATGTATCATATCAAAACATGAAAACTCTATATGAGTTTACTTCAAGAATCCACTACTAGTAGTCCTTAACATGGTTTTACATAATTATTATGCTTTATGTGATCTATCATGACCTAAACCCCACACCAAAAGTATTTTTATAATAATTTATCAGAATATTGTCAAGGGGTATGAATCAAACCATGAATCACTAACTGTATTTTCGGTATATAAAATAACTTTTGATATCATAAAAAACATTTAGATATGAACACCATCTTTTGAGACACAAATATAGTTAAATAATGTATGATCATACTTAATATTCATAAAAAATATGGTTCAGTCAATTAATTAGGCTTTATGTGATTTGAATATGAATTTTAACACTTAAATTCATATATAGACAAGTAAATTAAGGAAATATAAGACAACCAATAAAAATAATCATTAGATATTCTAAACCACTCTTATTAAAGTTAAACATCATCATGTGTTACTAATTTTTTTAGAAGACCATATTTACATAGAATAATATCAACGAGTTTACAAAAGAAGAACAATAGAATCAATGATAATATATAATTAATAAAAAAACTAAATTTAGGATAATTCAATTTTAATACCAAAATATCAGGGAAAACATAATCTTTAATATTTCAGAAAATATTTTCAAACTTTATTATTATGTTGGAAAATAACTGTAAATAATTTCCCAATCATAAGCTATAAATTTGAATGAAGGGTCGAGACAAGGGGCTGGTGGGAATTTTCCTATTTATAATTTAGATAAAACAATATCCAAACCTTGATTTTCACTTTATTTTTTATAATAAAAGCTATATCATTTAATTATGGTTTGGTTCAGACTAAAAAATTGAAGAAACACTAATTTTTGGTTTGGTTCATTTGATATTGCAGATTAAACTATATTTTAATGAAATATTGGATATGGATCCATGGTATTTGGTAATTATTTAATGTTAATTTGAATACATTTTATGTATAATCATCAAAAAATGAAATTATTTTATCCTTAACATAATAAAAAAAAACTTTTTCCATTGATTGTTAATGAAAATAAATTCTAAGATATGGTCGGGGTTAAAGAATTAATGTATGGATTGGGATGATATAAAATAATAAAAACTTTATTTAAAAAATAGGTTTAGTTGTTTTTAAGAATGTCTATTTTGTTTGGAACCTGAATGAAACCATATACTAAAATATTTTTCCAATATACACCATGAAATGTTCCACAATAGAAAAACATATATTTCAATTTGGTTTGGTTAAGTATTTGGTTTGGTTCATTTCATATGGTTTTTTTCATCCCTATTCAAGAATACCTGCTATAACCATATAAAATATTAACTTATTCTACTAACCACTAAAAATCACCAACTATTAATTAAAAAAGATTAAATAACCAAGGAGTAAAAATTACATAACAACCATTATAAACGAATGGATAAACTCATGAAGAAACTATGCAGATAACTCTTAATATACACAAAATATTATGAAATTTAAATAATGTAATATATTTAATTTAACATCCATCAGTTTGATCCCAACCTTAGTAAATAACTAGTAAAAACCGTTCCTCAATAACCTTGAATCAAAAAAACCATCAATGGAAAGAATATAACCCATAAAATTATTATTCAACCAAGAAAATAGAAAAACCATAATCTTGAACTAATTTCACCATGTCTAGGTGAAATTTAATCTCAATCCCACACATAAAATACTGAAGAATAAAATAGAAGAGTAGAATAGGGAAATAGAACAAAATAGAGAAGGTTTACTTTAGATTTTTTTATGATGAAAATTCCTTAGAATCCATGTTTTTAAGATGTAATAGTAGGGGATAATGAAGACTATAAGAAGCTATGAAGGTGTCACTCAGTTGCTGGGAGGAAGCTAGGATTGAAATAAACTCTTTTGAAGGGTGAAAAGAATGAATTAAAAAAATACTAAAATTCACCTTATTTATATTTTTTGTCTTTGGATACTGTGTACATAATAAAAGTTCACCAAATACCTGGTGGACCATCCAGGTCCCCCCATGGACTACATAAGCTTACCGGGTATATAATAACTTCCACCAATCACCCAATTTCATATAACATTATAAAATGTAAGTGACACGATCTTCTGGCCTTACTTGATCACTAAAACTTCCAATGAAACCTCAAACCACATGTAAGAACACATAAGATTTCATTATCAATGATAAAAATAGAATAAAAAATAAAAAGGCCTATACTTATATCCAAAATTCAATTCATCCCATGTAATTACCATTTAAATATTTGATTTTTGTTATGAAATATTACATTAATAAACATATTATAACATAGATCACAACAAATTTCCCACTATACAACCTATCATCCCCAATAATTCCAATCATTCTTATAAAAATAATCACTACACAATTACCCACAAATTCACAATAATTTCCCCAATACATATCTCAAAACACACACTACACATCAAATGAGGAAACTCCAAAAACTAACATTCCCCTTATTCCCAAATGAATTCATCAACAAGAGGACATACTAATATCATAAAATTTCCCTAAAGACAATTTTTTTTCTAAAATTGACCTAAGGCGATCCCGTCTATACGAACTAAGCACAAGTTTTTTTATTTATGTCCTTTTTTTGATTTATTATTAAAAAAATATTTACTTAAATTTTTTTTATAGAATTTAAATTTTCATTAAAAAATTAATTTGGGAAATACATTTCAAAAGTAAAATATTTTATAATATTTATTCATTTTAGATATTAAATTGAGAAAAAAATTCTAATTGACTTATAAAAAGTAAATATTTCAAATTAATCACCACATTTAAAAACCACATGCTATTTAAAACTTAATGTTATCAAGAATTAGTTATCCACATTCAGATAATAATAAAAGAGATCCACACATAATTTTTTTTGCATAATAATAATGAAATCAAATCTTTCTTGTAAACTATATTTCAAACACACCATTAAAAACATGTTTCCTTTTTAAACATATTTTTTTTAAAAAATAGATACATAAAGCTCAAGGGATCTTTTTCCCATAAAATTAAAACATTAGAATTAATGGATATTTTCTTCTTTAATTTTCAAATAGAAGAGATATCATGAATAATAAAACCTTACTAAGATAAATATGAGTATCAATAATAAGTAATTGATAAGAAATAAATTAATTTTAAATATATTCAATAAATTAACTAGAATAACATTAATTAATCACATCACCCCAAATAAGATATTCATTAAATCACTGATTAATTTATTACATTCTTATGGTTAATTAATGTAATTCATGAATAATAGTGATATTATTTCAACACAATGCATATATAATAATGTGAAAATAGACTAATAATGTTTGTATGAATGAAAAATGTGGCTCACAGGAGACCTATAAACACTTAATGACATTCTACATTGTATAATCATTACATTTATACAAATTCTTTTTTATTATTGTGTTTCATACAGAGATACTATATTATAGTGACCGTAGACTTAGACATACGTTATTTCATGATTTATTACATAATATTACAATAATAGAATCCAAATATGAATATGTCTAGTGTTTTCGGATGATTATACATATAAATACACTATCATAAATTTAAAAAATAAAATAACTATTCAAAACACGATATTGTCTATCTTACTCTAAAAGATCTTATAAAATTACAAAGGATACATTTGTGAAAGTACTTATGGAAAATGGAAGGCTATAAATCCTATTAAGGGAATAAACATAGTAATAAATCATAATATGAGTGTCAACAGGAATAAAATTATTCTATAAAGAGAATGATCAATATAATGGAAACATGGAATCATATAATTAAATTATAACATCATGTAATAATGGAATGTGTAGAAACAATATAATTCATGACATCATAAACATATGTCAAGGGTCAATCCCAAAACCATTATTATATGATGGAAAAAGTCCTATAGTGGATTGGGTTCAATACTCATTTTAATCAACATAGTGAAAAAATTCCCATAGTGGATTAGGTTCACTCCCTAATCCCATACATAAAATATCATGGGATATAAAGAGTTAACCAATAAATTAAAGGTATGTATAATTATGGTACCACCTATCACATAAAAATTAATCCACACATTTGTGCACCATATAAGGAAAATAAACTATTCATAAATCATTTGCATTATCAAAACCATTAGAAAGAAGGGGGTTTTAGAATAATGATTCATGGCATAACTAAAGGATAAATAATAAGGTTTTATGAAATAATAAGGAAATTAATTATTTTGGACATTCGTAGTTGATAATGTGACATTGGTCTTGAACATGATATTCCACTGTTGAAAACTCATCAGAATGATCTAAAAAATAAATAATAAAAATGAACCAATTAATATAGTTTTTATGATATAACAAAAGAAAATTTTAAAAAATTAACATTCATATTATTTTTCATAAAAGTGGGAATTATAATAGAAACTAAAAACATGTGTAACCCTATCAATTAAAATGATATTTATCTATTTAAATATTTAAGAGACGTATTTATAAAAACATAAGAAGTTAATGATAATAATATTGCATATAAAGGTAGAAAATTAAATAGAACATGTAATAAATAAGTAATGAGGGTGGTATAAAAGATTCCTTACTTTGTGTTTGAAAGCACAACGAATGTGTAATTAAATTATTAAATAATTAAATTCATTTAATTAAATATATAAAAAATAAATTTTTTCACCTATATTTAATTTTATATGGTCAATTTGTTTTATCTTTAGAAATTTATTTTTAATATATATACCTCTTATGTTGTTTACTTGAGGTTTTTTTGTAAACATCTTCATAACACTTTTAGTTTGATAATTGTGGTCAAAAGAGTTACGAAGGAACTTCAAGATAAATATAATTTTTTATTATTATGTATTTTATTATTCAATTATAATAATATTTATATAATTTCAAAGGTTATCTCAAAAATATCCAAATTAAGAAAGGCCCCTTGATAATTCGATTTTAGGAGGTTATAGTTTCTGTTCCCATTTTTCATTGATTACAAAATTTTAATGACTATGATTATTCTCCCATAATATAAATAGTGCCAAATTTGTTTACACATTAAATACATTTTGAATGTAAAACATGTTTGGTGTTTATAGAAAACAAGACATGTCGTTTCATGAAGGTGGTAGTCTTCACGTATGCACAGACGACACATTCATTTTCTATAGAATGGGAGAGGATTTAGGAAATTAAATAATTATCATTTCATAATTATAAAAAAATTTAATATCATATTTATTAATTAAATAAATATTTGAACATAATATTTTTCATGGTTATGGAAAACTAATCATGTCATTCATGGAGGTGGTAATCTGCACACACACACGATGGAATTTTCTAGTTTCAAAATGATTTTAGAGGAAATAATAAAATAGTTATTCCATTAGTATAAAACAACTTCAAAATATTAATTTTTTTATTATATGGTCTTGTATAGGTAGTACTTGATGGCTGTTGAAGAAGAAAATAACTACAAATCATATATGATGATTATTACCACCACCCTTAGATGTTCTTCCATGGGTAGCTCCTTAAGGCTCTTTAACTTGGTATTTTTGTGATAAAAGGATTAAAAAGTGTGAAGAGGGTATTTTTGGAGAGTATATGGTATAATTAGTTTTGTGTGAAAGATTTTTAATGAGTGAAAAAAGGTTAGGTGGTTGCCTCCTTCTATAAGTGAGGAAAAGGAAACTTTTAAAAAATATTATTTCTCCAGAATATCACTACGTTATTCAATGAAAAAGGATAAAAAATTATCCAATAATGGTGTGAATAAATAGTGATTATCTATACTCACTCCAACATAAAATATCACACATTTAATCTATATGGTTTAACCACTTTCACTAAGTTAAACCACCTTTACACAAATTTATCCTTACTGTAGTAACTCCAATTTCACCCTTGGAAACTAATTTTAATGGAAAAAATAAAATTGATATTATATAGAAAATTTTACATGATAGTTTTAAATATTTAAATAATTTTATAAAATAAAATTTCGATTATTTTGGGAAATTAACTTTAGTATTAGCAGACATGATTTATAAAAACCATTTCTTAGAAAAATTCCATTTTAATATTAAAATTTATATGTGGTATAAGATTATCAATTTTTTGTTTTTCAAGCAATAAATTATTTTATTAGAAAATAATTAAATGTTATTTGGGTTTCAAATCAATTACAAAGCTAATTTTACAAAAATAATACTTAATTAAATTCAAATACCAAAAACAATTTTTATTAGAATTAAAATATTTGTTTTATTTTATAAGGTTAAAAATATGTTTTATAAATTTTAAAAAATATAATTAAAATGAATAAATTTTTTCATAAATTGAATTAATTTTTTTTATAAAATTATACCTCTCACTTATATATGTGTATAGTATTAAATGTTACTATTTTAGAAAAAATATATTTGTCCCTATTTATTTAAATATCCTTTATTTTAGAAAAATAAAAATATTAATCAAAATCTAATTTTCACATGATGAGTCAAGAAATAGATTTAATTTTTTTTTCAAATTATATAAGTGGTAAAAATTAATTCTATGATACAAAATGTGTAATGTATTAAAATTATGTTTTTGATAAATATAACTTCTATTCTAAAATATCAACTATGGGTTTTTAAATTAATAATAAAATTTTCAAAATTATAAGATCATTTATAAAATATATATCTAGTATTAGAAAATGGTTTCATGAATTTCCTATTCATACTTATATATTAATAATTTTATAATATTATTGTTATTATAAAAACTGTATTTTTCACTATTTTTTAAAAAATATATCTTTTTTTGGAAAATCCCATAAATAAATCTTTAACCTGTATTGAAATTATAGATAAAAAATGAGGAATTATTTTATCAAATTAAATTTCTATAATACTATATTTTAACTTTTAAATAAAATCATGATATACAATGATGAATATTTTCCTATAGAAAAAAACTTTTTTTTAAATACTAATTATTTTCAATCAAAATTTCTATAAAAACTAATAAAAATATCATTATTTAATCAGTTTTATATTTTTAAAATAATAAATTTGACAATAATAAACTTAGTTTTCTATAATAAAAAGTATAATGCGTAACAAGATAGATTCTTAAACACAATAACGAATGAATTAAATTTTTATAAAATAACCTATCTATATAAACATATGTTTATTAATATTTTTAATAATTAAGATACAACTATTCATACATACTAATTAAATTTTATATAAATATCATTGTTTTTTATCATGGTGTTTCATATGGATCAAGATATCAAACATATTGGAATTAATTATAGGATAGAATATATTAATTTTTTTGGTCCATACATTATCCCCCTTAAATAAACTGTTACGCCACTACATTAAAATTCAAACAGTTTGAATAATTTATATAGGGAGTTCCTAATTAACCACGTACTGGTATTTGATCATGGGTCAATTTCAGATACGAAGAGACATTTTAATATATGAAATTTGATATGACCCCTCTGTAAAAATACATTTTCCATTTCTAATAGAATACTAATAAGTGGATAAGAGATAAATTTATAATACATAACATTATGAAAATATTAGAGAAGTTTCATATATGATAGATATAATAATTATAGCACAAAAAAATTTAAATATCGATCGATACATAATAGTTAAAATATTACATGACTTAAGAAATTTAAAAATATAGATTGAAAAATCACTATATACCTATAAATTAGTTTTTTCAAAGGATTTTCCATGTTCCCATGATCTAGAAGGTGGTCGGTGTCAGTTATCCACTTTAACCATTTGTTTAGTGCATTTGGTTGCATAATTCCAAAATTCATCACATCTAAAACATTGAATCACTAGTGGATCCATAGGAAGAATTTTATATTCCTTCATTGTATCATTACTGTTTCCCTCAACATCTTGTTTCTTGATTCCCTCCTTTACCATAAGTAAAGAATCTTCAATTCCCCATGAGAAAATTACAATGATTCTTCTTCAAAAACTATTGACATGTAGGATTGTGTACATTATTTCCCTCGTTTTTTAGTTACCTGAGTTCCCACGATACATTATCCTTCTCTAATTTAGTGGGATCTAGATTTCAACTATGTTCCGACGGTTAATCATATTTCAAAATATTTTGTTTGTAATTATCACTATATTTATCACTCTATATCACACTCAAATGGGTATATCATTAATGTAATCATTATATTTCCCCTCACCCCAAGTTTTACCCGATTCCTTCTAGTTTCATCCATCACTAAAACCAAAATGGTTAACATGAGTGATGAAAATTTCACATCATTCGGGATTTTCATAATCAATAATATAATGGGGATTCAATATTAAAATCATTTACCCTTTTACATCATCATGATATCTCATAATTCATTTAGTTCAACCTATATGAAACTTAGTTTAACCTAGATTACTTTAGGTTGTGTAATCTTATACCTCTCACCATAGTCCCTCAAGGTAACTAGGAAATTAATCCTTGATAGTGGTTTGTAATGAGAATATGATTCAATAAAGATTATCCACCAAGAGTGTCTAAATAAGTGTGTATTTAGGCCTCTTTATTTTCTATACAAGGACATTATTGAGTTTATACATAACTCTCCCTCGCTAGGATAATTAAACTTTGGTAAAAAAATGTTTACAGCCTATACCAATTTCTAGTATCCAAACGATGATGTATTTTCTTATAAAACAACACATTCTCTACTTATCCCAAAATTTAGGATATTATTTTATTTATTGGCCTATCTAAAAGGTTTTAATTGATGTTATCTAATACTAATATCCATAAATTGATATATGTTTTTATTATACCAACTATAGATACCCAATGCTTAATTATACTTTATTTAATGATTTATTACATAATTTCCCAACAATACAAGGTACATATCTGGAGGTCTAGTGTCCTCAGAAGATTAAACATATAAATACATCGTCTTAAACATAAAAAATAACATATTTATTTAAAATCCCTAAAACTATGATAAATCTCAAATATATTTTAAAACTTTATAGGATACATTGGTGTAAATATATCAGGAAAATGGTGAGTTAAAAATACCAATTAGGGAATAAACAAGGAAATAAATCATAACATAAAAGTGAAGTGTCATAACATATTATCACAATTAGAATGACCATAAGTATGGAAACATACCAAATAGAAATAAAATCATCAGAACATGAAATCATATATTGTGTAGCAATAACATAATATATGACATCATTAACATAATTCTATGTTCACTTTCAATACCGTCATCATAAATTGTACAAAGTCCCATGGTGGGTTTGGTTTACTCCCCATTACCAAGAATATAATGGAAAAAGTACCATGGTTTTCTTGGATGACTTTATAATCCAATACATAACATCTCATGTGATATAAATCTTTATCCAATGCATTGGATACTTACATAATTATGGGCCGAACTATATCAAATGAAGATAAAAATATTTTATTTTTACATTATTTCAATAATTTATACATTACATTTATCATAGAGGAATCACACCATCCTTTGAATATAAGATTTACGGTATTTGATGACCAGTTACATAGATAACTTGTTCCAAAATAATTATGAACATTTCTTCATTATTGAACTCATCTAGGTCCCCTTCTAGACTAATCATATGTTATAATTATCTTCAGAACCCAGGGACGGGAAACATAAGAAAGGGGTAGTCTAAAATGTTCAATAAGGGTAGAATAAGTGATAAAAATAAAAGATAAAAAGTGATAAAAATATAATCACATTGGTATTAAATTAATAAAGGAACATCGAAATAAATTACAGAATTCATACATAATAAAACAAAGAGAATGATCATAATCATTGAAATATGGTATAGAGAAAGGAAATCATAAGATCATGGAATCATGGAATTTATGGAAACAACATAAGGCACAACATAATAAATATAAATCAATGGTCTCTCCTATGACCATCATCATAAAGTTGAAAAATCCCCATTATGGAATGTGTTCACTCCATATTCACATAAACATTGTGCACAAACTCGCATGATAGATTATGTTCAATCCCTATTCCCACACATAATATCTATCGAGATATAACGATTTACCTAATGTATAGGATTGATATATAACTATGGTCCCACACATCACATAATTAAAATCATACCTATGCATGCCATATTAGAAAATGAAAAAATAAACAAATTATAAACATGATTAGACCAATGAGAATAAAGGTGGGGGGGTCATACTTATAATTTTTGGAATAAATGAAGTATATTTCAAAAGGATTTAAAAAATAAGAAGTAATTAAATTGTTTTTAATGCTCATAATTGAAAAAAATAAATAGTTCGTGAACATGGTGATTCATTATATAAAATTGATAAGAATTATTGGGAGAATATAGAATAAAATTAAACCACTTGGTTAGAGATTTTATGAAATAAATAATTGAAATTTTAAAGTAGGAAATGCCTTATTATTTTCTAGAAAAAATATTAATTTACAAATAGGGTTATCAATAAAATAATTATGGTTTTTATAATCTATTCATGATTTAAAATATTTTACATTGGTGATGTGTGACATGAGACATGAAATTGGAAAGTTCCCTTAAATTATGAATACATAAAAGTGGAAATTTAGATAGAAACTAAAAACAGGTATAACCATAGAAATGAAAATTATACTTAACTAGGTATACATATTATATATAAAAAATAATATGTTATTGTGAAGACCATGATATAAAAGGGAGAAAAATAAAGATAATTTTTATTCGATATGTAACGATTGTGTTATGGAAGATCCCTTACCTAGTATACGAAAGTAATTCTCACTTGAACATAGATTTAAGAATTGTTAAATTAATTTCATTAAATATATACCCAGGAACATTATTCATATATATTTAATTTTTTATAGTCTATTTGTATTAATTAATTAATTATTTTTAATATTGATTCACAAGAACATAAATCACTTTAACAACGGTCTTTTAGTGATGGTTTATAAAACCACCGCTAAACCCCCTTTTTATAGTGCCAAAACATCCCCCCACCACCTGACTCCGACCCCCCTTCTCCCCCCGACCCCTACAACGCTACCTTCTCCCCATGACCAAGCCCAGAACCCTAGATCCACTCCCCACCTGTGCC
Source organism: Viscum album (assembly GCA_963277665.1). Classification (NCBI taxonomy): domain Eukaryota; kingdom Viridiplantae; phylum Streptophyta; class Magnoliopsida; order Santalales; family Viscaceae; genus Viscum; species Viscum album. Next base: position 1,973,065,782 of record OY728125.1, on the reverse strand, counting down.
ATCAGTGACCTCACCACCCACAAGTGTGCCCCGATGCCCATCAGTATGCCTCGCTAACACTCTGAAGGCCTATCTTGGCTCCTAGATATGGTTTCAAATAAGTTCTATGTTTCTCCATGAAAGTGCATCTGATACATGATGAAATTTATTTTAAATTATTCGTAATTGATCCATGTAATTGTTTACTATTTTGTCACCTCAATTTCATAAGCCATGGGCGTCCAATGAGACTATGTATTATATATATATATATATATATTTTAAATCCTACTATAGTTTTTGAAATATATAGAGGGTCACTACCTATAGAAACAAATAAATTACATGATTAATTATGTGTTTCTAATGGAATTTAATTCCTTGGATGTTTATAAGTCAATAATTCTTAATTAGGGATATTGAGAATGTTACGTTCTTTTGTGATGGGCTAGGGTTCATGGTTTCAGTTCAGATCATGGTAATTGATACCTTCTAAGTTCCCCAAGATGCTATGTTTATTTTTAGTACATTTTAAGGTATCTAATTTTGTGAATTATTTTTATCCCCTTGTGGACAATTTTGAGAAACCAATGTGTGTCTGATATTATTTCATGTTCTGTTCTAGATACAATGGTGCATGATATTGATTTTATTTTCCATTGAGTTCACTTTTGGTTTATTTTAAAAATACATTATGTAATGGTTTGAAAATTTAAGTATTAAATTAAAATACTCTTGGTTTTTGTATCAATGGTCTATTTTAATGTGTTATAAAAAGTGGGATGATTATAAGACTAGGATTTTTAACCATAATTTTAAAGTAACTCTTTCTTAGGTTTCATAATGTATAATGAAAGTGATTTTTCCAACCCATGTTTTAAATTTGAAATGATGGGTCTTTTATAATCATGAAGTTATTTATAACATGGTTTAATTTTTACATGGAGTTCAAAGATCTATATTAATAATTTCATTCAAACAAGAATATGTAAAATGTTTTATAAAAGTAATTTCCACGATTCCATAGGGAGATCCCATATCGCATGTTTAGTTAACACTATATATACACATCTAGGTGTATGTAGATCTTAGGTTTCTCTTTTAGGTGTATAGTTATTTTTTTATTCATTGATTCTTAGTTTGGACCATTTATGGATGAGTGGTATATATTTTGTGGATAAGGTTCATTAGTCATGATGCAAGAACTTTTCAGGTTGCATTTATTTTTTCCCTCAGTATGTTGTATTGGCCATTTTTCCCAGGTGTATGTTCTACTTCTATTATATTTAATTTATTTTAATTTTTATGGAAGATTTTTTGTTTAATAATTATCTATTTTATTATTCATCTGTTTCATTTTTGTTTTTTTCATTTTCAAGGAATTCCAATTCTTGGAATTGTAATTTTTTTAATATATTCATATTTTGTTTATTATTACTATATAAGGGTTATACCATTCTCAGGTTCATGGTCTTGATACCCCTGAGTTTTTTTATATCCTATAGGTATCGAGAATGCCCTTTACCCCTTATGGAAAATTGGTTTGGGTAACATATCAACTCCTCCAGGGTAGGTTCATTAAAAATGGTATCCAAACATTGGTTTCCCAAAAGGGACCTAAGTTTTAAATGAAATATATTTTTTTGGGTGCATTAGGGTTTGATTGAGTATGTTTTATTGTTGTGACTCTAGAAGTAGTCTATTAGCGAGTTCTTGATCACCACCCATTATGATGGAACTTCAACCTATATGGGTTTTTTAGACTTGAATATTGTATTTGAAAATTCATATTTTTTACCAGTTATGGTGTATAGATCCTAATTTAAATTTTATTGGGTTTCATAGGGGTTTCCTTGGATTTATAGTGAAAATGGAAATGGGATCAATAGAATCAGTTTTGTATACACAACCTAATTAATGTATCAATGACTTAACTCAAGATCTTAGATAAGTTTTAAAAATTAATGCATGAATATCTTCCATCCCAACAAACCATGTGTTCATTTCTGGCATAAATTTTCATCCCATTTGGATTTTTTACTTAGACCCCTTCATTATAGGGTCATTATAATCATTTTATAGAGAAGGTAAATAACCTGATGTGGTCTGTGTTATTTTTGAGGGGGTTTGAATTTTGATAGTATTTATCACATTCCCTTTTTATGTGTTATTTTTTTTGGATATTACGATTTATCAAAAAGGAGTATATAATGAAATATATATTTAGATTGAAATAATAAATCCATAATTTTTTATAATATATATTTTTTTATTGTGAATTCTATTATGAATTGGATGATTTCATTATGAAATATACAATATATATTAGTTTTAAAACTGGTCGGTGATTTATTTATAAAAGTATATTTCACCCTTTTGGACTTTACATCTAAAAATTGTCAATTTAAAAGTGAAAAAGTGTTGTTTATATTTATTTTAAAAGAAGTGATATTTAAAATAAATAAATTCTATTAAAAAGATAATTTTTTTTGTTCACATAAATAATGTAAGTAGTTCTGAAAAATATTTATGGATTATTTTATTTTATTACCCTTCATGAGAGTTTAAATGACAATGGTTTTTTTTCAATTTATAATAGTGTATGCAAGAAGTTGAATTTATAGTTTTATGTAAAATTGAATATTTTTTAATTTTCAAAATTGTTTTTGGAACCAATATTTTTGTACTGTTATTAAAAGGTATCATTCCTTTAGAATGATTTAGGACTCCTCTCTATGTAAGTATTTAGTTTTTAATGGAAGGTTTTCAAAAATAATCTAGTTTGATGGGGTGTGTATTTATTTTCTCCTCAATTTACTTGGGTACTATTGATTTTTTATACAAGGATATGATGGGTTCTGGTTTTGTGTTATTTAATGTATTCCACATCTTATGGTCCCATGTAATGGATGTGTATTAATCTCCTCGGATTTCCTTATATTATTCTTGGATATTTACCAAAATCTAAATGGAGTGTAAATCATTATTTTTTCCTTTAAATGTTGTGTTATGTTTTTATATGTCTGTTTTTGGTATATTTCCCAACATAACATGGTTGGATTGACGAATTGATGAGGTGTGATATTTTTGGATTTTGTGGTGATATTATTTTTGGGTGAATTTGGGATCAATTGGTTTATGTAAATTCTAGAATTAAGGTGGATTTGGTTTTATGTGTTCAATGGTTGATATTTTAGTTACTCTTTCATGAGCTGTGGTAGCTTTGATGTTCAAGACTCCCTATATTATGTTTTTGTAATCTTACACAATATTATATGTTTGCTCATTTTATATTACATGTACTTCTTTCCTGACATGTGATCAAGTCTCATGAATCCATGAAGGTCAATTTCTAATTCACATGGAACACATGCTCTCTTACTAGTAACACCCTAAAAAGAGTTTACAAATGGATGCTTCAACTTTCCCTTCCTATATTACACAATAACATCCAATTCAAACCATGTATTCTAATAAATTTCCATTGTCACAGTAAGACTTCACTACCATGCCAATACAGTCCACACTAGGACCAAGAGAAACAAAGAAGACAACCCAACATCTATATATCAAAGAAGACATGGATTTTTCATATCCTTGTTATTCCAATACACACTAATGGGTCAAATAATACATTGTATACTAACCTATCTACTTAGATACTAAAAGGAAAACATCATAGGGCCAGCTATAATTTTTTTCTGACAGAGGTCCACATTATGTTTTAACTCCCATTGATATTCCATGATCCACCCTAGATCTGAAAAATTTAATTACACGCCGGGTTACAACATGTTTCTACCCATAACACTTCACGATGATACCCCACATGTTCTAAAATTATCAAACCCAGAAAATACACAACTCTTTGAATCATAATTTGAGGCCACTTATTTAAGGTAAGAGTTTGTTTCCTTTTCATATTCCAAACTTCTATTCAATTATTATATGATTTATCAAGACCTTACCTTAGTTATATCAAAGTAATGGAATCATTAGTTTGTCCATATATTTTGGTGGAGCACGACATACAAAAAACTACATGGATGGGATCCTTGTTCTCGTCTTCTTTTATAGATCCTTTTAATTTTATAGCTTTTTTTTCTAGTGGGTGATTTACCATATGTATTTTTATAGGAAAACATTATGTAACATATTTATATATTTTTTAAACAAGTATATATGGATCTATTTGCCTATTTAGTAGTAACTATGTGTTCTAATTGTTTTTAATATTGTGTAGGCACAATGTGATATACATGGATAAAAGCTGGATCACATTGCCGAGGAACACACCTCAGTATGATAAGGGTTTGAAGGAGTTCTTAGATTTTTAAATTTGTAATCGATCCATTGAAGGGAGAATAAGATTTCCATGTCCTAAATGTATATTTAGAACATTCTTTTTGATAGATGAAGTTTAAGAACATTTAATACTGAAGTAATTCCCTGGTCAATATTTATGTTGGATTTGACATGGAGAATCAAACATTATAGAAAGGTAGGGCACTAATGTTAATTCACATAATGAGATCCCAACTTCGTCGAAAATGGTAAATGAAATGAAAAACCTCATAAATGATGCATTCTGAACTGCAATCCACCACTGTCCACATCAAAACATAATAGAACAACCAGATGATCATGTTACAAATTGCAACATGACAAGTGATGTTTTTGAGACTGTAACACAACCAGTTGGGAGAACCTCAAATGTGACACTAATAGAATTGGAATTATTACAAGAACATAGACATGTTCTGTGGAATAGTTAAATTGTAGATCCATTTATTGAAGAGTTTAGGATACAAACAAAGATATGAATGAGAGGCCAAACACGAAATGAGAATGATATAATGAAAGGTGTTAATAAGGAGCTTGTAGAATGGTTTGCACGATGTGTAAGTTCATAAATATTGTAATAAATATGAATAATAGTTTGAAACATATATTTTTTAAATCTAATAAAGTATTGTTCTTTTTTTAGATCATGAATACTGATACTCGAGCAGATTTTTACAAAGATTTGATGTTTCTTGCTCGAGGTCCTCTAAAACAAGTTTGAAAGTCCGACACTTACAACGTGAATATATTTAGATTTCATATATTCGATCGAGAAGAGGGTTTGAAAACACAAAATAGTGGTACATTTTTTGAAGTGGTGTACTATGGAAAGTTGAATGATATTATAGAATTAAACTGCCATGGGAATTTTTCAGTTGTTTTATTCAAATGAAATTGGGTTGATATTATCAGAGGTGTTAAAAGAGATTCCTTGTAATTTACTTCTATGAACTTATCTCGCTTGATGGATGTTGGTGATCGTGAAATGCATGATCCATATATCTTATCATTGCATGAAAAAATGGTATATTATATGAATGATGTTGTGGATGAAGGCTAGAGTGTAATTGCTCACGTAATACAAAGAGATTTGTATGATATGGGTGATGAAGTGGAAGATTTGACCTCTAAAATTGATTCTCATCAACAACAAGAACCATAATTATTTTTCCATCATGATATTGAAAATATTAGTATAGAAAGGATGAATGAAGTTGATGTAGTAATAAAGCAGGAAAATGACATTATTGAAGGGTAAACTGATTATATGTATAGTTATTCATTCATTCAACAACAACTTATTTCATTTGTGCAGTCTTTCATTGTCATTGTTATGTATAGTTTGTTTATTAGTACTTTGAATATATTATCATTTAAAATTATTTTTTTAATTTTTTTTGAATATATGTTCTGAACATAATTTTATTTGATTAAATGACAGGAATTCCAAGGAGGAAGTGATACACTATTTCATTCACTACTGCTACAGATGAAAATCCATCTGTCTCCTTCCCTACGACATATGAGCCACCAGCTGCTTTCCCCCTACACCATCTCCCCATGAACCATCTCTCACACCCTGTATGAGTGTCCCTTTAGAATTTGAGTCATCGAATCCCCCTTCAGCAGCCTCAACAGTGGGGTGGCGGTGCACCACTTCTAGTTCATCTCAGCTATACTGGAGGGTCACTGTTATAGGTACAAATTTGTAAAAAAACAAATTTATTGCACTTTTTTATACAAATAGTTTTTTCATTAAAGATGAAAAAAATGCCACTGTGGAGAAAAATATAAGAATTGGATATGTGTGGAATATTAATGGAGAGAAGATAGTTGTCCCATTTGATTCATATGGGGTCCTTACAGATGACTCAATGGGATTTCTTAGCCTAATTCTAGTCTAGTTGGAAACAGATCCAATTTCCATTCCTATTTCTTATGATGATTGGATACATATGCCTCCAAGTTAGAAAAATAAAGTTTTTGATTCCCAAATAAATGTAATTTTAATACATTATTGTTTAATTGAATGTCATGTTTTTAATATGTTCAAAATGAATTTCTGTATGCAGATGTTTTTCCACTTTACAGTTGCTGATGTGATAACACGAAAGTGGAACTTGAAAAATCTGAGTAAGAAATGGAAAGACTTCAAATGGATATTGTGTAGTGATGTCAACAATACTTCGTTGACCTTACAACATATGTATGAGAAGCTACCCAATGTGGTACCCAAAGAAATGTGGAAAGTTTATGTTGACAGACATCGTAATGAGAAGCAGATGATATTTAAATATATATTATTATACTAACCTCATTTTATGCATTACTATTAAATTTACTTTTATTAATTTTAGGATCTCTTAAGAAAGAATGCATCAAGCCGGGCTAAGCAAGTCATCACTCACAATGCATGGTCAAAAAGATTTTCTAGAAGTAGATAAACTCTTGTTAATCTTTTAATTAGTTTAAATATATATAAGACAATATTATCTATTTAATATATTAAATTGATGATTTATATTTGTTTAATGCAGTCACAGAGTTTAGGGCACAAAAAATCCCAAACTGAAGTGTGGTTGGATGTTCACAAAAAATCTAATGAAAGTTTGGTTAATGAGCCTACCAAAGAAGTTGGGTTATGAACTCATGTTTTCATTGTAATAACTTATTATCAGTTTTTACTGCATTAATATGTATTGATATTTGAATTATAGGAAAAATTAATGAAATATGGGATGCCAATCCTGGTAAGTCCTACTCAGTCTCCCAGGATGACCTAGTTGCTAAAGTCCTTGGGAAGGAGCATTCTGGTAGAGTGGAGGGGATGGGTTTGGGACCCATACCATCGATTGTCTTTGGCAGGCCATCGGTGATTTTTTCATCTACTCCTGGTTTTAGTTAGTCTATACTCAGATATGCTCAGAGAGAGATTGTTTCACTATGAAACACAGTTCAAGGCCAGGGGGCTCAGATATCCTCTTTGCAAAAAGTGTTGACTAATATAAGTCAGCAGATGAGCATATATGCCCCCAGTAGTATTGCATCGATTGGTAGTGAGCAGTTAAGTCACAAAAATTGAAAATAATTTAGTTTGAAAACTTTTATTTATTTTAATTTTAAATATAAATATGCAACAAAATTTAATTTTTGAATATTATTTTCAAATAGGTGGTAGCATGAAGTGGAGATGGATATGGAGAGGGTGATGATATGTGTTCATCATCAGATAGTGATTAGTTGTATTTTTGATATGTTGGAAAAATATTGTAACAGTCGGTTTGTATATGTATCATGTGTGGCACATAGTTGCCACCAAACATTTTCATGACCAAACATTTTCTTGATTTTTCATGTTTCCTTTTATGTATTTTATTGATTTCTGATGTTTCATTTTATGTCTTGAATTCTCTTGTGTGGTTTGCACCATATATATCGACTCTTTATTGTGATGATTCATTTTCCCTAAATTTATTTTTTCATTATAAAAACTTGTCCAACATTTTCGAGTCCAATGTATTTACCACTACATTTTCATTTCTAACATTTAAAAATATTGAACATCAAAATTTTCTACTTTCCTTGATATTCAAGATAATCTTGGTCTTTTCTACTTTACTCAATACTCATTTATCTCCATTCTTCCTTATTTGAATATGAGATTCTAGCACATCGTCAATGAATGAATATTCTAATTTGGTAAATTGTTTGCTAACCATTATCTTTTCCTCTATTCCCAAACACATATATTTCAAGGTAAATGATTTATGATCATCCCTAACTATGTTCTAACCATGCCCCACCTAGTATCCTTCTTCAACCAAGCCACATGGTTTTTTTGGGAGAACCACATGGTTTCCCATGACCATGTTCATGTCATGCAACCATTTAGAGGCCTCAATAAATCTTAAAACCCAAAAACAAACAACCTAAGAATTCACCCAATAAAATAATATCTAATAAACAATTAAATAAGAGTAAAATGTAAGGCTTAAGTCCCCTAGAAAACTTCATGTCATTATAATCTCCTCCTCTGAGGATTTATCATCCCAGAGTAGTGACTCTATATTTCACACCCAAAAAACTAGGGTTATTGAGCTTATGCATCATATTATCACTTTTAAGACTCTTAATGTGTACGTCTATGCTCCCATATGACTCTAACAAGTGACATCGGCATTCTTCAAAACATTTTCTCACTGCAGTCCCTGATTCACACTGAGCGGTCCAAAAATGTTGGGTAAGGCTCCAACTGAAATTATTTACAGTTGACCACATAATTTTGTTCGAGAATGTACAACTGAATATAAGAGACATGTAATACATCACACATTCCTTGATATTGTGGAGGAAATTCAAAATATAATTCCACTATCATGACACTGTTGATAATCCCAAACAACCCCATAAACTTTTGTGATGGCATCCTTTGCATCTGCAATCATTGATTCCCAAATTAAGGAGTCTCCCATAATAAACCTCAAACACCCACAATGAATTGCATGTGTTGCCTCCTACCATTTTCCTATGATCACTATTTTAAATGAGAAGTGATTAAATGCTTCCTAATCTAGTACAATCTCACAAATGCCTCCAAAATCACAAACGAACCACCATTACTACCTCCCATTCAAATGCTAACATATTAGTGAATGAAACATCCAAACATAAAGAGCATTAGAATGTGTCATTAGAATTGAATTCTGGTTTCATTTGTATGTCAACTCAACCAAGGAATGGACATCAACCCATGTTCCCCTAAAGTATAATATGATGAAAATCATTGTGCAATGTAATTTTGGTTATAATTGGTTTCGAAAATAATAAAATCTAGATTTTTTCACTACTATATTGATATGAATGGTTATGTCAGGGTTGGAACTGGTATAGATGGATTATGTTGAATGTAGTCCTTGAATTGTTTTCAGGAAATATGATATGCATTCTTGTTTATAAGTTTGTTTAAAGGTATGATGGAAATGTGATATGTTTATATGCTTTCCTTCACCCACTGAGCGATGTATTTGGTTGTTCTTAATTAAGAATCTATTTTCATATTGACTGTAGTATATATTCTGTTAATATTTTGGTATTCTTGAAATAGTTTTTTTAGGGAACTAGTACAAGGGCTACAGAAACTGGCTCTTTTTTTTGTAAATATGTTTTTTATCAGTGGTTTTAACCATCGCTACGTTCAAAAATTTAATGGTGGTACTAACCGCTACTATAGTGTCCCATCTTCCGCACCTTTTTTGCAGTAGTTATAATGTTTTTCACAGTGGGTTTTCAAGGTAGGCCATTAGTTTTTTAGTGGCGGTTTTAACCACCACTAAAAATAGTAATCCCCTTATATAAAAAAAACGCCGTGAAAAAACATTATAACCACCGTGAAAATGCACCAACTACGACGGTTCCCATAAACTGCCACTAAACTACTTTAACCGCCTCCCATAGTTTACCAAAAAACAACTTAGTGGCAGTTTTTGGAAACCACAATAGAAGCATATATCGGGGGTTTAAACCACCACCATATCCAAAAATAACTGCCGGGAAATTTCTATTTTCCTATAGTGTTTCCGCATATGTTGGATATTAATGGTTGTTTGCTGAATTTCTTCTTAATAGTTTTGTGTTTTTTACTATAGAAGAAGATATTTTGATATAAATTCATGATATCTATAATTGTTTTCCATTTATTTACATTTTTATACCATTATAACAATGACTATATTGTTTTTAATGTTATCCCAATAATTTTGATATGAATAAAGGATTCTTGAAAAGTTTATTTAAGGTCGTTGAAGTTTCCATGACCATTTCTCATTGATCAAAAATTTATAATTTCCTATATTATTATCAAATGAAATTATTTTTTATGAGATATTATTTTTAAATATTATATACATTTTTATGTTTATCCATGTTAGTTGGTTATAGAAAACAAAACTTCTTATTTTGTGAAGGTGGTATCTAAAACAAATGCACAGATGAGACATTAATTATCTATGGAATTAGAGCGTCTAGGAAATGAAATAATTATCATTTTAGTGTTATAATAATGTTGGAAATATAAAATTATTTAATTAAATAACATTTTTGAACCCACCATTTAAAGAGTTTATGGAAAATTTCACATGCCAATCATGGAGGCGTTACTCTACACACACATGACTACATTTTCCTTTCTTTTAATGAATTTGGAAGAAATATAAAATGAATATTGCATTAGTATAATAAAATTTTTTATATAACTAATAATGGTGTTATCATATCATCATAGATAGATTGTTCTTCAGTGGTGTAACATAATAAAATAATTAGACTGCTTGGATGGATTTCATTACCTCTCCCTTGAAATTTATCATTTGGGAAGCTCTTAAAGGATCCTTAGCATGGTGTTTTGGTGATACCATGGATTAAAAGACACATATATACTGTTTAATAGATAATAGGGAATATTTTTGTATCTATTTATTAGTAATTGGTGTAGAAAATGGGAGAATTTTGTCTCCTTTTATATGTGATGAAAACGGAACTTTTATAAAAACTTATTATTTCTCAATAATATCACTCTATTATTCAATGGGGAAAAGATCCAAAAAAGTGTCCAATAATTGTATGGATAAATATATAAAGTTATAATTCATCATTCATCTAATATAACACATTTTTTCTACAATATTTAATCACTTTCACTATTTTAAACCAATTTACCCAAATTTTCCCACACATTGGTAACTCTAATTTCACACTTGGAAACTAATTTTAATGGTCATAATTAAAATTGAAATTATTTAATAATTTAAAAGTTTCTATTTTAAATTTATAAGTTAGTTTATAAAATACAATTTCTAAGACTTAAGGAAATTAATTTTAGTATTATCACACATGACTGTTAAAAATGGTTTCCTAGAAAAAGTTCAAATAAATCCTAAAATTTAAGTGTGGGATAATATTTTTATATTTTTATTTTAAATGAAAAAATTGGTTTATTACAAAATAAATAAATTTTATGTGGCCCTAAACTCAATTTAAAACTATATTATTCTAAATAATGTTTAATGAAATTAAAATACCAAAAATAATTTTTTATTATAATTAAAATAATTCTTTTGTTTTATAAGGTTAAAGGTAAGTTTTATAAATTTAAAAAAATATCTCTAAAATGAATAAAATTATTCCTTAAATAAATTTAAATGTTTAATAAAATTATATGTTCGACTTATACATTGATATGGTAATAAATTTCAGCATTTTTTCAAAAAGTATTTTTGGTACAATTGATATAAAAATAAATCATTTTAGAAAATTTCAAAAAAACATATACAAAGCCAATTTTCTCATGATGAATAAAAAATGGATGTACTTTTATTATATTCAACTTATATAAGTGATATAAAATAATTTTTTATATTATATGTATAATGTATTAATTTTTTCTGAAAAATATAACTTAATATCTAAAATATTAAATATGGGTTTTCAAATATTATTTCTAAAAATAAAATATCAATTATAAAGTAAATATTTTTTTATTTAGTTCATTTTTTTGTTTTGAGGATGATCTATAATATATTTTACTCATATTTAGTAAAAGATATATTAAAATATCAGGTCAATACATGATGTCACTGCTAATAACTTTACATTCCACTATAAGAAGCTTAATTTGAAAAATTTATAGATAAATTTATAAGTTCTAACTATATTATCTTCTGACCAATTAATGTAAAAATCCCAATAAATCTAACAATATTCTGATGCAACTTGTTCCCTAATCCGAAATGGTTGTAGAGTAACACCTCAGGTATTAATATACCATTAAAGAACTATTTACAATGTATTGGTTTTGAGAATATGTAATTGAAGAATAATACCAAAGATCCAAGAGGACTCATTTGTTTATTAGACATTCCAAAAAATAAAAATAAAACTATTTAAATATTTGGAACTTTTTCTCTGATAATAGTTTTGAGAAATAAAAGATATATGCAAAACCCATCTATATTTATTAAACTAGAACCAATCAAGTTACTTTTAAAATGTTAAAAAAAATGTCCCAAAAAGATGATGTAACCAAACCGATCCTAGGATATTTGAAACAAAAATAAATGAGTGATATTATAAAATGTCCTCCAACCAATATGTCTCCCAATCTTACTCTATAATAAAGACTAAACACACCCTGATGGAATTAATATCCACGAAAACCATGAACATTGAAAAATTATTAGTGTACCTATATGTACCTTAAATCTATCAAGTGAAACTACTTGTCCACTGGGTTGTATATATAGGGTTTGAGAATAAATACTCTGTATGTAACCAACAATGGTGCCTGAACTCACATATTTAATAAATATATGTTTTCATGAATAAGTCTACATATTTACATATATATAAAAAAATTAGTTTAGAATTAAATAAGAAAATATATCATCAAAGGTGATAAATAACCCTTAGATACATAATAACTATAACATATAAATACCTATACCAATAGGTTCCATACATGAATTACTATTGACCAAATCCTATAATCTGAGATGAACACATATAACTACGTCTCAACGCAAAAATGATAACATACAGTGGAAAGGGAATCATAAATATCGAGTTGGGGAAATCTTACAACCCTTATTTTTGGGTATAGTATGGTGTATATATTTTTAGGAAATATTGTTGACCATCTTATTTACAAAACCTATCCACAATTTACTGACATATCTAATATGTAATTTCTAATAATACTATATAAAATTTTACTGCATGATAAAAATATCAAAACTATAGACATGTTATAACACAAAATTTCAATGTATAGGATCCATATTCTCAATATGCCAAGATATAGATAGGATTATCATAACATAACAATATTAATAATCATGTCATAGTCAATGTAATAATATCATGATACAACGCTCTGAAATATAACTATCAAATAACAACTTTCTTATCAATGGGTAAACATTAACATGGAAAACAACAAGAATGATAACGACAACCAAATCAATTAGAAGATATAGTAGAATCAATATTAAAATTATACCAGTAAAATTCAGAATAAGGAACCAATTGAAGCATAATCTATATACCATATAGAATAATACCATTCCAAATAAGAATAATTAATTGCATACTAATGAAAAAAAAATTATAGGTTCTTTAGAAACATAAGTAACAACCTATTATAAATGTCCCTACACCAATTACTTTTAAAATATCATGATTAATTTTTAGAGGCTCTTTATTATCAAATATTTTTTAAATGAAATATAACTAATATTTAATTAGTTTTAGTTGTATTATTAATTACCAATGTGATACTCAATAATTTTATAAAAGAAATTAATCTATCCTTTTTAAAGTAAGTTTAAAATAATTAAGAGAGTTTTGAAAAATAAAATTAATACAGAAAAGAATTACCCAAAATATTTTAAAAAGGAATTAGTTTGGAAAAAATAATCGCTTTCCACAAAGTGAAGTATACAATATATCCTTTAAATAAAAAATGAATTTGTATATTAAAACTATCGGTTACACTTCAAAACAAAAAATTTAAGACATGAATCATTTCTCACCACTTGATAAATCTATCCATTATCTTATCATTGATAGAATTAACAAATAAAACATTAATTGTGTATCATTTACTTATAACTAATTACATGTATATCAGAAACAAATAATTTTAGTTAATAAAACATGATAATGGCTAAAGAATGTATGGATCTTCCAAAAATATAATAACTCCATAAAATTTTGGTTCTATAATCCATTACATGTTTACTAGTAGTCACCAATATTATTTGAAACTATGGAAAAACATTATATTACCCATCTTGACCCAAATTCAATGTCAAAAATTATGTATTACACTTTATCATAATAAAATCATGTTATATGACTAAAACATGAACCAAACCAGCACAATGTTTTTCTTAATTATCATGTTTTATTATAAAACAAAAATTTATATAAAATACTTATTTAGGGATATAAGTACAATTACATAATAGATAATAATTCTAAAAATATATAACAACTTATATCTTGGGAAACAGAACTTTCATTATGTAATTTACAGATGAAATCAAACATAATATTTCACATATAAACAAGTTTAGAATGTATATATTTATATTAAAACCAATACCAATAATCACTTAATATTCCAAACCACGGTCATTCAGGTTAATCATCTATATCAGTGACTAATGGCTTATGGATAATCAAATTTACATAGGATAACATAAAATGGAATATAAAATACTCAAGAATGTATCAATGATAATATATATTTTATATGAAAACTCATTTAGGATCATTAAATTACTATAAAAAAATATCATTGAATTAAAATATAACATTGTTTCTAAAAATATAATTATATATTTTTTATTTTGGAAAATTAGTGGCAAGATTGTTTTGTTCATAACTTATAAAATCAATAATAGGTTTGAGATGATGTACTATAAAAATTATCAATAATCACACATTACAGGTACCACTATGTTCCACATAATATTATATATAGAATTTTTTATTATTAATTATGCAAAGTTAAAATATCACCATTATAAAATAATAATTGTACCCAAGGAGAACATTTCATCATAACTTATAATATTCTCCTAATATAATAAAATTCAAAAGAATCAAAAAATTAAAATTAAAATCCAAAAAAATTATCTAAAGATAATGAAGTAAATTTGACATACCATACCAAAACTTCTTAATTACAAACAACTATTAAAGGAATGAAAATGACCCATATAATGTTATTTTAACAACAAAATACAAATCCTCTCATCAAGAGTTAATTTAACAATTTATTTTGGAAAATAAATTTAAATATAAAAACTAAAATATAGGAAAATATAAGGGAAGAGAGGAAGATGGAAGAATAATTTAATAGATTAGGTTTACATTATTTAGATGATGAGAAATATTCGTTATAACCCATGGTCTGGAAAGGAAACATGAGGGTATGAAAAAGTTGGTGATAATCTTGGGAGGTGGATATTGATTTATTAGAGGAAATGAGGCTCCAAATTACCCATTTTAAGGGGATTGAAATAATAACAGTAAAGGGAAAATATGGCTCTTATTTAAAATAAATTTGGTCTGGGCTACTGAGTACCTGGTAAAAGTCCACTAGGTACTCGAGGGTCCCTCTAGAACCAACTCCTCATAACTTAACCACATTGGTTACTCAGTGTTATCTGTAGTTTTAATCTTGTGGTGACACCATATCCTTGTATTCTTTAAACCTCCAATATTCTTATCAAATATCATTATACATATAAAAAAACAATATTTCTTCCTAAAAATTGTTAATTCATGATAAAAAATTATTAAATGAAAAATAACCTATACCTAGGATCTAGAATTCAAAAAAACTCATACATTAACTTTTCAAATCCATAATTTTTACCTATAAAAAGAATTTTAATTAACATTATAATGAATCATTTCACTATATTGGAGAAATAATTAATAAGTTAATGTTGGTATAAAACATATGTTTTTTGTTTTATTTTTTTAATAATATTTTCATCTTGTGTGATTAGTGTATTTGGATGGAAATGTGAATTTTTAGAAAAATAAAGATATTGAAGACATGAAAAACATCCCAATCCTTAAGAATGAAATTAAGTGAAATTCCTATAATACGTAAATTTCAAATTAATATGAAATGATCAAGTTTTATGATTGAATATAAAGGAGATAATTAAATATCTACAATTTTCCTTAACCGACTGAGTTGATAGAAGTACGTTATGAAGTTCAATCACTCCCCAGTGAGTGATCAGTTGTTTTATAGGTTAATATAGGCAGAGAATCGATGTGATACCTATATGTTTAAGGATGAAGGAAATATAATTATTCATGTGTGGAATTATTCTCAACTAGATTATGTTTAATTTTTTTAGGATTTATGAATGTTATATTTTTAACCTCTATCTTGAGGAGTCGGTCGAATCTATTTTACTGAAATAGAGAAGAGGAAAACCATGAAATGAAGCAAAAATCATGAATTTATATTCCGAGATGAGGTACTAGAAGTTTCATGTATAAGGTGGTGAAATTATCTAGTGTTTGAAATTTTTTGGGGTCCATAATTCAGAGGAGGAAAAAAAGGAGTTTTTAGAAAATAAAATATTTTTGCGTAAATAAAAATGTTATCTAAAAGGGTGATTAACTTTTAGATATTTGTCTAAAATTTAATATTCAAGTATACCAAATAAAAGTAAATAAAAATAAGATGTTTCATGAATGTTATGAAGTTTTATGAAATTTAGAGATGCATGATCCATACAATGTTACATGAACCTGTGAAAATACTTATTGGAGTTGTGCAATAGAATTAAATTGGATGCTAAAGGAGAGATCAAAAAAATTATGTTCATTGAAATAGGAAATTTACATTCTATATGGGGAAATATAAAAACTGTTGGGTGAACATAAGAAATGTAGATGGATGATGTGTGAAAACAATGAGTTGCATGATAAAAAAGACTTCAAATCATTTACGTTCAGCAAAACCCGTAAGCTGTGTGTAAGGTCAACCGTGCACACGGTAGTTGAATAAAGGGTTTTTTAAATTTATGAATAGGAAGATACCCCTATCATTTGGAGTAGCTATAGTCTTATAATATATGAATGCTCTAAATCATAAAATAGTTGCATGAATATATATCTTACACAATGTAGTAATTCTCAAATCTTTGGCATAAATAATGTAACTTGAGTCTATTTAGACCATGTGATATCCTTGAAACTTTTAGGTTACGAGAAATATATATTCGCACGATAAAGTGAAATGTGTGAAAAGTGATAAGAACAAACTTATAAAAACACAAGTTTGGTGAAGGTATAGTTTCATTAAAGTTGAAGTTGGGTGAAAAAGAGAAAGTTATGTGAATATAAATGGACACACTTATTCATACACAAGTCTTAGAAAGTGAAAGTTCCACAAAATTTAATTATTTTAGAAATGAAGAAGTTACTTGAATAGAATATATTGAGCATCATTTTCATGTGAACAATGAATTTAAAGAGATTCAAATAAAGACTACGATGCATTTAGAGTCTCATGATAATCAAGGAAAAACCCTTATGTTTTAAATCTATTATAGAGACATACAAGTCTATAAACTGTGGAGGTAACTTTATCAAAGAAGTGTATGGAATTGAAGAAGAGGAAATGTACCTTGGGTGAGGAGTGACCAAGTCTGAAACATTGTAATGGAATTGTTCCTAGCTTATAGTGACCAAAACCCAAAAAATGTGTCCCATAAACTAGCGTAGCTCAGTGGATTTTAGTATTTTCCACATAGTATTAATGTCTACTCCTTAGACTGTCCCTTTGTGATGAAATTATAAAAATTTATATTTTTTAAAGTATGTTTTAATTTCTTTCATATAAATGAAATCTTCAGTAAGGATTTCATTGAGTGTGGGAGGTTGAACTTGTTCCTTCCAACAAGGGATGAAAATCCTAAAACAGGGAATAAAATAATATAAAAATATTAAATTAGAAAAAAAACCTGATTACACTCCAATTAGGGTATATCTGTTCTCAATATATAATGACTTTATTATAAAAAAAATATTTTGTTTTATTGGATACCCTAAAATTTAATAAAGTTGGTCACTATCTTAGTTTGAAGGCATTCATTCTACACTAAAGGCTTCCAGTTATTGATTTTTAAATAAATATTTAACAAAAATATATCCTAATATATTTATATGTTAATTATAATTTTATTTTAGTAAACCAAAATATAATATGATTTAAAAAAAATTACCAAAAAAATTCCAAATAAATAAAGACATCCATGTATCATAATGTTTGTAAATTTTTTTTCAAAAGTATAATTCTACTTTACATAGAATTCAATTATGTGCTATAAATTTTCTAGAAATTATTATTAGTGGTATGGAAGATTGACTAGGGATACTAAGTGGTGCTGAATCAGTATTCCAATTTCACTTTAAATTTTTTCTTATTTTAAGAATTATATTCACTTATGGCTAAAGAACAAAATCCTTTGCACATATCTCACTCTCAATCAATATTTAAAATTATAAAAAACAATGCAATAATAATTTTACAATGTTATTCAATTAATACCAGTTCCTAGTCCTTAGTATTTAATTAGTGAAATTCCAATATACCGGGTTTGATTCAGTTTTCGCCATGAAAACTTAGATGTTTTGGAATATCATCATTTTTTAACAATAAATATATTATACTCTTTTCAAATATATTTTGAATATAAATAATCCGAATGATATTGATAATGAATAATAATGAAAATCAAAATCACCCTCTATATTATAAAACATATTATTCATATCAATGTTAATGAACATACACATGATCTTCATAGCAATAATATTCTTCTTGAAAATATAATCTTTATTTTTTTCTCAAATTTTTCCAAAGCTTCATTTTCTCACCTGACCAAATATATCTCAACTTATAATACTATATTATCACAACAATAATTTTCATTTTTAAATAGTCTCATTATTCATTATCTTTCAAACTTCTAACTAATTAAAATTATTTTGATATATATTCCTCTATAGTTATAAAGAATTATTCAGTAATTTAAATTTCATAACTACTTGTTAATGTATTAACAATCAATAATATAATTTAATTTGAAAAGTTTTCAGACTAAAATAATGGACTTGGATGATCTATTATGGTTTCATAACAAATTAAAGAAATGAATAATTCATAATCCTTTGAATATTTATTATGTATAGTGGAATATTACTTGACCTATACATGAAATAGGATCAATACACAATATGGAGTAAACAACACAAATTGTTTTATACATTGAGTATATTTTTCTTTTTCTTCAATATATTTATCTTCAAGGAGTAAATATAACTTATATATTCAATTAAAGTTGTTTGTTTGGGTACAAATCTCAAAATTTTCAATGAAATAACATCATGCTAAGTAAATGTTATTTATACATAACACATATCCGTTTACATTAAGTTTAATTATTTTATCACTATCGAGATACACTTATATTACTTATAATTAAATAAAATATTTCACATATATTATTTTTACATTGTATATCTCCAAATATATTTCATGAAAATAATTAATTTTCTGAAAATTAACTTTTGTGACTTAAAATGTTATTGTATTTATTGTATATATATTTTCTAAAAAACTCATATCCCAAACTTTAAAAACATTTTTCATTCTTTTATAATATTTTTAAATATTATTCTAAAAATTATTTTAATGGTTCACTGAATTTTTAAAAATTAATATTGATAAAAAAATCCAATACTATAAATATAAGAACAATGATCAACCAAAATAGTCACTCACTCATGAATTTTTAATACTACTTAAAAAATAGTAACAATAACACACTATAGATTTAAGAGATGTTTATTAGTGAAATTCATCCCTTAGTGTACAAATTCTCATGCTAATGAAATTATTTAATGAATTTATATAAAGTATATTATTTTTTCTAAATTTTCCCTTATATATCCCCACTGTATTTAATTACAACATATACCTAGGAAATAAAATAAATTAGGCCTTCAAACTAACGTGTAAATTATCTCAATATTATTATGGATTTTTCAAAAATATTTACATATAAAATTTTATTTTATTCTCAAATATTTTTCTATTTTATTATTCCTTTTCTCTCTCCATTCCTTTTTTAAAATAACATACATATAATTTTGACATATTTCAAAATTATATCCAAAGTTATTATCTCCATTTTAATGTTCTCTCTAACTTATTTAATTTACTCTCCCTCTTTGTCATAAAAATATAATGTTATGAATTAGGGAAAATTTAAATGATTTTTAAACTTTTTGAGTAGTATAATATATTTCCAACATGAAATAAAACTTTTAAAATGAATCTTTTGATTTTTTGTACGAATATCTATTACACAGTGCTTGGTTTAAATGTAATAAAAACTTATAATTTTTTAATTCAACTTGAAAAAATAATAGAGTGAATTTTTATTGTAAATGTTATTTGTCTCTTGTAGCCTTTTTTATTTTTCAATAATAATGTTATATGAAACTATTCTAATTTTAAATCGTGAAGCATTTCTTATGGAATGTTAGATATCATCATCTACCATGGTAAAATTAGAATCAAAATCACCTTTATATATTTGAATATCAATTTCTATATATGTACCTTGTGGTCCAATAATTTTAGATTATGTTTATTCAATGACTTCTTTAATCTAAAGTATGTTTTTTTATCAAATACTTCTTTAATGACCATAACATCATATGTATACACCATTTTCTATAGTTTCAATAAATAATGATATCTTATACTATTAGGTTAGTACCAAATTTAGATTCCATTATCCCTTCATATATCTTTTTTTTAAATATTTTTACCCATAATTTTGATTAAAAAAGGATTCAAAAAACATTGAAAAATTACAAATTAATTTTTTTATTTTATTTCATTATGATTTATATTAGAATTTAATATTTATAGACATAAATATTTCTGATACAATACAATATATATATATATATATAGTCTCAAAAAATCTCTTCATGTGTTATGCTCAACTAACATGGTTCATTTCATATCCACAAGTATTAGAATTTTTTTTCTTTGCTAAATTTTTTGGATTATATTTCTATTTATAATTAATTGATATACCATATTTATAATGTTACTCTTAAAACCATCCTTTTGTATACCGTGATCATTTATCAGTTCAAAATCTCTTACTATCATAACCATTTTCATTCTCAAATAGTCTAATAAAACTTTTAATCTTTTGGAATGAAATTCCCTCAATTTAGTTAACTAAAGTTAATGTTATATTTTGAAATTTATAACTATATTTGTAATAGTTTACACTACTTAAAATGTTTAGTAATTTTTGGATTCTTGTTTATGTATATGAAAATTACAATATTGTTTAGGAAACATATATAATAATTATTTTTTAAAACAATTTATTCAGGATATTAATATATTTATATGTATTATTCGTTCTAAATACTTTGAAAATAGGAAACAATTAGAGAATTATATTCTCAAATTATCAATAAGGGATACCATACCAATGAAAATAATTATATAAAAACGTGATTAGTATATTTATAATATGGGAAAATAAACACAATTCCATGAAGAAGGTAATATGAATCTGATATTTTTTACAAATGTTTTCAAAAATTAGTCAGACAAGCCCCAATCCATTTATTAAGTAAAATAAATGGTACATAGATAGGATTATGTCAAACAAGAAAAGTCTCTCATCGTACAAATTCAACCAAAGAATATATAATTTTTAATGTTGTATCCAGAGTCACAATATAAGAACCCATTTTTCAAATCAATGTCATTATTTGAATCAAAATAGTAAAATGAAGAATGTTGAGATCTTGTAACTATGGTCCTTTTAATGTGATATTAATCTTAAGACTATCTTTAATTTTTGGTCGGAACTTTCTAGAATCTATCTTTATTAACTAGACATTTTGTATCTTTAGTTTGAGTGTTTTTATAAGATATACTTATTAGAGTAATAGATTCATCCCCTAAATAATCCTAACTTCCCTAAGTCCTCTAATGTTTGAAATTATTATTAATATTTTTGAGAAATCATAAAAACTCAGCATCCTAGATAGTAGGTTCTAGGGATTCAAGGCCCTTCAACTATTGTTCCATGATTTTATGCCTCTACTACGACCATTACAAAAAACTCAATGAACGATCATGCGATCCTTGAGTTGTAAAGCCTACACCCCATTTCCCATAGCCATTTCATATATTCAAATCCACAATTTCTTCCTAAAATATCATATGTATAACAACCTAAGATTAGTGTTCAAATACATTATATCATTTTTTGAGAATACATAATACATTACAAAAACAGATGCCCAAAGAACCTATTAGTTTAGGGCCTTTGGAAACTTGGAAAAAAATATTCTAACTCAGTGAAATATGTCCAATGTTTCCCACAATGATATCACCCATTGGTAATTCTAATTAAAAACATTTATTTATAACCTTGTGAAAGGAAACTTAGGAAACTGGGGAGCTCTAATTCCCAGTATGAGTAAATAATGGAAACATATAAGAATAACATGAACATAAGGGTATAAGAACATGAGCCTACCAGTCAAAGATTATACCCTACATATAAAACATCAGAAACATGAGACATGGCATAAATATTGGTATTTTATAATACAATAATCAAAATATAATCAAGAACATAAACCATGTGAACATATCATAGGCATAATACAAATAAGTTGTGCCCAATACATAAACTTGTAATATATTTCACTAAAATTTAAGGCTCATTGCCAAAAATTTATTTGGTCATTTAATGAGGACTATATATATAGGTAGGGATACACTACCATCCCAAGCCACATTATTTTACTTGTACAGGATCATGTTTCCCCATCTTTTTATAGTGGATTAGGTTTCTATATCTTCCCATACTAGATCAGGTTTCTGCATGTTCCCATAGTTGATTGGGTTTCACCGTCTTCCCATAGTGGATCAAGCCCATCGACTTGATTCTCATCATAATATCATAAGATATAAATCTTTACCCAATTGATTAGATGAAGATATAGGTCCCTCCCATTATATAATAAAATCATACATACACATGTCATAAGATAATAATACTTGAATCATACCATAACCCAAAAAAAGAGACGAGTTTCATAAAAATCATATCATAACCCATGAAATTAAATGGGTATCATAAAAATTTATTTAAATATTAACCTATGAAAAATATATAGGATCAATAATTAGTTCATCCTATAATAACCTGTTTATGGAAGTAGTATTCAAAATTATTTTTCATGGTATTACATGTTAAAGAGAATAATGTTTCATAAGCATTCTTCATTTTATAATCCATTGAAGGGAAACATGTTTCACAAAAATAAACCCATAAAATCATATACCACTCATAAAAATAGTATGAATGGTATCCTTGGATCATATACCATGTAAATCATAAACTATAATCTAGGATTTCATCTTAAATGGAGAATTATTTTGAAAGATCATATGGAAAAACGTTTTCATTTAAAATAAAATTTTAAAGCATAAAACATTTTTAAATTCCATTTTTCATTCAAAAAAATTGATAACATATAATGTGATCAACAAAAAAATCATCTATAACATTTCTTGAGGAAATTATCCTTAACTCTTTGAAAAAATGGTTTTTAAAACATAACATATTTTGATGACAATTTTCCTTGAAGAAAACCTTGAAAACATATAAATAAGGTTAATTGTTTTAAAAAAACATGTATTTAAATATCTCGGAAAATTATAAAATAATCTTTGAAATCATTAAAATCATTTTCTTTGAAAGAATCCTTTGAAAACATAGAAAGTAAGATGTGAAAATCCTTTAAAACAATATTTAAATATAACATAATTTTTTGAAAACCCTTTTTTTAAGAAAATTTTAAAATAAAAATATTTTTAGAATATTAGGGAAAATATTATACTTAGAAAAATATCCTTTTAAATTTACAATGTAAGTATCAAGGAAATTATGGTCATGAATGTGGGTATGTATGTACATGTCTAACATTCCATTTGTACCTTAAATGTTTAGAAATGTGCATTGATCCGAAAATGACCAGAATATTTATTCCAAAAACATTTTATAAAAATGTAATACATGACAAAAATATACTTTAAACAAAAATGGTTAATATAAAAAAAATTGATTTTTTTTTTCGAAAAATGGGTTTGAAAGAACACATATTTCCTACCAAAAGGAGAAATAAAGTTAGATTTTCATAAAAAAGTTTTAATAATTTTCTTAACTACCAAAGAGTAAAAAAAATAGTACCATTACTTGGATATAAAATAAAAATATAGATGGTAATAAAATTAATTAGTTTTCTTGAGATTTGGATCATAATATTTTATTAATGGAATCATAACAATAAACAATATTGATAAATGATAATACTAAAGGATTAAACCTTTACCTCTTTGGTAACTTTAAATCATAATAAAATTCATTGAAATAAGTTACATTATTATTTAAATATCCTTAAAATATTTAGACTTGTCATATAACACGTCAATAGGTACTATATACAACTCTTATAAAACTATAGGTTCATAACATGGCGTGTGTCTAAAAGAATCCAAATTGAGACAAAATTACTTTTCCGATTTGGTAACTTTTGAAAGAAAACACACATTAAAGAAAGATCATAAAATGGATATGAAATATTAAAAAATTTATTTATAATAATAATAGGATACATCCATTGTCATATACACACTACACAAATAAAATGAGTGGTTAATAAGGCATGTATCTCATAGAAATATAAAGTGAGATGAAATTCCATTACCTTAAATCTTGAATTTCTTTGTACACATTCAAACCTCTTGAATTAAAATTACAAGTTTGTATTAAATCTATGAAAAAACCATTTTATTATATATAATAAAAAATATTATTTATTTATGAATTTATATTTCTAGTTTATTGAGAACACCATATTAAAGTTACATTTCAGGTAATTTTCGCTTTATTTTTCATATATGTTTTTGACTTGTTATTTTTGATCCTCGTACATAAAATATAGTTTACTAATTTATATAATATAAAAAATGGTATAAATATCAAATATATTCTTTATATGTGTATTTATAATAATCTATATAATATTGAAGTATGAAATATAATACAATGTTCATGGAGAGGGTAGGTCGTACATACCCATGAACATTGTTTCCATTTTATTATTGTATTTAAAGAAAGAAAGTGACTAAAATATGTATATGTATATATCTATAGTATAATTAGTATTTCATATATTTTATATATGTTCACTAAGTTCATCCTTAATACATTCCATGTAAGGTGTGAATGAATGACATCTCTTTGAGGAGCCTGTAGTCCACACTTTCTCAAACGAGATTATCACACTTACAAAATGGAAAGCATGGTAGTATGTGTTATATAATAATTATAAAATTTTAAATAATTCATAAATATCATATATAACATATGAAAATATAGTTTACATCATAATTTACAACCATGATAGGCAGTAAAAGAAAAAAAACATCATTTTCTGAGGCGGTAGTTCATCGTACGTAAGAACGGTAAGTTATTCAACCATTAGATGAAAGTGTGTATAGGTGAAGTTAGAACCCTTAGATTAAAAAAATATTAGTATATTTAGGATAAATGTTTTATTATATAATAATATAATAATAATAATTGGGGTTTTGGATAAAGAAAATAACATAAATAACTTGAGGAAAGATGTTACCTCTTCATTGCATAACTCCATTTTCATTGCACAAAAGGGCTCCGTGGGTTTCCTTTCTTCCCAAAAAGAGGATTCAAAGAGGAATTAAGGTATTTTGGGATATTATTAGAGTATTTTTTTATCCAAATGTCTTGATATTTTTTAATATGTGGGAGGGGTGAGTGTCATTCTATAGTGGAGGAGTAGTGTCATTCTTGTAAATTTCAGAAAAGGGAATTCCACCCATGTTTTTCTTATAAAAATTGGATCCTATAATGAAAAAAATTATAAAAAATGGAGAATAGGGTCTAAATATGTCCATAAAATAGATTTTGGATAATTTTATAGGTTATTTGGGCCCCTAATTGTAAGGTTTAGTTCTTTGTGGAGCCAATATTTCTCTTAATTGTTGTAATTAATTTTAGTTACTTTCAATAATGTTTTTGTAAAAAACGTTGTTAACCTTTTTTTAAAATATATATTATTCTGATTAAAAATATGGAATCAATTTTTTCCAAATTAAAATCATATTAGTGGTAGAAATTAATTCAAATTTTATCTCGAAGATGGGATGACAAAATGGGGTTTTAAAGTAAAATGATTAAAAGTTTGGTAATTTTTTCTATAAAATTTCAAAGTGAAATTTATTATTAAAAAAATTGGATTAATTGATGTAATAATTATCTAATTAATATTTAAACTCATTTTAAAATAATTTGATAGTATAAATAAATTATATGAAAAATTAGTTTTGAATTAAAATCTATTATTTTTCATTATTCATCAAAAAATGAAAATTCATAGAAAAATAAAAAAAATTCAATAGAAGATAATTTTTATGTTCCCATTTCAGTGATTAATTTTATTTTGATATATAAAATCAATAAAACCTCCAAATATTATATTTTAAAATGGG
The DNA here is from genome assembly GCA_963277665.1 of Viscum album. Lineage (NCBI taxonomy): Eukaryota > Viridiplantae > Streptophyta > Magnoliopsida > Santalales > Viscaceae > Viscum > Viscum album. Next base: position 1,973,039,213 of record OY728125.1, on the reverse strand, counting down.
TTCTCCATTAAAATGTGGAAAATTGACTTTTTATAAATATATATTTTTATTCATAAAATTGGATTTATTCTAATCTTATACCTATCAATTTCTTTGGATAAGTATACGAAATATTGATTGAATATATTATATAAATGTTTTATTTAAAAATTACTCAAAAGTGATTTGTTTAATTTTATGAGATAAAATTGCATTTGTACATAGAAAAATAATTTTCTTTGAAATGTAATTTATTTATCTTCAAATAGTTCATACATTTACTTATACTAATTGATAACCAAAGGATTCAGTTTCTTTACAGATGAATATTGTACTTTCACAATTTATTTAATCATAATAATAACTTCCATTCCAATGGCTAGGGGTATCTATAATAATATTTTAATAGTAATACTTATAAGATCTTATAGTTCGGTAAAAAATAGGCCTTGCATGTTATGAAAGTTATCGAAGGAACTTAGAATTCTGTGTAACATAAAAAACACATTATTTAATGTACCACAAGCTAATATAATTCTTTCATGTAGTACACACAATCTAAACCTAGTGATTAAATTTATATATAAAAGAATATATTATGTGTTGTGTGAAATAAAAAATATTAAAACTATTAAATTAATTTGAAGAAATATATATCACAAAATCCATCAGTGTTACATTCTACCCCACATAAAATGATTTTCACCCTATAAGTTTTTCTTGGTTCTAAAATGTTTAATAATTTAATATTTCATTCATAGAAACCCATAAAGTAAAAATGAATACTAATACTTAGTTTTAAAAAAAGAAAGATAGAAACATATTGTTTACCCAAAGTAACATGTAACTTGGTTTCCACATATGAGAACATTGGTGGGAAGTGAAAACATGGACTTCGAGGAAAAGCATAAATATTTGTAGGGAGTGATTGAGGTCATCAATTAGAAACAAGTGAATGATAAATGTAATATTGAGGGACTCAAATTCATAAATTTATGAAAATTGAAAAGGCCACCAGTTCAAACAAAATTAAGGCATTAGGACAAAATTTTATTTATAGATAGTTTTCATAATGTTGAAAATATTTATGAAAAGATATACTTACATGATTTCGGAACAGCCTTACCCTAAGTTGTAACTTGATCAACACCCACTTCATCTCTCATTCCTTGAATTGAAGGTGAATTTTTCATTCCAGAAGAATTAACTGATAATGAGATATATGAATAGAATGATAGGTCATTCCATCTGTTTTTATCATAACAAAAGGTTAGAACAAGACATCCAATATTCATAAATCCTCATATAGTAAGATAATACTATAATCAATTGAACGTTATCCAAAGTTTAAAATAAACCATTCCATAAATAGTTAACCCTATAGCCCTTCCAGAATACTGAATTCAAAAACTCAAGAAAGAATGTCACTAAATTTCTAAAAAACAACTTAGCATTGATATCCCATATATTATAAAGTAGTAATTGGTTGTTTCATACAAAACATTTGAATACCTTTATCTTGTATTCCCTTGAAACAAATTAGTAACCTGAATTAACACAATTAATTATTTAAAAAATGTGTGTTTCCTTATTCCAATGTATATTAGAAATATTACTTAAATCCAAAAAAGTTGTAAACTTCTCTATGGATAGTGTAACCACTTTTTAATATGTCTTAATTAGTTCTATGGTAATCCATACCTTACAATCCACATATTCATATCCAATATATCATTATCCAAAAATTATTATCTTAACTTAAGGAATATATTAAGGTTTATATTCCATCATTCAAAATGTCACATTTCCATTAAATAACTTTTCTAGTCGATTAGAAACGTTCTAGATAAATAATTAAATCCTAAGGGGAAAACATAAACAGAACAATCCTAGTATATTTCACCATTCATTTAACATAATTATTAAATAAAGAATATATAAAAATATTGATTATTCAAATTCATACATAATCCAGAATAAGGCTACCTCATTATATTTATAAATTCCCATTTCCTTCCATAATTCATCTATAGTCTCATCATCAGCAGTAATATAATAATTACTCAAAGCCGCCATGCAGATTCTATTCTTGATCATTCTACTTGGGACATTGATTTTCAGAATGACCATTTATTCCACACATAATATTTTTAACATTTCAAGATGTATTAGGGAGGCCAATATTCCCATCCATTTCATTAACTGAACCCATCTTTTTACCTTTTCAGTTACCTGCTTTGTTTTATTATTTTTCATAGTGAAAATATCTTCTTGTTCCTCAAAGAAATTTAAATAGATGATTATTTCCACATTCTTAACACAAAGGAAACAAAATATTGTTTCTTCCATGGTCTCCATTACCCAAAATCTTGATGAAATTCTTTCTTCTCTCCCTTTGTGAGTTCAATAGTTAGTTATGGAACATGTTGTTAACAATGTTTTCTAAAAACTAACTAGTCTTGATAACAACATTCTTTACTCCAGTGAACATCCCATTTGACTAATCATTAAAAAATTATCCAGCACATTCAATTTTAACTATGTTATTTCTTGTTCCTACCATTTATTATAACTACAAAGCATTTAGTAATAAATAATTATCATAATAAGGAACCACATAATAATAAAAAAAACACTTATATGATATCTATATTATAACACCTTCCTTAATCTATGACACTTTAGGTTTATTCTGGTCATTAAAATACAACTTTTATTTAATTCCTTCATGATGGTTTGTAAAGTGTTTCTGAATTTCCAAATAATATCTCCTAGGAGTGTCAAACTAGGTGTGCATTAAGGCCTATTATCATGTACGAGGTTATTCTTGAGTCAGGTTCAACACCTTTTATCAGTGTTTTTACCCCTAGGTATATCTATGACAAATCTATATCCACTTTTAGTATGCTGATGTGGATGTCATCTTGAAATCCACTCACTCTATCATTTTCAAAAATTCTTGGACATCTTCATAAACATTAACTCATCCCTTAACTTATCCTTAGAGACACCCCTAGACATATATTAAGAAATATCACTAGATATATCACTAATGTTTCCTCATCATAGTTTTGAAAAGTTGACTAAACATTCAATCTGATACCAACTATAAAAACATAAGATTAACTTATATTGACATTATGTCATTTTTTTGGAATACATGATAAATTACAAAATAATACACCCAAAGACCATATTAGTATATTGCCTTTGAAAAATTTGAACAAGAACGTTCTAATTGAGTGAAATTTGATTAATGTTTCCCATAATGATCTCCCACTTAATGATTACACTTATAAACACCTCTTCATATCATGGGGAAAAAACATAAGAAAGGGGTGTGCTTGAACGCATAATATGGATAAATAAAGAAAATACATAAGAATAACATGAACATAAGGGTACAAGAACATGAGAATAACATTAAATGATCATTCCTTACATATCAAAGATCAGAAACATGGGACATGAAATAAAGATTGATATTTCATAAGATAAGAATCATAAGATAATCAAGAACATGAACCAATTGAGAATATCCTAGGAATAAGATACCAGAATTTATGGAAAACACATAAACATGTAATATATTTCACTATAAGTCAAGGATTATTACCAAAAACTTATCATGGCACGTCATGGGGACTAGACCTACAGGGCGGGACACTCCATCATCCACAATTTTAGTTATTCCCTTATAAGAGACTAGGATTCCCGATCTTCCCATAGTAGATAGGGTTTCCCCATCTTCCTATGGTGGATCATGTTTCTCCAACTTCCCATAGTGGATCAAGCCTATTAAATTGATTCACATCATAATCTCATGAGATATAATTCATTACCCATTACATTGGTGGAAGATATAGGTCCCACCAATTATATAATAAAATAATATGTCCCAGCAGATAATAAAAATTTTATCATACCATGACCCATAAAATGATATGGGTTTCATAAAAATAATATCATTACCCATGAAATGAGATGAGTATCATAAAATTTTAATCATATCATAACCGATAGAAAATATATACGCTTTATATTCATTTAATCCTTGAATAACCCATAAAAGGAGTCGGGTTTTATAAGTATTTATCATGGTATAACCTTTTGAAGAGAAACAGTTTTCATAAGAATTTATCACGGTATAACTCGTTGAAGAGAAAGGGGTTTCATAAAAATCAATCCATCAAAACATAGACCATTAATATAAATAATATGAATGGTATCCGTGGGTTATATATATAGTATATCATAAACTATAACCAATGATGTCATCTTATATGGAGAAAGATTTTGAAATATTACATGTAATATAAATTTCCATTGAAAATCACTTTTTAAAACATATAACATTATAAAAATATATTTTACTTCAAAAATACATTCAAAATTTATAATGGAATTAGAAAAAAATCATTTGAAATATTTCATGAGGAATATATCGTTTACACTTTGAAAAAATAATTTTAAAACCATAAAACATTTTAATGAATATTTTCTATGAGAATAACCTTGAAAACATATAAATAAGTTATAAATATTTTGATTATTTTTAAAAAAATAATTAAAAACATATAAAATAATATTTGAAATCTTTGAAATTATTTTATTTGAAAACATCATTTTAAGAACATACAATGGAATAATTGAAAATATTTTTATAAACTTTTTTATCATACTCTTTTTAAACCATTTTTCTTTGCAAACCATTTTAAAATAAAAAAATTCACATAATATTAGGTGAAATTTTTTTATTTTAAAAAATAACCTTGTAAAATAATAAAGTAAGAATCAATGAAATGGTGGTCATGATGGAGGGCTATTATACACATGAAGAACATTAATTTTTTACAATAAAAGATTAGAAACATTCTGAAGAGACCTATTTTTAACCTTATAATACTTTAAAATATTTATATATATATTTATAGGGTTGGGCGATGAGAGGACGTTAAAATCTAAAGCTAGTTGTTCCTAAAATTAATTTTACAAAATATTAATTATATTCTATACCATGAATGTGATGAAAGTTGGATAACTCTTAAACGGTAGCTCGGATCCAAAATTTGTTGTCATGGTTGAGTCTGGAATGCGGTATTTTTACCCTAGGTAGGGCCTAACTTTTATCAGTGTCTGACTTCTTTGAAAAAATATATCAAATGGGAAATCATAATTAAAATGATAAAACTTAATTATTTTACCCATGACAGAGGATCAAATAAATTTTGAATGGGGACATAGATTAGAAATATTAGATCGCTGTTGAGTTTGGAATGAGTTGTTTTTCCTAGGTGCAATATAAAATTATAGGGTGCGACAGATTAAGATTTTTTTACTAAGAGGGACACCTATAAATGGATGTTTATGGTTTTAGATTAGGGTTAGTCCCTAGTCCCCATTCTCTCTCTATAAATCTCTCCCTCCCTCCAGTCTCGACAATTCTTCATCATTTTTCATCGATTTGAGGAGTAAACTCTGCCAAAACCTCGGAAACTCTTAGAGAGACTGTCATAGATGAATCACAAAATGACGAACGACCATTTGGAGGTAGGATGTTTCTTTTTTTTGGCTTTTATTCAAGTTTCAATTTGAATATTTTTAATTTTCCTCCTGTTTTCTCATTTCAACCTTAAATCAATGATGGCCACACGAACACGACCATTGATCTATTTTTGAAACTCTGTTCTTCGCTTGTTCTTTATGGGTATTAGCCATGAACATTAGGGTGCAACAAACCAATGACAGATTGAAGATATGAGGTTGGAATAGGGAAACCATTGTCGCAAGGGTCCATAATCTGTTTAAGAATTTGCGATTGGGCAACCAGATTAGGACCGGGGGACTATAGAATGGACCAATGGGGTTCCACCGGCGTGATGGCCTATGGAGGCTTCTAGCTATGTGGCGCTCCATGGGAAGAACACAGAGGGATGGTGGCACCTCCTTGAATCACGCACTGTTGGTCAGCCACGTTGACACTGATATCGACCGACTCATAGGTCTAGACACTATTGGTAGTGGGATGGCCCAACCAAAGTGGTCTAGGATGTGCCATTGGGAAGAATCCAGACTTGTCTGGTCAGACCTAGTGAACTGGGTTGGACGCGGGTCCGCCGATGGTCGACTATTCACAGACGAACCTGGTAATTAACCACCACGGAAGCTGCCCTGGCATGTTTAGCTAGTCAGCCGTGGGGGGTGGTAGACCATGGGGCGCACCGACCATAGCAGTGGACCGTAGGGTACACGAACTGTGAGTCGGTCCACCAGCCGCGTGACCCTATTTAGAGGTTTCAAACACCCATAACTATTAAACTGGGCATCTGTTTGACATGTCGTATGTGCAAGCCTATTCCTCTCTTTGAGAATGAACTTTTGAGAATCTACATTTTTTGTCTTCATACAGGCCCCACTTTGACCAATTTGGGAGTATTGAGGTGAATAGTACCATTTTCACCGGTTTTCCTTTTTGGGAAAATGAATAGCATATCTTATGTTTTTTCCATATTTAATGTGATGGTGAACTCAGTTACAACATTTACGTTATGATACAAGTTGTACCAAGAATGATGAATCTTCAGGTGGTGTTCAATGACAATAGTGATCAGGGGGTGACTTTAGTGATTTCAAAGTGGAACCCTCAAGCTGGGCTTGGAATGGGTCCTCAAACCATTTTCTAATGGAACCCTCTAGCCATGTTAGGTATGGGTCATTGATGACACTAGAGTGGAACCTTCCATCTAGGATGGTCATGGGTGTAGAGGCCCGAAGCCTGACGTACATTGACATTACATTACATTTGTGGAATACTTAGTACATAACAAAAACACACACAAGGATCATAATAGTTTAGTGACTTTGGAAACTCGGAATATAATCTTTTAATCCTAGTGAAAGATCTTCAACATCTCCCATAAAGATCTTCCTTTTTTTATACCTAAAACCTTTATTTATATCCTGGGGAAAAGAAAACATAAAAGGGTGAGCTCAAATGCTTAGTAAGGGTAAACAAAAGAAATATCAATCACATCATATACATAAACACATAACTTTTGGAAATCTTAACCTGTAAAAGAGATCATAATTTCATAACCTGGGATAACTCATGGCAGGGAAATTTAATCACAATAATCAAAACTTAAAACATTAAACTTTGTGGCATACACACATAATCATAGAGAATCATTTCTTGTTAGTCAAGACTCATTGCCAAGACTATCTTAGTGGAAAAAGTCCCTTTCTGAACCGAGTCACCCTCGTTTCAGTCCTGTTTCACTGAACCGGTATAACCTACCATTCCAGCCATGTCTATCTCATGAGATATTAAATCTTTACCCAATGCATTGGAGGGAGATATAGGTCTCACCCATCTCATAATGATACCATTCTTATGTGTGCCACAAAATCATAAATCATACATCATTGCATAACCCATGTAATAAAAATGGAAATCTTAAACATCATGACATTATAAAACAATTCATATACGATAAAGGAATTCATAAAAATAATTTCATCACAACATAATCAAATCAATGTAATAATAGGGATAAAAACAGAACCCTATGTTATCTTAGATGGAAAATAATTTTGATAAAACACTTGAAATGAATTCTTGAGGAAAATATCCTTTCTTCTTCAAAATCAATTTCTTTTCACAAAACGTCATGAAATTTTAAAAGAAAGAGATTTTATTGAAAATAGTCATGAAATCTTTTGTAGGAAGCTTCATGAAAATAATGCTTTATAAAACCGTAAAAATCCGTCCGTGCCGTATAAGTTAAAAAACATTCTTCGTACTTTTGTCGAAAATGTCAAAAAGTACCTCGTACGAAAAACGACAAAAGATTCCTTTCATATCTTTTACTAAAAACTCACCAAAGGGTAAAATTGGATTTAAACAATTTTAGGTGGATGGAAATAACATTACATCTAGAGGAAACATAGATGTGGATGATAAAATACACCCCAGTAAATACCAACGTATAAACAATCTCGGATAAAAATGAGATTGTGATATTTCCATTACCTTAGGTCTGATTTGCTTCGTAAGTGTACATACCTCCTGTATAATGATTTAAATAATGTCATTGACTTATTACAGAATCATATTCATTGTTATGATATCATATATGGTTCACTTATGACTTTATATTACCCGTTCTTTTGTAAATTCCATGTTAAAGAGCGTTTTGGGTAAAATTGTTTCATTTGTCGTCCGTGTTTTGACTTGTAATTATTCATATGATTACTTAGATCATGATTAATTAATTCGAGAACATAAAACATGATTTATATATATATATATATATTCAGAATATACATATATATAATAAATCAGTAAATGGAAAGAAATACACCGTTCATGGAGACGGTAGGCCGTACGTACGCATGAACGTTGTTTTCGTTTCCTTATTGAGTTGAACGGAATTAAGTAGATGACATTCATATATATACACATAAATCCAGTATCATTGTTATGTAATATATTTCATTATTACTTATTATATATACTTTATAATCATTCATGAATGGTTTAAAGTGGAGAATGAATCTCATCGCGTCGTGGAGACGGTAGTCCGTACGTACGCACGAGCGATGATATCATTGTCATGATCGTGGGACTGTATTGGAGTGTATGTATACTATTTCAGAATCAATATCACTTTATAATAATAATATATAGTTTTTAATTACACCATTATACCCATCCAAGTAAGGTGGTGGTGGAAAATAGATTTCACCACGGGGTGGAGACGGTATTCCGTACGTACGCACGCGCGGTGATTTCGTTTTCCGTAGGATGGATAGATGGTGAAATAGGGTTTTTTCATACTTATAATAACATATCCGTATATGAGTGATACTGATTTTATTACTTCATAATGAAACAAACTAAGAAGAAGAAGTGGAAGAAGAAATAAAGGTGAATAAATCGGTAACGGAAATTACATCTTCTATGAAGCGCCTCTTTGAGACCTCCTTTTAGGGCACTAAAATTGGTCTTTGAGGAAGACCAGAACCTCTAGGATGTTTCTAGGGAAGTGGAGAAGGGAATTTGGCAGGGGTTGGAAGAGCTTGAAGGCTCAATGTTGTGTGAGGAAGAGAGGGAGGAGGTGCCCTTTTATAAGGGAGGAGAGGGGCTCTTTTGGAAAACTAAAAATATTATTTTATTATAAAGTCATATTCGGTTTTAAATAGCTCCAAATTGATTTATTTATAGGATAAGGTGGGGATGGGTCTAAATACTCTCATCCAATAGAATTTAGAAAAGTTTAGGTTCCTATGTTAACCTTATCATTTAGATTTAACATTAAGTAAAATAATTTTACTTTTACCGTGTCTTCTTGTGTTCTTATACTATAAGGTTAATAAACATACTATAAGAATCCAAACGAACCCCAAGTTGTTTATTATTAATATATATAACCTTATCTAAGTCATTTGGCCGAACCTTAGATTTTTAGGAATAAAATAACAATTAATAATATAATATTCGTTTTAAAAACTATTTTATGTCAATTTTGACACTATTTAGTAATTGATTTTTGTGAAAATCATAACAGAATGATAAGTTCTAAAAAAGTTCATTAAATCAATACTAACATGTCATATTATCCTAGAAAATTAGTGGAATTCATAAAAAGTCTCAAATTATATTTATTTGGGTATTTATAACATCAATTATGTCAATATTTCATTAATAAGATAATTACTGCATCATCGTTGTGTCATAAATAAATTAAATTATTTAATGTCTAAAAATTAAAAACAAAATACAATTATGTATGAAATATTTTTAGCTTTCTAATGAATATTTATAGTCATCTTATGTATAACCCCATATTAAAAATGTTTTAGTAAATAAACTTTGATTTTAACTCTTTTAACCCTTCTTTAAATAAATTAATAATAAATTTCCTAATCTAATCCAAGTGGGCCTAAATGGTCATATTTTATTCCTAAGATTGTTTTTGGTCGAATTAAACTTGTCCAATTGAATTAGGACATGTGTTAGGGTATTAATAATATCATTTCTACCCTTAATTACCCTATTTACTTTTAACCGTGGTAAATAAAGTAAAAAGTTACTATTCACCAAAAAATTATTTTCATCTCATTGAACCACATTTTACTTACTGAAATCAACCGTGTCTCTCGGATTTTAGAAATTCCACTCACAGAAGCAGTAAAATTAAGTTTTATGAACAATTCAGTTTTTTTTAACAACCACTTAGTGGTTTTACTATTCATCAAAAATTGAAAGCTTTCAGAAAAATACCAAAAATTAGGCCTAAGCTATATTTGATATTATGAACTCAAAAATGATTTCTATTTTACCAAATTCAAAACATATCAGTTGCATTAATTAATTTAAAAATTAATTTCCGTCGTCAAAATAAATAGCGTGTTCTTAAGAGATAATAACTATCAAAAGATTGACACTTTTTTATGTCTGGTTTAAATGTGAAATTACATCCAATGACCAACATTGTATTAAATTGTAAAAGAATATTCGAAATATACTTTCAAACCACTCAAACTAATAATTTATCACTATTAATTATTTCGATTGAAAAAGTTGTTTTTAATTAAAATTTAGTAATTTTCACTATTCATCAAAATATGAAAGTTATCCGAAAATCACCAAAATTTCACCCTAAGCTAATTTCGATATCACGAATCCAAAAATGAATTCCATTTTGAAAAATAAAATTTACAAAATTTCAAAAAGTGGTTATTACTATTCATAACGGCTTGTTTTAATAATATTTTATTAGCATATTGTTGTTTAGTGAAACTCGTTATTGCGTACTACACACGCTATCGAGGAAGGTCGTGATTGCGTGTAATGCAAGGCAAGTCAAGGATGCATGTTGTGCAAGCTACTTTTGGTGTAGCGTACAACACAAGACATTATTGAAATTAAGAAGAATATTTTTCATAAAATATTGGGCTATTACAATGGGTAATTGATTTTGAGATGAACTTTTTATATGGGTCACTGTAGATATGTAATTTTTTGTTACCTAGGGCTTATGAGTAAGAGGGTTGCTTTCCCCACTGAGACGTGTCCTTGTGATGTGACTTAAAACCATGTGGCTGAAACAGACCCACCCAAAGTGGATTGTATAAATGTGTGGTTTCTAAGTCCCTTTGACTTGCAGTTCAGGGAAGATATGAGAATACTAGGCATCAATGGTGGTTACTCTTAGGACTCATGGAGACTCTCTTACGATGATGAGTTGTGAGATGTATATCTCCTTACTCTCTCATTTGGGATTCTTAGGCTAAGCATATATATACACCCTATTGTAGTACCCACTCCTTGGGTTCGAGTTACTCTTCTTCCAGGAGAGGTGAAGACGCGTGGGGTATGTCACATTCTTTCCGTGTCTAGATTCTTGCAGTTGGATGAATCTACTCTCTTAATATAGGTAGCAAAGACTCAATGAGATGTTTACCTTCTCACTATTTATATCTCCTTGTGTTTGGATAAGATTACTTCACTCTCTTGGTGGGTTGAGCTACACTCTTTCTTTGTACATTGGTCTATCTACTATATTTCCATTCCTCTTATATATATTACTACCCCTTATTTTTGTTGTGTCATATTGGGTATGTTTATACTCACCCCTACATGGTATTTTCCCATACATATCATTCCTTATGCAGACAATGCATAAGTTTGATCGTGACATTGGAAGAGCTTAGGGATACAGTAGCTTGGACATCTTGCGATGGTCACAACATGGGTTTTATGAGATGGGTTTCTTCGGTAGTTTTACTTCCGGTTTATTTTTAGGTTGGGAAACATTTAAGTTGGGTGTTTCTTTTTTCCCTTTTCTCTTTTAGTGTACTTTATTGTATCTGTATCGTTTAGTGGTCCATGCATGTATGGTTTCTTTCTGTAGTTGCATATTTTGTTCATTTACCTTATGAAATTTCTTATTTAGTTTATTGTGTGTGTGTTCAGGCACTTAGGAAAATCCCTATTGAAGTTTTTTGTGCCTTCAGTGCTAGTCTCCACCCCTGGCCTATGAAGGTGGGCTTGGGGTAGTTACGACTCAAGACTTGACATGGTTTGGTTCGTGACAAGGTGGTATCTGAGCAAGATCATTCCTTGGGAGGTTGTTTGGATGTTTACCCTTAGGATGAATGGTTGGGTATATGGAAATAGTGTCGACGTGTCCCATGATCCGTTCTTAGGCTAGGGAGTCTAGTGATGGTGCAATGGATGATGTAACCATTCACCAGGACCTTGATTAGCTGCTTCTCTACTCAGCATGTTGAGACATTTGTTGCAAGGAACACTGGTACATACATTATATAGGATCGAGTATTTGAGTATCCTTGTTGAGTCAGCTCTGATTTGTGATTGTTTTTGTTATATAAATATATATATATATGATGATTTGACCTCGTTACTCCATGGTACCTTTGGGATTCCTCTATTACGGTAGCCTACCAGATTACCCTATCCAGTTCACGATGAAGACCTTACAAGCTATGTGGCCTCAGTACAGGGCCCATCATGTGATTCCCTTCTTCTAGGTGGTCTAGTGGCGACACCTCCTCAAATGTAGAAACATTTAGTACCATAATCATTGGCCGAGGTTGAGTACAGATAGAGTGAGATCCATGAGTTCTAGCATAAGAGGCCATTATGGTTTTGAGGTGAGCCAGATCTCCTACCAGTAGAGGACGAGTTGGAGTCTGTATTCCACCTCTCTAGGATTGTGAAAACACTGGTAGGACAGATAGAGGATTTCTTAGCCATTCTTTTTATCAGGCCGACTGGCACTAGTGGATTTTAGTTACCTAGATTCACGATGAGTAGTTACTCTTGAGGGATGAGTTCCATTAGCTATTTCGGGAGGAGTACTTCCCCTCGTGCTTACACTTCATTAAGATTCCGGATATTTTAGAGCTAAAAAAGGGATCCATGATAGTGGCTGCATATGAGGATAGGTTTAATGACCTTACGTGCTACTCCCTGGATATGATCTATCACATTTACTTATGATATTAGATGTTCGAGCAGGGTCTTCACTGAGAGATCTATGCCAGTATAGTGCCCATGTTCAACCCTATTTATGCTAAGGTGCTGGAGTAGGTGCTTGTTACTAAGAGTTTCTTATAAAAGGGATACCAGTCATCTAGGATTGGTAATGGATGCTTCAGAGTGGAGATGTTCACAATAGGTGGAAAACATCAAATTATAGGGCCTCTGCGTAAGAGATCCTTCCATGATCAGAATTGGCCACATGGTTTGGTAGCACCAGAACCACACAAAGTACCGGGTCAGCCTGGAGAGGGTTGGTGTTTTACGTGTGAAGCGAAAGGTCACATGGTGTGAGACTTTCTAACATGACAAGCTGAGCATCCCAGATAGGTACCAGGTGGACCACCACAGCATAGGCATCACCGTGATCAAATTGGTCTCCAAGGAGGTGGGTCTGGAAGAAGAGTAGGAGGACCAAGGGGAATAGGTGGTGGGGATGATGCTATAAGATCCTCACACCACCATCACCTGTCAAACCATGTCAGGATTAGGGATTTGGCAGTCGTGGTCATTGACAACTACATGTTATGGATGTCTATGATCCTCCAGCACATGAGATGACTTGAGGTACTCCACCAGTTTATTCTACTCTTGATTTATTTTCAGTGAAGACAGGCTCCAAACATTATTTTATCTCATTACCACTAGTGCAGAAAACATTTTTTACGTCGGTTATTTTTTATTATTTACGTCGGTTTTTAGGCGACGTTAATACGGACGACGTTATAAATAACGTTTTTTACGTCGGTTATTTAAAACCCGACGTAATATCCCTAACATCACGGTGGTTATCACGTCGGTTCATATAATAACTGACGTGATAAATATGCGCGGGGGGGCTTTATCACGTCGGTTATTCCCTAAACCGACGTGATAAAACGCCTGGGATATCGTTTATCACGTCGGTTATGTCATAACCGACGTGATAAACCCTTCCCCTGGCCTTTTATCACGTCGGTTATTTAAGAAACCGACGTGATAAAAAGGCCGGGGAAACGTTTTAGCACATCGGTTATCCAATAACCGACGTGGTAAATCGATTCCCAGGCCTTTTAGCACGTCGGTTATATTAAGAACCGACGTGATAAAAGCCCCGGGAACAGTTTATCACGTCGGTTCTAGAAAAACCCAACGTGATAAACCCCTGCCGATTTATTTACCACGTCGGTTATTTTATAACCGACGTGAAAGGAAATTTTTTTTTTAAATAATTGCACTGCTCTAACCAAAAAGCAACCAGAAACCAAACAAAAATAACCATGCCAGCCCTCCCCCAAGCCCCAACTGAACCCCACCCTCATCTGTACCCACCTAACAACCTGGCCAGCCCTCCCCCACCACATTGGAGCCCCACCACAACCCTTGGACACCCCCCCCCCCTTGGACAGCCCCCCCACCCACATTTACACCCCCACGACCCCTAGTACAGCCTCAAACACCCATTGGAAACCCCTCCCATATCCCTTGGACACCCTCCACCCCTTGGACACCCCCCACCCCTTGGAAAGCCCCCCCACCCTCATTTACACCCCCAAGACCCCTAGTACAGCCTCAAACACCCATTGGACACCCCCCCACACCTTGACAGCCCTCCCAGACCCCTTGGACACCCCCCGACCCCTGGACACCCCCCCGAGCCCTTGGACAGCCCCAAACACCCCTTGGACACCCCTCCCATATCCCTTGGACACCCCCCCCCACCCCTTGGACAGCCCCCCCACCCTCATTTACACCCAACCGGCCCCTTGGACAGAACTCCCAGACACCTTGGACACCACTCCCATATCCCTTGGACACCTCCACCCCTTGGACACCCCCCACCCCTTGGACAGCCCCCCCACCCTCATTTACACCCAACCGGCCCCTTGGACAGAACTCCCAGACACCTTAGACACCACTCCCATATCCCTTGGACACCCCCCCACCCCTTGGACACCCCCCCCACCCCTTCGACAGCCCCCCACCCTCATTTACACCCCCCGAACACTAGGACAGCCCCAAACACCCCTTGGACACCCCTCCCATATCCCTTAGACACCCCCCACCCCTTGGACACCCCCCCACCCCTTGGACAACCCCCCCACCCCCTGGACACCCCCCGACCCCTTGGAAACCCCCCCTACCCCTTGCAAACCCCCCCATCCCCTTGGACAGCCCCAAACACCCCTTGGACACCCCTCCTATATCCCTTGGAAACCCCCCCACCACTTGGACACCCCCCACCCCTTGGACAGCCCCCCCCCCCCCCCCCTCACCCTCATTTACACCCAACCGACTCCTTGGACAGCCCCAAACACACCTTGGACACCCCTCCCATATCCCTTGGACACCCCCCACCCCTTGGACACCCCCCCACCCTCATTTACACCCCCCCGACCCCTAGGACAGCCCCAAACACACCTTGGACACCCCTCCCATATCCCTTGGACACCCCCCAAACACCCACCCACCCCCTTGGAACCTCTCCCCCCATACCAAAATCCAGACCAGAAAAACCATCAACAGTAGACCAAAACAAGAAGTAGAGAAAAATTAAACATTCACTTATATAACATTCAAAACTTACACTGTCAACTTCAAAAAAAACTAAATCCAACCTAAACGACTACGAAATACACAATTACATTGACAATATTCAAAATTACATTTTACATTACAAACAACTAAAAGTCAATCAAACCTGTAAAATAATTTGACCACTCCACTTGTAAGTGTTTGATATCTTCAGTAGTAAAGGGTTGAGGGTCATCAAAAAGCTACAAAGGAAAAGGATAGTAGTCAACGTGTATAATGAATAAATCAAATTGAAATATTATGAGAAAGAGGAAATCTTACCAGGTCAAAAAACCCCTAACATCCAATGATCCCTGATAAAAGGAAATTTAACGTTAGTGGTTTTTTATGTTAAAAGATAATTACCTCTTTGAGAGGGATGTGTTTCATACCTCTCACAAAAAGGCATCATCCAACACTGTGTGATTACATTATTTTCAAATCTATCAGCAATATAAAGCATTCTTTGTTCCTCATCCAATGCACATGCTTCAGGGGAAATCAATTGTGGGTCCACGAATCCATATACATCTGTCAGCTCATTCCTATAACAAATTTTATACAGATACCTAATACAAAGCAGACATAAGTATACATTTTTAATAAATATAACGCAAGGAAAAGGTGTTAAGACTTACATGATAAAAATTTGCACCACGTTGATGCCCAACTTATCTCCAGTGACAAAATCCATGATATCAGTTTTCATAATCCCCACACATAGTTCACGTCCACAGACATGAGCTTCCATTGTAAAGTCATAATGATCCGCCAACAAATTTGAATATCTTGACAATTTGTCAAGACTGCTAGTATCTGCATCTGATGTCATAGCTATCTGTCTTTGTTGTTGTCTATACAGTATTTCTTTACCTTTGAAGTATTCCTGTAAAAATAAATTGAAAAATATATTAGTTTACAAATGATAAAACATTAATAAAAATATAAAATAAAAGATATAACATCCATACCTCTATGGTAATGAGTCGAAGAAGTCTGGATGGCCAAAGTAAAAAATGGCCGATACTATGTCCAACTGTCGTCACCTCATCTGTAGGTAATGGTATCCGAGCTGATCTATCTATAATATCCTGTACAGTGACCCTCTGATTCTCTACCTCTAACTGTTGATGATGAACTGTATCTCCTATACAATATACCATCCCATATGCAACTATATGATGTTGAGGATCATCAACATACAACTCACAATAAGTAGGTAGCTGCGGCGGAGGAGGAGGATCAAAAATGGGGTCCGCAGGCTGAGGTGGGGGAGTGGGAGCTACTGGGAGAGGTGGAGTGGGAGCTGCACCCTGAAATTGTCTTTGCAAGTCTGCAAACATTAACTGCACCGATGCTCTAATCTTGTCCTCCATTGTCGCATTAATATTATGGACTTCAGCCTCCAAGGATTCTATTTTTTTTTTATAAACTCCCTCAACGTTAGAAGTTGAGGAACGTGGCAACACGTTTCTTACCGATACACCTGCCGGATATCCTCTTACACGGCCAGGATGTTCGGGCTTTCCCAATGCCACAGATAAAATATCTTCCCTCCCAGATGGTGTAAATGTCCCCTGTGAACTCTACTCCTCAAGAGAGTCCTGTAATAATTAATTGAACATTTCTATAATGATTGGAAATATATGACGAAAATAGTAAACTTAAATAAATAAAATAGATATCTTACAATCCTCTCAACTACGAGTCTCGATTCTTCCGAAAGATATTGTCCTTTTTTCCCTTCCGAGCTCTTTTCCATTTCTCATGTCTAGATGGAGGGGATGGAGGGGCCACCTCTCCAGAGCTTGAAGACTCAGCTCTTAGTTGTTGAAATTTTTCTGCCATCATTTGTTCTTCCAATAATGCATACCCTCCCCGAGATAAACTATGAGGGTATACATTTTTAGATTGGATCTCTTGATGAGCTTTCCTTGTTTGCTGTAAATTAAGAATAAGTAATCATTAACAAAACAATAATAAGATCATTTATATAAGAAAGCTTATAAAAGTTTACAGTGCCCTTACCAAAAATGATTCTTTTCTTCTACTTTCAAAAAATTGTCTCCATGTGTCTTCATCTATAAAAGGATATATACGACATGGATTCTCACGACTCCTATGACCATAAATGAAATCAGATGAGAGGGTTGATTTGAAATCCCTCCATCTCCTAGCAGCCAACGATAAGAATTTCTTCCTGACTCCTCCAGTGTCTGGAATATCAAATGTCATCTGATAAAAAAGAGGTTAAAAATATTATATATACTAGAAACATTTAAAGAACAGTCAAACAATAGAAAAAGATCTTACCAAAATGGTCTCCCACAGCTGAGAAATTATCGCCTTATCCACACTTCTCCAATCATCATAGAGAATGCTTACTTTGCTCTTAGCCTGAGTTGCTACAAAACCCTTAAAATCTTTAGCATTTGGACCTCTAGGAAGATCATCATCATCAAACTCCACGACTATCCTCTCCTCCTTCGTACGGGCAAGTGATAATTTTGGTAAACGTGTGCACCCACGCTAACCAACCTTTGAACTCTTTTTCGTAATAGGAGCATGTGAATGTTCCTCCCCAGATGTATGACCAATATGCTCATCTCCAGAATCATGTGGCTGATCAACTGATTGATCTGTCATTTTCCTTCAAATCAAAAAAACAAACATTAGTTCACAAATAGAAAAGTGTACTAAATTACATAATAGTAAACATTGGTAATATGGTAAGCATGTTAAACAATGATAAACATGGTAAACACAGGCAAAAGGTTGCCAAGGAGTTGGCCAAAGAAAGCTGAAAAGTGGACTCACTGAGTCCACCGGTCAGTCGGTGTGAGCACACCGGCCAGCCGGAGGACCCAGGCAGTAGACTTGCCCACTGCCTGGTGCCACCGGCCGGCCGCTGGCTCACCACCGGCCGGCCGGTGGACCAGACAGAGAGCCTTCCTCTCTGTCTGGACCACCGGCCGGCCGCTGGCTCATCACCGGCCGGCCGCTGGCTCATCACCGGCCGGCCGCTGGTGATCCAGACAGAGAGGAAGGCTCTCTGTCTGGTCCACCGTCCGGCCGGTGGTGATCCAGCGGCCGGCCGGTGGACCAGACAGAGAGCCTTCCTCTCTGTCTGAACCACCGGCCGGCCGCTGGCTCAACACCGGCCGGCCGCCGGTGATCCAGACAGAGAGGAAGGCTCTCTGTCTGGTCCACCGGCCGGCCGGTGGTCCAGACAGAGAGGAAGGCTCTCTGTCTGGACCACCGGCCGGCCACGGGCTCAGCACCGGCCGGCCGGTGGACCAGACAGAGCTTTGTTCTGGACCACCGGCCAACCGGTGATCCACCATCGGCCAGCCGGTGCGCCCAGGACTTCTCCTCTTTACGGTTTTTATTGTTTTATCGTTTTGGTTTGATACATGTTTTAATAAGTAAAAAATTTACAGTATCTAACATTATATGAAAAAACTAAATGTAAACAAGAAATTAATTTGTGTTACCTGTAATTTTAGGAATGTACAGTTGGATTGTTTTCCCAAATTCCTTCGTCGTGATCGTTCCTTATGGCACAAACCATGTCTTCAACATACTCATCATTATGTTCTGTTAATCTTTCCATGGAAGTAGGGATCTCACATAAATCAGCATCTTCATCAAATTCATCCTCACCAACATATTGGTTTTTCCCTTGTAAAACAATAGCCCACTGCATATCTGATTGATCTACTACATAGAAAATTTGTTTGGCATGTGTTGCCATTATAAAAGAATCAGCTGTGTCTTCCAATCTATTCAGATTAACAAGTGTCATTCCAAATTCATCGTGTCTGACACTGTTGTTACCGATAAACCATTTATAGTTAAAAACGGGAACTTTAATTTTAAAGTAATCAGCCTCCCATATGTCTTCAATCACTCCATAATATGCACTTGATGCCGAAATTGGGTTTCTGTCCTTAGCACTCGAAAAATGCATTGCTTCTGCAAACACCAATACACCACTATTCTGAACTGCACTTCTGTTGTCCTGAGCTTTCGTATGAAATGTATAGCCATTAATGTCATAAGCGGACCATGTTATCACATTTAAAGATGGACCACCCACTATCCATTTTAATGTCTCTGATACATCTGATCTACCAAGCAAGGTCTTTTTAAACCATGGCAAAAAAGTTTTGTTGTGCTCATTCAAAATCCACATTTCTTTCTTCTTTGGATGACATTGTTTCAACTCATTAATATGCAATGTGATATACGGTTGAACATCAGCTATGTTATTCAAGATGTATGATTCTAACTTCTTCATATGTTCAGCTGACAGTGATTTGACTTTCAAGCCACGAATCCCCTTTCCCTCATTATTAACCTGTTCATGGCGAGATGGAGGCAAACCTATGTGTTGCGCCGTAGCCAAGTAGCTCGTACAAAACTCTGCTACCTCCTCAGAAATATACTTTTCAATAATGGAGGCTTCAGGTCGATATGGATTTTTAACATATCCCTTTAATATTTTCATATACCTTTCAAAAGGATACATCCAACGAAGATATACAGGTCCACAAAGCCTTATTTCTCGAACCAGATGAATCATTAAATGCACCATCATATCAAAAAAAGTTGGAGGAAAATACATTTCCAAATGACAAAGTATAAAAATTGCATCCTTTTCCAAAATGTTCAAAGCATTCACATCAATCGCCTTGTTGCAAATTAAATTGAAAAAATAACACAACCTCATTATAGTCTTTCTGACACGGATGGGCAATATTCCACGCAGTGCAACTGGTAGAATTTGTTGCATCATGACATGACAATCATGTGATTTCATACCTATCAACTTCAAGTCTTTCAATGAGACAAAATTTTTTACATTTGAAGAATAACCTTGAGGCACTTTGATATCATGAAGACACTGACAGAAACTACTTTTCTCCCTCTTCGATAATGTATGACAAGCCGGGGGAAGAAATGTTCGTCTTCCTTTAGGAGTGGGAGATAACTCCAAACGTATTCCCATTGACAGTAGGTCTAACCTTGCATTCAACCCATCTTTTGTCTTTCCTTTAATATCTAGCAATGTTCCGATCAAAGAATCACAGATATTATTCTCCACGTGCATGACATCAATATTATGTTTGACTTCATGATACCTCCAATATGGTAGCTCAAAAAATATTGACCTTTTCTTCCAAATATGTCTATCATTACCAGATTTCTGTGTCTTTCCCAATGTCACATCAAGGTTTTTCACCCTCTCAAAATACAATTCTGGGGATAAAGGTTGAGGAGCAGTATCAAATTCTTGTGAGCCATTGAATGCCTTTTTTAGTCTTCTATAAGGGTGATCCATAGGCAAAAACTTTCGATGACCCATGTACACTGTTTTCCTCCCATGATGCAATTGACAATATGACGTCTGTTGTTCGCAAATTGGACATGCTTTATGCCCTTTAACACTGTATCCAAACAAATTTCCATATGCTGGGAAGTCATTTATAGTGAATAGAAGCATTGCATGCAGTTGAAAATATTCCATTTTATAAGAATCATACACCCTAATACCATCATCCCATAACAGTTTCAAATCATCAATCAGCGGTGACAAGTATACATCAATATCATTGCCGGGTTGCTTTGGACCAGAGATCATGATACTCAACCTGACATATTTGCGCTTCATACATACTTCAGGAGAGAGGTTGTAAATTACCAATAAAACAGGCCATGAACTATGTGTGCTACTGAGGGTTCGGTATGGATTCATTCCATCTGTGCACAAGCCTAGTCTCAGATTTCTAATTTCATTTCCAAATGTAGGGTACTGGGCATCAATTTTCTTCCATTGTGGACAATCAGCTGGATGACGTATTTTTCCATCACATACCCGCTCATCAGCATGCCATCTTAACCTTTTTGCATCATGTGAATTAGCAAATAAACGTTTGAAATGAGGAATTATAGAAAGATACCAAAATACCTTTGAAGGGAGCTTTGTAATCTCTACATCAGCTTGTGATTTTTCTTTCACCTTATACCGTGATGTCCCACATTTAGGACACTCTTTCAGAAATTCATATTCCTTCCTATATATAATGCAGTCATTCGGACAGGCATGTATTTTCCTGTATCCCAATCCCATCGGGCATAATATTTTTTTGGCCTTATAATGCGAATCTGGAAGATCGTTATCTTTTGGAAGAATGTATTTCATCAATTGTAACAGCTCTGTAAAACTTCTGTCACTCCATCCATGTTTCGCCTTCAGGTTAATCAATCTTAACACCGCCGAAAAAACCGTAAAATGTGTACAACCAGGATATAATGGTTTTTCGGCATCACCATATAGACGTGCAACTGTCGGTTCTATCTCAATTTGTTCTGCTACAATATCGCGAATCATTTCTTCAATTCCATCAGAGTTACCATCTTGCGATTCATTATCATCAGTGACATTCTGTCCAGTTTCGCCATGCCAAATCCAAGGGTTGTAACTCGGATTGAAACCATGACAAATCAGATGATATTTTATCTCTCTACTTTTCAACTTCTTCATATTCAGACATTTCAGGCATGGACAGAAAAAAATGTCACTACTTGGAACATTTCGTTTAGCAAATTCCAAAAAGGCATCAACACCTTCCTCATATTCATTGCTCATTCGATGTGTCGTAATCCAACTTCGACTCATTATTACCTATAACAAATAGCAAAAATATATATATTTTTTAAGTAAGACAAATATATGTTTATATGAAAAAAATCATAATTTGAATGTAAACAATTTTGAAATATAAAACAAATCGATGTGTAAACCCCCCTGGACACCCCCCGACCCCTCTGGACAGCCCCCCACCCCTCCTGGACACAACCCCCCACCCCCGACCTGCTTGGACACCCCCCTGGACACCCCCCAACCCTCTGGACAGCCCCCCCACCCCTCCTAAACACCACCCCCACCCCCTACCCCCTTGGACACCCCCCTGGACACCCCCAACGCCCACCCACACCCTTGGACAGCCCCCCACACCCACCCACCCCCTTGTAAACCCCCCTGGACACCCCCGACCTCTCTAGACAGCCCCCCACCCCTCCTGGACACCACCCCCCACCCCCTACCCCCTTGGACACCCCCCTGGACAACCCCCAACCCTCCGGGCAGCCCCCCCACCCACCCGGACAACCCCAAATACCCTCTGGAGAGGCCGCCACCCACTTGGACAGCCCCCCACACCCATCCACCCCCTTGGACAGCCCCCCACACCCATCCACCCCCTTGGACACCCCCCTGGACACCCCACCGACCCCTCTGGACAGGCCGCCACCCCCTTGGACAGCCCCCCACACCCACCCATCCCCTTGGACACCACCCTGGACACCCCCCGACCCATCTGGACAGCCCCCGACCCCTCTAGAAAGCACCCCCACCCCTCCTGGACACAACCCCCACCCCCGACCTGCTAGGACACCCCCCCTGGACACCCCCCAACCCTCTGGACAGCCCCCGACCCCTCTGGACAGCCCCCACCCCTCCTGGACACCACCCCCACCCCCTACCCCCTTGGACACCCCCCTGGACATCCCCCAACCCTCTGGGCAGCCCCCCCACCCACCCGGACAACCCCAAATACCCTCTGGAGAGGCCGCCACCCACTTGGACAGCCCCCCACACCCATCCACCCCCTTGGACACCCCCTCTGGACACCCCACCGACCCCTCTGGACAGGCCGCCACCCCCTTGGACAACCCCCCACACCCACCCATCCCCTTGGACAACACCCTGGACACCCCCCGACCCCTCTGGACAGCCCCCGACCCCTCTAGAAAGCACCCCCACCCCTCCTGGACACAACCCCCTACCCCCGACCTGCTTGGACACCCCCCTGGACACCCCCCAACCCTCTGGACAGCCCCCCCACCCCTCCTAAACACCACCACCCACCCCCTACCCCCTTGGACACCCCCCTGGACACCCCCCAACACCCAACCACACCCTTGGACAGCCCCCCACACCCACCCACCCCCTTGTAAACCCCCCTGGACACCCCCGACCCCTCTGGACAGCCCCCCGCCCCTCCTGGACACCACCCCCACCCCCTACCCCCTTGGACACCCCCTGGACATCCCCCAACCCTCCGGACAGCCCCCCCACCCACCCGGACAACCCCAAATACCCTCTGGAGAGGCCGCCACCCACTTGGACATCCCCCCACACCCATCCACCCCCTTGGACACCCCCCTGGACACCCCACCGACCCCTCTGGACAGGCCGCCACCCCCGTGGACAGCCCCCCACACCCACCCATCCCCTTGGACACCACCCTGGACACCCGCCGACCCCTCTGGACAGCCCCTGACCCCTCTAGAAAGCACCCACACCCCTCCTGGACACAACCCCCCACCCCCGACCTGCTTGGACACGCCCCTGGACACCCCCCAACCCTCTGGACAGCCCCCCACCCCTCCTAAACACCACCCCCCACCCCCTACCCCCTTGGACACCCCCCTGGACACCCCCCAACACCCAACCACACCCTTGGACAGCCCCCCACACCCACCCACCCCCTTGTAAACCCCCCTGGACACCCCCCGACCCCAAATCCATGCACCTATGCCATGGTTGTGTGTGAATAAAGTAGTAACAACTGTAAAAGGGCAACCCATCCAAATGGACACGCCCCAACCCTCTCGGGGATTTATAGAAAACGATGAAAAATTAGTGAAATCATAAAATTACTCAATATTGCAAGTCGAACAAATAGATCTAGGGATGATAAATAAGATTATGGTGCCAAAACAAGTTAAAAGGGTTCGTAATCGAAGAATCTTAGCTAGTTTCAACAAAAAAATCACAACACATATATATATACTATCCGCGAAAAAAAACGAACGAGTGGGAGGATTACCTGAGTGCTGCGAGTTTAGATGATTGATCCGAGGATATTAAATATGAGAAACGATGATCGCAAAACGAATCTAAACCAACGAAATGGACGAGCCGATTCGGGTTTACGCGCGAGAGAGACGAGTCGCGACTGTCGAAGGTAAACTCGCGAATGACAATCCACGGGTCTGGGTAAAATTTTAAATGAGTTATCACGTCGGTTATTCAATAACCGACGTGATAATTGTTTTAAAAACATTTATAACGTCGGTTATTTCAATAACCGACGTAAAAACCTTCCTCCGATTCATTTTTTACGTCGGTTATTTTATAACCGACGTCATAAAGGGCTCAAAATCCGCGTTGTTTTACGTCGGTTATGGAATAAACGACGTCAAAAACATCTGCGGATTCTTTTTTTAAATCGGTTATTTTATAACCGACGTAAAAAAGCCTTCAAAAACCGCGTTTGTTATGTCGGTTATTCAATAAACGACGTAAAAAGGCCTTCGAAAACCGCGTTTTTTACGTCGATTATTTCTTAACCGACGTAAAAACCTCGTTTTACATATTATGACGTCGGTTTTATATAACCGACGTAAAAAATGGTGAC
Organism: Viscum album; assembly: GCA_963277665.1. NCBI lineage: Eukaryota > Viridiplantae > Streptophyta > Magnoliopsida > Santalales > Viscaceae > Viscum > Viscum album. The sequence continues at coordinate 1,973,014,124 of OY728125.1, read as the reverse complement.
GTAAAAAACGTTTTCTGCACTAGTGTACTCCTGGTACGAGAGTTAGAGCTCCTAGTGGAGGTGCTCTCACATCGGCTTTGTAACAACCCGACCCAGTTACCCAGATTCGGTGCATTATTACATTATATTGGCATGATCACAAAAGATCAAGTCTCGAAAGATCAATTATTTTAGTAGCCTTAGAAACACTAGATACATTCATAAGACATACATTACATGATAAGGTGAAAAAGTAAAACAACATAGTATCCATAGTCCACACTCATATCCCCTCTGACTATCCCTGTCGGTCAGTCATAAAATACCTCTTCACATGCAGTAAAAAATAAAACATAGAAAGGGGTGAGCTCAGATGCTCAGTAAGGATAACAGTATAGTGGAAACATTCATCAATAAGCATAAACATTTAAGGCAATGTATAACTAAAACAAAAGCCTTTTAAACTTTAACTTCAGCATAATATAGAAAAATTAAATGAAATAATTCCATTTACTTATTCACATGGATATTCCATTAGTCGAATAATCACATGCAATATCAATAACCACTTTCATAATGATGGAATGCATAATTCCATTCTATCATAACCACATATTCAAGGCCTTGGGCCATGCCTACAAATAATATTTTTTCAAGTCCTTGTGCCAAGACAGTAGTTTTTCTAATGAGACCTACTGATGCATCGATGAGCTATAGAGAGCTCCACCGTCACTTACTAAATCCAATGCATTCCTCATATGACCAGGTTTAAACATAACATAAATATTAGTATTAAAACTAATATATGAAATGTCAATACTTTATCCATAAACCATGAATGGTATAAAAATAAAACATCTAGAGTCAAACATATCACAAAACCTTCAATACTGTATGGAAGTTTTGTATCATAATAAATCAACTTCAAATAAGCTTAAAATCCATCAAAGGATGTTGATATAGATGAAATCAAAACTATATGAGAGAAATATATCTTTTTTTTTAAATCATTTAAAAGTCACATATTTATAAAATAAAACATTTACTTTGAAAATATTCTAATAAGCTTGTAAGGGAAGCTTCGACGATTTTATAATAGAGGAAAATAGCCGCACCCGCCGTATAAGATAAAAAAGACATTCTTGCCATAATTTTGTCGAAAAGGTTAAAAAGGACCTTGTTTGGAAAATGACGGAAAGATTCCTTTATAAACATATTATAAAAAGTAAAATAATGGTATAAATTACTTTAACCCATATTCTATAAAATAGTAATATTTTTTTGAAATACATTTTTAAGAAACATGGATATGGATGATAAAGTGGTCCCAGTAGATACTTACGTAAAAACAATCTCGAATAATAAAGAGATTGTGAAATTAACCCTTACCAAATTGGTAAATTATGAAACATAATCCCCATGAAATAAGTATCATATAGTGAATATGTAAATACACATTAATGAAAGTATATTACACAAATAATACAATTATGTTTAGTACATACACCACACAAAAGGTAATAGTGGCAATATGGCCTGAATCTCACAGGAATAAAAAGTGAGATGAAAAACCCTTACCTTATACTTTTAATTTGTCAAGGGTAGGTTAACCTCTTATATAATGATGAAATAATTGTTATTAAATTATACAAGAATCATATACATTAATATTATATCATATATGATCTTTTTTTGTTAATAATATCTTAGTATTATCGTCGTTTCACGTGTTAACAGATTCGTTTTCCTTTATATTATTTGTTATGTGAGTCATATTTGATAAGGATGGGTTGTATATTATTCATATCCAGAATTATATCAGGTTTTTAAACATTATTTTTAATCATCTAATGAAAATTAGTCTTGAATGGATACGATCAGAAATGAATCTCATCGCGTTTGTAGAGACGGTAATTCGTAAGTACGCATGAGCAACAATATCATTCTTTTGATATTAAAATAATATATAATTGGATGGTATATAATTTATAAAGAATCATTATATTTTTATATTTATTATTTACAAAAATTACACATCATTATTATACCCATCCAAATAATAATGTATTGAAAAACAATTACACCAAGACGTGGAGATGATAATCTGTACATACGCACGTATGGAGACATGTCATTCAAAGGATGGATAGAATAATGAACATGGATGTAAAATATTTATAATAACATCACAGTATATAGAAGATACTGGATTTAGTATTTTAGAATGTAAATAACAAAGAAATAAGAAGTGGAAGAAGAAAAGAACTTGAAAGAGGGTTGGGAAATTATTACCTCTTCTTCAGGTTCTTCCTTTCTATTTGATCAAAAGGACTCCTTAAGTTGGATTTACGACCAAATTAAAGCCTCTAGGCTGAATTGAGGGAAGTTGAGAGTATATTTGGGCAGGGGTTGGCCAATCTAAAGGGCTTTGAAGGTGTGAATTATAGAGAAGGGGGAGTTACCTTTTATAAGATGGGTGAGGGGCACCTTAGGAAAAGCTAGAAATATTATTTTATAATAAAATCATTTTCAGTTTCCAAATAATTAAAAATAGATTATTTAAAGGAAAAGGTGTGGATAGGTCTAACACTAATCAAAAAATAGATTTTAGATAGGTTTGGGTCTTTATATTAACTTTATCTTTTAGATTTAACTATTAGTTAAATAGTTTGACATTTACCATTCTCTTTGTATTTTTATATTATATGGTTAGTAAACGTACTATATACTTCCTAGGAAACCCCAAGTGGTTCATTAATGATACGAATATCATTATATAGGTCATTTTTCCGAACCTTATATTTCTATGAATAGAATATCAATTAATAATATAATATTTGTTTTAAAAACTCTTTTATGTCAATTTTGACAATATTTGGTATTTGGTTTTTTCTAAATTCATAACAACATTATTACTTAGAAAAAAATTCATCTGACCAACCCTAATATGTCATATTAACCTATAAAATTAGTGGAATTCATAAGAAGTCTCAAATTACATTTATTTGGATATTTAAAATATCAATTATTTTAATAATTCATTAATTAGGTAATTACTACATCACCATTGTGTCATAAATAAATTTAATTATTTAATGTATAAAAATTATAAATAAATTACCATTATGTAGGACATATTTATATGTTTCTAATGAATATTTATAATTGAGTTTATCTTTTGTATAATATTATATTAAAAATGTTTTAGTTATTAAACATTGATTTTTACTCTTTTAAATCTTCATTGAATTAAATAATAATAAATGTCCTAATCTAATCCAAGTGGACCAAAAAGGTTCATATTTTATTCCTAAGGTTGTTTTTTGTCTAATTATTCTTATCAAATAGAATTAGGACATGTTTTAGGGTAATAATAATATCATTTTTACCCTTAATTACCCTATTTACTTTAACTGTGGTAAATAAAAGTAAAAAGTTACTATTCACCAAAAAATATTTTTATCTTATTGAACCACATTTTACTCCTTGATATTAACCATGTCTCTCGTATTTTCAAAATTCCACTCATAAAGCGGTAAAAATATATTTTATGTGAATTCGGAAATTCTCCTAGGAGTTGGGTAAATAACGGTGAAAAGTTCAATAAAATTTTTATATATCTAAAATTATTATAAAATGACTCTAATGAATTAAATTGAACTTATATAGGTATAATGTATCTATTTTGACCTAGAATATATTTAAATAAAATAAATAATTATTTAAATAAAAAATCAGATTTAAACTATAACTCAGTGTTTTTCACTATTCATCAAAAATTGAATGTTTTCAGAAAAATACCAAAAATTCACCCTAAGATAATTTTGACATTCCACATCCAAAAATGAAGTCCATTTTGAAAGATAATATTTATAAAATTTCAAAAACTGGATATTACTATTCATAACGGCTAGTTTGATTGGTTGTGGTGTGTGTTAGAACTTGAAGTTGGGTACAACACATGCTACTATATTATTCAAAGAGAAGCGTATCGTGGAGCTTGGGGTGTTACATTCTCCCTCCTTCAAATAATTTCACCCTTGAAATTTCTAGAATATTACTGCATAAAAGGACTAGGGTGGTTCTTCATCATAAGTTCCTTGGGTTCCCACGTTCCCTCTTCCATCTTATGGTTTCTCCATAGAACTTTTACTTGACGAGTCATCCGGTTTTTCAGCACTTGTTCTCTTGTATCAAGAATCTTGACAGGCTCTTCGTAATAAGACAGATCAGGTTCCAGTTCTAATTCCTCATAGGTGAGTACATGCGTTGGGTTAGGCATGTATTTTCTCAACACTGATACGTGGAACACATTGTGAACTTTGGAGAGACTTGGCAGCATTTCAAAACAGTAAGCTACAACCCCAATTCATTCTAGAATTTTGAAAGGTCCGATGTACCTGGGACTCAATTTTTCATTCTTACCGAAATGTATAACACCCTTCCATGGAGATACCTTCAAGAAAACCAGATCTCCTACCTGAGATTCCAAATCCCTCATTCGGTTATCGACATTGCTCTTCTACCTGCTTTGAGCTGGTTTGATGTGGTTTTGGATTACCTTCACATTTTCTATCGTTTCCTCCACTAGTTGTAGGTCTACAAGTTTTCATTCACCAATATCATCCCAACAGGTTGGTGTGTGACATATCTTTCCGTATAACGCTTTATATGGTGCCATCCGAATAGTTAAATGGAAGCTATTGTTATAGGAAAATTCTACCATAGGTAAATATTGATCTCACATACCCTGAATGTCAAGTGAGCAAGATCTCAACATGTCTTCTAAAGTTTGAATAGTCCATTCTGATTGTCCATCAATTTGAGGGAGGTCGGTTGTGCTCAAATGAAGTTCAGTATCTAGGTCTTTTTGAAGACTTTTCCAGAATCTTGATGTAAAATTTGGATCACGATTAGAAACAATTGATAGGGGTACTCCATGAAGTCTTAAAACTTCATTAATATACAGTCTTTCTAGAAGTTCAAGTGGTGAATCTTCTGTTATAGCAAGAAAATGTGCTGACTTAGTAAGATGATCAAAAATGACCCATATTTCATCATTCCTTCTAGGAGTCTTTGGTAGTCCCAAAATAAATTCCGTCGTAATATTATCCCATTTCCACTCAGGTATGGGAAGAGGTTGCATGACTCCTCCAGGCTGTTTCCTTCCTGCTTTCACTTGTTGACAAACCATACATCTTGATAGAAAATAAGAAATCTTCCTCTTCATGTTGTCCCACCAAAAATGTTCCTTCAAATCTCTATACATTTTTGTTCTCCCAGGGTGTATAGAGAAATTGGAACTATAAGCATCACCCAACAATTCCATTTTTAGATCAGGTATATTGGGAACACAAAGTCTCTTCCCAAATTTCAAAATTCCATCTTCATACACAAAGTCACTCAATCTCCCATCATTCACAGCTTCAATATTCTTTCGAAAATCTTCATCATCAGTCTGAGAACTATATATACTTTCTATAAATGTGGTTTTGCAACCATTTGAAAATGTATTGATGTTTCACCTTCCATGGTGATTCCCATATCCATCTTTACTAGATCCATGAAAATAGGATCCCTTTCAACTCTCATCTTGTTCAAAAATCCATGATCCTTTCTACTCAAAGAATCTACCACCTTATTTGTGTTCCCTGGGTGGTAGTGTATAGTGAAATTATAATCCCTGAGTAGTTCAAGCCATCTCTTTTGCCTCATGCTGATTTATTTTTGCGAGAAAATATACTTCAAACTCTTGTGATCAGTATATATCTCACATTTTAACCATAGATCTAGTGTCTCCAAATCATAAAAAAAAGATTATAGCTAAAAACTCAAGATCACGAGTAGGATAGTTTTTCTCATAAATTTTAAGCTGGCATGATGCATAGGCAATAACCCTATCATTCTGCATAAGGAAAAAACCAAGTCCTTTCTTTGATGTTTCACTATAAATAACGAACCCATCATTCCCCGACGGTATAGTCAATATAGGATCATTGACTAATATTCTATTCAGTTCATCAAAACATTCTTCACACTCTTTTTTCCAAACAAATGTATCCCCTTTTCATGTGAGATTTGTTAAATGGTTAGGCAACAGGCCAAAATTCTGGACGAAACGTCAATAATAACCTGCTAAACCAATAAAACTACGTACCTCAGTTATACTTGTCAGTGCTGGACATTCGTGGATTGCCTTGGTCTTTGAAGGATCAATAGAAATTCCATCCTTAGAGACAATATGTCCAAGAAAAGAAATCTCCTGAAGCCAGAATTCAAACTTGCTAAACTTCCCAAATAATTCATGTCTTCTAAGAGTCTTCAAGATAATGCACAAGTGATTTTCATGATATTTGTATCTTTTGGAGTATACCAAGATATCATCAATTAATACCACAACTAATTCATCAAGATATTCCTTGAAAACCCTGTTCATTAGATCTATGAAAACATAGGGTGCATTAGTCAGCCCAAAAGGCATTATTGTAAACTCGTAATGCCCGTATCTGGTTTGAAATACTGTTTTCGGAATGTCTTCTTTCATCACACACAACTGATGATATCCAGATCGAAGGTCAATATTTGAAACATATTGAGCTTCATGAAGTTGGTCGAATAAGTCATTAATGCGAGGTCGGGGGTACTTGTTCTTTATTGTTATAGCATTGATCTCCCTATAGTCAATTAAAAACCTCATAGATCCATATTTCTTCTTAACAAAAAGAATAGGGGCTCCCAATGGAGAAACACTATGGTGAATAAATTCCTTATTACTTAATTCCTCTTGTATTTTCTTTAGTTCCACAAATTCCACAATTTCCATTCTATAAGGGGTCTTAGATATGGGCCTCAAACTAGGAATCAAATCAATGGAAAACTCAATTTCTCATTCTGGAGGATGTCCAGGTAAATCATATGGAAACACATCAACATATTCTCTCACAATAGGTACATCCTCTATTTGAACATTCCTTTCCTCACCCACAGTCATTTCATTCTCTTCCTCCCCAATAATTGAATTTAGTTGAGCTAATGGGGGTGGATGTAGATAAGAATTAGGTGGTGATGATTCTGATCTAAAGATAATGTGTTCTTTATCATCGTTATCAAAAATAGTAACCTCCTTCTTATTATAATAAATTTTTGCATCATGGTTAGAAAGACAATCCATACCAAGGATTATATCAAATTCAATCTTGGGTATGATGATGAGATCAGTAGATAAAGAACATTTATATGCCCTAATGGGAACTGATTCAAAGAAATTTGTAGCAATGATATGTTCCTTAGGAGTTTTGACTGAAAACACTCTTGTTAAATCAAATTGGAAATACCTAATTTTCATAGAAAACCGGGAAGATATGAAACAATGTGATGATCCAGAATCAAATAAAGAATTGGATAAACATGAGGAAACCATTAAATTACCTGCCACCATATATTTCAGAGCTTCAAGCTTAACAGTACTGATTGCATAAGCTTTTCCATGATCCCTTGCCCTTTTCTATGGTAAGTTTTCCTGAAACTTATGACATTTATTTGCATAATGTCCAATATTTCTTCAATTGTAGCATAGAACATTGGAAACTTCCTTCTTCCCCTTACAATCACGAGCTTGGTGGCCTTTTCCACCACACTTGGAACAGACTCCCATTCACTTCAAGCAAGTACTGTGGTGTTTTTTCCCACATTTACTACAGGATGGATATTGAAATTTTCCCTTCTTCCCCTTATTTCCATTTCCAGAGTGATTAGTAGACCTCTTCTTCTATTTCATTGCTTTTAAATTCATAAGACTTAGAGAATTATTTTTCTTTCTTGATAGCACATGAGACAATGTCTTCATACGACGAGAAGTATAGTGAGACTAATGCTCAATGGGGAAACAGTTTAAACCCATCAAAGAAACAATCAATATTACTTCTCGGGTTACATATATAATCTGCAACATGCCTTTCTATCCTTGTAAAGTTAGCCTCATACTTTGCAACATTCTCATCCTTCTTTTACCTCAGACTTAGAAATTTCCTTTCCATATATGCTCCATGGTCATGGCGAAAGTATTTTTCTAATAAAATCTCTTTAAACTCCCTCCATTCCATATTTGATACTTCATCATCTTCCTTTGTGTTTTGAATCAATGACCACCATTGATCAACATCTTCAGTGAGGCGGTAAACTGCCATGACAACTTTTTCCATTTCGCTACTCCCCAAGGCATGGAATATTTCCTCTAAATAAATTATCCATTTATCAACTACCAATGGATTTGTAATCCCATTAAATATTGGTTGTTTTTTCCTCGTGAAGCGATTTAACATTGATCCTCCGCGTTGTGGATCGGGGTGCTCCATACGGGTAAGGTTATTATTAATAACCTGAGTGAGTTGTCCCAGTATGGTGATTAGCAGATCAGCATCAGTTGCATCACTAGCTCTACTATAATAATCTTGAGCAGGAGGGAAATCCCTAGATAGAGTGTGTGCATTGATGCTATTTTCATTCCTTCCACTAGCCACCATTTCTAAACAATGGCATACACTAGATTAGTTTATGAATCGCAATACATAAATCTAAAAATTTAAAACACATAATATAAATTTAATAGTTTATGGATGTAATCCATAATCCTAAAAATGTTTTCCTTAAGGAAGTATATACTCATAAACCCTTCATAATGGGTTGTAAAGAAAATGAGAATTATCCTAAGCATATCCCCCGGGAGTGTCGTAACCAAGAGTGCAGCAAGGCCCATTGTGGTGCACCAGTTCCCCTTTGATTCTAGCTCAAGGCGGTGTTTTTTGGTTTTACCCCTAGGTACATCTATGTCATAGCCGCCTCTACATGCTTATATCTAGACAGGGATTTATTGCTCGAAAAGCTCACAAAATATATACAATACCAAAATTCTACGATGTTCTTCTATAATAATCCTCAAATTCCATCTTACGTCTATGTTCTCTAATCAGAGTTTATCTAAATCTAGCTTTCATGGTTTGTACTAAACTTCCTTTGATACCAACTATAAAGCTCTGACCCCAGTTACCCAAAATCGGTGCATTATTACATAACATTGGCATGATCACAAAAGATAAATTCTCGAAATACCGATTAGTTTAGTATACTTGGAAACACTGGATACATTCATAAGCCTTACACTATATCATAAGTTGAAAAACTACAACAACATAGTCTCCATAGTCCAAACTTGTATCCTCTCAGACTATCCCTACAGGTCAGTTATAAAATAATTTTTCACATCCTGGGAAAAATAAAACATAGAAATGGGTGAGCTCAGATGCTCAGTAAGGATAATAATATAGAGAAAACATTCATAAATAAGAATAAACATTTATGGAAATGTATAACTAAAAAAAATCCTTTTAAACTTTATCTTCAGCATAATATAACAAAAAAAATAATTCCATTTACTTATTCACATGGATATTTTACTAGTCGAATAATCACATACAATATCAATAACCACTTTCATAATGATGGAACACATATTGCGAGACTATCATAACCACATAGTCAATGCCTTGTGCTAGGACTACAAATAAGAATATTTCAAGGCCTTGATCCAGGACACTAGTTTGTCTCATGAGACATACCGATGCATCGAGGAGCTATAGCGGGCTCCCACAATCACTTACTATGTCCAATTCATTCCTCATATGAACAGGTTTAAACATAACATAAAAATTCATATTAAAACCCGTATTCGAAATGTCAATAATTTATCCACAAACCATGAATTGTATAAAAATAACACATCCATAGTCAAACATATCACAAAACCTTCAATACTATATAGAAGTTTTGTATCATAATAAATCAACTTCAAATAAGATTAAAATCCATCAAAGGATGTTGATATAGATGAAATCAAAACTATTTGAGAGAAATATCTCTATTTTTTGAAATCATTTAAAAGTCGTATAATTATAAAATAAAACATTTACTTTGAAAATATTCTTATGATATTGTAAGTGAAGCTTTGACTATTTTATAATGGTGGAAAATAGCCACACCCGCTGTATAAGTTAAAAAATACATTCTTACCTTAATTTTGTCAAAAAAGATAAAAAGGACCTTGTTTGGAAAACGACGGAAATATTCCATTATAAACATATTATAAAAAGTAAAACAATGGTATAAAAGATTTTAACCCATATTATATAAAATAGTAAGAATGTTTTGAAATAAATTTTTAAGAAACATGGATGTGGATGATAATGAGGTCCTAGTAGATACTTATGTAAAAACAACCTCAGATAATAAAGAGATTGTGAAATTAACCCTTACCGATTTGGTAACATACAAAAAATACACCCAATTAAAGAAGTATAATACAGTGAATATGTAAATACACAAAAATTAATTTTTATTACACAAAGAATACAATTACGGACAGTACATACACCACACAAAAGGTAATAGTGGCAATATGGCATGGATCTCACTAGAATAAGGAGTGAGATGAAAACCCCTTACCTTGTACTTTTCCATGGTTGAGGGCAGGTTAATCTCCAGTATAATGGTGAAATAATTGTTATTTAGTTATACCAGAATCATATACATTAATATGATAGCATATTTGATCTTTTAACATTGTTTTGTTAATAATATCTTATTATTATCGTTGTTTCAGGTGTTAACAGATTCCTTTTCCTTTATATTCTTTGTTATGTGAGTCATATTTGTTATGGATAGGATGTATCTTATTCATATCCAGAATTATATCATGTCTTTAAACATTATTTTTAATTATCTAATGAAAATTAGTCTTGAATGGATACGATGGGGAATGAATCTCATCATGTTCGTGGAGACGGTAATCCGTACGTACGCACGAGCGATAATATCATTATTTTGATATTAAAATAATATATAATTGGATGGTATATCATATATACAAGATCATTATCATGTTATATTTATTAATTACATGAATTACACATCATTATTATACCCATCCAAATAATAATGTATTGAATAACAATTACACCATGACGTGGAGATGGTAATCCGTACGTACGCACGTATGGTGACATGTCATTCAAAGGATGGATATAATAATGAATATGGAAGTACCATATTTATAATAACATCAAATTATATAGAATATATGGGAGTTATTATTTTATAATTGAAATAACTAAGAAATAAGAAGTGGAAGAAGAGAAGAACATGAAAGAGGGTGGTGAAGTTATTACCTCTTCTTCGGGTTCTTCCTTTTTATTTGATCAAAAGGGATCCTTAAGTTGAATTTATGACTAAATGAAGGCCTCTAAGATTAATTGAGGGAATTTGAGAGGATATTTTTGCAGGGGTTGGCTGAGCCAAAAGGCTTTGAAGGTGTGAATTAGAGAGAAGGGGGAGTGCCCTTTTATAAGAGGGGTGAGGGGCACATTAGGAAAAGCTAGAAATATTATTTTATAATAAAATCATTTACATTTTTTAGTAGCTCAAAAATGGATTATTTAAAGTCTTATTTGGGGATGGGTCGAAAACCACTCAACCAATAGGTTTTAGACAGGTTTGGGTCACTATATAAACTTTATCTTTTAGATTTAACTCTTAGTTAAATAGTTTGTCATTTACCATGTCTCTTTGTATTTTTATATTATACGGTTAATAAACATACTATATACTTCCAAGAGAACCCCAAGTGGTTCATTAATGATAAAACTATCATTAAATCAGTCTTTTGGCAAAACCATAGAGTTTTAGGAATAGAATATCAATTAATAATATAATATTTGTTTTAAAAACTCTTTTATGTCAATTTTGACACTATTTGGTATTATGTTTTTTATAAATTCATAACAGCATTATTACTTCAAATAGAATTCATATAACCAACCCTAATATGTCATATTAACCTAGAAAATTAATTTAATTCATATAAAGTCTCAAATTACATGTATTTGGATATTTATAATATCAGGTATTTTAATATTTCATTAATTAGGTAATTACTGCATCACCATTGTGTCATAAATACATTAAATTATTTAATGTCTAAAAATTATAAATAAAATACCATTATATAGGAAATATTTTTATCTTTCAAATTAATATTTATAATCGAATTTATCTTATGTATAACCCTATATTAAAAATGTTTTAGTTATTAAACTTTGATTTTAACTCTTTTTTTTTAGAAAAGCAAGCATAAGAGCTTTAAATAAAAAAAGGTTGCAAGAGTCTAAAGGAGGGAATTTTACATTTCTCTCTGTTGAGAATATTAATAAAATACTATGCAAATGTGTTCACATGCGCACCAGAGGCTTCTAGAATACCTTGGTTTGCAAGTCTATCAGCAAGAGTGTTGGCTTCACGATATACATGTGTAATGATAAAGTTCTTTGAGACAAGAGTGTCAAGGCATTTGATCCATTTCATAGTAAGTTTCCAGGAAATATGGATCTGATTATTTCTAACATCATGTACAATAGTAGTGGAGTCACTTTCAAATGAGATATTACTCCAATTTCATTGATGAACAATCTCCACTGCTTTAATAAGTACCATAATCTCAGCTTTAAGGGCAGTTGCATGACCACAAGAGCCATAAAATCCATCAAGCAAGTCACTATTGTGGTCACGGAAAGTAATACCATATCTAGATGGTCCAGGGTTTCCCTTTGACACTCCATGAAGGTTACATTTTATCCAACCTACAAAGGGGGGAGTCCATAAAATTTCCATAGTGCCCATAGGTTTGGGGAAATTACCTGACAAATGAAGCCTTCTCAGGATTCCAAAGTCTGTGATGGAGTTATGGAATTTTTCAGTGTGGAACTGATTTTCACATTGGTTCGTTGCAAGAATATGTGAAATGGAATATTTATGATTGAAAATATCATTATCATGCCTGCCACTATTTCTGCCACTCCGAAGGATATGAAAAGTTTCAGCACAAGCAACAAGGAATAGAGAATGAATCTTCTTGGAAAAACATTATCCTGTGATTAAGTGTAGAAATTCTGCAATGTTGTTGACATGAGGTATCAAGATGCCAATAGATCAAATATAATTATCCAGAGTGATGCAACAGTTTTGCAGGAAAGGAATAAATGATCCAGGTCATCCCTATGTTGATGGCACAAATCACATCTTGAGCATAGAGAGATACCAACTTTTTGAATGGTGTTGTCCACTGGCATCTTTTTCATGTTAATTCGCCATAAAAGAGTGAACCCAGAGGGCTGGACCCGTTTTTTGAATTGCTGGATAGCACTAGAAGACTTGCCTTGAATTAAATGATTATAAAAGATTTTTGAATCAAGCAGTCCATTTACACTTGGTTCCCAAACCATGAGGTCATCTGAAGTAAGGATGTCATAAGAGTTGATAGTTTGGACAATGTGAGAAGAAAGATTGATGATCTGCTCAAGCTGATCACAAATAGAAGCATCTGAATCGACATCCATAGTACCAACATTTGTACTATCAATTAAAGGAGTTCCTGTCCAGTTATCCTTCCATAATTTCAGCTTGGAGGAGCCATTCACCAACCAATGTGAGTGACTATTGATCTTTTGAAAAACCTTTTTTAAACCAGGCCAAAAAAAGGATTGCATATAATTTAATTATCCAGCAATCAGTCTAGTAAGGATTCTAGCTCCGAGGAAATCAAGAGATCTTTATTTTCCATTAATAATTCTCCAAATAAATTGAGCTTGAAGAGATTGATTGAAGAGCTCAATATTCTTAATCCCAAGTCCCCCAGTAGAGAGAGGTAAACAACATTTATTCCATGAGGCAGTGATAATTTTCTTTTCAAGAATGCTTCCACTCCAGACAAAATTCCTCATAAGGGACTTAAGAGACTTCATTGTAGAAGCAGGATAGGAGTACACCATAAAAGAGTATACAAGCTTGGAAATGATCACATGCTTGAATAAGAAAATTCTTCCTACCATGGATAGAGCCTTTCATTTCCAATGGGATAGAGTTCTCCTAACTTTGCTAACAAAATTAGTAAAGTAGGTGGAGTGCGGTCTGCCAAATAAAATTGGGACTCCATGGTATGTGAAGGGAAGGTAACCCTATCTAATGCCCAGATTCTGACTCATACAATGTTTCCTAAAATCTGAAATATTTTTCCCAATGGAAATAAGACATTTCTCCCATCTAACCTTCTGTCCAGAGACCATCTCATAGTGATGTAGGATGGATTTGAGATTATAAATATGTATTTTGTCTCCTTGAGTAAAAATGATAATATCATCTGCAAAAAGGAGATGTGAGGAGGTAGAGATACCTCGATTTGCTTGAAGAACTTTCAAATTCACATTTTCAACATTGTGAGTGATCATTCGACTAAGGTAATCTTCTAATATAGAAAAGATAATTGCAGACAAAGGGTCTCCCTTCCTTACTCCTCGTGAACACTTTAAATAGCCTTCAGGTGATCCATTTATTAGGATGAAGATGTAAGCTAAGCTAATCAAAGAATAAGACCACTGTATGAAGGTCGGATGGAAACCAAACTTATGCATAATATTTCCATTTAAATACTAATCAATGGTGTCAAAATCCTTTTTGATATCCAATTTGATGATAATGATCCCTCCTTGTGTAGTTTTTTGAATTAGGATCACACATTCAGATGCGTTGAAAAGGCAGTCTTGGATTCTTCTACCTTTAACATACCCAAACTGATTATAGGAAATGATTTTATCAGAGATACATGCCAGCCTATTAGCCAGAATTTTAGCAAGGATTTTCTGTATGGTATTGATAAGAGAAATAGGTCTGAATTGACTGATATCACTAGCATTTTACAGCTTTGGAATTAAGGCAATAAATTGTACATTGATTCCATGAATTCGTGATCCATCAGCAAAGAAGTATTTAATCAACCTGCAAACATCTTCTTGAATAGTATCCCAATAAAATTGGAAGAAGTGATTGGTGAAACCATCTAGCTCAGGAGAGATGTCTTTTTTGAGTCCAAGGACAACATTCCTTATTTCAATATTATAGGGAACTTTTATCAGCATTGAGTTATCATCATCACTAACAATAGAAGGTATGATTCCATTCAAGAGAACACCATTCCTTTTAGGGACAATGAAGAGGTTCATATAAAAGGAGGTAATATGATTTGAGATACTTTGATGGTCTTGAAGAATTACATCCCCTTCATTAAGAATAGAGAGTGGCCTACAAACCTTTTTACTCCTTTGTAAGGCAATAAAAAACTTTGTGTTACGATCACCATCTGTAAGCCACCTAACTTTATGAACCTCCCTTTGAATATTGTTTCTGAGGGAAATCAGATTTTTCAGATCTGAGGAGATCATAGCTTCTTGTCCATCTATGTATGAGAAATCTATACTTTTCATTGATTGTTGAATGCCATGAAGTATATTTTCGGGAGAATAAATTTCTTGACCAAGGAGGCTGAATCTGTTTTTGCTCCAATGTTTCATCTTAATCTTGAGAGCTCGGAGTTTGAAGACACAAGATAAAGGATGGTTGATTTCACCAGTGCACCAAGTATCTTTGACCAATGTGGAACATTCAGGAAGGACAGTCGAAGCATTATTGAACCTGAAGGGAAGAGGATGTCAGTCACTTACTCCAACGAAATTAGACATGAATGGATGATGATCAGAATTATGTTTGGCAAGGGTCACACAAGATATTATTCGCCACTTATCCAGCACACTGTCATTAACAAAGGCATGATCAATTTTACTAGCTCTCATTCCATTAAGATGATTTCTATACCAAGTGTATTTGGCTCCAAGAAGATTAACTTCAATCAAATTTGATCTTTCAATACATAATCTGAAATCAGCCATAGCAGAAGTAACAGAAGAATGTCCAAGCCTTTCATCTGCATGTAGAGTGGAATTAAAATCCCCTATAATCATCCAAGAATCATCAATGTTTTATGACATATTGGAGACATGTTTCTATAATTCTCTTCTAACTAGATAATTATTAGAATCATAAACCATTGAGTAGAATAAAGTCTGATTCTGGAATTTAAACTAGCAGGTGATTATTTGATCATGAGTAGAAACAAGAGTGAGTTTGACAACCCTATTATGTAACAAAATCCATAAGCGGTCATGATAATCATAATGTACAGCATTTGACAGTGTGTAATCGAGTTTATCAATAAAATAAACAGAACTGATGACCTTTGTCTTTGGATAGTGTGTAACCGAGTTACTATTCAATGAAAATTATTTTTATCTAATTGAACAACATTTTACTCCTTAATATTAACCGTGTCTCTCATATTTTCAAAATTCCACTCACAGAAGTGGTAAAATTTTGTTTTATGTGAATTTGAAAATTCTCTTAGGAGGTGGGTAAATGACGGTGAAAATTTCAAAAAAAAATTTATATACCTAAAATTCTTATTGAATTACTCCAATTAATTACATTAAACTTATGTAGGTATTATGTATCGATTTTTACCAAAAATAAATTTAAATAAAATAAATAATTATTTAAATAAAAATTTTGTTTTAAACCATAACTCAGTGTTTTTCACTATTCATCAAAAATTGAATGTTTTCTAAAAATACCAAAAATTCACCCTAAGATAATTTTGATATTCCAAATCCAAAAATGAAGTCCATTTTTAAAGATAATAATTAAAAAAATTTAAAAAGTGGGTATTACTATTCATAATGGCTAGTTTGATTGGTTGTCGTGTGTGTTAGAACTCGAAGTTGCGTAGAACACAAGCTACTGTATTATTCAAAGAGAAGCATACCGTGGAAGATTGGGATGTTACAGGCTTTGTATCGAGGATCCTATGGGAAGAACATCTTCTATATATTTTATTTGTTGGCAGTGTGAGTTATCATTTGGGTATGAAATGTTCACATGTGACCTACTAGTCATCATGATGGAAACTTATGACATTATCCTGGGAATGAATTGTCTTTCCATAGTCTGAGCCCAAATTGAATTTTTCTGCAAGCTAGTAAGATGTATTCACATTGATGGGATGGAATTCTCCATTCATGGTGAACGAGGTCTTGTAGCAGAGAAGTTTAGTGCTGTGAGAATAGAATACAAACTTTTAACCATCAGTTAGAGTGCATGACCCATGGTGAAGAATACTCCTCTGGCACCTAGTTTCCTTCAGCTGTGGAAGATTACATGGATGTCTTACCTGAAAGTTTCTTGGGACTACCTCTGAGGTGACAGTAGGAGTTTTGAGTTTATTTGTAACTAGGGACTACTCCAATATCTTCTACTACATATCAGATGGCAGCCAATGAGCTGAGGGAGCTATGTTTACAATTATAGGACCTTTGAGAGAAGAGTTTCATCAGACCCAATGTGTCCCATTGGGTAGCTTCAGTTTTATTTGTATTGAAGGAAAATGAGAGTTTGCGGCTTTTTAGGGACTATCATCACCTCAATCTATCCACGATAAAGAACAAGTAGCCCTTTCCAAGGATTGGATACCTCTTCGACCAGTTGAAAGGTATGAGATATTTCTATAATATCGATCTTTGATCTATCTATTACCAGCTATGAGTTTGTGAGGGTGATATTCCAATGTTTTTCTTTCATTTCTACTGTTGGAATTATGAGTTTTTAGTGATGTTGTTTGGTGTGAAAACACCTCGATGTTTTCATGGATTTGATTAAATTGGTCTTCTAGCCATACTTAGACCAGTTTTTTGTTGTCTTCAAAGATGAAATAATGATTTACTCAGTGTCAGAGGAGGATCATGTAAAAAACTTGAGGGTGGTCCTTGATTTACTTCTAAACCAATAGATTTATGGAAAACTCTCAAAGTATGAGTTCTGGATACACGTGGTTCAATTTCTAGATCATGTTATCTCTAAAGAGGGTTTATCCATGGATATCATGAATATCGAGGTAGTTCTTTCTTGGGATATATACCATAATGCATCATAGGTTTGTAGATCTTTTGGTTTGGTTGGGTACTCTCAGAGATTTGTGGTAGACTTCTCCAGAATTGCATCCCCTTTGACCAATCTGGCATAGAAGGGACAATCTTTTACCTGGTTTGAGTATTGCAAGAGGGACTTCAAGGAATTAAGGAAGAGGCTAATTAGTGCACCCGTTATGAGACTACCAGAGGTGGGTGTTGAGTTTGTAGTGTATTGTGATTCCTTATGAGATGGTCTAAGTTGTGTTTTGATTCAAGGATAGGTAGTCATCACATACAGGTTGAGGCAGTTAAGACCCCATGAGTAGAACTATACAAATCATGGCATATATCTCACATCGTTATTATTCTCTTTGAGAATGTGGATACACTACCTCCTGGGATACCATTGTGTGGTTTACTAAGATCACCAAAGCCTCAGATGCATCTTCACCCAGAGTGATCTAAATCTGAGGTGTCAATGCTAGTTGGAGTTCTTAGAGTTCTATGCTATCAAGTTAATCTATACATCAGGGAAGGGAAAAATTGTAGAAGATTCCCTCGGTAGGAAGTTCGAGGATTTCCTAGTGAATAAAGATTCTGAGCAGTTAGCTTCCCTATAATTGACCCTTGTGGAGCAGGAGGGTACAAATTTTTGGTCGTTGATGGTGTTGACGCCATCACTCTTTGAGTATGTGAGAGAGTCCAAACATGGAGATATAAAATACAATGCTCAATTCTACCAGATGTCCATAGGCGATGCACCTAGTTGGAATTCTGACAGATGGAATCACAAGTTCTTATTTCAGGGGAGAAGAGTGATTCCAATCACGATAAGGGAGGAAGTGACACAGGAGTTACATACTTCTCCATTATCTATATATCCCATTGTGGGGTTGATGTATATTGATCATAAGTGGTAGTTTTGGTTTCCTAGAATAATACAAATCATAGATGATTTCATCTCATGATTCCTTACCTGTCAACAGGTGAAGGCTGAGCATCGGGTTTTGGTGGGTTTGTTGTAGCCTCTTGGCATTCCTGAGTGGAAGTGAGATGGCATATCCATGGAATTAATCAAAAGGATTCCATGCACAATGAAGGGACATGAATCCATCTTGGTAATAGTGGGTTGGCTTTCCAAGTCAACTCACTTCCTTACTGTCAGGGAGAAGAGTTTGGTGGAGAGTTTGGGGCAGTTGTAATTACGGGAGATCGTCCGCCTTCATGGGGTACCCTCAAGGATTTTATACAATCGTGAAATGTAGATTACATCACAGTTTTGGAGAGTCCTGTAGAAGGAATTTGGGACCCATTTTTAGATGAGTATTCCTTTCACCCTTAGACTTAAGGGCAGACTGGGTGCACTATCTAGGTGCTGGAGGATATGATGAGGAATTTCATGCTAGATTTCAGCGAGAGTTGGGAGGATCACCAACCATTGGTTAAATTTCGGTATAACAATAGTTACCACTCTACTATCATCATGGAACCATTTGAGTCCCTATACGGAAGATCCTCAGGTCACCTTTGTGCTCGACGAAGGTTGTAGAGTCATCCCATGTGATTCCAAAGTTGGTGCGAGCTATGACGAAGAAGATGCATGTCATCCATGAACAAATGAAGATGTACCAATGCAGGAAAAAATCATACGAGGACTGCCGTCATAGACCCTTGGATTTGAAGTAGGGAGGCCATGTATTATTAAGATGTCTCCCCATGACATGGAATGTATAGGTTCAGACAGGTAGGCAAGATATCCCTGAGGTTCAACTGGAAATTGAAGATCTTATAGAGAGTTGGAAAGGTTTACTACCTCTTTTCCCTACCCCCATAGCTATAGTGGGTGCACGACATCTTCCATGTGTCGTAGCTGAGGTGATATGTGCATGATCCTATGAACGACATCAACTACGGCAATCTGGACATTGAAGATTGATCCACCATTTCAGAGCACCCAATGGAGATCGAGGACTGATAATAGATAACATTACATGGATAGTTTATCCTCTTGGTTCATGTACTATGGCAGAACAGAAACGTGCAGGAGAGTTCTTAGGAATAGGATAGAAAGATGCGAGCTAAGTCTCCCAATTTGTTTTACTATTTTTCTATTTTCAAGGAAGAAAGTAATGTAAGAGGGAATTATCTAGAGACATGGTCTTTTCCTTGTAATAATTTTCAATATATATATATATGTGTGTGTGTGTGTGTGTGTGTGTGTGTTCAAAGTTAGGGGCTGAGACGACGTGCAATTTCGAGGCCCGGTGTTCTCTGAATTATTTTTTTTAAAATAGTAAGTATATATTGTAATAAAACCATGATGAAATGGGGTAACTATAAAATGGTAGCTTATATCAGAAATTTGATCCCATGATTGATTCTGGAATGTGGATTTTACCCTAGGGGAGGCATAACTTTCGTCGCTGTGGGACTATTGTGGAAAAATCCATCCAGGGGAAAAATCCTAATTAAAATAATTAAACATTACTATTTTACCCCTAGTGCCGAATCAAATAACTTTCGAACATGGAATCTAATTCGAAATCTGTGACCGCCATTGAGTTTATAATGATTTGTTTTTAATAGGCATGACATAAAATGAGAGGGCACAACAGGTTCATATTTCCATGCTGAGCAGGATGCCTATAAATAGACGTTAAAGGTTTCAGATTAGGGTTTGTCCTAATCAACTTTCTCTCTATTTGAATCTCACTATCCATCCTCTCTCAATCATTCTTCATCGTATTGAGGAGAAAACTCTACCAAATCCTCAACAGGTTGTAGCAGGAGCAACGTAGACATGTCGCCAATGTCAAATGACCGTTTTAAGGTAGGATTTATATCATTTTTGGTCCCAATTAAAGTTATAATTTGAATATTTATCCTTTTCCTCATGTTTTTTCCATTTAAACCTTAAATCATCAGTGACCGCACAAACACGGCCATTGATCTATGTTTGAAACTATGTTCATCGTTTGTTCTTCACGGGCATCGGCCGATAACTTTTAGGCACAACAAACCACAAATGGATCGATGATCAGAGGCTGGCCTAGTGAAGCCCTCATCACAGGGGTGCCTGAACCACTGACAGATTCATGATTGGGCGATCAGATTGATCTCGATGGACCACAGAACAGACCATTAGGGCATCGATGGTGTTGCAGCATACATCGACATCCTACGGTGGTGCGATGTGGTAGGCCACATGGCTCGGCCGGTCAGCAAGGAAGGGTTTCACTACATGACCAAGGCAGTGACTGTCGCCATGAATCTCAATTGTCCAATGAGCCAAGTTGACAATAGCAGTGATCAAACCATGCATCAGGCCATTTTTGGCAATTGACAGGGCCGCCACGGACCTGCGCAACCAATGTGTTCTGGGCCGGGTGCAGACCCATCAGGTCAGACCTAGCGAACCAAGTCAGATCCAGGGTCACCAATGGTCAACCGTTCACATTCAGCCATGGCGGTTTACTTCCATTATAGCCACCACAGTGTGGGGCATGTTTGATCATGGGCTATATCGACTATGAAGGTCGACTGCTGCAGTTGGTGGATTGATCATGTGTCAGTCCACCGACCCTGTGACACTCTTCTAAGGTTTCAAACACCCACAACTTTTAAACCAGGAAACTTCTTGACACTCCATCTATGATAGCGTGTTCCTCTCACTAATATGGATCATTTTAGAATTTAAATTGGGGGTAATGAAGCGGGCCCCACATTGACCCATTCAGGCGTGTTGAGGTGAAAAGTGCAGTTTTCACTGATTATCTATTTTGGCCAAATAAATAGCATATCTTTTATTTTTTTCTGTATAGAATGTAATGGTGAACCTAGTTTCAAAATTCAAGTTATGATTCATGGTGTACCAAGAATTGAAAATCTTTAAGTAGTGTTCGATGGTGGCATTGATCAGGCGACGACATTAGTGATTTTTGAGTGGAATCCTCCAGCTGGGTTCGACATGGGGCCTCAATGACACTAGAGTGGAACCCTCTAGCCGGGCCGGGAATGGGTCCTCAACAATATTAGGTTCGAACCCTCCAACTGAGATGGGTATGGGTCCTAGATGACACTAGAGTGGAACCCTTCAGCTAGGCTGGGCATGGGTCCTCAACTTTGGGATGAACATTTTCTATTGATCAATGGAGAGATGTACTTTGATGTTACCTTACTCTCATGAGTAAGAGGTTTGATTTCCCCACTGGTATGCGTACTTGCAACGTGACCAAAAACTGTGCGGGAGGGAGAGACCCACCCAAAGTGGGTAGTATCGAGGGGCGGTGTATGATCCCATTTGACTTGCAGTTTAGGGAATACGTGAGGATACTGGGCATCAATGGTGGTTACTAATAAGAATATTGGAGACTCTTTTTTGGTTGAGAAGTCATATGGAGATCCCTTACTCTCTTATTTGGACATCTTTATCTGGGTATATATACACACTCCCAATTCTATTACCCAGTCCTTGTGTTCTAGTTACTCTACTTCCAAGAGAGGTGAAGACGTGTGAGGTACGAAACATGATTTCCATATCTATATTATTGTCTTTGGATGAGTCTACTCTCCTACAATAAGTAGGGAAGACCTGATAATATGTTCACCTTCCCACAGTGTCTATTTATTTTTATTTGGATGATCTTACTTCACTCTGTTTTAGGTTGAGATTCACCCTTTCACTATACTTTGTTCTATTTTCTTTATTTCCTTTCCTCTTGTATATTTCACTGATCCCCCTTATTTTCGGGGTGTCCTACTGGGTATGTTTATACTCACACCTGTATCATATTTTTCTGCATGTATCGTGCCTTATACAGACAACGCATAGATTTTATCGTGACTTTGGAGGAGATCAGGGATATGAGAACTTGGACTGTGTGTAGTGTCCACAACCTGGGTTTTAAGATCATGGATTTCTCGGTAGTTTTACTTCTAGTTTTCTATCATGTTGGGACACTTTCCAGTTGGGTGTGTTTTTTTTCCATTTTCCCTTTCATCTTACATTACAATATTTTTACTTTTTAGTGGTCCATGCATGTATTTTTTTCAGTAGTTGAATATTTCGTTCCTTTCTCATCCACACATGTTAATTGAGGTGGTTGTGTGTGTAAGAACTAGGGTTTCTAGAACGGGTCAAAATCCCAACCCTGTTTGAATTTTTGACTGGTTTATGAGGAAACTAGAGAAATTGGGTAGTTTCTAAAAATTTCCAGACTACACGGCATGTACTTAAAAGTACACTCCATGTATAGGTTAGGCGGGTTTCAGCCGTGTGCTCTCCAAGTACATGACGTGTGATGACCATGTAGAAATTTCTCACTACACGTCGTGTATGTTTAGACACGCCGTGTACCTGTGACCATGTGGAGGCCATACATGGCAGGTGGGCTTGTTGGCCAGGTAGAATAAAGTACATGCCATGTAGTTACTTTTTTCGTTAAAAATGGCAGTAGCCTCGTATTGAGTCAAAACTCAAATTTCTCACCGGGTATCGCAAACCAAGCCAGCCGGGACTTCAATATCTTCTCGGATCTTCATCCAAACTCCGTTTTGATGAAGGTTTGATCCATTGGAACCCCCTCGGTAAGATCTCAATTCTTCTTTAGACGTTTTTCTTGAATTCTGTACTAGAATGAGTTATTGGGTTTTGAGATGTTTTCATTCCTTTGTAGATGTACCATGTTTTAGACCTAATTGAAGGCTGTTATTATTGGAGTAGCATCATACGAGTATCAAGTAGGTAGTTCAGACCTTATTTTGTGTTTTTGTAGACTGTTGGGTGGCGCGACCTTCAACTCATTTTCATGTATTTTGAGAGGGACCCATTTTTATCTGATATTGCATGTTACATTGTTTACAGACCTATGAGATTCCTTTTGGTATGCCCTATTACTAGTTTTTCTTGAGCGGGGTCGGGCGAGGGGTCATCGCTCATCGAGGCATTTTGGCCGCGAAATTCCAAAATGGTTAAATTTGAATTGTTTTATTACAAACTATTGAGTTTACTTTATTAAGCATGATATGACTTGTTAGGGTCTTTCAAGACCTTAGTGATGGTATGAAACAACACATTACATAGTGAAATTCAACTATTTAGATTGTTTCTCCTGTTTATGTGTTCTATTTAAATATGTTATATATGTAATTGCTAAATTGCAAATGCTGGAAACTTTGGGATGTGTTGGGCATGGCTCAGATATTCTTGAGTGATGCTGATCATAGGATGGGCTTGGCCCGAGGTTACTTTGGGTGGTTCTGACCATGGGATTTGGCATCATGGATGTTGGTTTGAGGCAGGATGACTGTCAGGTTGGGAATAGCCCAAGTTACTGGGATGGAGAGGCCATCAGACTTGAGTGACATGGTCGTAGGGACATGAGGTGTCAGAGACGTTATGGCTTGAGTACTATTTTTGGTGATTACCGCTCACCCGGACCTTGAGTAGTGTGCACACAGAGATACTCTGTGATGAGGTGGTTTTGACCACTCATGTGGTTAGAGGCCCCCGTTAGTTGTGGTTTAGTAACTATTGGTTGGGGGTTATTATCATAGGAATCAACATGGGAGGTGAGGAGCCTTCAAGTGATAGCGTTGAGGCTATTGAGATGGTGGCCAAGGCTCGCCATTATTTGAGTTCAGATATCACTGTACCTCCGGTAACGTTATTTTAGGGCAGAAATTGTTGTTCTTCAGGATGCTTTTTTTGAGGGCATACATTGTTGTCCCTCCGGTGACATATTGAAGACCGGCATCGCTATTCCTCCTGGTTACTGTTTTTTGGGTGTTCCTTCGGGACGACGACACTTGAGACACGTGGTGTTAGGGGCACATGGTGTCGGGTTACATGACAGAGATTTCAGCGTTGGACGAAGAAGGTGACACTCTATGGTGACTGCTGAGCACCAGTGGAGTTTGTGTTTATTGTGCATCATTCTGTTTACTACTTTCCTTATAAATTCATTGCTTCTTAAACACTTATATTAGGTATGCACCGTTGGGTGGTATCCTACTGAGATTTGTCTCACACCTTGCATAGGCCCTTCGGGATGTGTGCAGACTTTATGGATTTACGTGCAGGAAAGAGGTCAGCTTCAGAAGCTGGGTTGTATAAGCTGTTGCTTGGAGATGGTATGGACCTTGAGGTCTTTCCTATCTATAGTTTACCATGTTTTTCTTTATTCCTGTATCAGCATGCTTACTTGTTTGTAGCTATTTATGGTTAGCCATTGACACCTTTACGTCTGGATATGTATACCCCATTTTGGATGCATGTGCTATTGTTCAGTAGTAGTTACACATGATTAGAATGTTGTTGTTTTAATTTCTGCTATTGTTGTTTATATTTACTACTTCTTCTGTTTGTTGATATTGATTTTTCTTCTACTCTGTGGGTCTGGTTCAAGTCTGTTGCATCTCTTATTCCGCTATATCTTCATTCTTATACTTGGACCAGTACTGTTTTTATTATCCTCCGAGAGGGTATAGCCTCCAAACTATACCTAAAATACCCTCACTGCTAGTCGGAAGCCTTTGGCATTCAAGGTGGTGTGCCAAAGGTAGTAACACCTGACCCGTTTAGCACTGTTCGAATGGCTTTTTAGGTTCGGGTCGTTAAAAAGTGGTATGAGAGGAGTTCTTGGCAGGGATTTAGTAGCAGTGTTTTGATGGCTACTAATGAGTTTTATACTTTTCTTTTTATTTCTATTGGTTTACTATTTGGGATATGGTAGACTGGAGATAGGTTGTTACTGGAACGGGGTTACTAGCTTGCGTGTGGTTGCCTGCAGCCCCAGGTACAAGGGATGGAAAAAGTTTCCATGGGTGGGATTTGTTATTTTCATTTTTCTTATATTATAGTTTATATGATTTCCACCTCGGTGGCTCACTTGGTGTGTGGTGTTTTTTATTGTGATATGTGACCCTTAATCAGGTGCGGTAAGGTAGAATTGGTCCTTGGCCCAGTATGGAAAGGCTTGTTTTCTTGGATTTTGATAGGCACATTTTTAGGGTATATCGATTTCATAACTTCATGTATGCTTTGTGAAGTGATACTGCCACGTGAATAATATCAATTTCCATGATTTGTATGCTTTGAAATGCGAATAGGTGAAATTGATGATATAATTTCTTGTTGTTGCAATGAGTTATTCCATGCTTTGAATATTTTTAGAATTGCATGTGGTAGGGTATTTGGTTCTAGCTCTTGTATGGGTAGGCAGGTACTATCGGTTGAGGTGATTTTGATCACCAAGATTGGGTGACTCGGTCGTCGGTTTGAGGCAACATTAGTTGTCAGGATGGTAATGACCTGATGTACTTTTGATACTTGGCTCTGTTAGAAGTGGGTATGGAGGCCATGAGGTCGGGATGCCGTGGGGTATAGTTTCAGTGGGGGAGAGTAATAGTGGTAGTTCTGTGCTCCCTTTTACTAATTTCTTATCTGCATTGAATATATATTGTTATATATATATATATATGTGGGATGTCTGAAAATTTATGGTATTCAGCGGGTTCCTTTTTGGGAGACTCAGATGGAGCACCATAGGGGAGATGGTACAACGCTGCAGGTGGAGGATCAGGTTCAGGATCCAGTACAGGTAGAGCGGGAGTCGTAGGTACATGCTTAGAGACATGATCAGGTTTAGAATCTAGTACAGGCATGACAACAGCTAGGTTTGACAGCATTTGGACCATGGCTCGATGAGCAGCTCTAAGATAGCCTGGTACGTGTCATGAAGGGGATCAAAAGAGAAGCGCAGGGTACAGAGCAATCCATGGAATATCTGACGTGGGAGTTCTAGTCGCAGCACCCATTACTTTTTCAAGGTGAGGGTGGTCCGCAGGCGGCTAAGAACTAGATAGAGAGTATGAAGATTATTTTTGAGCAGCTCGAGGCACCTCTAGGGTAGAGGGTCAAGCTAGCGATGTACATGCTGAGAGGACCGACAAAGCATTGGTGGGATGTGTAGGTTAAATCTTGCATGCATGAGGGACTGGCATAAAAGGACTTCTAGGACAGGTTCTTTGATACTTTTACCCAGAGACATAGAGAGAAGAGAGAGATTGGGAGTTCTTGAGTCTTCAGTAGGGAGACATGTCCTTCAGGGACTATGTAGATATGTTTATTGAGCTGTCTCGTTTTTCAGCTAGTATGGTTAGCGATGATGTGGCTAGCGTGAGGTGATTCGAGGATGGCTTACGACATGCCATTCGGGTCCCAATGAGTTTCTTCAGGATAGGTTCTTTCTTAGAGGTGCTGAACCAGGCTCTCATAGTGGAGGGAAACCGGAGGTATAGGCCCCAGGTTGGTCATGTGACATATTTAGTTAATGGTTCCAACAGTATGAATTGAAAAAAAGATGAGTTCTATCAGGGCAGTCATGCCAGGGATTCTGCTAGACCACCTTGTGGTAGTTCTTCAGGGATTTTCTTTCAGTGTGGACAACTAGGACATGTTCAGACTCAGTGCGATAGTCCTGCAAAAGAGTGCGGGTCATGTGGATAGGTCGGGTATCTTGAGAGTTTCTGCAGGCATCCTTCTCAGACAACCGGCATGCAGGGACCAAGACAAATAGTGGCATCTGGATTTAGTTCATGTTCAGTACTAAGAGAGGGTAGCCCAGGTTCATCTAGATGTGGTGGCCGTGATAGAGACAACGAGATTCAGTTGAGTGGTCAGTGGACAGTGGCTAGAGCAGAACCACAGGGAGGTCATGCTTCAGGCAACCGTACTTCGGCCTAGGTGCACGTCGTGGGGCTGCTAGAGGCTGAGCTGGCAGTTTAGCCGACGTCAGTTAGAGGTACACTGCGGTGTGGCCCTGATTCCCATGTTTTCTTTTTTGTATTACCTGTAGAGGCATGTCCATTTTGAGGACACATGATGCACTGGGTCTATGTGGACGGACTAGATGCTAGTCAGTTATATTGGCACCATATTGGGTGTGTGGTATATTTATATATATGTATGAGATGTGTAGCATCATGGGCATGGAGGACACGGGTTACTTGAGGTGTTGTGGGCATCATGGCATCGAGGATGCAGGTTTCTTGAGGTGCCTTGGGCATCAGGGCGTCGAGGATGCATGTAACTTGAGGTGCAAGGAACTGGGTTCATTTTTGAGCATCTATGGGATGCATGACCTCATGGAGGCAGACACCGATGCAGTGCGAGATATGTTGGGTGTTGGGAATGACACATAAGCACCAATAAGGCGTAGGGGTGATGATTCATAACGAAAGGACTGTGAGTCTAGAAACAGGTTAGTAAACCTTTTCTTGGTTTGCGTTTTTTTATGGTTGAGAATGAGTTAGGCAATTCCTAATGTGGGGATCCGCTTGAGGAATTGGGATAGAACCTTTGAGACCAAGAGAGTCCGGGATACTATGATTATGGTGGCATGTTTGGTGCCATATCCGGGTTTCGTTTGATAACTCGGGGATGAGCTAGGTTAAGGAGGGGAGATTATAAGAACCTGGGTTTTTAGAACAGGTCAAAATCCCAACCTTGTTTTAATTTTTGACTGGTATCTAAGGAAACTGGAGAAATTGGGTAGATTCTGGAAATTTCCAGACTACATGCCATGTACTTAAAAGTATATGCCGTGTATAGGTTAGGTGAGTGTTGCCCATGTGCTCGTCGAGTACATGTGATGTGATGACCGTGTAGAAATTTCTTACTACACGACGTGTAACTTTTAACACACCATATACCCACCATGTGGATGCCATGACCATGTGGAGGCCATACATGGTGTGTGGGACAGTTGGATGGGTAGAACCAATTACACACTGTGTTCCCCTTGGACACGCCATGTAGTATGGAAATGTATGGGGGATATACGTGGAGTGTGGGTAAGTCAGTGAGGAAGAGAAGAAAAACCACATACACGTCGTGTTCCCCTATGTACACCCCGTGTACTCATGTAATCAGGTTCTGTAAAGTTAGTCGGCAGGATTCTAGCTACCATATGAACAGTTAAATGATATAAAAGATGTGTAGTCTTAAATTACACGCTGTGTACAATATTTTTTTCACTAAAACGAGCAGTAGCCTCATTTTTTGAGGCAGAACCTCATTTGTGTCACAGGGTTTTGCAAACCAAGCCGTTCGGGACATCAAATACCTCTCGGATCTTCGTCCGAACTCCGTTTCTATCACCGATTGATGCACTGGAACCCCCTCAGTAAGGCCTTGATTCCCCTTAAGCCGTTTTTCTTGATTTCTGTCCTAGAATGATTTATTGGGGTTTTAAAGGTTTGGATTATTTTATAGATCAACGATGTTTTAGACATAATTGAAGGCTTTTATCAGTGGAGTAGCATCGTACGAGTCTCAGGTTGGTGGTGCAGACCTTCTTTTGTGTTCTCCTAGACTGTTGGGTTGCGCAGCCTTCAGTGCATTTTTTGGTATTTTGAGCAGAACCCATTTTTATCTGATATTTCATATTACATTGTTTATGGACCTATGGGATTCCTTTGGGTATGCCATGTTACTAGTTTTTCTTGAGTGGGGCTGGGCGAGGGGTCATCGCTCTTCCAGGCATTTTGGCCATGGAATGCCAAAATGGTTAAATTTGAATTATTTTAGTACAAACTATTGAGTTTAGTTTATTAAGCCTGATATGAATTGTTAGGGGATTTCAAGACCTTAGTGTGGGTAGAGGCCCCCTTTAGTTGCGATTTAGGTTCTATTGGTTGGGAGTGCTTACCATAGGAATCCATGTGATAGGTGAGGAGCCTTCAGGGGATAGCGTTGAGGCTATAAGGTTGGGGTCCAAGGCTCTCCGTTATTTGAGGGCAGATATCGTTGTCCCTCTAGGTAAGTTATTTGATGGCATACATCACTGTTACTCTAGATATGTTATTTTAAGGGAAGACATCGTTGTCCCTCCAGTTACATATTGAGGACATGCATTTTTGTTCCTCCGGGTTACTATTTTTCTGGCATGCCTTTAGGACGACAGCTTTTGAGACACACGGTGTCTCGGGGCACATGGTGCCGGGTTACATGACAGAGATTCCGGAATTGGCCAAATAAGGTGACACTCCATGGTGGCTGCTGAGCACCAGTGGAGTTGGTGTTTATTGTGCATCGTTATTTTTACTGATTCCATTATAAATTCATGACTTCTTAAACACTTATATTAGGTACGCACCATTATCTTACAAAGATTTGTCTCACACCCTACACGGGCCCTTTGGGATGCGTGTAGAATTTATGGATTTATGTGTAGGAAAGAGGCCAACTTCCGGAGTTATGCTATGTTAGCTGTTTCTTGGAGATGGTATGTACCTCGAGGTCTTACCTAGCTGGAGTTTACCTTGTTTTTCTTTATTCTTGTATCAACATGCTTTCTTGTTTGTAGCTACTTATGGTTAGCCATTGGCACCTTTAAATCTGGATATGTATGAACTATTTAGGATGACTGTGTTATTTTTTAGTAGTAGTTACATTTTATTATCATGCTGATGTGTTTATTTCGGCTGTTGTTGTTTATATTTATTGCTTTCGCAGTTTGTTGATATTGATTGTGCTTCCGCTCTACGAGTCTGGTTTGAGTCTACTTTGTCTCTTATTTCATTGAATCTTTATTCTTATACTTGGAACTGTACCATTTTTATTATCCTCAGAGAGGCTACATACTCCCCACTATACCTAAAATCCCTCACTGCTAGTCGACAGCCTTTGGTGTTCGGGGAGGTGCGCATAAGGTAGTAACACCTGACCCGTTTAGCATTTTTCGGGTGGATGTTCGGGTTTGGGTTGTTACATTGTGTGTGTGTGTGTACAGGTACATAGTTAATTTCCTCCCCTATGTTTTTTTGCCTTCAGCACTAGTCACCACCCCTTGCTTATGGAGGTGGGATTGGGGTAAGTTACGGCTCGAGCCCAGGTATGTGTCAGGGCATGACAAATTTTTTGATTAGAAAACAAAAACATGATTCCATTTAAAACCAATTTATAAATAGGTAATACATACGTAAAAATTTGATCTAATAATTATAGGATAATAGTAAAACATTTCTAGAAAACATGGTTTTTATATAACATAGATTTTTGATTGAAAGTGTACATAATGTCAGATGTTTATTTAAAAATTTCTTAATTATATCAAGTACCAAGGATTGGTGAAATGGTACCATTACTGGTATATAACATGACTATCAATAGGTTAATAAAATTCATGATATTTATTCAGATATGGATCATAGTATTTCATCAATATAAGCTTATTAAAAATAATCTTGATAAATGATTATATTCAAGCTATAAATCTTTACAACTTTTGTTACTTTAAATCATAATAAAATGGAAATAATAACATTACATAAATCCTAACCTATAAAAATAATAATTATATAAATTATATACCATTGAAAAACTAATTATATAGACCTCATATAAAAATATAGGTACATAACATGGCATGTGTCTCTAAGAAGGTAAATTGAAACAAAATTACATTACTAATTTGGTAAATTTTGAAACATAACCCCCAAGAAAGAAATATTATAAAATGTATATGTGAATACCCATAAATTTTACTATAATAATCATATAGGACATACTTGGGTAGAATACACTCCACAAAAAATAAATGTTTGGTAAATAAGGCATGTATCTCATAGAAACAAAAAAGTGAGATGAAATTCCCTTACCTAAAGTATTGGCATTCCTTGTACTCATTCAAACCTCATGTATAATAAATATAATTTTACTTTAAATATAATAATGAACCATATTATAATATATAATAATCATATAATTTCTTTATAATTATTATTTCATATGAATATTATAAATTCACTAAACTCATTGTAAATACATTCCATATAAGGTGTGAATGAATCACATCACTTTGAGG
Organism: Viscum album; assembly: GCA_963277665.1. NCBI lineage: Eukaryota > Viridiplantae > Streptophyta > Magnoliopsida > Santalales > Viscaceae > Viscum > Viscum album. Next base: position 1,972,982,383 of record OY728125.1, on the reverse strand, counting down.
ATGTGGTAGTCGACGCTTCCCCCAATGAAATCATCGTACTTAAAAAAATTGAAATCATAAAGGTATTTTTTATATAATAATTAAAAAAGTGGATAAAAATCATAAAAATAATATAGAACGTATAAAAATACAGTTTCTATTATAACTCCCAACCATGATAGGTGGTAAATGAAAAACGGTCAACATCGTTTCGTGAGACGACATTTCTCCATACACAAGAATGGTATGTTTGTAATCCATTAGATATAAGTGAGTCTAAGTGAAGGTATTACAATTATAATAACAAAATATTAGTATATTGAGGATAATGGTGTTATTATGTATGTACTGAAAAAGAATCACTATGGTTGTGAAGAAATAAATTAAAAAAAGGAGCTTGAGGAAGGATGCTATCTCTTCTTTGGGTAACTCCTTTTTCATTGCACAAAAGGGCTTACCTAGATAGATTTATTCCCCAATTGAGTCTTAAAGGAGGAATTTATGTATTTTTGGAGATTATTTGAGCATTTATTTGGTTAGTAATAGTTATTTACATGTGTGGATAAGTGGGAGGGATGAATGCTTTTTTATAGTGGGGGAGGACTGTCATTCTTGTAAATTTTTGAAAAGGGGATTCCAAAAATGTTTTCCCAATGAAAATATCCTCAAATAAAGGAAAAAATTATATTAATGAGAGTATAAGGTCTAAATATATCTATATAATGGTTTTTCTATAAGTTTCTAGATCATTTTGGCCCTTAAGTTTATTGTTCAGTATATTGTAAAGCTAATTTTCCTTTTAATCACTGTAATTAATTTTAATTACTTTAACCATTTTTTTCAAATAAAACTAACTTATAATTATTTTAAATTATATAATATGATTATATCCTATATGTAATCCATTTTTAATATTCCAATCACAGAATTGGAAAAAATTAATTCAAATTTAATCCCACTGATGAGATGACAAAGTGCGTTTTTAAAGTACATTAGTCAAAAGTTGGTTAAGTTTTTTTCTCTAATTTAAACATTAAATTGTTTAAATTGACCATAATTTGATTAATTTATTTACATTTGATCTAATTATAATTTAAAACCAGTTTAAAATATAATATATCCTTATAAATAAATTATATCAAAAAGAAGTTTTGAATTAAAATCCAGTAGTTTTCACTATTCATCAAAAATTAAAAATTCACAGAAAAAACTCAAAATTCACCCTAAGATAAATTTTAAAAGTAATATTTTAATTTTTAATTTTATTTTGACTTATAAAATCAGTAAAGTTTCAAAAAATTGGATTTGAAATTGGTTCCCCATTAAAATATTGTAAAATTACTTTTTAGAAGCATTTATCTTTTAATTCATAAAATAAGATTTATTCTTTTATTATAAATATCAAATATATTTGATAAGTATAAAAAATATTGATTTAATATATTATATATAAATTTTTTTAAAAAAATTAATAAAAATTGGTATGTTTAATTTATTGATAATTTTGTTGTTGTACATAGAAAAATGGTTTTCTTAGAAATGTAATTTCTTTATTTTCAAATAGTTCTTACATTTACTTATACTAATTGATATCCAAAGGATCAAATTTATATAAATATGAAAATAGTTTCTCAACAATTTATTTAATCATATTCATAATTTCTATTCCAATGGTAAGGGGGTAGCTATAATAATATTTCAATAATAATATTAATAGTATATTATAGTTTAAAAAAAACATGGCCTTGTGTGTTACAAAATCTATTGAAGGAACTTGTAATTGTGTCTAACATAAAGAAAACATATTTTTTCATGTACCATATTCTAATATAAGTATTTTTTATAGTTTACAAAATCCAAATGTAGTGTTTTAATATATAAAACTGTATTTGGTGTTGCGTGAAATGAAAAATATCAAAAAGATAAAATTAGTTTTAAAAAAATATTTCACCAAATCATAGGGTGTTACACTATGTGGATGCCACCCATCATTATTATAATAATGTTCATCACCTCCATTCTACTAATATTAATTTCTTTTAGTTCCCTATTTAATTTTATGACCTTTTCATCCATCAAATCATTAATCTTATACTATTCACTCTCCATTCCCTTATGCCTTGCATATTTTTCTATTTGAACATAAATTTTCAAAATTTTCCTATAAGTCCAAGATTAGTGATCACAAACACTTCCAATATCATGGGGATAGTGAGCTTCACACCTCTAGTGAGAGTCCTTATGATATTGAGTACCATCATATTTGTACTCATTTAGATGTATATTCCCCTATAAATGTGGTGCTTTACCACATTCCTAGTATTCTTCTAATTAGTTAACCTAAATAAAAATTTTTGATTACATTTGGATGAAGCTCTAAAAAATTACCTATCTTCTTACTCTCACTAAAAAAATCTTTTCTAGCTATAATATCTTCCTCTAACTTGGCCCCATTTCAATGCTTTATCCTATTATGATAATCCTTAGATTGATGTCCTCTTTGTGAATAGATATAACTGAAAACTCTATGAAAATTATTCTAAAAAAGACTAATAAAATGAAATTCTAGAAAAAATAGAGAATCCATACATAATCTACTCAAAAATTCAATTAAACATTATGAGTAACAAGTATTCCATATTAATCAGAATGTAATAAAATTCTCTATCCATATGAATCTCAACTCAATTACAATGCTGGGATTCCTCTACCATCATACCCATTTTAATCAAAACCATGACCTATGATGAAATATCAAAGGGAATTCATAGATTCCCTAGAATATAGTGGAGTTAAAAAAACATAAATTTAAACCCAAAATCAATACTTTTATATAGAAATTGGTTTCTATCATGAATCTCATTCATAAATGTAAAGTATATCAAGGTTGTGAATGAGAAAACCTGTCCTCTATTTTATTCTAAGGATCCTATGAAGACAATGATAGTATCATATCCCCATTGGAATCCACTTATAATTTGAAAACACAAGATAATAAAAATATAAATCACTAAAACCTTTTTTATAAATGGAATAACAATAGCTAAAAATATGACCTATGTGACACTTGAATGCATGAAAATATTGAAATAATTCAATATCACCTCTGGGTTTTCAATTGTATGAGTATTTTTTCCCTTTTTAATTATCCTATTAAGGATTGAATCATTTTATAAAGAAAAAACCCTTCAATTAAATTCTTCATAAATTAAATGCATCATAAGAAGTCAAAGAATCCACCCTGATTCCCTTTGCAACTTCCATCAATGAATTTTAACTAAAGAAACTCCTTCCAGCCAACCAGTTGAGTTATAAGTCTCATGGGAGATCTATTGTAGAAATGAAACCATGATTTTGATATTCACCCAAATTCAATTTCCTTAAACTCTTGTTTACCATATTATTCAATTTTATTAAAAAATTAATACAAAAATAATGGGGAATTTCAAAATGATGAAGATGAAAAATAGTAGACAATATAAACACATTACAAGGATTTTTTTACAAAAACATTAATAAAGGGTAAGGATTATCTTAGTAGGTCTCATAGGAAAAATACTTGAAATTAAAAAAACATAAAAGGCCATTTTCTATGAAAACATACAGAAAGGATAAGGATTGTCCCATCACCATATCTTATTTTTCTCATGATACCTACCAGGGAATTACGTGTTTATATAATTCTATTCCCCACTTATCTACTAATATTGTCTATTAGAATCTGTCATAGGATACAAATGATTTATAAATATAGTTAATAAGGTTCAATAATTAAGTTATTATCAATATATATATATATATATATTAATAATCAATCATGATTATCAAAAAAGGTTAATGTCAATAGTTTTCCCCTACAAAACAAATATCCTAGAAATCTGTGTGAATATTACTAAATAATAAAATAAATTAAAGGGAATTCATATAGTTACCCATAGATTATTCAACCCATAAATACATGATTTATAACTAGGGTTCCACTTTCTAGAATTTCAATGATATTTTTAGTTCATATTTTAAAAGAATTTGGAAAAAAAATTACCTAAAAAGTGGAGAATGTCACACAATATCCATTATTTTCACCAAAATAAGTTCTTATAAAGTCACAATTTCCTCATTCAATGAGAAAACTTCATAGTCAAAGATATACATCATAATATTTACCACTCTTCCTTAATCCATATGAAAAAAATTTAAAAAATGGGATGATAAAAATAAAGATCATATAGGGGTATAAAATGAATGAAAACCAGATAGTCGATTTGAAATTCATTAAAACTCATAGGTAAGTTTCCATTTTTTACATAAAATACATTGATATAAAACAATAATTTACTTATTCATGAAATAATAAATTATGCCTATATTTCTTATATAATTTTGTTAAGAAATCATAATGTAAAAAATAATAGTCATGAAATTTACTTAGGAAAACATGAGAGCTCATAAAGATTGTCCTTTCAGATTTAGATGTTCAAAAAAATCCTTAAATCATGAGTTCATTTGTTTACCTTATAAAATGAAAATATTTAATTTAAAATCAATTAAAATAATTACAAAACACATTGGTATGTTAGGAAATTATCTATACAATAAATCTTATAATATAATCACCTAACCGAATAATTCCTACACCCTTTAGGAGTATCCTGTTGACAAAAACTATGTTACTTTACCGAATTCATTGGAGAGCTATATCTTGATCACCCGTCATCAAAGAAAAATCATTCTCACTTTTCATTCATATAAAATTTATAAGGACATTATAATGAATAAAAACACATATATATCACTGAAATAATGAAAATTATTCGATTTGGTATTAAATCCAATAGGTAATAACATTTTAAATTATATCATAATGATGATAAATTTTTTATATTTTCATAGAAACAATTTTTTTAAAAAAAGATCATAGAATATTGAGAGAAATATTTTATTTCATTATAAACATTAAAAACATTAAATGAATCTTGATAGAAAATAAATTTTCTCATAGTTGGAAAAATAATTTTATATGTATACATTAAAAAATTACTCTTATTTTACTTTCCTAAAAATTAAAAAATAACCATTATGGAAATGTTGAAAATGATTCTTTTTTAATAATTTATTATGAAAGTAAAAAATAATTGGAAATGAAAATTTTCATGATTTGAATCTTAATTAAGATCATTATTATAACATTTAAATTTACATATTTATGGAAGAAAAAGATTTTAAATGGTTTTTTAAAATATGTTTTTAATGAAATATCACTTACCTTCAGCTCAAATCACCATGTACATTCCTTAACTCTTTTATAATAATGTAATATTAACTATTTAATTTCTTAAGGACCTTTTTATATTTTATTTACTTATCATAATTTATTTATGTTTTTTTATTAACATGCCTTTTATAGTTACAAAATCAATTATGTTTATGAGGATCATTTTGAAGTCATTTGATGCATGACATGCAAAATTTTTTGGGTATTGTTGTAACATAAAAAGTATCTAGTAAATGGTTCCATAATATTTAAAGGTTTCAAGTAACTTTATCCATCTCATTTTAGGAATAATTTATTAAAATAAGTCATGGAATAGATACTTGTTTTTCAAACTTCTTTAATAAGCTTGTTTTTCAGCGGTTTAAAAATAACCATGTTTTTTATTTTTTATTTCATTATTTATAGTGGATATTAAATTAATATAAATTATAAATAATGAAATAATTTTAAAATTAATATTACATAAAATCGTAAAAATATTTTTTTAAAATATAAAAAAATTCACAGGTTTATGAAAACATCATCATTAAATTAGGTTGCTTAAAATCACTAAGGTGGTCAATGTTTTTAAATGGAATTAAAAATAATAGGAAAAAAATAAATGTTTGAGTCTCATAAAAAATTATATTATAAATAAAATAATTTTTAATTTAAATTTTTTAAGAATACTTGAATCTTTAATAGAGTAAGAGAATAATTGTTATGAAAAGTCTCAATTTTCTAAAAACGATTTTTTGACATAGTATTGACTTATGAAGAAGAGTTTGATGAGAAGTAACAAGTGATTAATAATAATTAGTGGGTAAAATATAATTCAATTTCATTTTAATATAATCATATAAATATAATTTTAAATGTTTTAGTGTGTTTTATGATAATAATTCCTAGATAATGAAAGAGAAAGAGGTTTGGAAACCCATTGTTGTTTGAGTCGCCTCCTATCGATTAAGATTAAGTACTTAGAAGTAAAGGTTTATTGTTATACAAGTCATTTAGGGAAATGGAAAATTAATTTTATATTTGGATTTTATTATAGTTTTTAGATAAAATAAAAATATGAGTGGTGTTAGAAATGGTTTAATTACACCCATTTTTATTGGAAAAAAGAAATGGTGTTTTTGAAAATATTTTGTTTTTAAGGATTAATAATGAAACTATAAAATATCAAGGTGTAAAAAAATTAGGGAGGGATGAAATGTTAGAATATTTGAAATACATCTGATAGAATAATATAATTTTTTTTATATTTAAATAAATTAATAAAATATTTTTTATTAGATACTGTTAAAGTCATTTTCAATATTATTATATTAATATCACTTTGAAAAATATAAATTTTATAACCAAATTTATATATAATCTAATAATTCATTAATTATCATTAATAAATTTCTATAAAATTAATGAAACATTCAAAATCATCTAAATATTACTATATTTATAATTTTTAATATTATTTACAAAAGTTTTCATCTCTTTTCCCAAACATTATTCAATAATAACATAAATGTATTGGAAAATTATACTAAATTTAAAATTTAAATATAAATTATTAACATAATTTTTTTATTACAAATAATTTCTATTTTATATTTTTATAATGAGTCATATCCAAACTCATCCATTTAATGATAACTTATTTATTATTGGATTTTGACTTTTCCAACCATACTTAAGTATTGCAAAAGTGTTTAGATAAGTCGCTTTTTATATAACTCCAAAATACATATCTATCAATAAAAAATAAAAAATAATACTTTATATTTATTAAACAAGTTAAAAATGACTTAAATCATTAATTATTATATTAAAATAACACATTAAATTTTTCCAATTTCGCATAAGCACTATGTTGACATTGATAATGATCATCAAATCTATAAGGAAAATAATTATAATTCAATTTAGTTGAATAAATTTTTATATATTTTTAATATGTTTTCATATATTATTAATTCCATAAGTTTAAAAAAATCCTAATTATTCCATAATTGGGTCTTAAAATATACCATTTTCATAAAAACATGATTTATTTACTCTAAAAAATCTATTCTAGAAAAAACTAAAAAAATAACCCCAAGAAAAATTAAACATGATGAATCCCAAAATTATTATTCTAATATTTATAAATTTAACTTCTAAATAAAAACATTCAATTTATGGAAAAATAAATTTTTTAAAATGAAAAATTGTTTCGGTTTTGAATTAAAACTTCACTTTTGTTGTTTAATAGATAAAATTAGTTATAGAACATAAATAAAAAAATTAACAGAAATTTATTTTTATGTGATATTATAAAACTACATAATTCAATAAATAGATAAATATAATAACCATGTTAAGGGAATATATCAAAAGTTTCAATAGAACAAACTTCAAGTAATGTAGTATACATAATAATATTAAAAGTGTAATGAGTATATTTTTTTATTATCTACTATCCTTTATTATAATATGTAATTAAATAAATAAATATAAATATGTAAGACAAAAATAGTACATCACATAGGCTAATATTAGGTATTTCTCCCTCACCTTCCTTCGATTGTTGGTTTTTTCCTGATGACCTTTCTAAGCTTGATAGGTTATTTCCATGCACTATTTGATGACCTTTTATATATAAGAAGCTTATTTAATTAAGAAAATGTAATTACTAATGAAAAATACAATCATTTGAAAATATATTGATGATACATTATCCCCCTTAAAGAAATTGCGTCTTTATAATTTTATTTTTGAGCTTAGAAAAATAATATAGAAAATATTTCCTAAATAAAATTTAATAGGTGAAAGAGGAAATTGGGAATAATAATTTATAAAATAAAACCCAAAAATGAAGCCTCTAAAAATACATAATGGTTATCCAAAGTAAATATTGAGTGAAAGATAAAACATATTATTATTAAAGGGAAAAAACTTTTTTTGAAATCCCACATTACAAAATGAAATAACAAAACACCCTTATTAAATGAAGAAAGGATAAATATGATGTTCACCTGGAATAATAAAAAATTGTGTTCCCATATGAGGATAAATTTTATGGGGAGTAAAAATATGGATATAAAGGAAAAATATCCATTAAAATGAATGACAATTATTATAAAAAAAGATATACTTTTAACAGAAAAATATTTATTAAGGACGAAGCTTCAGATTCTAAATCATATTATCCCCAAAAGGAGAAGAAACCATTAATTAAATAATGATTATGTTAATGGGATAAAATTACATTTTTAAAGATATTTTTACTAGATTTAAGGGATTATTTAACCATCATAACATAGAATACAATTGAATATTATTATTTGATTTCCATAAATCCATAAACATAAATTTTTCCGTTGGTTACATGCTTCTATCAGTTTCTTCCTTTATTTCATCACATATCCCAAATGATTAATACCCAAGGTGATACATTATAATTAAAAGTTTTGTTCTAATATATTATGGTAACCACAATGATGTTTTAGGATATTACCTTTTTCATTTGTAAATCTAAGATGATTAATACAAGATAATATAATACCCAAAATGTTAAAACCTTCATAAATATTGTAAATTTTATAAAAATTACCCACATGTAAACTTAATTTTTTTCCACAAATATGTAATTATAGATCTCTTCAAAAATATGACCGACTAAATTGAAACACAATGATTAGACAAATTTTATCACATATTTTTTCAAAATCAAATTAATATTTATATCTAAATATCATGAATTTCTCACAAAGGCACTTATAAAATTTTAATATTCCCAAATCATATATCTTAAAAAATATACTAATCTCTCACATAAAAAATCGGAATCACCATAAAATCAAAATAAAATCATATATTCTCCTAATATATAACTCAATAATTATACTAATTAACTATGGTACTTCAACATCAAGGATCTTCTCAAACATAAATGTTATTTTACCTTACATATTTTATCCAATGTATAATAAAATTATTCTTGAATAAACATCAATATAAAGCACATGTCAAATCCTAAGGGATAATTTACCTTAATCGTCTATCTCTGAAAAAATCATTAATCTCATAAAACTTCAATCACATAAAACTTCATAAGGGAACACCTTCTTTTAATCATTGGATAAACCATAGAATTATTAAGCTAATATGCTATTCATAACTCTTAAAATATCATTATATTATTCATCATAACCAATAAAGTTATCAAAACCTTTTATCTAATGAAAACTTTAATAACATGTACCTTATTCAACCAATGATAACAATGTTTCTAATAAGGGATTATATTTCTTAAATTTCTAGGATCTTTGGGTTTATAGTTTTAATGAGTTGGGAAAAATTTTTCATAAAAAATTTTATATTCCCAAAAATATTTATTTTTCCTATAGACACATTCTTTATAAATTCCCAAATTGATTGTTTGGGGATAAATATTCTTAGAAAAAGTTAGACCACATTAGTTTTCCTAACATTTTTGAAGTATTATGATTTTTTTCAAAACACGGGTGGGAAAAATAAGTATCATTAAAATATATAATAATAATGGAAACATGTTAATCCATTCAAAATTCATAAAACCCATAAGGACTTTTTCATATTTTATATAATAATATTTACGGAAAAAATAATAATTTACTTACACATGAAAAAAATAAAAATCCCAAAGTTTTGGAGAAAGTTTTTCTAAATAATAAGAAAGGAAAAATTATGGTCATGAATTTTAAATAGGAAAACATGAGACCTCATGAAAACAAACCTTTCAGTTTTAGAAGATCGTAAACATTCCTTAAATCATGAGTTCATTTAATGAAATTACGAAAAAAATAATAATTCCTTAAAAACCATTGAATGCATTAGAAAATCATGTAGGTATCTTATGAAATTATACTAACAATAACCCTTATAATGTAGTTGTCGAACTAAATAAATCAAGAATCTCTTAAGATTAACCTATCACCAGTAAACTGTCTCACTTTACCCGACATATTGGAATGGCATATCGGGCTCACCCATCAAAAATTCTATATCAGGATCACTCATCATTCATATAAAATTTCTAATAACCATATAATGAATAAAATAAATGTTTATTTCACTTAAACCATAAAACTCAATGGAATTGTCATTCAATCCTATAAGAAATAACCTTTTAAATTATCTCATAAGGATGAGAAGAGGTTTCAATTTGCATAGTTTTTTTTAAAATTAATTATTCATAGAATATTTTGAGAAATATTTTTTTTTAAAATAAATATGGAAATATTTAAATGATTCTTGATAATGAATAATGGTTCTTATGGTAGGAAAAACTGTTCATTCTGTATACGTTAAAAAAAGTTTTTTAACTTTTTAAAAAATTCAAAAATAAAAAATATGGATTTTTTAAAAAAATATTCCCAATTAATACTTTGTAAAAAATGATAAAAAAAATTTAAATTACCATTATCATAATTTTATTCATAAAAAATAGAATTATTAATTTTTTTAAATATCTTTTATATGGAAGAAAGAGAGATTAATAAATTACTTTATAACTAGGTTTTAAAGAAAAATATATTTGAACGAGTCTGACTCACCATATATGTCCATTAAATCAAGTTTTTTTAACTTATATTAATTTATTACTTAATTAAGAAACGTTTTTGGGTTTATTTACTTATCATAGAATAATTTATTTAATTTATTACCACTTATTTTTTAGTTACTAAATCGATTATGTCCATGATGATCGTTTTGAAGTCATTCAATTCAAGAGGTCCAAAACTGGTAGTGTATTATTCTCAGATAAAAAAGTCCTTGTTAAATGGTTACATAAGATCCACTAGTTTAATGATACTATATTCATCTTATTATAAGAAAAAATTATTTTACAATATCATTAAATAGACACTTCTCTAGGTATCTTCCCTAATAAGCTTGTTTTTTAACTGTTCAAAATTAACCATATTTGTTAATTTGGAATTTCATTGTTTAAAATGGAAATTGAATTATTAAAAATTAATATCATGAAATTATTTTAATATTAATTATAGTTTGAATAATAATTTTTTTTTCAATAATATACATGACTGATGTGATTTTATGAAAACATCATTGTTCACTAAGGTTACATAAATTCAGAATGGTGAGCAATGTTTTTAAAAAGGTGTTAAAAATAATAAAAAACCAAAAAAATATTTTATATTTTTAAAAGAAATTATATTAGAAAATTTAAATATGGTTTTTGTTTAATTATTTATGGTTACATGAATCATTGAAATTGTATTTTAATAATTGAAATGGAAAGACACAATTTTCAAAAATAATTATTTTGACATAATAAAAACTATTGAAAAAGGGTTTGATGAAAGGTAATGAGTGATTTATCATCCTCATTGGTTCAAATGATATTTAATACCATATTAATAATATCATTTAAGAAGAATAATATAATTTATAATATTTTTTTATGATAATAAATGATGAAAAAAAAAGATAAAGAGGTGTGGAAACCCTTTTATTACTCTTTGATCCACATCACTTTGATATAGATTAAATAATTTGAAGGAGACGTTTTTGGTAATAAAACTGGTCTGGGGAAATTGGAATAGAGTTTTATAGATGGATTTGGATGGTTTTTTGAGAGAAAAATTGAGCTTGTGTTGTGTTACAACTTATTGAATGAGTTTATTTTTAAAGGAAAAAATCAGTGGCGTTTTTACAAATATTTGGTTATTAGGGGTTAAAAAAATTATAAGATATAAATTGTCCCAGAAATGGTAAATGTATAAAATTTCAAACTATTTGGAATCATTCTTGTCAATTTTTTTCTATTTTATTATTTTTAAATAAATTAATAATTTTTTTAGTAATTAAATACACTTAAATTCATTTTCAATTATATTATGTTAATTTGTCTTTATAGAATATCCATATAACTACCAATGTAAAATATAATCTAAGAAACCATCTCTTATCATTAATAAATCTATATAAAATTCATTAAACACCCAAGATAATCTAAATATTATTATTTTTAATATCATTTACATTATTTTTCTTATGTTTTCATATAAATTGCGCCATCGTGGCATAAATGTCTTAGATAATTATACTAAAATTAAAAGTAAAAAAATAAAATTTAAACAAATTTTTTTATTATTAATTATTTCTATAATAAATATTTATTCATAAAATATATCTAAACCCTATATATATCATAAAACCAAAATTAGTATGTTATTTTGACTTTTCTATCCTTGCTTCAGAATTAAAAAAGATTTTTGATAATTCAGTTGTTATATAAATAAAAAATTAACTAATATAAATAAAATTATTCAATAATACTTCATATTTATTATCCAATATAACCAAATAATTTGTAGTCCTAATTTTTAATTTAAATACATCAAATTTTACATTCTAGCGTTGTGTAAACACTACGTCGACATTTAGAATTATTTTCATATTTATCTTGGAACAAAATTCTAAACTATATAAATTAGAAAAAATTGTGTTATATATTTTTTATTATCTTAAATGTGTCCTTACATATGTTTGATAAAATTTTATATGATAATAATGTCATAAAGATTTTTTAAGAGATACTACTTTTCATAAAAAGAGTTTTATTTTAATATTCGCTAAAAAATAATCAATATTAGGAAATTATCAACAATGAAACCTAATATAAATATGAAAAGATAAAACTAAAATTTATTTCAATTTTATTTATTTATCATTATAAAATTGGAAATTTTACATCTAATTAAAACTATGTAATTCTCAGAAAAACAATTTTGTTAAAATAACATCAATTCTGTTTTTTCAATTAAAAAAATACCTTTGTTATTTTCCTTGGTAAAACTAATTTCGATAGAAATATCCATACATTTAGTATAAATTTAGCTTTATAAATTGTAATAAAATTTCATAACTCTTTAAATTGATCAAAATAAAAACAATGTGAAGATAATATTTCTAACAATTGAATAGAACACACATTAAGTGATGAAGTGAACATAACAATTTTAAAATTTTATTAACTATAAAATTTTATTATTTTATATAATTTTTAAAGAAAATATATATATATATATATATATAATATTGAATATGGAACTATTATAGTTTATAGGATAATTATTTTCATTGTGTCCTTTTCTACCTTCGGTAATGGGTTTAATCCCCATGACCTCTCAAGAAACGATGAGTTATTACCTTGTTCTACAGGATACCATATTATATAGAATATTTTTTTTATAAATAAAACACCATTATTATTGAATAATATATTCATTTAATTTTTTTATGTTACAATTCACATGTTAGAGTAAATTGTAAAAGTAAAATCACTAACTCAGAATTTAAGATTTTATAAGGAAATTTATTTTTTGACAAGTTATAATAATGACTCGAAGATAATTTACTGGGATAATAATCAATACAAAATAAGGATGTTATAGATATATACCCTATAATAATAATATTATTTGTATAATTTGTTAGATTCACATAAGGGATAAAAAAATTCAATTAAAAACTCCCAAAATTGAAAAGATTGATATAGAAATTTCACATATGAAAATATAATGATTATTATTATTTGGGTCTCTAAAAAGGATGAAATAGATATATATCAATTTGATATTGTTAAATAAACCTTCTTATAAATTCCAAATTTATATTATCATAAATATATGGAATAATTTAAAATTTGTAAATAATATTTATAATGGTACAACTAGAACGATGGGGAATTATTCTAGTAATATCACAAAATAATAATATGGTTTTAATGAAAGGAATCAGATGTTAATCTTGAAAAACAAGTGAAAATAACATAATTATATAATATATCAACATATAACTAAATAAAAAATATATTTAATATTTCATTAAAAATGAAATCTACATAGATGGACAAAGAGAGAGAGGAAACCCTAACTTTTCTTGAAGAATTATTAGATCTTGAGATTGTGTTTGAAGAATCAAAATTTCAAAATATTGATAATGGATTTTGTGTTATCATGTAAGAAATATCTTATCCTGAATTTATGATCTTTATTATTATTGATTTTATTTTCAATAAATCAAAAATATTATCCATCAAATCAAGGACAATTAAATGAGATTGGTTTTAGTTATTAAGTGACCATGGATTTAGTTGAGGTGTAAAAATGGGTTAATACATATTACAAACATGTTTACACGTCAATGATATATAGTTTAGATGAGATTATAATTTATTACATTGGGTAGATATATTGAGTTTTTCAAACTCATTTTCAGCTGCCTGGCTACCTAGTTGGTGGAATCGGGTCCCCATCAAGGTTATTGAAATGTAATAAAGGTGTAATTATAACACTAGGTTGCTTGTGTTTTTTCACAAGTACCTATTTTTGTATTAACAACTCAATTTTTAAAGGTTTTGATGTAATGAATTTACGTTTTCAACTCGAGTCACCTAATAAAAGAAACCTAACTTCTATAACATAATATTTTAGTTATTATGTGGCTAATAAATTATATATAACTCAAATTTAATGTTTTTTTGTAGTTTCTTGATGGATTTGAATACCTATTTTAATTTTTAAGTAATGTTATGTGTGTTTGGGTTTTTTATTTGTGGTAGAAAGATCCATGGGAGTGTGTGAGAGAAACTTTAATTGGATGACAGACAAGTGAAGGGTTATTTTTATATAAACTTCATCAATACATTTATCCAATATTTTTTGATTCTAAATTTGATATCCATTTTTATTAAAATTCTATAATAATGATTAATGATTTTATTATTTAATAAACTCTTAATGAAAAACTTTCACTATATTAGATGTCAGTACTTGAAAATAGCCCTATACCCATGGTTTTAGGAAAAACCATGGGTATAGGGGGGCCATATACCCACGGTTTTGGAAAACCGTGGGTATAGGTGACCTATACCCATGGTTTTACCCAAAACCGTGGGAATATGTTTTTTTTTACGACCTATTCCCACGGTTTTAGAAAAACGTAGGGATAAAAACACTTATACCCACAGTTTTGGTCAAAATCATGGGTATATGTGTTTTTTTTAAGGTCTATACCCATAGTTTTGGCCAAACCGTGGGTATAGGGTTTTTTTGAAGACCTATACCCACGATTTTTTAAAACTATGGGTATATATTTCCCACCTTATGGTGGCGTAAAAAATCTGCGGGACACAAAACAAATTTGGCGGGAAAACCTATACCCATGTTTTTCCCACCTATACCCATAGTTTGGTTTAATATATTTATGTGGATATAAATAAATAATCCTAAAAGCTGCATAGGTGAGTTGGAGAAGTGTGTTGTGTCATTTAAGGAAGACGTGAGTTCGAATCTCACTGCCCTATTTTTTTTGAAACTCGCCGCCCTATTTTATCTAATTTGTACATATATAATATATTAATAAAAATATACATATATGTAAGCGTAAGTGATGTAGTTTAAGTGGTGCAAATGCATCACCTTAGAGGATCAAGACCAATGATGTTGCGGGTTCAAAATCGGCTGAAATTTTTTAAGTATTTATCCCCACAGTTTTACAACCGTGGGTATAACGCTTTGACAGCATGGGGAGGCTTTGACACGGTGGAAAAATATATATCCCCTCAGTTTTGGAAACCGTGGGTATAGGTCTGAGACCAATACCGATGCCACTCCAGCCCACGGTTCCCAAAACTGTGGGTATAGCTTAAACCCACGATTTTTGAGGCAATATCCATGGTTTTGAACTGTGGGTATATGGCATTTTTTCAGTAGTGTGTTATTCATAATTACTACATTACTATTCCATTGGCCACATTACATTCTTAAAAAATACTTTATCTATTTCGAATGACTATGTTATAGATAATTATATATATAAATTTCTATAAATTCCATTCATTACAAAAATGATTATAATTTAATTTTCATTATGAAAAATATTTGTTCCATGTATTATAATATTTTCACCATGTATGGTGATTATTATAGGCAAGATGTTCATTAGAGAATTAAAGAAATGAGAAATCATTCATTTAGTTATGATATTTATCTACATTTATTTTATATTTATACTTGTAATAATATTTATAATATTTACCAATTATTCAAACCATTTAATATAATAATGAAATATTACAAAAGATGTCATGTTTATTTATTTACTTATTATTCTAATAAATTTAATTATTTATAAAATCCATCAATTTAATCATGAATCTTATACCATGGTAGAAAAGGATAGATAAATTCCTCATTATTACATCCAATGATTAGATTTATTATAAATAAAATAATATATTTAATGTTAGTGAATTTATCAAAAAATATTAAATAAATTATTTATCTCTAATGGGATGATTGTTGAGACCACGTTTGAATAATTTTGAATTGGTGAGGAAATATGACACATTTTGTTTATTTAATTGAAAAAAAGAATCATTAGTATTTAACCTTCATTTTGTTGAATTTTTTTTCCAACTGATAGAAAAAATTAGTTATCATATCAATGATAGGGGGATTAAATTTATTTTATCATTGGAGAAGTGATCGTGAATATGTCATTTCAAAGAGGTATTTTGAAGATAAAGATATATTTTTTGGAGGATCCTAACACTAGATACTGAGTATGTAATTACAGATTACCCATTGAAGAGACCATGAGTTTTCAAAAATTAGGTTTGGATTATTGAAAACCCATGGATAAAACCATATACCTAGTGTAAGTAATAAAAAAATAATTTGGTTGAAGTTTTATCATGGGGTTCCAAATTTTTTATTGTGGGTATTTTGTGCGTTTTGGTACCAATTTTTAAATTTTAATGATTTAATTAAAATGTTTTGTTTTTATAAATTTAGAAACTTTAGACTCTTCCCATTACAACCAAAATAACTTATATATAGTCATTATATGACTATAGAAGATTAATAACCCACATTTAGTGTTGTATTGATGATGGATATTGGTTTTCTAAAGCTACTTTGAATATAAATTATTAGTTTTAAATAAGTAATAGTATGTTTAAGGGATCTATTAGTGGTTACGTGACCTAAGAGAGGGTGTGAGTGAATGTTGAAGAGCAAGCCACCCAATATAACATATTATCTATAGATGAACTAAAATAATCCATTATTGTATGTTTTATCCCTTGTAATTAAAGATAAAAAATTATATAGTTAAGAATAAAATTATTCCCATGGGTTAGAGTGGTGGTGATCAGTGTTTCATTTTATTTTTAATGTTTTGATACTTTTCTCTATATCAATAAATCATAGAGGTAGAAGAAATAATATGTTAATTTGTTAAGGTATTCATTTGTTTACTAATTTTTTGAAGCTCTGCAATTGAAGAAAATATAAAAACTATATTTATAAGAAGAGGGATAGAGAACAAAAACTAGTGGTATACCTTTAGGAAATTTTGTGTTTTTTTCGGGATTGGATCAAATTTTTGGAAAGAATTTGTAATAAATTCATACAAATTTTACACTATGATTCATAATTAATTATGTTTTTCATGAATTAATTGGTATATGTTACTATTTAGAAATTGAACCGAATGAGAAGAATAAAAACAATGTTGAAACCCATCATTAGAGTAGTTATTTTCAAATAGATAAAACCAATGAAGCTAGTGTTTTATTATAAATAATTATCAATTTATAAGGGTAGTTAAATGAGGCTATAGAAATAACCATTCATGCATAGAAAAAATTGTTTTATGACAAAAATATATAATAATGTTATATCATTACTTGAAGGAATAACCATTATCATTCAATGGAACCACTAATTTATTTGTGTAAGGATTTTTATGATAATAAAACCAAATAAGTTGTTGTTGGATTAGAGAAAATTATCACTACATTAGGGGATTTAACTTATGTTTTGGAAATAAATCTCATGTATATAATATCTTATTTTTGGTTAACAATGTGTAATAATGTTTCATCATTTTATGATGAAATTATCTTCACAATTCAATGGACAAAAAAATCATTAGGTATAAAAAATGGTTTAATTTCTAGATAATTTACTTTCTACTTTTTTATATGCTAAAGGGAAAAGGTTATTATTTCTTTGTATCATCTAAAGGAATATTCTAATCAATTGTGGTTATTGATTTAAAACACTAATAAGAAGTAAGGGATATAAATTATAGAATTTTTTTCTTTTTTGTGGTTATATTCTAAGAGTAATATTTTCTTTGATCTAAATAAGTTAATATAGAAATGAAATTTATAATTTTTTTGATAGAAGGAATGTAAACTGGTCGATGGGTATTAGAATATCAATAAAATATTTATAAGAGGTGTTGTAAATTATTAATGAAATCTAGATTGAATAATCAATATCATATTTTATGGACTAAAGCCCACACTTTTATGGGAATTAATCTCACAAATTTGTTTATAATATTTGAAGATAACAAAACTTTATATGATGAATGAGGTAGAGTTATTAATTCTATACACTATCAAATATAATCATGGGAAGAATTGGATTACTAAGATCAATATAAAAAAGAACTATGGTGAAGAAAAATATAGGATCATTATATTTTATAATATGATATTATTATGGGAAGAAACACCTTGGGGGATTCTTTAAGGGAATTGGAGTTTGTTTCATGTGTGGTGATAAAGGTCGTTATGCTTATAAGTGAAGGAAAAATAGAGATACTAACATTATAAAATGCTTCAACACCATATAGTTAGGGTGTTATTCTAATTAATTCCATAATCATTGAGGGAATCTACCTAATGTACATTATGTTATCAGGGCTAAGATTATTGAATTTCTACATCGGAAGTTGAAGGAAAAAACATATGCAATAATTGGTACATTTATCATAAACCCAAAGTTAGAAAATTCATTATTTTATTTTTGATTTATTCACCATGATAAAAATTTTCAGTTTTCAACAAACATTGTATAATACCCTAACACACTAAGGAATGAGTTTTTATCTAAAATAATAACTGTAAATAATATTAAAATGAAATATATTGGTTTTTTTATATTAAAAATGATTCAAGGTTATCTAGTTTTATTCCATATTAATATACCAATGGTATAAAAGTATATATTTGTCGGGATGAATTATGCTAAAAGCTTGAATCTAAAAACCATAATTTGGAACCTCAAATGTTGAACAAGTTCTAGACATTCTAAACCTTAATGGGACCCAATATTAATGTATCCAAAAATTAGAGCTAGGCTCTAATGTATCTTGTTGAATCATACCAGCCCCTTAGTAAAAATCTCGAAAATGGAACCAATAATGAATTGAAAATGGAATCACTTACATTTACACGGAACAACACAAGTATTCAAATGGTTTTATTCTTTTTAAACTCTATTGTAGGAACCCTATAATGTTTCTATGAAATATTAAATAATAATTTAATGTTCTTATGCGTTACAAATGCAAAAAAATACCAAAAGACCTAGATAATAAACGGTGACTAATAAATTATAATTGTTTCACTTCAATGTGTCGCCACCAATCTATTTATAAGAAAGCACATCTAGTGTATTCTGTTCAACCACCATTTATTGAGTACAATCAACTTTCACATCGACCAAGGAAACATCTAATAGTTTGCTACTTTATAGAATGTACATGTCCTTTTGTAAATAGGGGCATGATTTATTTTAGACATATAGTTTCAATTTCATTTAGTTAATTTGATACATATTTAGTTTTTCATTTAATTTTTTTGTCAAAATTTTATGTTGTTAAAGGATTTATTTGCTTGTATGAGCGTATATAATTTATTAATTAAAGTTGTATTCACCTTTGTGTTAGTGTTTCTCATGGATGAAGTATATGGGATCATTTATCATTCCCAAATACCTCGAAATTTTTATAAAATTAAAAATATATATTAAAATGCAATTTTTAGGGGTCACAAACCCAATTTTCTCCATAAAATATCTATAACTCTCGAGGACATATTCCTTGTTTTGGATCCTTCCCTTACCTTAACTCATGACTTATTTTTTTTATAAATATACAATTAAAATACATAGATATCTTCAAGGACATGGCTCTACTATTATTCATTTAGTTTATTCCCACATTTATTTCCACTCTTTCAGTGCCAAATAGACACAGTGGTCTAGGGTTTCAATTTCAATGAAATAAATTAGAGTTTTTTATTTAAAGGATTAATGTTAACATTTAATTGTTCTTTAAATCTTTATAAAGTACTATAATTTCAATTAGTGGTGGAATATTATTTTTTTGATCGGTGTTTTTATAAAACTCCATTTATTTAAAATGTAATTGGGTTCCAACTCTTTCTAAACCAATCACCTCAATGATTATAATAGTAAGTGTTATAATAGAGATGTTAATTTAAGTAATATATTATACTTAGTGTTTTCCATCATAAAATAATGGTTGTTCAATTGATTATAAATCATTATACACCAAGAATTTTTTTACTCAAAACCATGGGGCCTATAAAACTTATATCGAGGGGTTTTTCAAAAAATGGATAATAATTGTTATGATTGACCTTAAAATGATTTCCATGTTGGATACATCATGGTTTTTAAATACTACTTCTTGAATTAAGGTTGTTTTTTCCTATTAATAAATCATTATTTCTCATTAATTCTCAATTATTATATTTTATTGATTATATGTTAATTATATTCTCTCTCCTTATAATAGATGGCTCATATAAAGTTTGTTTTTAATGATTTTTATTGTTTTTTTTTCTTTTTATGTTCCCTTTATTTGTTTTAAAGGATGTTTTTGAATAGTAAATAGTTTTTAATGATATGTTTTATACCCTTAGAATTGATCCTCATTGTTTTATGCTTTATGGAAATTTGATTATATTGTGATGTGATTTTTTCATGATTTAATATATATATATATATATATATATATATATTTGTATGTTTGGGTGAATGTTTATAAATAATTTTGTAATTGGTTGTATCTATAAAGGGATTTTTAGATGTGAGAGGATGGATTTGTTTATATGTTGTGTTTTTTATGTGTTAACATTATGATCACATGTTTCATTCCCTCCTTTTAGATTATTCATGGGAACCCATATAGAAGTAAAGATATTGTAGATATGCTAGTTATCATCACATATTAGCAATTTTCCTCTGATATATGATGATACCATACTAATAGGGACTGACCCTCAATGAGGCTAGTTAATAGTGCGATAAGGGTTATTTTATTAGGAATATCTCGATAGGATGATAGATGATTCCATTTAAGTACAACTAGGATTGACTCATAAGGAAATAAAAACATTTCCATAAAAGGTACTATTTGACTCAAATTTCGATATTGATGAGCCTTGAATATGTTAGTGGTTTATAATAATTCATCCTTGAGTATTAACATTATTTTTACCTATGTTATTCGTTCTCTCTTTTCTATTGTATACGTTAGTTACCTTGATTCAATTATATTAGTTATATTTTTCTTTATATATATATATATATATTCATATTTGAATATTGTTAATTCTTTATGTATTTAATCATATATATTGTTAATCTATTTTTATCCTTATATTTATCTAAATCTAGGTTTTAATTTATTTTTTATACTTATATTTTTTTATTTACTTTTGAATGGTTTTTGAAAACGTAAAGTAAAAAAAGGGATATTAATTTATTTTTTATATCATTGGAAGAACCTCATTCTTTTACCTCGTTAAGAAAAACAATTCAAATGGGGTTTTAAATAAAGATTTTTTTATTTATAAGTGTTATGATTTTGTTAAAAGAGGATGATGATGTTTTATTTACAATAATCCCTCCCTCTAAAGGAACCCCTCTTGGGTAAAAAATACAAAAAGGTTGATAATGATTTCATAATCCCTCCTAAAATATGATAAGTTATGGAGATAAAACCAAGGGTATATAATCTCACACATGTGAGGCATTACCCTAAAAAATAATTTATATTTAAGAGGTAAAATGAGAACCAAAAAATCGTGTTCATAATAAATAAAGAATAAATTCTGATAAATGATGTAATGAAAAACAACTGAAAAGAAAAAAAATATTAATGAGATATTCCTTGATAATTACCGTGAAGCTCAAACATATCTTGAAAAACTCCTCAAACTAGTAATAGCTATCTCGATCACCAACTAGATCCTATCAACCTGAAATATAATTTATACATACATAGAGTGAGCATAAAATGTTTACTCAGAATGATCCTCCCAAAAATATCTAGTGAAAAAATCTGACAGATACACATTAAATCATAGTTAGTAAATAGATGAAACTTACTACATAAATAAATAGGTATTCTATTATTTACTCTTATTAACCCCGGATCACTCAGAAAATAATGTACAAAAGTATAGTTACAACATTTAGAATATATATATATATATATCTGGGCACCCAAAAACAAATCCCCACACTACTTTTCCAATATCACACCCCATAATCATAGTTCATGAGCTCCCTTCCTATCTATAAAAAACATTTCACCCCTCTGTGTGTCGATTTACAACCTTACCTACCTCAGTCCCATGTAGTGCTTGAAATATCATGTTTTAATTAGTCCATATCTCACTCTCATCATTCTCCCCATCCAATACATAACCAAGTGTATGTCTGGAAGACACTATATCTAATGGAAATGAATTATACCTCAAGCCATCATAGCCCATGTACATAAACCAAAGGGAACTAGGAGAAAATGTGACCAAATACTGGTATTCTCCAAAACCACAAGCCATCATAACCCACAACACCCATGTATGTGAAATCAACCACTTGTATACCCATACATGATACTATAACTGAAGAGTATGTGAGGGATAGGGGGTAGTCAACCATCCATATCCTCACCAACCCAGATTAAAGGGGAAACACCCCCAATAACTTTCTATTGTTGGTTTCACTTCTAAAATGGTAGCTAATTTTTATAAAATAAACAAACCTACATGGTAGATATTTCTTACAAAATAACTAAGGGAAACTACCTAGCCTTAGGCTCATATATCTCTATCATCACATAACACACCCATCAACCATTTCTATGGTCTAGATATAAAAATACATACAAGAACCAAGTTCAATATTAATCAATTATTTAGCCAAGTAATGTTCTCAAAACACTAATAATTCATTTCTTGTATTCTTTAGTATGACATCATCATGGGTGAGAATCAAGATAAAACCCCATTATTTCATTAATTCATTATCATTTCATAAACATGGAGGTACTGTATGAATCATCCAAAGATAAAAATTAAATTTAAACTCATAATTGATAACATCGAACTGTATCATTTTTTTATATTCTAGACATATAAATCACATCCATCCATTAGCCATCAAGTAATTATGAAGCTAAAAGTAATCATAAATAAGAAATATCTTCTCTTAGCTAATCATGAATGCCCCAATGTATTATACAATTGTGGATATAGATACATCTTGTATTTCATATCAACATCATCATAAAAACTGGCATTCTATTCCACTATCCACATCATAAATGACACCCAATGACACCCAATGACACCATCAACATCATAACTGACACCCGGTTCTACCATTATATCCTCAGGCATCTCCTTCCATTACAAATCAATTTTTCTAACCAAAAATTTCTATTAACCAATTATACCATTGATCTAAATCCATGTATCATAAATAAAGATTAAAGGTAATTTTCCAAAAATAATTTCAAAGGCATCTATAGTAAAATCAATCAACACATTCTATCCATTATCAAATAATGATAACATCACTCATCCCAAAATCATTGATTAATGAAATCATTAATTTTCCATTATCTTCTTTAGTCAACTAAATAATGATTTATAAATCCCAACAAGACTAAATGAACAGATTTCCTTGGAAAATATTATTTATTTAATTTGTCATTTTTTCTTTAGATTCGATTTTATATATCAATAATATTGATGAAAATATTTCAAAAGGCCTCTTTTATTATAATCCACACATTACCATGTTCTGTTTTTTATTTATTTCCATGCATATCATCATTTCTTAACAACTATAGTAATATATTGAACACTATATAGTAAATTTAAATAGGAAACAAATATATATATATGTATGTACATATATTAATGAAACACAAGTGACCAAGCATCCCAAAAATTATAGTTTTAAATAATAAAATTTATACATGAGATAATACATATATGTTCCAAATGTTAATTAATTCAACCATGCAATAATATTCTTAATAAAGAATAATAATTCTACGTATGAAATAATATTATTTAGAAATTTAATGATCATAATAACACATTCAATAATTTTTCTCTATTCTTGGGATGATCTTTTAAATTATTGAATTATTCCATAATATGCACTAATAATTCTTTCTTGAAGAAAAAAATTACTTCCAACTTGCAATGACTATTATTTTGAGAGTACATATTTACAACATTCAATAAAACTTTATATCCCTGAAATAATAAAATATTTTATGAATGTGATAATTCTTATAAAAAAAGAAATCAATCTTTATATGATTGGAAAAATCTATTTTAAATTTCTCATTTTAATATCTTTGAAAAATAAATTAATTAATACGAGATAAAATCTACCTAAAGAGAAAAAATATTTTTATCATTCTCCCAAAGTTAAAATTTAATATTTTAATTTTCACGTTATCATATTATAACTTGGAATTATATTTTTACTTTATTATTAAAAGAAAAATTTATACAAAAAAGATTATCATTCATTTAAAAATTTTAAAATAATAATATTTCATTAATTGAAATACACTTCATGCATTTCTTTTTTCCTCTCTTACAATGTTATATATTATTATTTAATCATTATTCATGTTATTATTTTCAAGATTATTATGTGATTATGGTTATTCACATCTATATAAATAGATAATACTAAAGCATTTTGAAATCACACTTTCATAATATCTAATAAGGACAAGCAATAGATCCCCATTTAGAGAAGTGATTCTTTACATGGATTCTACTTAAGAACCTAAGAGGGAAGGTGATGTAAATGGTTTGTAAATTATAGAAGAATTCATGAATGAGATTATAAGGAATTGAAAGAATCAGAGAGAAGGCTCTAGGATCACCAGAAATTTATAAAAGGAATGAAAATTTTAAAAAAGATAATTCCATGATATTTTGAGGAAATAGATATGTATTAATAATACTCTATAAAACTCGATGTAATTCCCATTTATTCTTCATTTAATTTAGAAGAATAAAAAAATTGGTTGTGAACCGATTAAAACAATTGAAAACATTTGATATAATTTTTGTAATATCAAGAGTTATTTTAATCTGGGATATTTTATTATGGGACCCTTTAAAATTGTGAAAATGAGTTACTGGAGGAAAACAAGAAGAAAAAAGTTGTTTTATAAATAAAAAATATACCCATACATAAGAATCATGTATTTTGTAAGGGTGACAGGGCTTTATACTCATGAGGATGGTAATCCTTATGTGGTCATTTGAATCATGGAAGGACTGTTCTATGAGCTTTAGGGAATTATACTTACATTTATTTGAGTAGGGGATATCCCTTCAGAATAAAAAACAATCGAGGGCCCTTATACAGTGGTATAGATACACTTAAAAAACCATTTGAAATATGTGGCTACCTATATAAAACACTTAAAACACCATTATAAGAATAGTAGGATTTTTGGGTTACCCTTAAGCGAGAAATAAATTAACCATAGAAAATAAAGGAGAATGATGGATAACCATTTTGTAGGTTTCATCCTCCTTTATATAGTATTTGAAAACCTGGTCTTAAACATTCATAGTTTATGTTATAACAAACATACCTTTACATAGATTAAGTAAAATAATTCTACCTTTATACCGCATATAGGATACCAATGTTACTATTACACACATTTAAGAGAAAGAAAACTACCCATACATAACCTTTAAAAAACATATTTACCATTAAAACCCTAAATATTAAGCATATGGTTATATATTTTCTTGAAAATATTTTTTTTTAATTAAACAGAATAATAATAATAACAATATATGATTTTTATTAATTCTAAAAAATCCTAAAACACCACAAATAGATATTTCTCCCTTTTAAAAAATCATTAAAAGCCCTTTTAAAAAAAATAAGAGAAACATTATTAAAAAATTCTTAATTAACTTCCTATGAACTTTTAAAACATTAAAATTACTTTATTAATTTGAGAAACTATTAAAAGAACCTGTTTTTTAAAATATGAGTTTTTTTTTGAACTACTAAATCACTCATAATGATGAGGGAATGCTCAAGAATATTTCAAGCCTTTACATTAGATACCTCTAAAATAATTCTCCTCCTCCATAATTTAAATAAATTAGGAAAGGAGAGAAAAGGAAAGTGAGATAATTTAACCACCCCATGAGATACCTCCAAAGGGATATGATATAGTAAAAATTCAATAACGACACTAGACAAACAAAGTTAATAACCTCACTACATCAATAAAAAGGTCATAAAATAATTTCCTAAGGGAGATATTTCTCAAACAGGGACAAGTCCATTAATAAAAAATTACATCAGGGAAGGGAATCTATCTCATATATCAACATGATATCAGATAATTCATCCTATAAAAATAAAGTATTAAACAAATTGGGATATTGACGATGCATATGTGACTCTAATTCCTAATTAGGGTAACATAATCACAATAAGGGAAACCTATAGAACCAAAACATACCCAATGAAAATTTCATATCAATCAATCGATCATTAATACAAACAACACTATAAATAGGAAAATAATTTCAAAACAATCATTTCACATTGATTTAAGATGAAATAATAGAACTTTATATAGGTTAAAACATTAATATATCTATAATTTTGAAAAAAATATTGTTCATACTATCAAATGAAAATCTATATAATATTTCTCCTCATTTTTCATTTTAAAATTTTTTATTCATAAAATTTAGAAATTATCATTCAAAACATATCAGTCAAAAGGAAAAATACTTTGCTTGTATAATAATTTATTATTAAACTTCAATATCATAATTAAACAAATTCCTTGAGTCTTTTAGGTTAAGGATTTTGGAACATAAACATTCTCCTCAAACGATTCCTTACCTAATAGACCTAAATCATGAGATTTCATATTAAAACCATTGAAATTTCAAAATTATGGTGACAAACAATTTCAATAAGCCTCTTGAATTCAAAATTATAAATATTTGGAAAACCATTAAATAAAAAAAATTAATTCTTATTTATAAAATTATATTTATCAAAAAAAATATTCTTTTACGAAACATAATATAAATTTTTAGAACACAACATTAATGTTAATGTAATTTTCATATAAGAACATCATGGGTCTATTTAAGAACACTAGTTACCAAAAAAAGAAATTCAACAAAAACCATTTTATCACTAACAGAATAAAATTGGTTAAAAATAGATAGAGCAATTAAATTCATCTTTGATCATAGGATTTATTTTATCCAACCACTATTGTAATTTAGAACAAAAATATGTTTCATATAAAATATTTTTGATAATTTAAATTAATTCCAAACATTCTAAAAATTATTTATATCCCACCACTTTCAACAGAATTTTCCTAAATAACATACATAATTATTCTAAAGATACATACTTTCATAACATTTTTAATCAACTAACATTGATCTACCAGGATCATTACGAAGTTAATATCCATATACATATTTTTAAAATTGGAGAACCCAATTTTAGCATATGAAATGTATAATAAAAATACATGAGGTTATTACAACCCACAATATCCAAATGTAAAAGTTCCCCTAGATTTTTAAGCAAAAATTATTTACTAATGACATAATAATTAAAAAACTATGAACGATTTGACAACCCATTTACCATTTAGTACAAGTGAATGAAATTACTATTAGATTTTTTAAATCAATACACATAAGATTCCTTAATCAAACCAATAAACTAGATCAATATTAATAGATATTCCATAAGAATATAAATAAAAGGAACCCATCCACTACACGATGATTTTGTACACATTGGGAAGAATTGACTTACCCACATTATTTCAAAACACATGAAGAAAAATATCATGTTATGATAGGTGTAATTTCCCCCCTCTTAATATGCTTGAGACAATTTAAAAAATTACTAATATAAGAGAAATCCATTCTAGGGATGTAATCACATAAGTACATAACCACATCAAAAAAAAATCACATGCATAATCTATAACATAAATAAATTTAATTAAAAATATTATTATAAATTAATACATTACAAGGATTAATATAAATTAGTGAGAAACATATTATATTATCTTTCCCTGAATAAAGGGTTATATAACCTAGACCATGTAAATATTATATTGATTAAAAAAAGGAAGACATATAAAATCCCCTTCCCCCAAACAAAATCTCCTCAATACCAGGATAGAGAGAAGATTATATGATGCATATGATGATAAACCCCCCCTGTATACCATATATTCATATTAATGGGTTTGATTATAGATTTATAGAATTATTGAGTCATTTTGAGTGAGACCATTTAAAAAATCCTTCTCTTCATATCAACACTAGGCCTGAGGATTGACTTATACCTACTATGTATGAAGGAAATAATGTGTTTAATTTAAACTAAATGTTTTTGTGTTACAAAGAAATGTATCAAGGATTTAATAGGGGGGTTTATATCTAGGTAATTAGGATGTTTCCATGAACTAATTCTAAAGGGAGATAATACAAATAACGATGATAATCATGGGAATTTACTTTAAAATAATAAGAATTGAAGGGTGATGGGATGAACAATGTAATTAAAAGTTATCACCACATTATGAAATAAGAAATTCATAAGATAAGGTAAAATATTATTTGATAAAAAACTCCATTATGATTGAAGAAAAAATCTTTCCAAAAAAGTTATCCCAGAAGTTCCCCAATAAAATAGTCGTCTCCTCTTAGGCCCTAATGAATAAGAACCATCACTATTGAGATATCATATAAATAAACATAAAAATCAAAGAAACATTAATATATATCTAGTTATAAATCAAAAAAATGGCTATCTATAGATCCCAAAACCATCCTCTATACCAAGATCTTAAATAGATCCATTAGATTTGAGTAGACTAAGGAATTGGGACTCCAAAGTGTCCTCTTCGATGCATTTTTATTAACATAATCTAATCTATAGTGATTTAGTGACACATATTCCTGATCTTAATTCATATAGACCTAATAAAAATGTATATCTAGATCCATTTTGATGAAATAAAAAATATTAGGGACTCTAAATTGGAGACACAAATTATTTAATATTAATTAATTAATTCATTTTAACCCATTTCCTATTGCATTCCCAGTTATAACATAGGCACATATAAGCATTGTGCATGCTCCTTCCCTAATTATCATCCATGCAAGAAAAAACAATTAACTTATCATGTTTATTAAATTTTATGTTCATTTCATGAAATCATATGGGCATAAAAAATATCATGTCCTAGCTAACCCCTTTGATCACAACATATGCTAATCCCAGCTGATACTATTTCCCTAGGAACCAATGAATACATAATAGTGCCTAAATACAAACTATATATTCATCCTACCAATAATTTTTTTATAAAACTCTATCATGACCCCCTCCCTCAAAAGACACTCATTTTGGGATGACAATAAAGAGAGACAATGATGCCCGCTAACCACCTCTAATAAAAAATATGTCACGAATCATCTACTTTTGGCTATGAACCTTATCATATGAACCCATGGGTCTCTTTTAATATCATGGTCACATTTATGGAACACCATAGTCTATGACCTACTAGAGTTTCTAATCAGAATAATTATTCTCCCACAGGCTAATGAATTTTCTTTAGTGTGCTTTTTCCTTACTCACACGCATCATGGGAAAAATTCTAGGAGATCACACCAATCCAATCTTATCAATAGAGTTGTAATCTGGCTTGATCCAAAAAATAATGGTTCATGTTGTTTACATAGGTAGTAATATTTTGTATTTCATTTATCACTTTCTAGGGGTGTTATAATCTGTCCCCAACCACACCCTTATTATGGACCCCAAAAATCAAAGAAAAGATATGCCTCTATACTTATGGCTAGGTTTTGGATTTGATAGAATTTTTAATGAACCAACCAAGATGGGCTATAAAACAAGAAATCTATACATATCAGTTTTTTGTAATACCTTAGTTTCCATTCCATCACACCACAAGTCATGACCCCCTCCTAAAAAAGATATCATAATGAAGGGAGAGAGATAATGACCTCCCGAGTCACATATCCTATAGGTCCTAGGTTGGAAACTAGTACCGAGGGTATAGAAATATCACAATATGGGAGGATTTTACATATATAAGGAAAGATGATTGGGTAATATGATGAATCAACCAGAATCAACTCTTACATATACATATATATATATGAAATCCAAAGACTACCCCACAATGCATGTGTAAATAAAAAACACACATATAATAATTCTCTAAATTAAATACCCAAAAGCAAAAACTAGAGCAGTGACACAACAAATTTCCCAGGGTATAATTAGTAAGTTATAGAATTGTCTTGAAAGTCCACATTGAATGTGGAAAACAGTTTTTTATATGTAGGGTGAGCACACATGTATACTTAGAAGGAAAACCAAAGTCTATCATGGCCATGTCAAAAGAGAAAACTAATGCATGTGTGTGAAGGTAGAAAAACCAAACATCGCATAAAAATTATACAATACAATACCCCAAACTCACCATGGATCACTAACCAAATAATGTTATTCAGGAATAATAATATAATATGAAGAACATCGAGGATTGGGTACCCCACACCACTTTCCCACTGATTCTCTTCTCTCACACCCTGATATCGTATTTATTGGTGCTCCCACCTATTCTGAATAACATCATAACACATCACATCACACCCATACGCACCTAGGCAATCATATCACATATCGCCCGAACACACATGGGCCATCAAATCTCATCACATCACAACTCAATAGTGGAACTTTTGAATTATGACCATTACAACCCATGCATGTCCTTTTCATCTTCTAGAAGAGGGTTCAGGGATGATAAGGTATCTATCCATCCATCCTCCCATTGAGATGTTTGAAAAACATCCCCAATGTGAATTTGTGTGTGTTGGAACATAGTGCTCATGAGGGTGGGGTGTATATAGAGGTCACAAGAACATATAGGGTATATACATATAGATAAACAACACTAAAGACCCATCCTAATGGTTCAAAAATAAGGTATAAAAAAATAAATTAAAACTCCACTTTTGTTGTAGAATCTAAATGAAAAACCCCATAAGAAAAATACAATCCACAATTCATATTTCAATATTTGATTATCATTATGATTTTTCCAATATTTCATATTACCAACCCGTTCCAGTAAAATAATATATTTTTCTTAGCATACCAAAAGAAGAATAATGTTTATTCAATAAAAATGACAAAAACTATTCATTTCACCATCCCTTACTATCCGAGCATCTAATAGATCATAGAACACCACAAGAAGCACAAAACAAGCAGCCCACAACCACATCTAGTTACACCTTCCATCACAACCTTGCTCCACAACCACATCCTAAAAACCATTGTATCCCTTCTACACAACCATACCTCATCCAAAACCTCCACACACATCACATAACATATGACATCACAACTGATTTTTAGATTTACCAGAGGTTCTATTATTCAATTTTACATCGTCAATTGAGGTTGTTATCACACAATCTATTAGATATGATGGAATTCATTACATTAGGTAAATATATCTGTTTATATAGTTATTTATGATGACATCAAACTATCAAAAAAATAGGTTTCAAAGAGGGTCACTAAAGCATAATCGTGCCACCAAAAGACATGATTTTCACCAAGGAATTATGCCCATACAATCATCATATCAAATAAAATCTATAAAAATCTATAACATCATAATTATGATTCCCCTTATACTTTAAATTAAATTTAAATCAATTCATTATCTTTGTTAATCCGTATGAAACCATGTTCATAAGAGATGCCAATAACAAACCCATTTTTCATGATAAACATAATGAGAAATGAAGGAAAACCCTACACGGAAGAAAAAATATTTTCCCCAACTCACTTTATTAAAATGCTGCACATGTACACGACGAATGTTCTTTGGGGAAGCTTAAACTAATTAAAGCTACTAGATCTATGACTCCCATGAAATAAGGATTTGGGGCCTCTCTTATCAAAAGAAAGTAATCTAAAATGAAGGACTGAAAGGTATTATATTTAGAAAAAAAAGATATGATAATATGGGGAATTGGATACGGTTTCAACTGACTACTAAAAGTGGATCCCATCAATCTTCCCTGTTTACACATTTAAATGGTTGCAGGGATTTTTAGAATTTAAGGGTATTGTTAATATCCTTCTAAATGTAATTGAAAATTTTATTTATGAAATTTAAACCCATTTTTTTCATCAAAGACATCAAAAAAATAAATTCAGCAGATTTTTTTGAAAAACAAGAGCCAATTTTCAAGAACCACTACCAAAAATGACTCAATTCATGAAATGAATGACCGCCAGAATATATCACTACAAAAAATGAATCCCTATCAGAATGAACCACTACCAGAATAAATCACCTCAAGAAATGAATCACCACACGAATAACTCACCCCTAGAAATGACTCACCGCTAGAATTTCGCACAGTTAAAATGACTCACTATTAGAAATGACTCAGCACTGAAAGGGCCAACCACTGGAACAACACAACACTAGAAATGAATCTCCTCTAGAATGAATCACCAGAAGAAAGACCAACTTCCATAAATAACACACCAACAGAAATGACTCACTGATAGAAATGAATCACTACTAGAATGACATACCACCGGAATGACTCAATGCCAGAAATGAATCATCATTAGAATGAATAACCAATTTAAATGAATCAACTTTAGAATTAGGCACCACTAGAATGAGGAACCTATAAAAATTATTCAATATAAGAATAAATAACCTCTATAATGACTCACCACCATAAATTTCTCACCACCAGAAATGGCTCATCACTAGAAAGACTCACCTCCAGAATGAATCACCACAAAAAATGACTCACTTCTAGAAATGACTCGCTTCTAAAATAAATCACTGGTAGAATGACTAAATTTCAAAGTGACTCACCCTCAAAAATGACTCACCGCCCGAATAAAAAACCGCCAGAATGGATCACTTCCATAAATGACTCACAGCCAAAAATGACTCGCCACAAGAATAAATCACCATTAGAAATGAGTCTTGATTAGGAATCATATATTCCCTTTTTTCATATTATAACATTATCACAAATCACTCAAAATACACCACATCAAGGGAAAAACCACATATCTCATAAAACACCAAGGTACCGATATCAAATCATTAAGAATGAAGAGAGGGGAAATCTCAAAACAACTCTGGGTATTGGGCCCACATTTGCATCTCATGCTCCCTAGTACTCTCCTCTAGGCCACTATGCCTCCATAGCACAGAAACTAGGGGAATAGTCCTTGATCATAGTATCTTCTCTTAAGGATCATGGATCTTTTCAAGATTCTCCAAGAATGTCTCATTATCCTCGATATGACTCTCCCCCTAGTAAATGACATGGGAGTCATTGTGATGATATTGATGGAGAATAGAGATGTGGAAGACATCATGGATCTAGTATAGTCGAGGTTGAAGTGAAAACTGATAAGCTACCTCCAACACCTTTAAGGTCTGAACAAACTTGAGTGATAGATTACTTCATTTTATGAACCTCCACTAGTCATGTTGAGGGGAAAGTGTCAAGAAAATATGGTACCAAACATCAAAAACCAAGGAAATCCTCCAATGATTGGTATAATAAATTTTCTGATCCTTGTGATGCATTCATCCTCTCTTGAACCAATCGAACCTTCTCTATTATATTTTGCACCACTTCGGGTCCAAGAACTGCTGCATCCCCAACCTCCATACAACACAATGAATAATGGAACATCCTCCCATACAAATTCATGAATGAAACCATGTTGATGGAAGAGTGATAGATATTATTATAAGTTAACTCAACCGAGGTTAGGTTTTTTGACCATGATCAACTGAATTCCAAGAAACATGGCCACAATATATCCTCCAGAATATGGATAGTCCGTTACATCTTCCCATTTATCTAAGGGTGTTCACCAGTGATGATGGGAAACTAGATGACAAAAGTACATTGAAATCCCTTCTAGAATCATGCAATATAACGTGAATCTTAATATGAGGTAATTGACCTTAGAACTCGATGTAGCAATAAAACATCCTCTACATATGTTTTTGAAGAACACTTATTATTCAGTACACCTTAATTGCTAGTGAGTGAGACTATTATGTTAATTGATCCACAATCACCTAGATAGTATCACAACCACCCAGAGATCTAGGTTACCATATGATGAAATTCATCGATATGGAATCCTATTTCTACTGGGGAACATCCAAGGGATACAAAAAAACCTCCCTGAACATGATGATAAGTCTTTAAATTATAGAAATTGAGACACCAAGACCAAAACTCTTCCACATACCATTTCATCCCAGTCCATCAAAACTGGGTCCTCAAGCCATGGTACATTTTGAGTACTTTGGGGTGTTCCACCAAAGGTGATCTATGAAATTCAGAAAGGACTCCCTCACACATCACTACCGAAACAAAAAACCTCCCATGAAATAAAAATTGGTTATGATCATCATCTAGCCATCCCTCTAGAGAATCACCATGGACGAAACCATCTTGAATCACCTCTGCCACTGAGTCTCCCCACTAAGAATCCTCCACCTACTACATCAGATAAGACTGCACTATCATCTAAAACAAACAACCTCTACCACCATCCACCCATTAATTTAATTATAGGTTTCTAAACTTCTCCATAATTCTCTAAGAATTTTTAAAATCCAAAAAAATATCCTTTTGTGAAATTTTTTAAATAAATCCTCCAAGATAATCCCCATTCCTAAGGTGTAATAGATCTCAGAATCATATTCTTGAAGAAACTCCATTCACCTTCACTATCATTGATTCATATCACAATGAGAAAAGACATAACTCAAAGATTTATAACCAGTGAACCCCAGAAGGAACTCCCATTTGAGTTAATGTTGCTATAAATTTAGAACAAACATAACTACCACTATCTCTAGATCGTGGGTGGAATTGTTACTTTCACGAGGAAATAACTACCTAGTCCCATAAGAGATCTCTACCTCCTCCTCCATCAGGATACACCATAATCCCTTATGAGGTGCATCATGGAAAAACTCAAATACCACACCCTAATCCGATAGAAGAGGCACTAGAGTGCTAAACATCTTCCCCTTTAGGTAACTGAATACTACATGGCATTGACCAGTCTATACAATATCTTGCTTATTCCTCATCAATGAGGTCAAGAGGGCTATAACTCAAGAGAAGTCAGACATAAACCTTCGATAATAGCCCATAAGATCATGGAATATATGAACCTATTACACTTTCATAGGTGCTGAAAAATAAAGAACAACCTTAACCCCTGAGTGATCCACATCCACACATTTCTAAGACACCAAATTCCCTAGGAAATGCACATGGGAAACATTCCAATGATCTGATGGTGATGAAGAACCTGCAAAAAAATTTTGATATGTTCAATATGCTCCTACTCTAACATTGAGTAGATTAGAATGTCATAGATGAAGACAAGGACAAACCTACCTGGGAACCCACATAACATTGAGTGCATATTCCCCATGAACATGGTTTGTGCGTTCATAACACTGAAAGGCAGAACAAAAAATCAAAGTATCTATGCATACACCTGAAGGTTTTATTCTACATATCTATATACCTCACCCTTAGCTAGTGATATCTAGACCATATATGGATCTGGGAGAACCAACCAGCTTCCCAAAACTAGTCAAAAAGATCATTGATCCTTGGAAGAGGATAGTGATTCTTGATCGTTATATGGTTTAACCCTATGTAGTCTATGAACAACCTTAGACTACCATATAAATTCATAGATAATAACATTGGGGCACCCCATACTAACAAAACAGGTTAGATGAAACCCCTCTACATCAGATCATATATCTGAATCCTCAACTCCTGCAACTCCGAAGGTTCCATTCAGTAGGGAGACATAGAAATCAGAGAAGCACCAGACTACTAGTATTTCCCAAAATCAATGTCACATATATGGGGTATTGTAACAATATCGTTAGGGAAAACATCCATAAATTCTCTAATGACCTTGGGATCCTCCTCTGTCCCTATGTCTACTAATTCTGTAGAAAAAATTTCCATCAAGGAAAGATGGGTTTCCAAATCACAACTTCCCACCTGAAAACCCATATGGAAAATGAAAACCACATGTTATCCATATATATATGAGAAGAGACTCTCCTATGGAAGAAGTTAATAGTATCACCCATAGAATCAAACTAGTCAATGCTAATTAATACATCATATGATTGCTTCTCAGGTAATATAAGTTCCCTACAGAACTGATGTTTCCCCATTATCAGTGCACATACCCAACACACATAAAAAAGTTGGTCTGGCCTCCAAATTGAATAATCAACAGTAGGATCTTGGAGAGCCTCTATACATTTAGTCCAACAACACAGACTAGAGAGGGTGAAACAAAGAAGTGTAATTCTCTTGAATCAAGCTAGCCACAAATAAGGGTACATGATAAACTGGTCATACCTAGAATGACATCTGTCCCCTCTAGTGCTATTTCCACCACTGCCTACAACTGTCAACACCAAAATCCCCCACATACCTAATAACAACCACCACTATGACCATGCTCATGTAGAATCCCTTGACGAAGAGATACGTCTTATGGTCACCCTCTACCTTCCCCATCTGATCTGGCTAGAGAATATGCCAACTTCTCATATTGCTGGAACAACCCCTCTAGTAACTACTTCTGAGGATGATGTTGAACCTGACCACCTCTACCAAACTAGTACCATGAAGCCATTGGTCACTTATAATGATGATGTCCATGAACCTGATATAGGACACACACAGGTCCAAAGTCGCCATGATGAGTACCAAAGAAACTGGCCCCAGGTATCCAGAAGGGATGCTACTGAAGTCGACTCCTAGTTGGTCGAAAGCTATAAGGCCTTGGCATCTGAGACCTGACACTAAAAACTCTACCCCATAAGGAATCCAATAAGTCCCCCAATCACTGTAACCCTTCTCATGAGTTCATCCTCTATATCAACTATTACATCTTTTGAACCTCTAGATATGCTGGAAACATAAAAGGAGTAACTAAATACTCGATCGAAGGACAGGTTGACTCCTCAATTTGCCTCTCTTGGGACTCCTCCTGTAGGAAAAGATCTAGGGAAAGCATAGAAATTCCTTGAACATGTTCTAAAGCTCCCACTAGACATGATTCATTGCTAAAGGGAGAGTAGCTCATTCCTCTCCACATACTTCATGGTTGATGAAATGAACTCTACATATAATTCCTTCTAGAAGTTGACCCATGAAACATCTTCCTCCTTCCTCCCACCAATGTACAATGTCCACTACTGACGAGCATCCCCTCGTATCTTACATTCTTACAAGCGGACCCAATACTTCGTTAGGGAATAGATGAAAATAAAAGTGATGTACATATCATCCAGATGGTCCTCTATTAGAACATTATAAATGTTGTCCTCATAATTTACCAATGCTTGTTGCTGTAATGATCACAACATCCTCTGCCAATGAATATCGTCTTTGACATGATCAACCCTTATGTGGTCAACTGGGTTAGCCTCCTGAACCTCCACTTCCTGAGCCAGACACAGTCAATGACTAGGAGCCATAGTTGAAAGAGAAACAAGTATTTTCTAAGACTAACGGAATGGATTTTTATTATAAAATAGTTTAGTTAAATTTTATTTATTTCATTCATTTTATCCATTTTACCTCCCACAAAACTACACAATTCGTACAAGAACTCAAGTCACCATGAAATATGTACCACTATTAGGTATCAACCGTAAAGTAGTTCCATTTCACTTGGTCTTTTAATAAGCTTAGAGTCCATACAGTAGATCATGGGTTCCATAAAAGCCGTTGTCTTGGCTGATCGCCCTTTCCTATGTCATGCACCATGGTCAACTGAAACTATTTATATACCAGCCGATACATTCCTCACAGCACATAACTATAGAAATCACCCTATATCTCACCCGTCACCTTTGATAGCACACTGTCAGGAACCCCTCCCACCAAATATACTATAATTAAGGTAGAGAGATAATGATCTCCCAAGTCCTTCCTCTAATAAGATCTTGGTTGGTGACTTGCACCAAGGGTATACAAATTTCCCAATATGGGGAGCATTGACCTCTATAAGAAAACAAGATTGAGTTATAGGATGAATCCACCAAAATCAACTCCATGTAATATATATAAGATATACAAAAACTACCCCACAATGCATGTGTAAATAAAAATGATACTTATCAAAAGTCTCCACAAGAATACACAATAAAATATATATCAACAACACAACAAATATCCAATGGCTGAAATAGTAAGGTCCATAATGGTATATAAATTACTCATGGAAAAATAAAAATGGTTTTATATATGTAGGGTGAGCATATAGGTATACTCAATAGTAAAATCAAAGTCTCTCTTTCACATCTGAAAAGAAAAAACTAATTCTCCCTTGTGAAAGTAGCAGAACCAAACAACACATAAACATGTATATTAACCA
Source organism: Viscum album (assembly GCA_963277665.1). Taxonomy (NCBI): domain Eukaryota; kingdom Viridiplantae; phylum Streptophyta; class Magnoliopsida; order Santalales; family Viscaceae; genus Viscum; species Viscum album. The sequence goes on along the minus strand of OY728125.1, from coordinate 1,972,943,350 downwards.
GAACCCAAACCTCACCTAGTATTTATCACCAAATAATGTATCCCAAGAATAATTATATAATATAAATCACATTGAGGATCAGGTTCACTACAACACTTTCCAATAGATTTTCCACTCTCACACCCCCACGTCTTACATCCTTGAACTCTGATCTCTTCCGATTTACATCACAAAACATCACATCCCACCCGCACACACACACACACTTGGTCCATCACGTCACATATTTACCAAACACATTTGATCCATCACATCACATCACATAACAACTCGACAACGAATGTTTTGACATATGGACATCAAAACCCTGGCATGTCCTTCTAATATATTCGAAGTGGGTGCAGGGAAGAGTGAGTAGCCAGAAATCCATCCTCCCACTGGGATGGTGGAAAAAACACCCCCATATGACTATGTGGGTGTGGGAACATATTTCTCAATGAGGATGGGGTGTGTATAGAGTTCAAAAGAACATAAAAGGTATATACATATATAAAAATAACACACAATCCCCTTTCTAATGGTTTACAACCAAGGTATAAAACATTTAATAGAATGCTTCACATTTTCTGTATAATCTAAATACACAAAACCCCATTAAAAAACATAATAAGCAATTAATATTTCAATATATGATTATGATTATGCTATTTTCAAGAATCTCTATTATCAGCTCATTCTAGTAAAACATTATCTTTTTCATAGCATACAACAAGAAGTGTTAGATTTATTCATTAAAAATTTCCAAAATTATTTATTTCACCTTCCATTAATAACTGAGCGGCTAATGGATCATGGAACACAAAAAGAAGCACAAAACAAAAACCCAACATCCACATCAAGTTCCACCTTCCTTCACAATTTTCTCTATACAACGACTTCATAACACCCATCACAACCCCATCACACAACCATACCGCATCCACTACCTCAATACACATCATGTCATATACAACAATATAATATATTTTTATATTTAGTAGAGATTCTCTTATACAATTTCCCTTAATTAATTAAGGGTGTTATCACACAAGCCATTAGATCCTAGGGAATCCATTTCAATAACTGAATATAGATGGTTATCCTGTTATTTATGATGATATCAAACAATCACAAAAATAAAGGTTTTAAAGAAGGGTTCTATTACATAATCAATCCCAAATAGGAATAATTTTTTATTTAGGAATTAATCCCATACAATCATAATATAAAATCAAACCAAATAAAATCCAATTAAAAATTGTAACATCACACTTTACATTCCCTACACCTTTAAATTCAATTTAATCCAATTAATTTTATTTCTAAATCCATATGTAACTATGTTAAAAATAAATGAAAATAATCAAACCATATAGTATGATACACATAATGAGAAAATAATGAAAAACTTACATGGAAGAAAGAAGCTTTTCCCAAACTCGCAATGCCAAAACAGCGAGCATGCATATAAGTGGGATCTTCTTCAAGGGAAACTCGAACTAATTATAGTATCTAGTTCTACGAATCCAAGGGAAAATGGATTTGGGGCCTCTCATATAAAGTGAAAGTTGGAAGGAATGAAATTACTCCTCTTTAGATTGAAAACCAATACTAGTTAGAATTGAATATAATTTTAACTAACCATTACAGGAAGATCCCATTAATCTACATGATTTACGCATTGAAACGGTCTCGATACTTTTTAAAAATTAAGGATATTATTAATTTAATTTGAAATGGATTTAAACCCCTTATTTAAGGAATTTAACCCCATTTTTCAACATACAAGACAATAAATTGACAATTCTATAATTTTTGGGAAATACTGGAAATACTATTCATGCCCTGCTTGCAAAAATGACTCACCACTAGAAATGACTCATAGTATAAATGAATCAATGCTAGAAATGACTCACCTCCAGAATGAATCACCACCAAAATAAAACACCGCTACAAATGACTCTCCATAAAAATGGATGACCATCCGAAATGACTCACCAGAAGAATGGCGCACCACCTGAATGAACCACCGTTAGAAATACCTCACTACCAGAATGTGTATCCACCAGAATGAATCAACACCAGAAATAAATCACCACCAGAAGGAATCACTGGTAGAATGACTCACCGCCTGAAACAAAACACCCCCAGAATTACTCATCACTAAAATGACTCACTACCAGTTAGACTCGCTACAAGTAATGAATAACTTCCAGAATGAATCCCCAGTATAAATGACTCACTGCTTGAGTGACGCGTCGCCAGAATTTCTCACTACTAGAAATGACTCATATATTGAATGACCAATTGCTCGAATGACCCAACAAAAGAAATTCCCCACTACCAAAAATGACTCACTACAAGAATAAATCACCACTAGAATGACTCACCACTAGAATGACTCACCTCTAGATTGACACACCACTAAAATGAATCACCATAAGATATGACTCATCCTCAGAATAAAACATCACTAGAATGACTCACCACTAGAAATGAATCACCTCCAAAATGACTGACCACCACAATGACTCACCTCCAGAAATGAATAACTTCCATAACAACTCACCACCAAAAATATGGAAATTTAACAAACTATTGGAATGTCTCACCATTAGAATGTCCCAAAAGTTTCAAAAACACCCCAAACATCCCCCCAGACATCTCAATTGTCATATTTTTGGTAAATTAACGACCAATAAGGTTTGGGTCCTTACACCACAGGCTATTACCTAACGGGGTCACTTATCTAACTAATGAATGTCTTCAAAGGTATACATATGTTCTTTCACTGTGATTTTTCTTCACTCACACATACCCTAGGAATATTCCCAAGAGATCACCCAAGTATACACTACTCAAGACTAATCTTAACTTGACTTTAAATTTATGGTTATATAGCCTCCTAAAAATAATGGTTTACCTCTTTTACATGGGTAGTAACATTTATTCATTTAGGACTCACTTTTCCAAGAGGGTTACACCACAGGTGGTGATAACCACCAAAAGTATATGATCACAAAAATTGGAGTTTACATGATAGATATTAAATAAGTAAATGATAAGGTGATAACAACCACTAAATGAATCCTACCAATAAAAAATAAAGAAGTAATCCCAATACATGATGTAACAATATAAAAATAAAACAATTGAAAAGAAATAAAATACTATTGTGATATTCCACAGTAGAAACCATGAAACTATAAAATCTAATGAACAACTCCTCGAAATAGTAATGTCTAGATCAATCACAAAAAAAATACTAAAAAGGTGATTTTTTTTAAAAAATATATAGGGTGAGAATAACATGAAGTCAGTTAGAACCTCCTTTAAACCACTCATGAAAAATGCTGAATAATCATACTAAAAACCAGTGAGTAAATAAATAAAACTAACTCAACACCTAAACTTGTATACTAATATTTATACATCCCCACCATATCTCACTCAGTAAAAAATGAACAAAAGTATAATCATAATATTTAATATATATATATATATGGGTACCCCTCAACCACTTCCACATATGTTTTCTACTCTAATTCCCCAATGTCACACATCATGTGCTTCAATGCCTTCATTAAAGACTATGCCATCATTGATTTGAGTTGGGCCTCAAACCTACTGACCTTATCACCATTTAGAGCCCAATATATCATGAATGAACCATTCCACACATCCATCACATCATTAAAACCATCCAATATGAAACCAATTATGTATCTGAAAACAACTAAAGCCTACATAAATTCATTATACCTAAATCTATCACAACCCATGTTTGTATGCCCACGGGAATCTAGACTCACTAGGACAAGATACAAGTATGCACTCAAAAATCAGGCCAACATATTCAAAAACACACATGTTTGGGAAATCAAAGCTATGTATAGCCTCATGTAATTCTATAACCAAGGAGAGAGAAGGGTAGAGTAGAATAAATTAGACATATCTTACATAGATACGGTCAAGATACTGAAAATAATATATAAGAACCAAGTTTTATAATAATTAACTCATTATCCAATCCATGTGATGAAAAAAATACTCATTCCTTTCTTTTTATTCTCTAGTATGCCATCTTCATGAGTGTGAATAATGAACCAAACCTATTCATTCATTAATATATTTATATTTCATAAAAATATGGGTACTCTATGACTTAACCTAAGATACTAATTAAAATATACAGTTATAGTGAAAACTATAAGACTATATCCTCCAATTGTAATCTAATAATATAAATAACATCCAACCATTGAACATAAAGAAATCACCGCGATTGAAATAAGAAATGACAAGCAATACCCACTATGAACTCATTCTGACCGGCATAGTGTCCCATAACATTGTGCAAAAAAACACATATGACATCTCATACTAGAATAATCATCATAACCAACAACCCTTTACACCATCTATATCATAACCAAAACCCCATTCCATAAAAAACATTGTAACTGGTAGCCCATTCTGCCATCATTTCCTCAGGCCTTCCCACCCATTACTCTTCATGTATTCTAAACACCCATGGTTATCAATCAATTACATAAAGGTTGTAAATTAATTTATAATAATTACATGTTAAATATATTTTTCAAAAAATAATTTAATAGGAAACTATTACTAAATCAAAAAAGTAATTCTAGACTTTATCAAACAACAATGGGATCACTCATATTAAAGGAAAGTGTTTAAGAAATAATTAAAATTTCATCCCCATATTAAATTAACAGATTAATAATGAATAAATTCCAGTAATAGTATCCATAAAAATATCAAAAGATAATAATATTTATTTAATCTTATGTTTTCCCAAAATTGATGTTTCATATATCAACTATCTCAATAATAATTATTTCAACAAACTTATTTTTTTATAATCCAAGAATTACCAGCATTAAGTTTTTATTTAATTTCTTAGAATATTGACCATGCATAACAACTACAACAATTAATAGCACACTATCTAAAAATATAAATATAAAAAAATATAACAATAAAATATAAGAAATCATGCATCCCAAATATTATAGCGTTAAATATTAAAATTACCACTTGTGATAATACCTATGGTTTGCCATATTAAATTGAATCCAATAATGAGATAATATTGTGAACCAATAGATATATTTATACACATGGAATAATATTCTGTAAAAAATGAATAATCAAAACCATGCATGTTATAAATAGTTTCTCTTCTTTGAATGAACTTTCAAATTATTAAATTATGCCACAAAATTCATGAATAATTCATTCATGAAGAAGGGAAATAATTTGAAAATGTAATTAAAATATTCATCATAATAGAAATTTAAAACATGAAATAAATATTTCTCTCTAGAAAATTCCAATAATTCATTCATGCGATAACTCTTCCAGGGAAGTAATTATATCTGAAAATGATCTAAAATATCTATTTTAGAATCATACTTTCCATATTATCAAAAAAACTTATATAATAAGACATAAAACTAATTCTTAATGGAATTTAATAATTTTAGAATGCTAAAAAAGTTCAATTCCAGTAATTTAATATCTTGATTTTTATTTTATAACATACCATTTAACTTAAATTTTATTATTAAAGGAAATTTGTATTTAGAAAAATTTTATGTTTCATTTAAATTCAAGAAACACTAATATTTTGTTAATAGTAATATAGTAAATGAATTTCATCTTCCACTTTTACAAATTCACAAATTATAATATAATTTATCATCCAAATATTATTTTCAAGATTATTATCAGATTATGTTTAATCACATATTTCTAAACAGAGGAGTCCAAATCATGTTAAAATAATAGTGGAACAATATAAAAAATAAGCAGTAATAAATCCCCTACTTTGAGAAGAGAATATTTACATGACTGGTAATCAAGTACATGATAGATATGGTGATGTGCATAAGTTTTCAAATCATAGTAAAATCCTCAAATGGGATTTAAGGGGTTTTTAGGAATCTGAGGGAAGGATCTAGGATCACCCGAACTGTATAAATGAAAAGTATATTTGAATGAGAAATAATTCACTCATATTCAAAAGATATATATTTTTTTATAGAGACTACATAGAATTCATCAAAATTTAAATTTTGTTTTTATTAAATCCAATCTTAACTCAATACTTGATTATAATCCAATTATAACATTTAAGAAAATGAGATATAATTATTAAATGACCAAAGGGAATCTAAATCCTTTATTTTTAGATATAGAACCCTTTTAAAGTGTGAAAATAAGTTAAAAGAGTGAAACTTTATTAAAAAAGTGGTTTATCTAATTATAACACTACCCATACAAAGGAATTATGTTATAGAGAAGGGTAAATTGGTTTTACCATTAAGTAGAAGGTCAGCCTTACAGGGTCATTAAAGACTCAGAAGGACCCTTACAAAGTCTTCAAGGGAAACTACTTAGCATTACATAGGTTAGGGACTACAATAATGTGATATTTATAAATACTCAATGACCCTAACACAATAATGGGGATTCACGTATGCATCATTTATAAATAAGGGACTAACTCTACATAACACGTGAACTACCCTTATGTTAATGGTACGATTAATAGGTTACCATTATGTGTGAAACATATTACCCTTATGAAAAAAATGAAAAAATAGGTTGTTCCTTATGCAGTTTGGGGGTATCATTGTGTATCACTTGAAAACATAACCATAACCTTATGAAACTTATAGAAAAAAGCTTATCTTTATACATATTCAAGAAAAGGATCATTCTTTTATACAATTCATATGAGATTTAGGGTATCTTTGTTCACAAAGAAGAAAAAAAATACCCTTTTGAAAACATTAGAAAACATCATTTCCTTAGATAAAGCTTCAAAATCATGCATAAGTGTGGGTATTTTCTTGAAAATATTATATTTTTAATTAAACAAATTCTATTAATACAGTAAATCATTTTTTTAATACTAAGAAATCCAAAAAACCATAAAATTAATTTAATCACTTTAAAAAACTCCAAAAAAATAACTTCTTACAAATAATAGAATCACATTTAAAAATAACAAAATTAATTTCCCAATAACTTTTTAAGAAATGAAATTACTTTTATAATTTAAAAAAACATATAATAAAACTTATTATTTAAATAAGAAAAACTTTTCAAAAATTTTATAAAACATAGAACGTCAAAGGATCGAGAATATCTTGGGACTTTACAATGATAAGGTTCATGCTCGTCGATAAATGCTAAAAATATATTTTTTAATAAATTTTTCCAAGTATCATTATTAAAATATCTTATAAAATTAATTTTGTGTAATCATTAATATAACCTACTAGGGTAATCTGTATCACACCCTAAATACACACATTAGAGAGTATATAGTGTTTATGAATTTATATAGGTGTGTTCGTTATATTCTATGTTTGGATATTTTTCTTTGTTAACCCATTTAGTCGACATTTTTGGGTTGAGGTAGTGATATTACATCATATAGAAATTCTATATAGATAATAAAATACTTCTTTAATTATTTTGATTCATTCATGTATGGACCACGTTTAGAAATCTAATTATTTGTCTATTTTTACCATTTCCAGTTATGTATTAGTTTTTATGTTTTATTCCAAAAAGTGATTTTAATGCTTATATTGGGTATTATTTATTTATATGGAGTTTCATTTTAAAATTTTTATGTATTTTAAATTGGATTCCAATAAATAGTCTTGACATAACGAATTCTATATGGAAATTTATAATTTATTAGGTGTGATTGTTGGGTGAAATTATTACCAATGTTTGAGTTCGATACAGTCAACACTTTCCACTAGCCCGTGGTAATTGGGAACATTTATTAGGCCTTATTAAAGATTGGATTGTATGATGTAGAAGTTTTTACCATGTAGGACCAATATAAAATTGTATAAAATCACACTTTTTTATTTAGATATTAAAGGTATACCAAAAATATGTTTTAAAAAACAAGGGTGGTAGGTATATGGAAGTGTCTGGTCAAAAGTTCTTTTTCAAAAATATAGTTTCCATGTCTATCCAATCCTTTTTATTTTAATTTGAGTTTTACTTCCCAACAATTTATTATATTTTATTTATTTTAATTAACAATATGAAGGATTATGTTCAATTTTTAGATTTTTTTTTGAAATTTACAAAATTTTGATGGAAAATTGGTTGCACCCCTTGTTGCTTGGCCACAATGAAAAGGATGTGAACTATGAAATGTGATCTTGAAACACTCTATTTTACATATTGAAACTTACCTAGTTTTTATTTATTTTATCATTTGGATTTAAAATATGTTCCTATTGCTGATTATTTATTTTTCTTGGGAAATTTTAAAATAAATTTTATAAGCCTTGATATTATTTAGTTTGATTAGGTCAGTGTTTTGTGTTAAGTACATGGGTATTACTTTTCAAAAACAAATTGTTTTGATAAAAATAATTTTTACAGTATAAAAGTTGTTTTCTTCAAAACAAATCATAAATGTTGATTAATTTTTATTAAAAAAGGGATTTTATTAGTGTTATCTTTTATTTGATACTCTACGTTAGGATATTTGAGGATTTATTTTTTAAAGTTACACTTTCTAATCATAGTGAATTTTTTAAAATGAATTTATTTTAATTAATATTCAATTTCATTAAACCAGGTATTGGTTTATGTTATCATAAATTAAATTTTCAAACGGTCAATAAAGGTTAATTAATAGAAATTCATGTATATTTTTTCCATCTATTTTGTGTAAACTCTACATGAATCAAATTTTTATACTTTTTTATTTTAATGTTGTGATTATTGGATATTTTCTTTACATTATGGGAATATTCATGTTCTTTTGATATTATTTTTTGGGGTTTTTTTTGTTTTGGATCTTGAGGTATATTAATTTTAGTTTTATATTCAATTTTATTTTATTTAATTCCTCCTAGAAAAGTGTTGTTGAATCAAGGGAATAATGTTATAGGGGATTCCTTGTAATTTTATTATTCTAATAATTGAGATACTATCAATAAAGTTGGTGGTTCTACACTTCCTCTAAATAGAGTGGTTGGATCAAATTCATATTGAATAATAGATTATGTTCTAGGGTTCCTCAACAATGAACCACACATCTTCCATGGTGATTAAGGTCCACAAGAGATGATGGAGTGTAGTGAGAAGGTTGGGGGAATCATATATTATTTAGACACCCATAAAATATCTAAATTGTAATTATATACTATCATGTTAAAATGTATGAGTGGGGAATGAATGGAAACTATTACAAAATCTCATTCACTTAAATAACTTTCTTGGAAGTATTTGAAGTATATGATTATTTAGAAACTTTATCTTGAGAATGTTAACATAGAGTAAGAGAAAAAATTTATGAGTCTTCTTCAAAGCGATTTAATGGTAAAGGAGTATGTTTATAGTATATTAAACCCCATGGGAATTATGTAATCTTTGGATATCCATCACTCAATAGCTTTAGGGTTCATCAGTCGTCCATTACTCCTTTCTCAATCTTGTTTTCTCTCTTTCGCACCTTCTACTTCAGCTTTGGATTTGTTGGATTTTATTTCATTTAGTGAGAATTGAATTTGACTAGAAGTGTTTTATTGGATATGGACTAATGCGATAAAATCCTCTATAAAATATTTCTACTACTTTTCCAATGAATCATCCTCTTTTTCTCATTATCCTTTGACAACATGACACTTTTGGTTCAGAATATTCTTGTTCCAGTCGCCTATGTCCCATGACTTATTTATAGACCAATTTAAACAAATTCCCCTTTTATTCCCCATTTTATCTAGCATACATTATCGTGGTGAGGCTTGGTCGACCTCACATTCCCATGTCATCATCTCTTCCCTTACAAATATCTATCAATAAATCTTCAATATTTTTCTATCCTCCTTCGATGTGATTCCTTATATGATTATTTTATGGTAAGCATAGTTAATTCAAAACCCCTTTGTGATATCTATGAAACATTATCATTAATAGAATTATATATGTCAATATCAAAAAATTTATAAGATGAATTATCAATATAAGAATAAATAAAAGAAATAACCTAAATTTGGGAAGACATATGTGATGGAGCATATGTATGATTATTCAACTGTTGAGTTAGAAAACATTTCACATACTTATCTAGTTTATCATCTTTGGTTTTAGTTTGTTTAAAATAATACAACCTTCCCCGTTTTGATATAAGGACTTTTTAATGTATTAATCTTATGAATTTGGATACTTGGTACATCTTATATATTATTTTGTATGGGGAAAGACTATTTGTAAATCCTATATTTAGTGATTTAGTGTTGGTTCAATGTTTAATAATATGTTTTCTTATTCATGTATGAGAATAATTTAGGTGAAAATATGAACATGATTATGATATCCTTCAGTTATTACATCATTCTAAGGAAAATATTAAATGGTGGGGAGGCCAATATCAGGTATCAATATTTCAATTAATTTTTTTTATGAATGATTATATTATCAGTTGCCTTTAATAAGAAGACATCACATAAGGATGCCTATTAAAATTTATGGTGGTTATCTTAAAATTGTTAGTGATTCATGATATGTTCACATCTATAATTTGTTAATGGAATAGAAGGATTTTATTTTATCTAGATCACCTTTATATTGACTTATTTGATGTATTTTTTTAAATATATTCTTGGTCATGTCACTCTATTGATCATATGAAAATTTGATGAATTTCTACAGGAAGAACGAAATAATATGGGTATATTTTTGATAAAAAAGATGTCACTTTTGATTATTTAATTTGATACTTATTGGTTATGGAATTTAATATGTCTTTTGAGTAAAACATTTATGTTTTCAAATGGGTTTTACAGTATCTATGGGTAAGGTTCCCACCAAAACATGAGTCTATAGAGTTAAACAACAACAACCCAAAATCTAGAAACCTTGAGAGAGTGTCTAATTTATTAAATTTGAATAGATACAAGGGACCAAATACCAAAGGACTGATCAGTTTAAAAGTTTACACTACCAGAAAAGCACTGCGTAGTGGCTGTTTAAATCACCGCTAAATTGGGTTTCGACAACTAATACGTGGAGGCTTCTTAAATATAGAAGCTATTTTCATTAAGTGTTATAGAAAACATTTTATCATAGTATTTGAGGTTTTAATAGTGATTTTAAAGGGAAAAACTGATCTTTTTAGCGGTGTTTTAACTGCTGCAAAAAAAATACAATTTTCCCTAGGAAAATCACCACTAAAACCGCAAAACTACCACTAAAATACATACACTATATAATTTAGAAGTGGTTTAATCCCCTTTTGATAATATTATTCCACATTTTCATGGTATTTTATACCTCCCCTAAATATGTGCTAATTACTTTGCGGTGATTTAAACCACAAATAAATGTACTTTTACAAATAAACAACTACTACTTGTTCTGAAGCCCAAATACTTGTGCCATGAAAAAAAACATGTATAGTGTTTATATAATAGAATAATATAATCCATCTAAAAATATTCTGTAATAATCCATCTAAAATACTAATATATACATCCTAATATAAATAAAATGAAAATATGTTTGGTCACTACTCTGTGCCACACATGATACATAAACAAAATATGTTTGCTGACTACTATGCTTCATACATGATAAATAAACAAACAAACTATTTCTAAATTTGTCTAACATATCAACAAAACCACTAATCATTGCTGGATGATGAATATAGCTACTCACCCTCTCCACCTCCATCTCTACTTCCCGTTATCAGCACTTGTAAGACAATTATATTGAAAATTAAATAATGTTTTATATTTATATTTAATCTTTAAACCAATAAATGTTTCCAAACAAAATGATTTCAAAATTTTGTGATTTACTTGCTCACCATCACATATTATTGATGCAATATCACTTGGTACATATCTAGTCATCTTCAGATATAAATCAATCAACACTTTCTACAATACAGATATCTGAGTCCCCTGATCCTCAATTTTGTGTTGCATTGAACCAAAATCATTCTGAGCATCTCAAGATAGGGAGTAACTACAACTAGGAGTAGATGCAGCAAAAATCCCTGATGTTATTCCAAATACCTCAGATGGTATGGTTCCCATACCCATCCAGCACATTCGACCAGGATTCTCCTTCCCAAGCTCTTGACAAAATTGGTCACTCTAGGAGACTGAGTAAGACTGTGTGAGATTGGAAACCCATAGTTCATTAATTTTTACCTATACATATTATATCAGTAATATTATAAGCAATATATATTGGCATAACAAGAAATGTAAATAAGTTATTATAATGAAAAATGAATTCATACCCAAACTTCTTTGGCATACTCATTAACGAAACTTCCATCGGATTTTTCATGAACTTCCAACCATAGTTCCATTTGGGATGTTGGGTGCCTTAAAATCTGTGACTGCATTAAAAAACATAAATAAAAAAATTTAATATATTAAAAAGATAATATTTTGTTATAAATATTTAAACTAATGAAGATAATACCATAGTCGATCGGGTTCTAGAAAAATTCATCGACCCCACAGTGTGAGGGACTATTTTCTTAGATCGGCTCGATGCATTCTTTGTTGAAGGATCCTAAAATAAATAAAATGTAATATAATAGTAATGTATGAAATTTCATATGCTTTTAATATACACGTATAAATGTAAAATGAGATTAATATAATAATATATATTTAAATACCATCTGCTTCTTGTCAAAATGTATTTCAAAAAAACATTACAGTTCTCTTTGGGTACCCCATTGAGTAACCATTGGGTACCCTATCATACATATGTTGGGTTCTCAATGAGGTATCATTGACATCTCCCCACAATATCCATTTAATTTATTTCTATTTCTTGCCCAGATTTTTCGAATTTTACATTCGTGCTAGAACATCAACAACTGTAAAGTGAAAAACATATGTACACAGAAATTAATTTTGAAACTATTACAATTTAATAACATAATGAAATTGAATTAAACCATAATTTATTAAAATTACCATTATTTGTGAATTAATAACATAATTTTTCAATTTTAAAGGCATATACCTCCAATCAATCTAAGTAATAGGAAGGGAAACTGGATCCACGGCTAGTTGAACCAAAATATGGCCAAGTATTCAAATGACATCATCTATAGGTACCCCATAAGAATAAAATGGATAACTATATTTCTTTCATCAAGATTCCACATATCAGATATGTTAATATTTTTCTCCATACTTGCATTATTTCCATATTTTATGAACAAACAATTAGTATACAAACAGTCCAATAAATTTATTTATATTAAAATATGTACCTATAGCTATCACCCTCCAGTATCCCCGTGAAGAACTAGAAGTGGAGCCTGACTCTCTCACTATTGAGGATCCTAAAGGGGAAGGAATCACCTGAGCTGCTGAAGGGATGCTCATGGAGGGTGTGAGAGACAATACAGGGGGAAACCGGATGGTGTCTCACATGCTGTAGAGAGGGAGACAGATGGATCATCATCTATCGGTGTGGTCGATGAAATAATGTGACGCTTCTTCATTGTCAGTCCTATCATTTAATAAAATAAAATTAAGTTCAAATCACATATTTCAAAACAATTATATAGGAAAAAAATAAAAAATGATAACAAATGCATAGTACTAACAAACAAAATATACATAGAAATGAAAATTAATGATTGAAAAAATGATATAAGTGGTTGATAAATGAATGGATAAATGTGCATACAATCATTTTCACCTTTAATAATGTCGGTTTCCTACTCCATTACTTCTTACAATTCATATACACTTACAAGACTAATATGTTAAATGTTATTATGGAAAAATATGTCTGCTTTTTTCTATTGATGAGATTAAATGTTAGAAGTCAAATATTCCACTTCATAACTCATATCATACAAATCCCATAGTTTCACATGACCAACTACACTCCACCCTTATTTCATGACATCTTTCAAATAATATAACATTTTCTCTTTTGATGATAAGACATATAGATCATGTAGTTCACGGTCACCAACATCCATCATGCGAGAGAAGTTAACAGTAGTAAATTGCAAGGAATATCTTTTAACACCTCTAATGATATCGACCCAATTGCATTTGAATAAAACAACTGAAAAATTTAAATGGTAATTTAACTCAATAATATCAGTCATCATTCCACAGTATCTCACATCATTAAATGTAAATATATCACTATTCTGTGTTTTCAAACCCTCTTCTCGATCAACTGTATGAATTCTAAAACCATTCACATTGTAAGCATTGAAATTTCTGTCTTGTTTTATAGGACCTCAAGCAAAAAACATCAAATCTTCTGAAAACACTGCACAAGTATCAATATTCATGGTCTAAAAAAATAAATATACATTATTATATTTTAAAAATATATCTGTCAACCTATTATCTGTATTTATTGAAATAGTTATGAACTTACAAGTCATGCAAACCATTAAATAATATCATTACTAGCATATTTTATTACATCTTTTGCATTTTTTTGTTAGTCCTTGCATTCATGTCTTTGTTTTTATTCTCAAATATTAAATAAATGGATCTACAATTTGACTATTTAGTAGCACATATCTATTGCCTGTAATAATTCTATTTCTATAAGTGTATCATTTGAGGTCCTCCCAACTGGTCGACCAAAAGAAGGAAATATTTTTGATTTCCCATGTATATGAGATTCAGTCGATGTGTCATAAACCCAACCAACTAGATTAAATCTTGTCTCAATATCATCTAAGTAACTATATTAAAATGACAGACATGCATCTTCCCAATATCCTTCAGAAATAGAGCCTTCTGGTTGAGCGTTTTTTCTCACGTATGATTTCAAATGCCCAAGTTATCTATGAAATAAAATAAAAAAACATAATTATGTATTTAATTAAGTTTCTAGAATTGTTTACCTAACTTAAAAACATATAAATAAATTACCTCTCAATTAGATACATCCATCGATATTATAAGGGGCCTCTTAATTTAGAATCCACAACCATATTCATAGTTAAACGCATCATGATAATAAAAAACGATAGAGGAAAGATTATCTCCATTGCCCAAAGTGTAAATAAAAATCTATCATAATGGTTTTCAAGATCAAATGGATATAGATATTTTTCATATAGTTTTTTTTGAGAAATGTAGAGAATTGGAGTACAAAAATAGTAACCCTTTCTGGTAATTATGTAAACTATTCCAATGGTAGTAACTGCTGTAACAAAATATGTGAATCGTAAATTTTCAGTCCATGTAACCTGTAATGTTTTAAGTCAACACACATTGATATGTTACTTGAATACCCATCAGATACCTTCACATGTTATAAAATTGAAAGGAATGTATTTTTATCCCTGTTTTTCATTGCAAAAATTTTAATAGAAAACTTTTCATTCTCATATGGCCAGAGATCATGCTTTATGTTCTTTTATTATAAGTATTTCCAAGCATTGAGATGATACTTCAAATTTCCATGATCATTTGGAAATGTTAATATCAAATTGTTATAAGCATTCTTCTCAATATGCATCACATTAAGATTATGCCACAAAAAATTATATACAAAATACGAATGTTTGAAGAATATGTTTTTTCTTCCATTGTTGCGTTATAGTTTCACATGATGAGGCACTTTGAACTTGTTTTCACTATCATTAAAATGATTCACTTTCCCAAATTCTATTTCCACTTTTCCATGTTCCTCTAATATTTCAAAACTAGTTAACAACAGTAGAGGTGGTCTACGATTAATAAAACCATTGAATATTTACTTGTTCAACCAAAATCTATGATATGGATCGAGAAATATTTTATGGCACAAGGAGAATCATTTTCTACTATAAGGTAGTCATTTGGGCTCAAAATAAAAGTTACAAATAGGATAATCCAAACCTGTGTATGTTTTCTAACTAGAGAAATTCCCTAGTCTAGGGAAGTCACTAATGGTCCACATTAGAGATTCTTTAATTTTGAACATTTTTTTAGAAGAATCATCATATGTTTCAACACCGTTTCTCCATAAATCCTATTATTCTTCAATTAAAAGATAGAAGTATATATCAATGCCATTTCCAGACATTTTTTTCTAGGAATAATAATCAAAATGATAAATGAATTTTGTTTCATAAACATCCACAGAGACAGATTGTAAGGACTCAAAACAACTGGCCAAATGCTATACCTGGTACTTAATGTCCCAAATGGGTTAAATCAATTAGAATCTAATCTCAATCGAAAATTCCTCGGATCAGATGAGAAATTAAGGAGTAATGTATCAAATGTATTCCACAATTGTGAATCTCGTTGATGTCATATAAACCCATCCTTATGATTATCAACAGAATGACACTTCATGTGTTCGGTGATTTTCTATGAAATGAATACTCTTTTTAATCAAGGATTTAAAGGAAAGTAACATAAAACCTTTGTAGGTGTGTTTCTTTTCTTCTTCTTCTTGGTAGTATATTGATTTAGACTTCTAACATCAGCCATTGACTACCATCTAGAAGAAGAAAGTGTTTTGCAATATTGTCTACTTCAATCCTCTCGCCAATAAAGTATACAATCATTGTGACCCACATGTATTTTTTTATAATTTAGAACAAGCCTGTTAACAACTTTTTTCATATCATAAAAAGACTCGGAAATTTTTTCTTCAAGAAATGCATCAAAAAAAATTCTAATATCATGGAAATCTTCTTATATGTAATTCCACATAGGCATTTGATACGGTACAACTTCAGTAAAAAATAAATATTTGAAAATTTTAAAAAGAACTATAAAATATTGATTTCCATCATCAAATAAACCATGAGACACATTTTTATCAGAGAGATTTTCTCTTACATTAGTCTCTACAGAATCATGAAGAGATTACAATGTTATGTTACAATGTTGATCTGGTTGGCCTACATTCTAAAAAATATCACTTGTCAGATTTCTATTTGTATCACCCGAAATGGGTTGTTATCATATGTTTTGATGTTGATGTTGGTGTCTTAAAATTACTAATGCATAATTTATAAGGTTTTACATTTCATTTTCCACTGTTGATGAAGTTGGGATCTAAATTTGTGGATTGGAATCCATAATCAACCTTTATTTAATGTTCAATTCTTCGTTCCAAATCCAACAAAAATATTGAGAATATAACTTCTTCAATATCAAGGGTTCGTGAACATCATCTCTGTTCAACGATCTTCAAAATTTACATTTTGGACATGCACATCTTATTGTCCCCTCAACAGACTGATGGGAAACAAAAAAAATCTAAAAACTCCACCAAACCCTTACCATACTGAAATGTGTTCCTTGGTAAAGTGATCCAGCTTTTATCAATATATATCACAATGTACCTGTAGATTATTAAAAAAAATTAAAACACATAACTATTACTAAATAGGAAAAGATATTCATATATATAATTTAAAAAAATGAATATATTAAATAAGGTTTTATTATATAAACAAATTCCATATATAAGGGGATGTATTGAAACCATATTTTCCATATTTCATAATGGATGTAAAACTATATATGGAATTCGTATGATTTTTAGTGGAGTTATAGATTCAGGTATCTCTATGTCTTAGTGACATTGTTTTGTTTTAAGAGAATACTATTCCCACTGATTTGAAAAAGGAAAATGTGTTACATAAAGTCCATTAATTAGTTTTTGACAATATGGAACATCATTACCATTAATTCGGAATAACATTGTGGACTTTCATGTATAGTGACTCCAAATAAATTATAAAAAATATCATTTACTCTAATTAGAATTAGAAATAAGGAACATCATTTATGTATATTCCAAGTGAATGTAAATGAATGTCATGTTCTTAAATTATTGATAAAAATAAGTAATTTCATATAAATTATAGATATTAAAAATAATGTAATCAAATCCCTTACAAAATAAATATAAGGATAAAAAATAACACTCAATTCATTATTCAATTAATTTAATCATTTAAGCCATATAGTTGCTAAATAATTTTAGGGGACATGGTGTATATTCTATTCCACTACAACATTTTATTAAATAACTTTATCAATGTTCAATAGCTAAATCGAATTCTAAAATTACTTAGTAATGCTTAGGTCACAAAGGGAACATAATTCATTAAGGAATTTAGTGAAACTGAACCATGTGGTGGTTTGGTTGTGTTAGTCAACCTCCAATATGATATGAAGGTCTCATATCATGTCTAGAATTGAATTCCAATAATTAATTTTGGGTTTTATCTCTTCTATGAGAAATGATGGGAATGTATTTTATATGACATAACAAGAAACTAATATAAAAACCCAAAAAAATATGTAAAATTTTGACACCACCCACCTTATACCAATAGATAAATCTATTCGACTACATTTAATCACCTTTGAAAGATATTTTCAATATTTAATAGAGAGATAGTGACCATAGGACATGATAATGACTAAAAACTCTAATTTTTTTTGAAAATAAATGAATTGATATGTTTTATACTACATGTTTTCACCAATAATGTCATATTTGAGTACTAGTATATCTGATTACTTTTTTTGAGAATTATAATTTCAAAAACACTAGTGGAACATAGTAATGAACATATAACTCCTACACGTGACTGATAACGCATAACCCTCCTCGCAAAATCCCATGTATGAGACCACGGGAATATATCTCCTTCATGGTAACTACTCTAGATATACCATTTCATAGGAAATATGTCATCAAATACTTTGACATGAATCAATTTATTTTAACCCAATCTTGTGAGTTCGATCATTTTTTGATCGCATAACTGATCCCTGGAAAACCCTGTAAGAAACCTAAAACGTGATTAGGTCAGGGAAAAACTTTTAAACACTCCACGATCGTAGAAACCCCTTAATATATTGATCAAAAACATAATAATGTGAAAAATGTGTATTCATAGAGATAACCCACTGACTTAACCTCTAAAAAGAAGAGTCATTCATCTAATCCTCTACCTCAAGGAATTTCCTAAACATGAGCACCTTCAATTGGGGGTCATGTGAATCCATATGCTATACATTAATCCAACACAACCTATGTATTCCCACATAAGATACTATATTCAAAGGGTGTATTACTACTTTTTCACATCAAAATATGTGTAATATAAAACACTAAATTTGGATATCCATGTCAAATACTTAGAGGAGTGAGGAACGATGAGGGACTATGAGCCGAGGGGGAGTGTAGACTATTTAAAAAATATATGGGTGTTATTTAAGAAAATAGGTTTTGAGTTGTTCATAACTGAATATTTTACTTGAAAGTTTCCCAATGATTGAGTAAATTATTCAAAGGCCCAAGGAGTTTCATTTGGGCCTATATACAGGGTGTAAACACTATGACATGTAGTTAGCCTTATTGGTGTGCATTCCAAGATGATACTCTCTATTCCTATAGCTATTTTACTCCTTCTCTCATTACCTTGTAAGGAACTATAATTCCATGATATGTGAGAGGGTAATGCCCATGAGATGAGTGATTCATCTTCAACTCATTGATACAACATGGTGGTGGGATTTAATTCAAATGCCTCTTAGATTTTGTAATTAATCATATTAAATGAAGTAGAGTTTTTCAGTGTGTGGTATACATAATAGTTTTCTTAATTTTATATTATATATTTTTTTAGTTGAAATATTACTTGGTGATCTTAGGAAGATAGGTTTATAATCAGTTCCATTGCCTGGTTTAGGTGTTAAACTATCCCATGAAACACACCATTTCTATTAAAGCCATTTCATATAGATTAAATCTTGAAATAATATTTAAAATAAATAAAAAAAGAGTATCACATCAAAACTAGTAGAGCGAGGTGTGGTGACGGACCACATTCTGAGGGACAATGAGGGTTAGTGAGGAATGATGAAGTGAGGTGAGCGGAGGTGATTGGCAATGACGACCGAAGATGAGGCTATAATGATGATGGTCTGAGGAGATCAGAACTGTGAGGGAGGCTAGGGATTTGTGTTGTTGTGGGGTGGGGGTTAGGGGTTTTGGGGGAGGGTGGAGTGTTGATTGATATAACATGTAATTATTTAGTAGCAGTTTATAAAAAACCAACACATAATTTTTTTTAAAAATATTAGTGGCAGTTTGGTAAACCGCTGCTAATAAACAGCCCCAAAATACTCAATTTTATATAGTTTTCATAGAACAAGATACATATATTCCATCCATTCTACATTTTTATTTGAAAATAAAACATAGGAATGGAAAAACGTTTGTATCCTTGAAATCCTTCAAATAATTCTTCTTCGTATATCAGGTAAAGGAAACAGAATACGAGTGAGCTCCAATTCTCAGTAAGGGTTACATATAGAAAAATTTATCATGAATCCATAATACATAATAAATATGTAAAGGTAAATAACTTATCACGAATTCCATTTAATCAAAAACTGGAATATCCTAATTATGTAAAGCATAATTTATATGGAATGTTTAAAAACTAAAAACACATGCCATTTAATCAACAACATGATCAAAAAATGAATCCATGGATAATATCTTTTCAATCGTCACATGGACAATAAAAAATAAATTCACAACAATGGAAATGATTTATTATTGATGTAATGGTCTCAAAAATCAAGATATTTATACTATTAAGACCATTCACAAGATAGTTTAAAACTATGTATAAAAACCCTTTTAATTTGGCTAACTAATTTTTCTTATGAGACCTACTAATAAATAGAGGAGATGTATAATTCAATTTCCCACCAATCAACTAATGTCAACAGTATTTCTCATATATTGAATTATTTATTTAATTCATGAATAACGTTCCTTTTCAATAAATTTCTATATTGAGTAAATAATATGGATTTATCAATATTTTCCCTATTAGTCAAATAACCTTCAAAGTAAACATCATATGTACAAATGGTATAAATTTTAGGAAATAATCAAATTCATTTTACAAAGAATATGGATATTTAATAGTAATGTAAAATCCAATCAAACATTTTCACAAGTAAGTTATTTTCACAAGAGAATGTTAAAAATCACAAAATTAATCAAGATATGAGAGGTTACCATCTGTTTATTGGGAATATATGGTTTTTCAGTAAGGTCATGTCCTTTAAAATAATAATGAGAATGAAAGTAAAATATTATAATAAGCTAACATAATATATATATTTGTTGAAAAAATTGAAAACAAACATAATACGCCACATTTAAAAATATAGTTATATTAGTGGGGATAACTATTATTTTTATATACGTTAAAAAATATTCATTTTGACTTTTTTTCAAAAATTAACCTATTAAAAGATATTTTAAATATCTATTTAAAACCATTTATAAAACTAAATTATAACTTAAAATATCATTGATTAATTATTTTTTTAAATTAATGTTCTTTTATAAAATAATATTGGGGAAACATGGACATGGAATACAAATATATCCAATTTAAAAAAGATATAAAATCAGTTCTTATTTTAAAATTTTATTTTCAAGATTCAAGTACCAAAGAGAGTAAAATTTAGAATAAAACATTGAAACTACTTCCATATATAATGGATGTGAAAATTATTTGAGGTTATAAATTAAAAATGATATGATTCCTTCAACAAAAAATTAAAGCAATCTAAAAAAAGTGTGATTGTAAAATAGATTCCTACCTCTTCATCAACTTATAAAGTATAACCCCAAGAATGAATAAATCTGAATTGGAAATTAAACATAATTAATAAAAAATTATTCATTTTAAATAAAATAATGTGGAATTATATACCAACATTTAAGTAAACAATTGGATATTAATAGATATTTCTCAATGAAATGAAAATTGAGATGAAATCTATTACCACATGCTTCAATTTGGTCAAACATTGTTTAACATGAGGTATAATGGCTTTATGTGTGTTATTAAATTATAAAATAACTAAATTAATATATATAATATATTATATTATCCTATTATAAAATTTTTCCTCCTCTTTGTTAATATCATTTCATTATTTCCAATGATTCGGGTGTCAATTGCCTTGTCTTATTATTCATGAATTGTCATAAAAGCTATGGTTCTTATTTATATGATAAATTTACATAATCTATATAATTATATTAATGTTATAAATATCATATTTACTTAGTAGATACATTATAATAATCATTCATTAAATTTGGACATGGAAAATGATTTGCATCGCTTTGTGGAGACAGTAGGCCCAATGTATGAACGAGAAACAATATTACTCTCTTTATGGATTAAAGGTTAAGGAAGTTGATGATATTTTAAGTTTACATAATTTATATTATGTAATATTGATAATTTATATTAAATATTTCCATATTTATTACTATATAAGTTATTTTTTTAGGTAAAACAAATTATATCACTTTGTAAGGAAATAGTTTGACACACACACGAGTGATGGCCTTATTTCCCATTTAATGAAGATGGAGATGGATAAATACCGTAAAATAAACATAATAACATATAAGTATATAGGATATACCAGTGTTATTATATTAGATGTTTTATGATATAGTTGAAGGTTGTAAAGGAAGAAATAAAACGAAAGAGCTTCATTATGATGGTTACTTTATCTTAGATAAACCTCCTCTATATCTCTTCTTAATGACCTCATGGTTGATATTATGGGGAAAAACCTCTAGAATATGTATAAAGATTTATTAAATATATTTTTTCATGTTATAGATGATACAATTTGCTTGATAAGTGTGAATAAGTTAGGGTAGGGAGTGCCTTTTATATATGTCGAGGAGGACGTAGTTGGAATGTTTTGAAAGAATAAATCATTCCCATATTTTTCACATCACACAATGATAAAAAATGGATCAATATTGAACCAAAGATGTGATAAGGTCAAATTATTGTCATAAAATAGGAATTATACAATTCTTTAGGTCATTCAACCATTTTCCTTAGTTTAACCCCTCAGTAATCCCTTTGTAACTATAACCACAATAATTAATTTTTATTATCATTACTATTCATTATGGTAAAAAATTAAGTTTATATTGTTATATAATATTTATTATGATTTTTATAAACACAAACTAAATTTTAAAAAATTCAATTTTTAGAATTGTAAAATTATAATTTAATCATAAACAAAGAAAATGTTACGAAAGAAAATCTTTCAAGAAATGCATTTTTCAAGAATAAGATGATATTATATTAAATATATGACTAGTAATAATAATTGGATGTTTTAAAATTCATAGAATATTATATATAATATGTTGATTTAATTGAAATAACTCATAGTTAATTATTATTTTAATTAATTAAAATGGGTAGACATTATGCCTTACTAAATAAAAATTCATTTATAAAAAAGAAGTTTTTTGAAAAATATCCCTCTTTTACCTCCAAATGTTTTTATATTTATTTCTATTAATTTAATAGTTCATAAATTTTAAATTACACATATTATAATACATTATTATATATAAAATTATTAATATTCAAATGCTAAAATTTTAATTAATCATAGAATATTATTTTTAAGGGAAAATTACAAAAATGCATTTTAGGGTTATTTTGACCAAGTTAAAAATTGATATTCATCCAATAAAACTGTATTTTTTCTATGAAATATTAAAATTTTAATTTTAATATAGTTTTATAAAAATATAATTCTCTCTTACCATAATTGAGGCTTGGGGTTGTGTGTATCACAAGCTATCGAAGGATTGAATTTATTTAAATGGACATACATTATAGAGTATCAAGGTGTTATATTCATCCCTTCTATAAAAATTTAAACCACAAAATTTTCATTAATATTATCTTAAAAATATATATGGAATATTCTTCTTCATAACATTATCTATTTACCATATTTTTTCCTTTGTTTTATGCTTTTTTCAAACAACCATTACCAATCAAGTATTATAATTCCTTAATATATGTTCTCTAGTATCAAGAATATGGATGTGTTCTTCAATTTAAGTTATATTAGGTTCCAATTATATCTCATCATAGATTATAAAAAGTGTTGGGTCTATAATTTAATAAATTATAAATGATAGAGGGAACATGTCTTGTACTTTACAGAGGCTTGGTGTAATCTCTAATTGATAGGACAAAAATTCAATCCTTTAAAAAATTTCAAAGCGTATGATATACCTAGAGATCAGTTCTAACTTCTCGCCAAACCT
This sequence comes from Viscum album, assembly GCA_963277665.1. Classification (NCBI taxonomy): domain Eukaryota; kingdom Viridiplantae; phylum Streptophyta; class Magnoliopsida; order Santalales; family Viscaceae; genus Viscum; species Viscum album. The sequence continues at coordinate 1,972,919,173 of OY728125.1, read as the reverse complement.
TATGAAACCATTCCATAGATATAGTTTCAAGAAAATCTGATATCCCACTTGAAATTACAATTTATCCCTCTTGTTGTTTATATAACTCATTCTCCAGTATTAAGCTACTTTAATATGGGTTTCAATAGTCTTTACATTTTCCACTATCTCCTACACATGTTTTGGGCCTACAAGCTTCCTTTCACCAAATTCATCCAAAAAATATGGAGTAAAAAATATATTTCCATATAATTCTTCATTTAGTGTCATATAAAAAATTAACACCCCTTAAAAACATGTAATAACATATTAAAATCCAATGAATTTGAATTATTTGATCAAATATTTATCCCTAGCCAACATCAAGTGACGCATAATGTCACATAGTATATATATGAATTCCTTGATTATATATTGTCCTTAAACATGGTAATAACCTTAAATTCTATAAACCCTTAATTAAATCATTCATTGTTCCTAAAATTAACTCTATCTTTATTCTTAAAAAACATTATTGTATATATTCCATAAATTAAAAAATATTGTAAACACTATCAAAGATTACATAATCAACTTTTTCATCATATCACTAATTTGTTCCATTGTCATCAAGACCTTATAATTTACATAATAAATTAAAATCAACTATTTATCCTAACTAAACATCACTAACATAAAATTTGGCATAGTTTATGGGTTATATTTCCCTCAATCATGTGTTCTAAAAAAATATCACCTTACCACCAATTCACATTTCTTAGTTATCATTACAATTCAAAATATTAATTAAAATATTTAGAAATACTCTAGCTATAAAATCCATATGCATTTCATGGTTATTATAAATATAATATCAATGATAAAATACTTCTACAACATAGTTATTTAATCCAAATACACAAGAAGTTGAATCATTCCACTTTGGATGTATTAATAAAATTATCAAGAACTTGATCACTTAGTTTATTCATAGGTATATTCCCTTGATGCTTGGGGATTTTGTTTACATAATTCCCCATCTCCTTATAGTTGAAACACTGAACATTAAGGGTTGCTTTAATACACTTTAATAGATGAGCCTAATGTCCTTTCTCTTTATACTTTAAGAAAACTCCCATTCCCTTCAAGCAAGTACCAGGGTGTTTCTTTCCCTAATAATCACATGTGAAAAATACTTCTTTCTATTATTAACCATATTTTTTTCCCTCTTCCTTACAATTATTCTCTTGATTCCATTTGATTATATAATTTCTATAGAATTCCTTATGGTGTGTAAATCATTATTTGATGAGAAAGTTATAGGGATATATTCCCTACAGATACATGGATTATGCCCATTAATTTAGTGGTTAATATTGTATTCTATATTACATATATAATCTGTTATATACATGGATAGTATTGTAAATTTAGCATCTTACCAAACAACCCTATGTTATTCCTTTTTTATTTAAGGTACATAAATTTCTATTCATTTTAGTCTTTTGATCAAGAGGAAAATATTTTTCAAATAATGTCTCATTAGATTATTGTTATTCCATCTATTCAATTTCTTCTTCTTATCTATAATTCTAGGTCAATGACTACCATTGATCAATATCTCCCTTTACACAGTATACTACCTATATAATATTTTCCTTTTCATTCTATCTAAAGGCCATAAATTTCATCTTAAGGGAATTAATTCATCACTCAGATACCACATGATTAGTAGTCACACTAAATGATAGGGACTTTAGTCACATGAAGGTATCCAACATAGTTTAATCATGCTATGTAAGATTAGGTTTCTACATTTGGGAAAAGAAATTTTGTAGGTCCCAATCAAGATACCCTAATATATACATGATCTGTTTTGTTCCAATACAAACTATATTGGCTTGCTCAGTAAGGAAGTCTTTATATTGCACCGAGTAGTGGTACCCTTATTTCTAATAGGAACCATTTCTAAAAAATGATATATAGTTCATTAGTATATAAAATTTTGTATGTTAAATAGTAATTTAAAATTCTAAATATTATGTATCACTTAATATAAATAATAATTTATGCATTTTTATTCATAGAATCTTAAACTTGGTTTTATTAACGATATATTAATTTTCAAATCCATACACATGTTTTGTTACTAAAATGTGAATTATCCTAATAATATCTTGTCAGAATGTCGAACTAGGTACATAGTAATGTCACACCCACCATGAACCAAAGTAATTTCAAAGATATAATTGACCATTTATTTTCCAGTCTATTACCCCTAGATGCATCTATTCCAAAACAACAAGAACTTGTAATATCTATATGTGGATGTATTTTTCAAAAAAAAAACTCATATAATATCTTACTTAACAAAAAATTAGGATGTTATACTATACTTATAATCAAATTCCATTATAGGGAAATGTTCCCAAATATATGTTTTCCTTAATTTAGTTCCCATAAATTCTACTAAACTTGATTAGATACCAACTGTAATGTCCCCAACTCTAGTAATCTACAGAGAGTGTCTTCCTTATTACAATGGCACATATACAAGGTTCCAAATACTGAAGGATAGATCAGCTCCAATGTTTTAAAGAACCAGATATATAGATGATACAAATTTTACATTCTGAATAAAAAATATGACAATGTCATTGAAAAAATTCATCATCCTTGAACTCATTAAATGAATTATCCTTCATTTCTTGGAGAAAAGAAACAAAATAAGGGTGAGATCAAATGAGAATTAAAAGTTACATATGGTAGAATATATCATAAATAGATAAGGAATAACCAGTAGGGAAAGGAAAATAACTAAGAACACATACCATTTAATCAATTAATTAACTATATTTGATATTCCAAACTCAATATATCAAGAAAAATAACTGAAAAAATAACCCATTTAATCAATAACTTGAGAAACAAAATGCATCCATGGACAATATTAAGGAAATAATCACATGGATAATAATAAATGAATTCAAAATAGATGAAATGTTTATTTTTTGAAATCACGATCTCATGAATCATGATATCTTTACTATCAAGACCTTTTACAAGGTGGTTTAAAACTATGGTTAAATCCCTATTTTATTCATCTAACTGGTTTCTCTCATGATACACACTTATGAATCAAGGGCTATATAATTTCAAGAACCACTTTTCATTGAATGTATAAATCATTTCTCCCAAATTGAATAATTTATTTAATTCATGAATAATATTACTTATCAAAAAAACATCTATATTGAATAAAGAATACAAATTTATCAATATTTCACCAGTTAACAGAATTCCATTCAAAGTAAACATTGTATGTAGAAATGGTATACCATTTAAGAAATAATAATATCCATGAAACAAATAATATGTATATTTAAGAGAAATATAATGTCTAAAGAAAAATTATCACAAGAATGTTATTTTCTAAAGATAAAATTAATATTAAAAACTTAATCAAGAGATGAGAGGTGACCATTAATTCATCTTGAATATAGGTATTTTAATAAAATGATATCCTTAGGAAGAATAATGTTAATGGCAATGCAATATTAAAATAATATTTTATAAAAGTGTTTTCATTGTAAAACCATTGAAAATGTGTAAAATAATACATATTTCATAAAAATTTTAGGCTTGATGGATTTATATTATTTCTATATGTGTTAAAAAATCATTTTAACATTTTTTAAAAAACATACCTTTTAAAAAATATTAAAATATTTTCATTACATATTAGATCAAATTATGGAAAAAATAAAATTTCGTTGATAAATTATTTGTGTAAATAAAAATAATTTCATAAAACCATTTTGGGAAAACATGTAAATGGAAGAAAAATGTATCAAATTTAAAATAGAAATAAGATATATTTTTTTAAAATATTTCTTTTCTTGATTAAATTTCCCAAGATTGGAAAATTTGAAAGAAAAAATTGAAATTCTTTAAATATCCATTGGATGAGAAAATTATTATATACAATGGAGGATAAATGATACGATTCCTTCAACAAAAATAAAATAAAATTTCTAATTAATGTGAGATTGTAAAATAAATTCTTACATATTCGGTATATCTAAATTGTAACCACTAGATATAATAAATTTTAATTGGACACTAAACGTAATTATTATATAGGTATTATATTAAATAAAACAATGGGGTAGTATATACCCCACATTAAATTGAATAGCTATATATTAAATAATATGTCTTAATGAACTGGAAAATGAGACGAAATCCGTTACATTACACATCCCTTTGGCTGAACATGATTTTACATATTTTATAATGGTTTTAGTTATGTAATTTATTTATAAAATAACCATATTCACATTAATAAAATCATATATGATCCTATTATAACAATTTACCACCCATTTGTTAATAGTATTTCATTATTTCCATATTTTGGGGGTTAATTACATTGTTTTATCTTACTTATTTTGTCATGAAAGTTCATGTTCATTTTATAAGATGTAGTTACAAAATATATATAATTATATTAATGTTATAAATTCCATATTTACTAATTATATAATTTTTTATAATCATTTTTGATATTTTTACATGGAAAATTAATTGCATCGCATCATAGGGATGGTAGGCCATGCGTACACACGAGCGATTATATCATTCTATTAATGATTAAAAGAGAGAGGAAGGGGATGATAAATTAATTTTTCATAATTTATATAATATCATAGTTACCATATATATAAATTATTTCCTTTAATATTACTATGCATGTGATTCGATTATGGAAAACTAATTACATCAATTCAGGAGGCGGTTGTCCATGGTACACACGAGCGATGGGTTTGTTTTTCCATAAACTAAGATGGGGATGGATATATATTAAGGAATAAACATAATAAAATTTATGTATATGTGAGATAATGGTGTTATTATATTGGAAGTTTTATGATGTAAATTATTGTATTAAAATAATAAAGAAAAAGTAAGAGCATCATTGAGATGATTACTTTCTCTTTGAGAAACTAACTTTGGATCTCTTCTAAAGGACCTTATGGTTGGTATTTTGGGAACAAAACCAACTATATAATGTGGATAAAGATGTTGGGTATATATTTTGATAGGTTTTGGTCGATCCATTTATCTTGAGAGGTGTTAATAAGTTAGGGGAGGGAGTTCCCTTTTATATTTGGGGATGACGCCCTTTGAATTTTTTAAAATAATAAAACATACCCACATTTTTCACACGACACAAGGATAAAAAATTTCTCATTATCAAATATTTTATGTTATAATATCTAAATAGGGAAAAATAATAGAAATTAGACAAGTCGGTATGTCATTTTAACCCTTATATTCTTAATTTTACCTCTAGTATACCCGTTTTAACCTTAACTACGGTAATTAATTTTTACTATTTCTACTATTCATTATGGTAAAAAATTATGTTGACCTTATTATTTAATTTTAATTATTCTGATTAAAATTTGGAATCAATTTTATGAAATTACATTTATAGAAGTTTAAAATTTTAATTTAGTGATAAACCCAAAAAACGTGTGGAAAAAAGGTGTTTTAAGAAATGCATTTTTCAAGCATAAAATGATTTTATATTAACTATATGAATAGTAGTCATCATTGGATTGATTTAATTTCATATAGTATTATATTTAATAAATACATTTAATCAAAATCACATATCATGAGATATTATATTAATTAATAAAAATGGAAAAACATTATGGATTTTAAAGAAAACAAATTTTCTAAAAAAAAGAACAATTTTCTAAAAAATATCCCTTTTTTATCTAAAAATGTTGTTATATTTATTTATACTAAATTGATATTTAATATTTTTTAATTAAAAATATTATAATACATTATTATAAAGAAATGGATGAATAGTTAAATCCACCATGTTCAATTAATCATAAAATCTTATTTCAAAGGAAAAAATGTAAAATTTTATCATTAGTTTATTTTGACCAAGTTAGTTCAAAATTAATATTCCTCCAATAAAATCATAATTTAATCAATTATATTTTTGAATTTTTGTTTTATGATATTTTTATTAAAATATAATTTCCATTTAATATAATTGAGGTCTGGGGATTCATGTATCGAAAACTATCGAATATATTGGATTTATTTTAAAAGAAAAATATCATAAATTATTATGGCATTACATAAACTATGGAAAGGTTTGTTCTCATTTAGTGTAGTTTATTTTGGAAGTAACCTTAATTTTCTGGAAACCCATGAAAAATAACATTGTATGTTTTAAATACTTAAAAAAATTTCACTCTGAAATATGATTTTAAGGCTAGGTTATACCTATTTTATACCAAAAAATCTATAAACTCTTAGATCTCATACCTACATTGGTTCCCTTATATACCCATCTTATTGTATTATTTTTTGTGATTTACCATTATTTTTTTTTATTTCTTCATGTAAGTTGCTCCACTCTACTTCAATTAGCTTCTTCTACCCTTTCCTTCCACTCTTTCACCACCTAATAGCCATAGTGGCCTAGATTTTAAATTTTCACCATATAAAATAGATATTTATGATACTTGGGTTTTTTTATTGTCTTCTAATTGTATGTTCTATCTTACATTATTTTATAACATCCATTAGTATCAAGAATATTTTTATGATAGTTATTTTTATACACTAATTTTTTTAAATATCATTAAGTGCTTTCTATTTATAAACATCTTTTCTGAAATATTATAATCATACATGTTATACTTCATAATTTTACTAGTTTAATATATTTTTTTTCTATTTTTACATCACATGGTTTTGAAAGGTTCCTAATATTTATATGGCACAAATTAATTTCCATGAACCCATATTGTTAATAAAATTATCAATGATGGTTATTTTTAATCAGATGGGTAACCATAGTGACAATTGATTGCTAAATTATTGTCCAACTTAGTTAATTTATGGGTTTCCAGGATACATTATTTAATTAAATGATTTTTTTTATTATTACATCATCATGGTTTTTTAATGTTCTTTAATTATATTTTTTATGTTACAAGTCAATTTGGTTTTATATTTCTATAAGTGATGAATCATTTGATGTTTATTTTTTTATGATTTTGTAATGGATATTTTCATGGTTTGGTTTCTCATTTTTGATTTAAAGGCATATTTGGGAAAAATATTATATGATATGCTTGACATTATTGTAATTGAGACAAATTATTTTAAGATTTAAATAAGGCCGATTATATTTTGATTTAAATTGTTCATCATTAAATATATTTATGTATAAACACATAACTAAGGGTTATTTATTTGAAGGATTTTGTAGGTTAGATGAGGTATTATATTATATGTTATATTGTTTATGTTATAACATTAGGATCATATGTTTAATCACCTCTATTTAGATTATTCATTGGAACCCTGGTAGCTTATTTTGAAATTATGTGAAAATTTCTATGAAAATTATACACACCCACTCCCTAGTATTGATTAATGCATGTTAATACATTTATAATAGGTTAGTGCCAATAAGTAATTATTGCTAAGAGTAAACCAAGGGTTATTTTGTTGTGAAATTATAAATACTCTCATAAATTATGCGACCTAAGTACATCTAGTATTGTCTCACTATGACCCATGGTGTTGGCTATAATAATTTCTACATGACATAAATTTATATATTTATCGGTCTTAAGTGTGTTTATTGTTTTTCAAAAAATTTCATTGAGAGTTAATAGATTTTATTATATTTTATCCATTTTCTTATTTTATTATTCAATTTACTATAATATTTTCCTTACATTAGTTTCATTTTATTTTTTATATTCAATTTTAGTATTTTTTATTCCTCAAGTATTTTATCTTTTTTTATTATTTCATGTTTATTCTTATATTAAACTAAAATTTTCTTTTAATTCATATATTTTATGTCAATTTTTTCTATTTTCCAAAAGATTTTAAAATATTTATGTTAATATTGAGATTTTAGAGTATTTTGTATATATTTAGATTAAGACCTCTATTTTTCCAATATAAATGAAATTATTAAAATAGTTTTTTAATTCCCCTTAGGTTCTTATTTTAATGTGTATTTTTTATTTTAAAATGGGATGTAGACGTATGATAATTTACTCTATTTTAATTCAATGATAAAAAGTATATTTTTATAAATACTATTTCAAAGTAAAGTTTGTGAAATGTGAAAAAAATTTAATTACATAAATAATTAGGTGGAATACTATGAGGGGAATTTTTTCACACCTTACATACATACTTTGGTGTGCACATAGTTCCCATGAATTTATATATGTTTCCAAGAAATTTTCTCCAGGTTGAACGCATGCTTAGTTATCCAAGATAGTGGATGTTTTTTGGGATGAGGTAGTGACCTATAGACACATAGATATATTCAATTTTCATCATGTAATTTCTCGATTAATTTAATGATGTTAATGTGTTCACCATGAGAGTTAATTTGTTGGTTTTGGATTCTTTTAAACCATTAATTATTTGTATGGATTCTGATGTTTTATTTAAAAATAGGATTTAAAGGTTTATAATTCTTATGCCTTGGTTAAATGTTTTTTTATTTTAATTTTCTATTTATTCTACATGGGAGCCCAATTTAAAGGCACACCATGATAGATTCTCATTGAGAAGCCTTGGTAAATTTGTTTTTATTTTGCGGGTGAAATCATTCCCCAAGGACTAAGTTTGATTCCCTTGATTCTTTTAACTAGCCTATAGTAATTGGGAATACTCCATTTCCCATTTGGAAGGCCGGATTATGTGACATGATAGGTTAACATGAGTTGGTTTGTTACATGTCACAAAATCATCCATATCTTTCTGGAATTTTCCATTTATAACTAATGAGTTTCTTATTCTTTTATTACCATATGTCACAATAAAATCCTTTTTAATAATAACATTTAAAAATTAATGTTTTAAACTATACATTACATAACTTCCAACAAATATCTTCCCACATTAAGACATATTTAACAACTTCAAAACCCCCAAAACCTAGTCACATTCAAGAGACATATTCTTCTTCTTCTTCTTCCCCTTATATTGGTATAGATCCCCCAATCCTTCCATCCAGAATTCAAGCCCTATAGAGGCCAAAACCTCTCTATAATTTCCAAGACTGTTAATTTTGTAAATATCCCTATCTATGACCAGTTTTCTTTAGTAATAACAATATATCATCTATAAAATTCTAGATAAAGTGATATTACAAATAAATGTGTTTCATAAAATATATAAATAATATATTCTAAATAATATCTAGCTGAATAATGATATTATAGAATGGAATTTAATTTCTTATATTTCTTTTGAGTTCCTCTGTAAAAAACTTCTCATAATGACATATATCTTATAAATATATTATTACATCACTTTTAATATAATTAACCACAAAAATACATAAAAATCCAGAGTTCTCGTGTCTTTGAGGTGTAATAAACGAAAAAATTCACCCTAAAAAAATAAATCATCTTGATTTTGATTATAATAATGTGATCCCAAATTCAACTATATTTCAATTATTGCGTTGGATATTCTTGGGAGAAAACTAAAAGAAATGTGAGATCTATAAATCCATGTAATGTAATAATTAGAGTAAAACCCCATGATAATGTAATACATATGAGTCGAGAGGACTATGATGGTTTTATAAAAAAAATTCATTGAAAATAACATAGAATCATATAATATATTATATTGTATTAAAATGTCATTTCATCTTACATATGTGGCACAAACACAAAATATTTCATAAAAAAAATTAATTATGGATTTCTACCAAGACATCAAAACATAATTTTCCATGATAAGTTTCCTTGAATCGTTCATGATATCTCATGAGAAGATATAATTAGTAAACTTATTCGGGTTTTTATAATTCAGTCCTCACTTATCACATTATAAAGTGTACATGTATATGTATGTCCCAAGAAATAAAATCATACATAATAATAACATTTGGAAAACCCATGTAAAGGAAAAGAGTTATATAATCATATCATAATATTCATTTAGAGATTATTATAACAAATGATAATTGGGTAAGTGGTAAATACCTAAGATTAAATGATTTTTTAACTTGGTGTTTTCATTGAGAGCTTAGATTCCATGTCATGAGGCATCATTTTAATAATTATCCTAAACATTTACGATATAAAAAAATGTTTATAACCAAAATAATATATAAAATTTTATATTTTTAAAAGAATAATATGTTTACATTTCACCACTACATTTTCACGATCCACTATAATAGCAGTGATAGTGTAATGTCATTCTTCTCCAATGGATTTGGATTTTTATTATTATCAATTATCCTCAATAACTCTTTGATTATTTCACTAACTTTCAAAGTGTCCGTGTATCCTATTATTGAACAATTAAAACATCGGTGGATGATATAAAATGACCCTAATTTCCTCTATTATATTAGTCGAATTAATTATATATTGTTGATATTTATTAGATTAATAAACATCTCTTCCACACATGAAACACTTCCTCATTCCCTTTTGGTCATTTCCAGGGTGTTTCTTCCCACACATTTCACATGTGGGTGGATGAATCGTATTCTCTACATGTGGTTTATCCATTTATCCCCTATAGTTAAAATATATATTCATATTTTTTTCCTACCCAATGAAATCATCTAGAATAAAAACTATCAATATCTATTTTAATGGTAATTAATATATTTCATATTTGCTGTCAAAGTCATAAATTTTTAAATATTTTTGAAGAGTTAGATTTAATAAACTAAATAAATGGTCGACCTTTATTTCAAGGTCAACGAAAAATATATAATTGTACCATCAAACCCATGTAATTATATCTTGATAACACCCAATATATTCATACCCCCTTTTCCTGGTTATAATAAAATCTATCCCTATTTTAATATGGAAAGTGGGAGGAAAATATTTATTAAAAAATATTTTCATAAATTCATCCCACTCCATCAATTTTAGGTATTTATTAGGCTTTGTATTCTTTATTAGTTTCCACCCTAGAACAAATTTTCCTAATATGTTATATATGACCAATAAAACCATCTCTTTCTCAGAGTATTGGAGGATTGAAAAATAGAGACTCGATGGAGCTATACCATTTCTCTATGATATGAGGATTAGAAGATCCACCAAAATAGGGAGTTCTTTTTCAAATAAATGAATCAATCCCAATATGAACACCCTTAGGAGAATGAGGATATTGAACATGGTTTAAGTTATTATTTCATAACATAGGTCAGTTGAGAAGGTATGGCATTGATGTTCTTGACAATGACACCCATCATAATAGGAATCTCATTTGGGAAATCATTATATATCAACAAATAATATTTGTTAGAATGTTTCATTCTATTTTATAAAATTTACTAAAATAAATACTTTCATGTATGAGATTTTTCAAATTACTATTCATGTAAAATGGAAAACTATAAACATATAAAGTAACTCAAAAAAATGAACTATGACCAAGATAAAGTTGTGACTACACTCTCTCCTCGCCTCCCCTCTCTGTTGATGGCATAGGGCATGGTCGCACTACCATCTCCCCTCCTCGATCCACCTTGGTAGGGGAGGGGAGTTGAAGATTCTCCTTTATTCTCACTCTCTTCCCATTTCCCCTTTTTCAAACCTTTCATACATCCATACTCCATCCCTCTTTTCCTTCTGATCAAAATGATCCCTAAAGGCTAATCCAACACAAATGGAGTTCTCTTGGTATTTATTTATCCTCTATAGTACATGAAAGATTTTTCATTACTAGATCTCACTTTGGTATATCAATTCAGAAATAATCATCCCTCTATTGATGTGTTCAGCTCATATATGTTATATTCTTTGAATTTACAATATCGGGTGATTGTTGGACATTTATATGTGATACACATACAAATCCCTTTCTCAAATGAAGAAGACATGGTTTATGCTTGGGCCTTTGGTCTGCAGTCTATGGATAGAGTTAGGTTTTATCTCTTCTGATGGAGTTTTTACTTTCATCTTAGGTGTGACCCTTCAACCACAACAATCTATATATCCCTACCTATAACTTCTTTTCTATTCAAGAACACGAAGATCCTCTGATTGATTTGCAATATGTTAGGCCGCAACCTATATTTGGATTCTCTCACAAAGGCCATTTACCATCCAATCATGACTAGGATCTATTTTTCAGCTGATATATAAAAAGTCCCATTAGAATCGATCACTATTGAGATTGAGAGAGTGAACCCCTAGCATGAAAAGGTATTTTATTATTCTTGGATCCTTTACTTTTATAGCTTTCATCGGTTCGGTCATGAATATTCTAGATGTTGTTGAAGATTACTTGGTTTCTCCTAAACTACTCTTCCACATATTATGGAGGTTGGAATGCTCCCAAAATGAAAGTCCATAGAGTTTAATCAATCAGATATAGGGGAGGACACTGTTGGACCATGATGCAAAGTGGTATCCAGTAAGGCCACATTAGGTGAGGATCATTAGATAACCTATCCATCGACTTATATTTAATGTGAGGCTAGAAGGTCGTGTGAAAATATGAAGGTGGAATATGTGATTACTTGATTGAAATAGGACCAGGGTGTATTCAATCAGTTACAAGATCCACATGCCAATGGGGAAAAGATCCCTAGACAACCTAGTTATATAACTATGGAAAATAATGTCTTAGTTAGTTCTCTTCTGGTTGAGAAGGACAATTCCTTAATCATTTTAAGGTTCCCCTGGAAGTGTTACTACTATGGTTGAAAATAGTGTGGAGGCCAAGTTATCTGAAAATTCCTTTCTAGGGGAGTCTTTTTTGGATGAAACAAAATCATAACTAGGAAAAGGGAGGTTGGATGAGGTGAGTGTTTTGGGGACCTCATACCCAAACACTATCATTACAAAATCCTCATCCCAACTAAAGGCTGGGATTGTGGGGAAGAATACTACCTTGGAGGCTAAAGTAGTAAAGGACAAGTCTTCGAGCAGGTAGATCCTCCTCAAAAAAGGCCCGATGGTTGATATGGGAAAACGTTTTGATAGTATGGATGTTTAAGAAATATAATTGTCTCAAGATGAGGATGATTCATGTGATAAAAGTTATATCCAATTCTTAATGGATATTTTGGAACAGATTCAAGGTAAAGGTCTTCACATTCCTAGAATGATGAAAGAGAATGAAGGAAATCGATACTCAAGGAAATGTATGGTGGTAAAAGGGAAAAACAATGGGATGAAAAGATTATTCACACTTGTCTAAACCGATGGAAACTAGGTTTGATAAGAAGGTTGGAAACAAAGAAAGAAAATACTTCCAGAAAGGGGAATGTGGAGAATAAAGTAGGAAAACTGGAATGGTGGAAGAAGAGGAATGGGATTATTTGAAGTTCATCCTCCATTGCAAAGATGAAATGAATGAAAAATTTGTCTGGGTCAATTCCTAAAAATAAGAGATTGAATGAATATATGAAATAAGGTTTTGAGTTGACACCAATTAGGAGAAAGAGGAGTGGTTATAAAAAAAATACCAAATCCTTACCAGGGGATTCAACCAATGAAAAATCATCTCAAAGGAATTCATATAGAGAACTGACAAAATGGATACCCACCTTGAAGATCTTATCCGTGAGGATCTAGATAACAAGGTTAGTGCTATGTACTAAGAATTATATAGAGTGTCTGATTCAAATAATATTAGTCTTGTGCTTATTAATTTCGTGAGATATTTCAGCATGTAGTGGTTTCTATGTTTTTTGGACTATGGTTTCCTACTTTTCCTTAAACTCGCTCAATAAAAATTTATATTTGGTGCTATGAAACTAATAAATTTATTTTATATCCAAACTCCTATATTTTCTAAAATAAATATTGGTTATTGGTGGTGTATTTTCTATTTGTTTATGTAACCTAATATAGATAAATAATTAGAACTTTATCTAATAACAATAATAAAAAATTGCATCACATAAACATAATATTACCCCAATTTTAACATAATTAACTATAAAACCACCAAAAATCTTGTGGTATAGTTTCTTTGAGAGATTAGATTCATAATTAACAATTTTAAGAATAAAATAAATCAAAAATAGTTGGATCTCAAAAATGTGATCCTATATCCCATTATATTTCTATCATTTTATAGGAAACCCTGACATCATACATAAAATAATATGGTGAGATATAAATCCCAATAAGAGAATAATCAATGTAAAACATAATGAAAAATTAATACATGTGATTTAAGAGGCATATCATGGTTTCATAAAATAGAAGGATCATAGGTAGTCACATATAAACATGGAAGAGTATAAATTCTATCATAAGATCAATGAAACATAAATATGTGGTGTATTCATAAAACATGTCATCATAAAAATTAGTCAAGTATTACTACCAAGTCATTATGAAATAATTCATTAAGATAACTACACAGGCCCCTTAAATGGTATCTCATGAGATATAAGCATTACCCAATCAATTGGGGGGTGTATAATTCTAGGGCAACCAGTCACATGATAAAATGTACAAGTATATATATTCCATAAAAAAATAAATCATACATAAGCGTAACCCTGATAAAAACCATGGGAATGAAATGGGTAAATTAATCTTATTATAATCCATAATAAAATGAAGAATAATAAAGTATCCTAAGAAAAAATGGTATTGGTGAATATTATGCATTCATAGACGAATAATAAGAATGGTTCATGAGATTAGATCCCAAAGTGAAATGAAAATCATAAGAATGAGGGGAAAAAGTAGTTATTGAAATAAACCTAAAAAAGCATATTTCAATAAATGGGTAAAGAAACTACAATGAAGATAAGAAATTGGGAATTTACTCAAAATAAGAGATCAAAATTCATACATTTAGTTTAAATATGTATTTTTTTGAGAAACAAAAAAACTTCATAAGAGGTTCAAATGAAATAAATAATTAATAAAAATAAATATTTTATCAAGCATGACTTAAAGAAAAGACATATAAGGTAACACTTAAAGAATGAATTCTTGGGTCTGATGTAATATTCTAAAAATTGAATGATATTCCTTTAGAACCTATTCAATTAAAATAATATCTAAAATAAAATCCACTAATAATGTATTGGAACATAGGATACATGTTGAACATAATAAATTTCCATGAAATTCACACCTTTTGAAAAACCCAAATAAGAACCTCTGATAGAAAATATTTTAAAATATGAAATCAAAGAAAAACCCATGTTTTTATATAGTTCTTATGAAAAATTTCTCCACAAGGGGATGATGTAATAATATTATTTTTGGTAACTAAAAATGATTTTAATTATAAAAGAACATCAAATGATACATATGACCCCGCTCTACCACTCAAAGTAGAACCAAACTAGTAAAGTCTGTTTTACCACCTTACGATATATA
The DNA here is from genome assembly GCA_963277665.1 of Viscum album. NCBI lineage: Eukaryota > Viridiplantae > Streptophyta > Magnoliopsida > Santalales > Viscaceae > Viscum > Viscum album. The sequence goes on along the minus strand of OY728125.1, from coordinate 1,972,903,802 downwards.
TAGAGAGTATTCCCACTTAGATCAGGTCATTATGGGAACCACTTTACTTAGTAAAATAATTCCAACATACTAACCCATCCTTTTGGTGAATAGTTAAGGATTCTAGAAAAATTATGAGTTTATTTTTATAATCTATCCTAAAGAACCTTATGTTTCACATTTTCCTAAAAACCACAAGAGAAAGACTTGTATATATCATTTAGAATAATTATTACACAAGTCCTTTACATCTCTACACCTCAACTTTAGATTTATCTTATCTATATTCTATTGTATTATTATAACTACCGTCTTTTGTACTACTGCTTTAGAACTTCCTAATATTGGAACTACCGATCCGCCATATTAATCCATGATTTATATATGAATCATTCTAATCAATATTTCAATTAGTTTTTATCACATAAGTAGAAAATATATTCTTGATTGAGAAACCTATGAATATAACACTTGGTAATAATTTACAGGCTTCACCACCCCCATATTCCCTTAGTATCCTCAAATATTATTCCTTTCATAAACTTCTTTTACAATCAAATGGTTTCCCCAATATGCTTCCAATTATCCTAGTAGAAATGAATTTTCAAATAATTTTTCTTATGTATTGTGTTTATCAAATACTTTTTATTCCATAAAATTCTAGATGAAATTATATTTCAAATGAATATTATTTATCTCAAAATGAATCATCGTATTGCAGTATAAGTGGATTATTTTTTATAAATCACATAACAACATTCCAAATTCATAACATCTTTTTATATTTTCTATATATCCTATAAACATGATAAATTTATTCATATCATTCATTAAATTAAAATACTCTATATTCATTAGTGATTGTGAAAATCATTTTGAATCTTCAACATCCAACCTGCATTTGTAAAATTGGAATTGAAAACATAGCTTGTGAAAATATTCTATGTATTTAAATATCACCCAAAGGATAAATTACAAAACTCCTACAATGATTTATCTATTCCAAAACAAGGTTAAATTATTTCGAAATCATTGAGACACTTTTGGATCACATATACAATTTCCTAGTACACTCTTTTAGGATTTTCATGAATACACTAATGACTCCAACTACCTGAAAAATTTTCCTCCATGTAATACATCATTATATTGATTACCAATTAATGATATACCTTTTTTGTGCACTCAACCTCTAATTTTTTTGGGTTTACTTATCCTTCATCTGCTTTAAATTTCTATCCAATGGATAGGTAATAGGTTTCACCTTTCTATTTCTGAAAAATTTCACCACCCTTTGGAGGTAATCATATTGTTTGAAAAGGGTATTTATAGAATTTAAGAATCTTATAATCCATATCCCCAAGATTAAATTTACAAGACCAATATCCTACATCTCATATCATTCACAAATTTCAATTTCCATCTCATCAGTAATTTACTTCACATGACCAATAATAAGTACATCAACAATATAGAGAATTAGGATTATTAAGATCCCACAATATTACACTTTTGGGTAATAAAAATGATTTACATTGCTTATCATGGATATTTGTTCCTATATGAAGATGTTGAGCTGATGATTCCACTACCATGATGTTTTCTTCAACCCATAAATGATCTGTTTTAACTTAAAAATAATATTCTAGTTCCATTTATCCATAAAAAAATTCTAATGACTACATAAATATATCTTCATTCAATTCTAACAATTGAAAATAAGTCATCACATTGAGTTTTTTCAGATATAAACCTTCCATAAAAACCATATTGATCACCTTTGGAATAGTCATGTGACTTCCAAGAAGAAAAAATATCTCCAAAAAATAAATAACAGATGATTATAGAAACCCTTTCATAAAAAAACCTGACCTTATACCATCATCTTCTATCCTATTCCTCTATAAAATTATAAACCCACTATTTTGATGTAATTTTTTTATAATAGTCATTTCTATTAGCTCCCATGTTTTGGACACATATAATGAATCATTTTCATCCCTCATAGAGATCACCCCTTAATTTATTCCTTTTAGAATTACAGCCTCTTATAGGATCTGAGATGCCCCATTATTTATGAGAATAATATTATGAAATCTTCATACATATATATGATCTTTGTGCTGAATCATAGTCGATATCTATAACTAACAATGTATTTTATATTATTTTTGAAGTATTACTTCCATAAATTCATATATTGGAGATGTTCCACAAACTTCAATAGCCATTTATATTTCCAGTACTTTCATCCCTGACAACAACATAAAAAATTGACTATCATCTATAAATTCTTCCAGGTAACATGGTGTTTCATGAACTAATATAGTCCCATAATATACTAGAATTTTTATAATATCCATACATCCATTTAGTCAAACCTTATCTTGTGATGATACTTTGATCCCATCATAAACATCCACTTTGTTACAATATTTCAATTAGATATATTCATTAATAATTAAATTTAGGTTTTTAAAAAACTTCCAAGAGTCGATATCCAAAAATAATAATGGTATCATTAACATATCCTATAATGTTACATGCTCGACACTTAGCTTCACTCTTTTCCCTTTTCATGGAATTAATGGGAATGCATGTCAGTGAACTGATGACTTTGAGTGAGAAATTTAAATATCTTTTTAGTAATAACATGATTCTAATAGTTTCAACCCTAAAAGATATGACATAAGTATGTTATCAAATTTGGCCTAACAATTCATCGATTCTAACAAAATCTCCTTTATAAAACTAGTGTTAATACCTATGAATCTTTCCCTTGAAAGTAATATTTAATTTATCATCTATGTGACTCTAAAACATGAGACTCATCCCAGTTGGTGAGGTATCCTTAAGTGCATCCATGAGACCCAGGTTCAGAACCAAGCAGAGGCATATTTTCAGGGGTATTGTAGCTGTATTGTAGCAAACTATACAATGTGCGGGTACTATGTCGAACTCTACACTGTGCAGCTACTATAGTAGGTATTGTTCGGTAATGAAGTAGCTGGAACTATTCACCTTGGTCCATCAGTTTGGGTTTAGTGTCATTAAAGATTTCAGGCCACCCAGGACTTCGGGTAAGTAGGGCTTTCAAGCCACCTTTAAGGCCTTTGGGCCACCTCAAGGCCTTCGAGCCACATGCAGTTGCCCCAGACAGAGTCTACAAAAAATGAGAAGCCCCAGAAGAGGATTCAGAGCTGGTGCACTCACTAGAGTAGATCCAAATGGATTGTCAGAATGAGATGGTATGATTATGCCAATGGGACCAGCTTGTGCTTTCACAAGAAGCCTAGCCAGACGACCATGCGAAGGTGGAGAGCTACTATCACAATGCAGATCCTGAGGAGGGGCAGTTCCTTATAGATAGTCTGGTTCAATTCCCTAAGACCTTCAGGTCATGTAATCTCCTAAGCCTATGAGCCTCGTAATCTGTAAGCCTATGGGCATTTTAAGGTTTCACCCTTATCCCATGAAAGGGGGGTTACCAAAAATCAATAAAAAGGAAGGCCTTCGGGCTATTCAGGAATCTATGTGTCTCTATTTTGTTTAAAAGTACATTGTATGATATTATAAAACCAAAATCCCTTCTACTAGAAAAACCTTATAAACTCCCTAATTCTTTATTACATACCATTTCTAGACATCAAATGATTTATATTTTTTTCAGATACCTTTTACACCATGGATCTACACCAAATAAAGGCTTTAAAAAATTAAAATTTATATTGAAAAAATATACATGCCTTCCTTGTTACATCATTTATGAAGTTAGCATAGTAAAATAACCCTTAATGAGAAATAACTAGAGATATCCCCCATATATTTAGATGAAACATCTCTAACTTACATATATTTTATATCATACATTTTATATATAATTAAACTTTCACCTATTTCCCAATAATTAAATCTTTATATGTTCAATACTCCATGATTTTAATCTTTAACATTCCTTTAGTTTCAAGGATTTTTATCCCCTTCACACTTAGGTGACCATGAATTTTATTCCATAACTTTGTGTAAATTATTTTTCTTTCATGTAAAACACCTTCTAAAACTGTGGTTAGGTTTAATGTTCCATCCTTAACTCCTTTTTCCATCACCATAGAACTATGTATTAATTTTCAAACTCCTTCCATAAATTTTGTATAAAAACCTATATCATCTACCTATCCTATCTAAATTATAATATTAATTAATTATAGTATATAAAAAACTCTATATAGCTCCAAAAAATCTAACTTTATTTACCTGATTAGAAACATCACCTTTGACCACAATCTTAAGAGCTCCACTATGCATATAATATTCCTTATTATATATTATAATACTGAAATTCCTAATTCTACCTCTCTTACATGTATAGTAAAATGAATATTCAATGTCTATAATTTGTAACTCATGTGAACTAGTGATAATTAGTTGATGACACTTGTATCTTATGATTTGAGAATTGTTAATGCACTTTTGAAAGATTATTATTAAATTGAGTATTTTATCACTAGAATAGTTATTTAGATATCCTTTATTCCCATAATTCTAAAAAACAGAACCAACTTCCACCAAGCTACTATGGGTTTAACACCTCAATAATTTTTCTTTTCTATGCCATTTTTATGATGCATAATGTCCCTTACCTTCCTCTCTATGTACATTTGAGATAGATTATTAGATCACCTTTATATAGATCTCCCAATTAAAAATGAAATATATAATATTAAATAATTATAATTTCATCCTACCACTATATTTACATACTATGATTTCCATAAAATACTATGATTCTAGGAGTGATGATAGTTATAAAAATATCCCCTCTAAATATCTAAAGATTAGCTTCACTGATTTCATATGACTCTAAATAATGTTGAAGTTTTTGATGTCATTATCCATCATCTTTCCTTATGAATTTTTCATTTCAAATAACCTCTTAAATGTAACACAATATTACTCATGGTTAGATTCTCAACCATGTCATTTATAATATTCTTATGTTATGAATCTATATTCACTACATCTATTTCATAAGACATGTTCTATGCTTGAAAAATCTTGATCATTTCTAGTTCTTTATTATCCAGTCTTTCCAATTATTTATTTTCCATCACTTATAGATTGGTACCCATTAATGGAATATCATGATACTTCTGCAGTTGATACTACTTTATGAACATTTTCCAAAATAAAAAATACTTCCTTCTAAACATATCCAACCATACCATACTATCATCCAACACCATTCATTCTAAATTTTGTGAAATTATAGTGAATTTTGAAACATGTAAGAGGATTAATAAATACTTTATGAAATCATACTAGAGGGATGAGGGTAAAATGATGCTACTAAACCAAGATAAAAAGCTCATAGTCCAGGGTTTGGTCATCCTAATCTCTATAACCAAATCCCCGATTCAAACTTTTGGGATTGATTCAACTTTCAAACACTTGAAAATTATACCTCTATAGTTTACACAATGGAATAAATAACTACGAAAATCATCCAACAATGATTTACTAGAACATAGAAGACAAGACACCCCTATGTCACCACACCAAAATGCACAAATTTTGAATTTCCTAACAAAAAATTCCAAAATAAGATGACTAAAATAAATGAAAAGTATTAACAATAATACTTGTTATATTTACCAAACTATTTCTTACTCCATGGTGGAAATACTGCAACAATTTTATTCATGGAAATGATAGATGCTTACAATAAGTAAAAGTCATATGAAACATATTTCCACACTCTACTATTTAATGTCGAGTTTTTCTATTACAACTAGTTATATAGTATTTATATCTCAATAGGGATTATACCCACCTAGATATCATTATCATAGTAATCCCTATAATTTTTTAGATACTTCCACCATCTTATCTTCTACTTCTGTTGAATATTGGATGCTTCCAAAAACTTATCAGGTTTACCATTTTCTGTCATCATTTATACCCTTGTGTATTATCTTTTTCCTAAAAATATCCTATGAAATACTCTTATATATCCTTAAAAATGACACTTATATAAGTACATTTTTTATTTACACATGATTTTTATAAATATTTTGGATATTATCTGATTTTCTAAGTCTAAATTCCATTACCCAGTCTAGCAATTCACAATTTATATATGTTATAGCTACCACATGATGGTTATAAGTATAAAAAAAGAACCTATTAGGTATATATATTTTTTATTATTATTGTAATTGGTGAATAATATGAGATGTACATAATAAATAATTTCAAGACCAATGGAATTAAATCGATGATTATATAACTTTTGAATGCTTGAACCAAGAATTATGTATCATAAAATATAATTTATAATTAACTTGTCTTGTAATTATTTACATATGGATGATATAGTTTACTACTCTAATCATACAATTAATGTTTCATAGGATCCAAGGGTAGAATCCCTCTAGTAGTGATCCACACGTGCTCCAAAATCATAGAAATTCATTATAGAATCATTAGGTACTATAATGGTTGATCTTGATCACTTGTGCGTCTTTCATTGTTTACAACAAAAATATATTCATGGAGAAAATGCTTGTCAGGTTTCTTTAGAGGATTAATAGAGAGGATAGGGATTGGAATAGTAGTTCTTGAGAGGATTTTATCTTATCCTTGAGAGAATTTTCTCTCTGTTTATTTTTTCCAACAAGTGGCTAACCCCCCAAAAAATATAATCATGTATTTTTAGAGCTAGTTTATGGTTGATAATTGTGCATAGTCCCTTATCAAATTCATCATTACTTAGTGTATACCAAGTCTTATAGTAATATTAATATTAATAATATCCTCTAGATATGAAAAATACTTATGGATAAATAAATATCATTTTTTAAATAAAAAACAATTATATTTATTTAAATGATATTTAAAATATCATTTCAATTTAGAAAACTAAACTTAGTACCATTATCCACATTGTATTTATTAAAAATTTAATAATTACTATTTATTTAATAAATAAATATTAATTCACTATTCACTATTAAGTTTGTTAAATATTATACTCAATAAAGCATGTAAATAAATATTTATTATTTAACTCACTTATTGATTCTTTTAATTAACATATGATTAAATATTTTAGATCAACCAACCCTAGATTATTAGTAAACCATAAATAAGGAATAATAATTTCTCAAACTTGTTAAATTAAAAATAGAATTTCACTAAGATTATAGATACACATAGTGTGGAACCCTAGAAACCACTTTCATAGGGGAATTACGTGGAGCAACCTAAATTCCATGGTTTTCATCTAGAAATATTCTGAGGCACACATATAGGAAGATTCATATTCCATAATGACATAAAACATCGTATGAAGACTATCTGTAAAATATAATCCCTTTATCATGACATCTCTTATCATGCATGTTATATGTTTGTGTCATTAATGTATGTTCACAATATCTCTTTCATTGTCTTTTTTGGAAATGAACCTTCTCATATATGACCATGGACATCTATTTTATTATGTTATTCCATTCCAATGAAATTTAATAATATAGAAACCTATTCTAAAGGATTGAAGGAAAAAAACTTTTCCCACATTATTAGTTAATGTAAAATCACCCGTGACACACCCAACATATCCTATATTACCATGACTATATTCTGTTATGGTTTTCATAAATACATAAAAGTAAAATAATCATGATATGAATTAATAATAATCTTAAATTTTAAGTATCAATACACACATCCAGGGATAGAAAATCCAATGAAACATATAAATTTGTATTTCTTACTAATGGGTTATGTTCTCATAATCTCGTTCTCTAAGTATTACCAAGGGAGTAAACCATGGGAAAGTGTCTCAAAGTATTATTAGTCTCTACCCTTGATAGACATCGTCATTTGAATCCTATTAGATGATATAATCCAAATATAGAGAATATATTTAAGAATACTATCCTGGAACTTCTAGGATCTCATCATAGTAGAGAACTACACAGAACTTTTCAAAGAAACAATTAGTCTTAGAACATTATCACATACCATTTCATGTATAGAAAAAATAATTATATGATAAGAAGTTTATTAATATTAAAAAACAAATAAATGTAATCCTAATGTATATATAAGTTTGTTCTAGGACTCTAACTCCAACAAACTCCAACTTGCATTAAATCAAACTGCTAACATTATCTAGTATTCTTGATCTCACGATATATTCTTATTTTTATCTATCATAAGTATTTATTCAAGGCCTCCACCACACTATATTCAATAAAAAATCAACTCACAGTGAATTTTACCCCTTTGAGAAACATCCCACAAGAGGTGATACTTTATGCATGCATGGTTTGTCCATTTTTGTGAACATTTCTCCTTCACATGCACCATCGATATAGTATTATCACAACATAATGTGATAGAGTATTTACTAATAGTTACAATATAAATTTATTTGAAAAATTTTCATATCCAAAACAACTTCATTAGCTAAATCATAACCCTCTATATATTCAAACTCCACAATTAAATTCGCAACAACTAGCTACATTAAACTATTCTAGCTCAAATATCCTCTATTATGAATAAATACATATAATGACTACTAATTTAGATCGTTATGATCCATTTTTAAGATATAATATGAATAAAAAATTATTTATATCTCCTCATGTCCTCTAATTAACATGATCATATCCATAGTTTTCCTCAGATACATAACGATGTCCTTAACAGTATACCAATATTGTTCACCAGGATCATCTTGATATCTTCCTATCATTTTAAAGGAATTGGAAACATCAATTATAATAAATAACATGGAATAAATGATTAATCGTATAATATAAGTTTATGAAATCTTACTCATTCACTCTCTTTCCAGTTGGGTTTGAGGATTAATTTTTTTAGAAAGATGAATATCAAGTGACACAAGAACCAATATCCTCCTAGATTATTTCATACTAAATATATTCACCATCTAGTCAATGTTTTTACTTTTTCATATTCCAATGAACCTAGTGGATCTAGAAAAAATTATCTTGACCCCTATAATATAGGTTTCTTTACTAAAGTCCTTCATATAGAAGAACTTGTCTGACATATCCTTAACTTACTATAGGACAACTATATTATTTCAAAAAAGTAATATATCATCGGCTTATACTGCTAGGATAAGTACCACACACCCACTAAATACTAGTAAATAAGTGTTTATGTTCATTCTAAATTTAAATAAATTTTTTTTATAGCTTTTTCTAACAAAATTCTATTTTTCAAAGATACTTTCTTCAATCCATAAATGGATCTCTATAACTTGCATCCCTTTTTGGAATTATCTAGTGTTAAAAACCCTTATTTTTGTGTCATATAAACATATTCATTAATCTTTAACATAATGAAATCTATTTTGACACCTATTTTCCAAATTTCGTAGTCATTTAATGATATTAGTACAAGTAGAATACCAATGGATATAAATTTTCCTTCTTTATATATTTTTTTTATTTAGTCAATGTCCAAACACTATTTAAACCCTTTTTACCACAACAATTCTTTATAGGTCTTCACATTACATTCCATGTCTAGATTTATCTTTAATAACCATTTTCACCCAACAAACATCACATCAACTAATATATTGATCATAACATAAGATTCATTCTGATATATTGAATAGGCCTCAAAATCCCTAACATTTTTCCATCTTGTATATTTTGAGCTTCATGCTAACTTCTTGTAAGAAATAGGATAATCATGATTAATCAATAACGAGTCCCCATCCTATAGGAATAGAAAAATATATCTCTATGATTATCTAACCTCTCTAGTATTGATGCACAACTATTGCATTTCAAGAATAACATCGTCCATTAGGACCTATGAAATATATTCATATACTAACTCTTAGTATCTTGAGCATAAAATTAAAAAATAAATAAATATCCAACTATCCTTCTTGTGTATGTATGCTCTCTCAAGAAAAATTTCATCTCTTATGATGGTTACATTCTTATATGATGGGTTATAAATATAGTATTCCTTTTTTTTGGATAATCTATAAAGATATGATTCGTGTCTCATGGTGGTAGTTTGTTTCTTGAGTTGTCCTTAAAAAATTCCTATCATCTCCATGTAAGTGTATATAATGAAAAAGTTTACTTCCACTCCAAAACTCAAAGGGAATATTTTTTTATATTTTAGTTGGTATGTAATTTTGTGTGTATTCGATAATATGTAATGAATATCCCAAAATGTATAATGGGATATCTATATGAACTATCTTCAACCTCACTATGTCAAGAAAAGTGTGTTAACTTCTTTCTCTAAAACCATTCTACATTGGATTATGAGGTGGATTTGGTTGTGATAGAATCCAAAATTACAATATAAAATTAAAAAAAATTGTTTAAGATATTCATATGCATGATATGATTGAAGATTCTTTATCTTCTAACCAAGTTGATTTTTTAATTCATTCTTGAATTATTTGAATTTATCAATGGAATCAGACACATACCTCATTAATTTAATATAAATATATGTACACAATTCATTAGTAAAAGTTATAAAGTAAGGTTACTCACCTCTGGATTCAACAATAAAATGGCCAAAACAATCAGTGCAAACCAATTCTAAATGATTTATAGACCTTTCACCATATACACACAATTTTAGTTAGGATATATTTCCATGTAAACATGAATTGAATCTTTCAAGTTATTTTATCTCAACAGATACTAAATAATGATCTTGATAGAGATTTATCATACACGTCACATTTACATGACCAAGACAATGATTCCATAACTAGGTGTTGAAATTTTTTTGTGAAATCAATTTTTTCCCAATTTTTAATATTTTTCTCGTAATTTTACACATAAATACTATTAATTAAATTCTCCATAACATTACATATGCTGTATTTTTAAAATAAACAAATATTATTTTAAAAATTAAAAATAAAACCATATGTATTTAAACAAGATACCAGAATTATGTTTTTGGTAATAGTTAGTACATAATAAAAATACTTTAATGCCAAAGCTATGCTCATTAGAAATAGATTTTTGTAGTCTCTTATAACCAAAATAGTAATTCATGCTCCAATGGAGACTTGAAGATCTACCCCTTCACTGTAAATATCTCGAAATCAACTTGGTTCCGATGTTTGGATATAGTTGAGAGCACTACAATTTATATCAAACTCTCAATGTGTAGATATAGAAAAATATAAATTTTTTAAAAAGGTATCAGAAGTGTATCCCTACTGATTCAAATATGTGTAGTTTTTATTATAGTTTCCTTTTATTCCATATGAATAACATACAATATTTTGTTTCTTTATATTCCATTGGTCTTCTTCTCACTGAAAAGATTTTTCTCAAGATTATTATACTTAGAATGAGTCTTTGGGGCCTGTTTCTTATTTTTCCTTTTTCTTATTCACCATAATTGTAATGGGTTTTTCACACCTTATATCCTTGTCAACTTGGCTAATTAATATAAAAATATTTGAAAGAGTCCTCTCACTATTTCTCATATTATAATTCCTAAAGAATTAAATAAGCTCTTCGATAGTGAGGATAAAATGATATCTATTTGTAGCTCCTAAAGGATTCTAAAAGCCAAGTTGTTTAAGATCTCCAAGGATAAAATCATATTGACTATATAAGGCCCAGTTTGTTCCAAATCTCCATGATTTAATGTGAATAGTTCTTTAGAGTTATCATATCACTCTTATCTCACCTTCTTGTGATAAATACCATAATTCTACACACACACACATATATATATTTATATATTTGTTTCTTTATAATTTAATTATAAATGGATGAAGTCATGAACTATTTAATTTCTTTGAAATCATACTCATTTTTTAGGAAGAGTGATAATTATTTTGCATAATCCAAATTATAAAGCAATATTGGGACCAGAGTTTCCAGCATATATATTTTTTGTTCATGGAATAGTATAATGTGCATGATCTTATACCATTATTATAAATTTGAGATATCTATAAGGTTATCCTTCTATAATATATATCACAATGATATATTTTAATTTATATATCCATCCATTAGAAAAATAAATAAGATTATAGTTTTACTATATTTTATTGATTATAAGATTGAATAATAAATATAACATTTATTAATATCCTGTTTTTTTTCAAAAATCCAATATACCTTACCACTGGTTTTATAAAATCATTTCACAATGATATTCTATAAATAATGATCAATATTACCCTTCTCCAAACCCAAACTTGGGCCTGATAAGTTGTTTGAAGGGGTTTTAGGTAGGTGTAACTATCCAAATAAAATGATTCAAAAATCCTTGATATGTTATGTAGAATCACTGATCCTGAAATTATATATAAGTATTTTCTCTACCTTTGAGCCTGAGTTACACAAATTCAAATTGGGAGGCCAACCCTTGATGAAAATTAAGTTTAACTCAAACCAAAAACCTAATCTAAAATTCCTTGATAATTGGAAGTACCTCAGCATGGTCCATTCAAACACTTTCGAATTTGGGGTATTTTTAACATAAGTAGTGGAAGGCTATACTGACTTAATATATTTGATTTGAGTGATTTTATCTTTTATGAAACAATTTAAAAAATTATCTTATTATACCCTTTTTAATTTTATATATACTTTAATTATGTGATTAACCATGTATTTGATAAAATTTATACACAGTCCAATTTATTTTAATTTCATCATGCATGCCTATTAATCCGTTAAGATATTTCACTAGTATAAAAAATCCACAAATAAATTAACCATGAACCCTGATTGATATAAAATAATTAAGGTGGTATGATCCTGATCATTTGTAATCATTATTTTATCTTGTAAATGAAAACCTAACCCTCAACCCTAAGGGGAAATCACCTTAAACCATAACATAGTTCATGTTGTAACACTACATCCATCCCCTTATGAATCATATAGATTTATTTCACCTCAGCTCTAAACTTGAACTACCTATAGTCACCTGGGAGCATTATACATTACATAATCCTTAATCATATGTAATTGAGGGAATAAATTATTGGTTTAGGGGTTTAAATTAATGAAACTATAGGAACATAAATTTTTTTATAATGATAGGAAAGGATGACACATATGCCAGAAATTTTATTTAATAATCACAAATTAAAATCAAACTAATCACATGCATAGGTCCATTATAAGATCACAAAAATACACACACAAACACTGAATATAGATATTTCATATAGAAATAATTCACTTTCAATCATTATTTAATTCATATAAAATTCCTCAAATAAATATAATTAATTATTTGATAAATTCATTAAATCAATTTATCATAAGTATACCCAAAATTACTTTTAAATTACAATAATCCATAATTTTATCCAAATTAAACAAATTGATTTTATTTATAATTAGTGAATTGCACATGTTTACTTGGAGGCTATGACATGTACTCATCCAAACTACTCATCGTGGTCCTTGTATTGTTAATTCAAATGGTATTCAATATACATTTCATGGAATATAATTTTAGGGAATGTATTATCAATAAATGATGCATGGTTATATGTAAATTAATTTTCATGTGATGTTATTAACGTATTTTGAGTACACTACGAGAAAATATAATGAAAACTTGTTGTTCAATATTTTACATGGTAATTAATTTAATATATAATTAATAATCTTATCAAATGGTTTTTATCATCAATAAATGACACACATACCCATATTGGTTTGGTTTAATTATATCATAAAATTAATTTCCATTTCAACTTAATCATGCATAGTATAATAGAATACAAGGTGTGTACTTCAGATACATTATGATGAATTTATTTTTGCCATGTCTATGAAAAACAATTAGGGATGGGGTGTGTTTTTTGGTAATATATGTATACTAGTTCCACAATTTGTATGTCGTCCTAATGCCATGTGACCTTGGCATTACATAGTTTTTAGTCCCTATGCTATGTAACAAAGGAAGAATGTGACTTGGACTTTCTATTTTACAATGCTAAATCACATGGGATACACATCATGTAAGCATGTTTCATGGTGTGTCACTACCAAAAATAATATTTATACGAATTGACCTACATGAATGGTATAGGAAAACCATTTGTATAGGCCACCATATACCAATGATTTTAAGAACCATTAGTATAGACTATTGTATAATATTTGGTACCAATAGTTTTTGAATACCCTTGGTATATACTAAAACATATACTAGGTTTAGGACCCCATTCACCTACATTAAATCTATTTTCTCTATGACCAGTTAATTCTTCTCCAATTCATATCATTTGGTTCATTCTATTCCATGGATTCAACTTCAATTTTTCTTTGATTCATCCCTCTTACAATGATTCTTAATTTAAATCATCATGGTGTATTAATTTTATTCCCCTTTTATAATTTATTATCCATGTATTTTTGAGTTTCCATCCCATAAAAAGAGAATGAACAAAAATTGAATTTATATTCCCTATTATTGGTTTTTAATAGATTGTAATATTTGAAATATTATTTTTTATAATGGAGTTTTATAAAAGTGGTATGATTTTATTTTAAAGGTATGAGTTATTGATGATTAATTTTTTATGTGATGTGTATTTAGATATAATGTAATTTTGGATTTCATGGTTTATAGAAACTTTATTTTTAAACGAATCAGTTCATGAAATATAATGGTTTTTAAATAAACATGTGTCTTGAATCCATGTTTTGTTTTTTTATTGCATTTAGAACCTCAAGGTGGTCATGATTACATGTTATGTTTCATAATTTGGGTGTGTTATGGTCATAATAAATTATAGTTACACTTTATAAATATGAAGTTTTAATTATTTCCCAAGGGAATTTTCCCTTCTAAAATTTTAGATTACATGATAAACTATGTTGTTTTTTAAGTGGTGTATTCATATATATTAATTTTTTTGTGTTTATGAATAGAAATAGACATTGATTTAAATTATATATGATTTCAATATTATTTAGATATTTTTCAAATTGATTAAAATAATGTTTCAAGTATTTATTCTTTAATAAAATTATTTATTTGGTAATGGAATTTGGATAAAATTTAATAGTTTTATTTCTTTTTTTAGATTTATTGATAATGTTTTTTAGTATGATATTTATTTGATCTCAATCAACTATCAAAACATGTTAGATTATTTTTTATTTTTTTATTTTCAAATTGATTTAGATGAAGGTATTATATTGTGAACATTTTATAATTGTGTTAGAAGACCTTACATAATTCATGAATAAGTAAGAAACCATATAAAGAAATTTTATTTTCAAACGAACTATTATGTTTGATATAATAATAGAGATAAAATACTATATCAATGTATTAATAATAAAAATATAATTATTAGATTAGAGAATTTAATATTTAACCAGTTGTTGTCTATTAATCATCATTATAAATAAGTTATATCAATATAAGAATACAATGATACAAGTAAAAGTTATTCCTATAATAAAAATAATGATGTTGAGGGAGTGAAAAAGTTTATGTATACTTCTATGACTCCATGTTTCTATTTCAACGAAAAACTATGTGTTGAATGTTTAACACATCCATCGATTATGTTTTAACCTTTTTTAAGTAATTACTTCTTTATGATGTTGATATTCTCTCAAATAATTATATATAATGTAATTTAGTTGAACAAATTCTGTTTCCAATAAATTAAATTCATATTTTTAAAATGTTTTATAGGTTATCACGTGAAGACATCACGGGCCAAAATGACTGTAAACAATGTTTTTCATATCAATGTTATCCAAATGTAGAAGGAACACCATCACATATTACACATAAAGTATTGTGAATCTTTCCACTGACTCTTAGGCTCAATAATATTTTCGTTTATGATAAAATCTCAAAAAAATGTGATGTAATGATACTGAGGGAATTAAGGATAATGATGAGTTTTTTCTCCCTATAGATGGATTATAATATTGTAAATTTGATATAAAAGATCATGAGTTTTTAGATAAGGTACATAATGTAAGTTTGGGAGAATATTATGATGATTTTTATCGATTTGGTCTTATTATTTCTTTGAACAACACATGAACAATTTTCCTTCACATGTTTAACCATACTCTATGGATTATTATGAAAATATACTTCTTTTTTATTGAGTATACTTGAATTCAGACCTTTTGATTATAGAAACAATATAGATGCATACTTAAAACCTTTAATAAAAGGGTTAAATAAACATTGGATTGTTGGTGTGTTCATATATGATTATTTTTTGAAATACATATTTCAAAGGCGTGTTTTGATTATGTAAATGATAAATGGTTTTCCTGCTTATATAATAATTCATTTCTGGAGGATGAATAGAAAACATTACAATACAATTTGTGTGAAATAATAAACGATCTATAATAATTGAATATCATTGTAGTTTTAGTTTCATAGGGAAGCAAGGATTCTTACAAATGAATCATCTATATAGGAATAATCATCGAGGGTTTGAAAATACAATTGAGACTGTAAAGATGCTTAAATATATATTTGTAACTGATTCACCTAATGAATTGAAAGATGTTAGTTTTTCATTTAGTAATGGTTATATAATATCTATAAAGAGTAATAATGTTTCAAAAGAATATATTTACAATTGGAAGGAGAAGTATATTTTTTGAGTTTCCTTATTAGTCAACCAACTTGTTACATTATTTTTTGAATGTAATTCACATTGAAAAAATATACATATTTTTTTCAATTCTTCAAAATTTAATGGGGAGGAAAAAATATGATTCATATTCTTGTGGTGACTTGGTGGAAAAGGTTATCAAACCAGAACTACATCCGATGTGTTTTAGGGAATATAAATGGAAATCTCCCTTGGATTATTTTGGGATTACACCTTTGGAGATTGTTATGGTTCATGATGCATCATCATAAAAAATATCAAAATGGGTCAATAGAAGAGAGTAAAATGTGAAATCACTAAAAAATCATGATTACCACATCCCTTTTCTCGAGTTGATTCCAAAATAAATCAATCATTTACTATCCAATAAATTAAGGGTGGTATTGATTTGAATGTTTCATTTTTATAGATATAGTTCTATTAAAATGTTATATAATTTTTTTAAAAATTACTAAAGGAATAAACACCATTAATTTTGTGTGAGTTAGCTAAAAAATGATCAATATTTTTTCCCTTGCATGTTAAATCTAACTATCCATCTTCCAACTAAAATACTACTTGGGGGACCAGTTTATTTTCATTGGATATATTTAAATGAAAAAAATATGTATTATTTTAAGGCATATTACAATAATATGAAATGTATTTAAGGTTCCATTGTGATATTTTATTTTTCTGAAGAATATATGGATTTATATTTAATTTATTATCTAAAGTGAACACAAGACGTTACCAGCCAATGAGATATTAAGATTATAACTATGGGAAAATTGAGTTGTATTTCAATCACTTACAGAAATTGTGTAAATTCATAGAACATGTATATTGGATATATTAACCATTGAATAGAAGGATATGGATGTTTTCATAGTCTTTTTTATCTTTTATTTGTTCGACAACTACATCAAGTTAATAATTTAAACATTTATATATTGTCCCATACCTTGTAATTTAGATACATTTTATAGTTATTTTATATTATTTATGTTGGTAGTATAAAAAAATAAGATTAATTCACCATTCATTACCTTTGAGAAGGGGAGATATTTTTAATCAAAAATATTTTCAAACTTGGATTAAATCAAGGTATAAGTGTTACTCTGATAATATAAAAAATAAATAATAATTTTTTTAATATTCATATATATTTTAGGTGATGCTTTACCTGTTATCACTATTTCTCCAGTAATATATTCTTTGGGTTCTAGTCTTATTTATATGACTGATGAATGAAAAATATTTATGATCAATGGGTATAAATATATAATATTTGAATGAGTAGTGAACATGATAATAAAATATGGAATTACTCTAATTGTAAAGACATGTTGTTATGACATTGTATAGTGAATATGCATCAGAATAAAGATATACCATATTATGGATTTGTTGATAAAATAAAAAAATTGGATTATTAATCTCATGGTTGAGTCTCTATGATGAGATACAAGTGGTTTGATTTAATGACATGAAATGGAAAACTTATTAATGAATGTGGATTTAGATTTATTGATATGAATTGAATCCTAACTATTGAAGAGCCATATATGTTGACATCAATGGAGAGATAAGTTTTTTTTAAAGATCCTCCAAACCCTGAATCAGGTTACATTATTGAATTAATTCTAAGAAATATTTTTGATGATGATGGGGATGAAATTAATACCACCCCTTCACCAATTTTTATAGAACAAATGTTTACTTATTATGACTCAAATAGTCCAATCTTCAATGTTGATTATAAACATGAATTATTTTTTTATAATATATAGCTCAACATTTTCCTTTTATATTGGTACTATTCAAATTACTTTATTTTGGGTTGATTTGGTATCCAACATGAACTTGATGTGTATCTTCCATATGATGTGGTTGCACTACCCTTTGTGTTGAAATTTATAATTTTGAATTTAATTGTATTAGAATCTAGAAAACCCAAAAAACTAAAAAAGTCTAATTATAATTAAATCCAGATAAACTAAACTAAAACATATTAAACAAAATTGAAAATAAAAAGTTAATAAAAATAAATTTTCTTGAATGAAATTGAATCAAATGTCCAAAATGAACTGAATGATGTCACCAAAAACATAACCAAAAGTCCTAACACAAAATTGACCAAATCATTTAATGAAATGAATAACTTACTATAAGACAAAATGACCTAATAACCTAACCCAATGATAAACCAAATTACCCTACCAAAATATAAACCAAATGAACTAACCCAAAAAAAGGACCCAATGGCCCAATAAAATTTCCTCATGTCACCACTTATATATTATTTTTATTAAAAATTAATACTAAATTTATAATTAAATGTATATTTATTTTCTTATTTAGGAAATGGAAAATATTTAAGAGATATAAAGGAATAGAATTTCTAAAAATGATAACCACATGATAATATTGGTTATTCCTCATTTGGTTCCCCATCTGAGTATACTAATATATGTATATATATATATATATTACAAAACATATAATGTGACATAATTAGTCATTTTTAAATTTTAATAAAGATCCATCATCTAGGATAGAATTATTCTCAGTACAAACATGTAATAATGGTAAATATCATGATGATCTTGGGGTGTGGGTGGGTACCATAGTTACTCACAACACTAATTTCACTAGATTACACTCAAAAGGGACTTGGGTGAGGAAACATATATTCTTGGGATATGTTGATGAAATATTACTTATTGGAAACGAGGTACCATTCTTACAGTTTATTAAGTAATGGTTGAATCAATGCTTCTCCATTAAGTACTTGGGTGAGGCTACATATATTCTTGGGATCCAGATCCATCATGGTAGATCCAAGAGATAACTGGGCCTAATTCAAAGAACATACATTAATAAGATACTAAAGAGATTAAGTATAGAAAAATCCCAGAGGGTATTGTTTCCAATGTCACATGGCATATGTCATTCCAAGAAAATGTGTCCTCAGACACATGAGGAAATAAAGATAATCTCAAGGACTCCATACACATCAGCGATTGGGTTAGTCATTTATTTCATGATATGCCCAAGGTTGGATGACACCTATGCATTGAGTAAGGTAGGCATATATAAGGCTGACCCAGGTGACTTCCATTGGATGGTAGTCAAGACTATCCTAAAGTATTTGAGGCATACTAAGGATATGTTCCTTGTTTATGGAGGAGATGAGGAACTATACACCATAGGATATGCTGATGAACGTTTCTAGACTGATGAAGATTACCTGAATTCACAAACGGGATACTTCTTGACATTGAATAGAGATGTAGTGAGCTGGAAGATCTTGAAGAACAGTGTGGTCGTAGATTCTATAGCAGAGTCAAAGTATATCATAGCTTCTGAAGCACCTAGAGAATCATTTTGGATGCAAAGCTTTTTCTAGGAGATGGATGTGATACTTAGCAGTAAAGATCCCATCAAACTATACTGTGATAATATTGCAGCAGTGGCTCTTAAAAAAGATTTAAGTTCACAAAAACAAATGAAGCACATACTTTAGAAGTATCAACTCTTGGGGGATTTTTCGTAGAGAGGTGAATTTGCAGTGAGAAGTATTTCCACAAAATCCAACATGGAAGTCCCCTTGACTAAAGCCTTGACTCAGCAGAATCATGTTCATCATGTGAGGGCTAGCATACTAAAAGTCATAGCTAGTTGGTTTTAGTTTAATTAGGAGTTTTTAAGAGTTGGTGTCCTATAACCAACTAGTTTTACTCTGATTACATGAATATTTAATATATTTAAATATTTAAAACCTTATTACATATTGTTCGTTGTTCTACATGAATATAGTTTAATAATGTCTTGAAGTATTTGTCGCATTCTCAAGGTCATAGAAGTTCCCCACAGTGATGATATCCTTGATGTGTTGTGAAAATATTCTTAAATATAGTTCTGTAGTTTACTGACATACTATAATGGGACACATAATATACAAACCATTGGGTGATAGTACTCGTTAACAGATGAGGCTTCCTCTCATGAAGTCTGTAATTGGTAATCTCTAATGTAGGATATTATGAGAGGAGACCCTTTAGTAAGAATTATGCATGTTTTGGTGTCGTTGGATATTCCTATCTCCGAGCATCTGTAATGATTCTTAGTCTTTAAGATTATCAATGATATTTTTCATGACTCGTGCACTTTTATTTACTGACGAAAACTGTTACACAGGCAGTTCGTAAGAATTAGCATATGTTGGGTGTATCACAAGTGGCTGGTTATTAATAGATAAGTCGAGTAAGGAGTTTTCCCTTCCATTTATGGAAGTTGAAATCTCATACCATTGATTGAAATAGAACTGTCGTGCAAAATTACATGGCCATGGTGTAACGATGAGTTTTTTTTACGTAATAAAAGAATGATGTATCAAGTACCAAGGTTGATGACACTATCATGAAACCTGCTTGATGAGATATTGGGACAAATGGATTATATTACACAGTCATCGTTCATATGTGGATGTCATTGTTTCAACTTTAAGTTATTTCTCTTGAGTGCCTTAACCCATTTCTAGGAATTACTCTTGGTCATTAGGCATGTTTGATTAATGCTAATGAGAAAGAATTATAGAGTATCACACACTAAGTGTTTTTGTTGGGCTCGGTTAAATTTTATTTGAATTTATTTAATGTAATAAATATTATTCTCAAGATAGTGGGATAATTTTATTTAAGTTAAAATGATTGCATAAATTACATAAATATTTAGTATGTAGATTGTGTGTAAAATATATTTATTTAATTTATTGAATATTTAATAAATATTTATTTACTAGTTTGAAAATAAAATATCTATTTCAAAGAATAAATTATTTGTTTATTTATCTGGGTGTTCAGTAAATGGGTGTGGAGTTTGAGTGGACCAAGGACAGTTCGGTGAGAAAATAATTATTTTCATGATGGTAAATAATTATTTTACTAGTTAGCACAAGTTTAAAAAATAATGACGCTGTAATTATTTTGTGACATGGAATTTTATTTATAATTCTGTTTTGTGCGAGTTGGTGCACCATAAAGAATGACGGTGTATTATTATTAAAATATGGGTTTTCTGTAATGTTATGAATGTATTTAATTTTTTTCATGCAATTAAATACTGTAACTGAAGTCCCATGTTGATAAACAAACATGTACATATATTGTTTCATGTACCAAACCGCATTCCCAGTAAAATGAAAATTATTGAGTTAAACAATTTCTCTCTTGAATCTACATCCTTCCCCTCTAAAGAACGATATATACTCTTAAAGACTAAAGAACAAGCGATCAAGAATGATCGACACAAGACACTCGCTTCACTGTGCTAGCACTCGGAGAATGAGTGGTGTCAATCAGAATCCATCTGAGCACATGTGGATCACCACTAGTTGGATTCTATTTTTGATCTTTGCAAGTGAATCCTGATAATTTGGAAGCGTTATTCAGGGTGATCAAAATCATCATCAAAGAGATTACTAAATATCCAGGTATTCTTTTCTTTATGAAATTTATTAACTTAATTATAAACATGATGTGTCAGATCCTCTCTAAATGATTCGAGCCTCTTATTTATTTATCTAAATATTTTATTCTATTCCATGGATACTAGAGTTCGTCATCATATTGATCCTATAATAATCATTGATCATGGTAAAAATTAATTTTGGGAGTCATCCCAACCACGCTTCTGTTGCACACGAAACCTATAGGAGGTTCTTGTAGAACTTAGAGATGAATCTAGGATCTCGATCGGATACAATCGATAGTGGTGTTTCATGCGGCCTAACTATTTCTATAATGTATATCCTTTCAAGTTGATCAAGTGAGAAATCCTCTCAAATCTGAATGTAGTGTGCTATATTTTTAGGAATATCCACTACAACCCAAATAACATTATTCCCTTTTGATGTCTCTGGAAGACTAGTGAAACAGTCCATGGTGATGTTCTCCCATCTTCATGTAAGTATAAGTAATGGTTTCCTCATCCTCTTAGAGTTTGGTTTTTCCACTTTCACTTGATAAAATACAAGACAACGTGATGTATATTACATGACCTCCAACCTCATATTCTCCCACTAATACTGTTCCTGGAGGTCTTAATGCATGTTTGTGCTACCTCGGTGGATGTAGAAGGTTGAGCTATGTGAATCATCCAACAACACTTTCATTAACTCGTTATTTAATGGCACACATTATCATGACCTAGATCTCACAACTACATCTTCATTAGCATTGAACTACATGATATTCATTTTCTTATAGCTTACAAATTATTGGGAATTCCCACATTCTCTCTTTGATAATCCTTTATCTTATCCATACTGGATTGTTGAGATATCATTTGTGAATGGATTGATTATTTTCCTTCCTTTCTGATTCCAATGTCAATACATTCCAAAAATAAGAAGGCAAAATCCCTATAAATTCTCAACAATGATATAATTGCCTGATCCTTTCTATATAGGGTTTCCACTACTTTATTATTTTTCCCAAATGGTAGTGAATTGATCAGTCATAGTCCTTAATTAAATCTATAAATATTCATTGGATCATATTTATATATTTTTGTGTGAATACATAGTTGATACTTTTTTTATCTGAATATATTTTAAAATTCACCCCATAGAGTTAATGCCACAATATTTTCAAAGTGAAGACCATTGAAGCAAACTCCAGATCATGTGTTTAATTATTCTGTTCGTGATCTTTTAGCTACCTTGAAGCATAGGCTATGAATTTATAATTCTACATTAACACACAACCCAATCCATTCTTCAATGAATCCCTAAATACTATGATAATTTTTCCACTTGTGGGTAGTGTGAGTTAAAAGGTAGTGATAAGCCTCATTTTAAAATCCTTTATTCCCTCTTCACATTCACCATCCTTATGAAACATGAATCTATTTCTATTTATTTTGGTAAGAGGGTTTGAAAATCATGAAAAATTCTCCACAAATTGACTATAGTTCCTAGATAATTTGAGGAAACCATTGATATCTATCATAAATGTTGGCCGTTTCCATCTTTCAGTTGATTCTATTTTTGAAGGGGCCATAAATATCCAATTGCTTTGACAACATTCCCTAAGAATGAGACATCCTTCAACCTGAACTTATGTTTTCTATACTTAGAATGGATCTTTTTCTTTAATAAGTTATTTAGAATAGTGATTAGATGATCCTCGTGATTTCATTTATTTTGGATTTTATTATAATATCATCTATAAATACTATAAAAAATTGTTTAGGTGATATCTAAAGACTATGTTCATCATGTTCATTATGATTGTTAGATAATTATTGAGCACAAAAGGAATCCCTATAGAAGCCATATTTTCCACACCACATACAAAATGCAGCCTTGGGAGTATCCCCTTATTCAACCTAACTTGGTAATATCTCGACCGCAAATCCACCTTGCAGAAATACTGTGTTCCATGTCGCTAGTCGAAAAAATCATAAATCTGAGGCAATGAATACTTATTCATTATCATGATCGTGTTGAGCTCACGAAAGTCATTATAATGGTGCATTGACCCATCATTATTCATGATCGATATGGTTGTTGTTCCCCATGGTGAAGAACATGGGTGTATGAACACTTTATCTAGATTCTCTTGTATTTATTTCATCAGCTCCTTATATTCTAGAATAGACATTCTATACAGAGTCTTAGATAATTTTAATGCATCAGATATATGCTCGATGTAAAATTCAACCACTAAGATAGGATAAGGATTGGGAAATTCCTCAAGAAACATATCATTGTATTCCCTCAAAATAGGTGTGTCTTCAAAGATGGTTCTTTACTTAAAATCAATCATTTGAACTAGATATGATTTCTCGTAGAGAAATAATATTCATTCTTGGGATGTTCATTCAAAATAAGATTCATACTCCTCCCTCTATAGAATCATGGGTCGATTCATAATATGGATAATGATTTCATTCCCACATCAATTTTTGTTGGATCTATATAGGGAAATCCAAAAAATTACCTAAATTGCATCATATTCCACCAAAGGTAATATGAAAAAGTTATCTAGGAATTTCAACCCAAAAATTGTGATAGGAGAGGAGTTATAAACATGGTATGAAATAATTTCCCCATTTTCTATTTTCACTAACAACTCTACTTCCATTCTTTTTAGTGGTGTTTGAAAAGTTCTACTGAACACTCTTGATGTGAAAGAATATAGAGAACTAGAATAATAAAGTTTTTTCACTATTATTGAATAAATCACTAGATTACCTTTCAGCACTTCATTTTTGGGATCCACCTCAGTGGTTGTAATGGAAAAATATCACCCCTATGCCTTGGAGGATGTTGGTTGTCTACGAAAACCCTTGTCTTAGAGAACAGATTTACAAAAGAAGTATGAGAAAACCCTTCAGAACTTTTCCTCATATATCCTAATAGATTCATCATTTTTTTTCCAGAGGGAAAGAAATTCCCTTCACATTTGAAGACAATATTGTGAGGAAAATAATTATAGTGGCCTATCATGGAAGTGTTGAGAAGTTTTTCTCATATATCCTAGTAGATTCAACATATTTTTTCATGAGGAAAAAGAATTACCTTTCTGTTTTAAGACAAAGAGTGAGAGGAAGATAATTATAAAAACACATTTTCTTGAATTCCTTCTACTAGATCACTTAGATTGCTTAATCATGCACTGTGTTTTTGAACACTCTTGTCCACTGATCAGATTATCTCTCCATATGATAAACATACATTGTAACATTATCTTGTTCTAAACATTGAGAGATGGACAAGATCTTCTCAATGGAGTTGATCCATTGTTCCACAATTAAGGGACCAGACGATCAATTGAAATTCAGAGTCTTTTGTTGCATAAAGGAATCAATCACATCTTGTTCTCTCTTAGTGGGATATTAAAACTATTCTTGATATAGAATTCTATTCAGAACCTAAGTCACCAGAGAGAGTACTGTTATGACGTTCAGGATTCCTACTCTCATCATGTTAGGAATATCATTGGTTAAGTCCTCACATTTCTCATCACATTGATTATTTACCAGATTCCTCCTATTACTAACCATTTTATAAAATAAAAGGGAAATTATGTGTGATTATTTTTAATCACATAAAATTTAATCCAATAACATAAAATAGATAACTTATAAATGAAAGTTATTTCACTAACTTTTGAATTTCTAGGTTTCAATCAATGTCTTCCATGATCTATTTGATAAAAAATATTCTTATGATAATTTTTTTATTCCCATAATAATGGTTCATAATGAACTTATGAATTTTCCAAATAATATCCTCTAGAAGTGTAAAAACATTGTTAGTGTAAAGACTATTATCGTGTACCAGATTATCTCAATTAAGGCTGGTTGTACCTTGTCAGATTTGTTACCCCTAGCTACATATGTTCAAGAACCACATCCAATTGCAGTATCCCTAAATGAATGTATTTTATCGATAAACAACCTAATCTATACATAGAAAAATTTACTGATGTTTTATGATACTTATTCTTATCCATAAGAATTTCCTTAAACTTTTCTAAACCCAACACCAAAAATAACTAAACCCTTCCTAGGATACCAACCATAATAACCATTTTCTTTATTATACATAAATATATGATTTATTACATAAAATTACACTAAATAAAACCCGAAATAATGATAATTCTATAGTATTTGGGAATTGGGTACATAGCATATAATCCTAAACATGGGATATAATAGAATTATTGAAAACTTCCTTAACATGCTTATAAAATTCCATGGCTTTTAAATTTTCACTAGATAACCTGGTGAGATACATAGGAAATAGGTGATCTACAAAGCATAGTAAGGGAATAAACCTCGCATAAGGTGATACATTCTTGGAAATAGGCATATAAAATGTGAATAAAAAGTGTGATAATCCTAAATCTGAATAATAAGGAAAGATATATCATGATAATCCTAACATGAGAAATTTTTCAATGACTCCATACACTACATTATAAACATAAGTCAAGGATAACTTCTACTAAATCATGATGGAAAAAGTCTAATAAAATAATCAATTCCACTCCCTATCCCAAAATTCTATCTCATGATACTTAACATTATCCAATTCATTAGAGTGCTCTAGAATTCTAGGTGCAGCCATGAAATTCATTCGATTCTTAATCTTAAGAGTGCCACAGAGATCATACAACACGGATTCATCAATCATCACGTTTTATTCCATGATCAAAGAGTGTGGAATACATACCTGTATCTAAAATTCAAAGAGGTATAAGTGTATAAATTTGAATACCCTTGATAGGAAATGAGTGTGGTGTTCACCACACAATTGTTTTAGCATGGAATATCATAATGAAATTTTGGCATCATAACAACTTTACTTAAAAAATCATAAAATGGGTTGATGAGAGAAAAGGGGGTATATCACCCTTTGGACATAAATTGTTCAGTAATAGGGACATGGAAAAACAAATTCCATCAAAAGGAAGTTTAAATATAAGGCATAGAATAACAAAGAATCTTGAATAAATATGAGAAACAAATAACCCTTACTTGAGTGTGTGAATCCAAATGTTTGGGAAGGGATTCATGAGAAAATGGTGGTGCCTTAGGAGGTATCTAGAGAGGGTTGGTCAGAGTAAGTACATTATACAATGATTTCTAGTGAACTGAAATGCGATATTTGGTGGGTTTATATATGAAATGGGTGAGTATTTCTTGATTACATTTCAAAATAAGGTTTCTCACCATATAAAATAAAATAAAAAAAACCAAATACTATACCATTTTTTTCCAAGTATTCAACCAAATTAGAGTATTTTTAATTATATTTTATGTACATAGGATGAATATAATAAAATAATAAACCTGATTATGTGGAGGTGACTCATACTATTAAAGAAATGATTTTAAAATATAAAATATATTAACAGTTTTTGAGGATTCATAAATGCTTTATAAAATTAACCAAATAAAAATATAATCATATTATTTTAAATTTAAAAAATATATTTGGTTGTGTGTCTAATTTTTAGTATTTCTTAAGTCACTTTTGGTTCATTATGATGTCATAAGACGGAAATTATATTTATACGGTATTTAATTTTTAATCGGAAAATTGATTGTTCCAGAAAATTATGAAAAAAAATAAGCAAAGGATAGTTTCAATTTTCCTTTCCAAAAATAATATTCATTATATATAAATAGTTTTTCAAATATTTTTATTTTCATTTTTAAAATAAGAATCAACATTTATTAATAATTACTAGGTTTTTTAACAATAACAGTTTTTAAAACCTTAAAAAAATTACATTTGACATTAGAAAAATTATATGATCATTTGTATTTAATTTAAATTGTTGAAAAATAATAATTTAAAAAAAATTATTTATTTTAAAAAACCATTTATTCATCAAAATAAATACCTTAATTGAATTCGAATATTACCAAAAAATAATATCTTTGTTTTATTGTATCGAAATAAAAATCATTTGTTAAGTAATAATAATTGGAAGGAAATACATTCGTTGTTATATAAAAAATAATGAATATACTCATATTTATAGGGTCTTGATACATATCCCCTTAATACAGTAGAAAATTCCATAAGAGTGGGGTGTGAGATTGTGAGACTTTCATTGGGTGGTTCATTATTCATGGTTTGGGCCGTGATGTTAATGAGTTTGAAATTCTCCCGTAAATAGTTTGTATCAAGATTATGTTATGGGAATGTTGATTGGGATTGGTTAAGTAAAAATCCTAGTGATTATATTTCCCTCAAAATATTTGATAAATGGGCTTCATGGGGTATAATCCTACTGGTTGTGGCTATCTCTTCCTTTGTCTGTGTCAATTATGTTTGTTAAAACCTTATATTTATACTAATAATATGATCACTGATCAATGAATATTTTATCAATGATAGAGATAATTAACATTTATTTATATTATATTGGATATAATAAAACCAAAGAAGTGAATTTTTTTGTATAAATATATTACATAATAGACATTTAATTAAATCACAATGGAAATTTTATTTATAACAATTTGGGTTTTACATGTTACATATTGAGTTATGAAATATTTCTCTAAAACACTAAACCTAAATAGATTATCAAATGTAATATAATCAATTTTTTTTAAAGATCCATATTATATAATTTTTAAGGTCGATTCCTTATAGTTGGTATATGTGGATAGAAAAAAATAATATTAGAGGTAAGGATAATGTTAATCGAATTCATTTGAAATAGTTTACATTATGGGAAATATAAAATGATATATAATTTTAAGATTACAATGTTTCTTAATCAAAACTATTTCTATTTAGAATGGTTTTCAACAGAA
Organism: Viscum album; assembly: GCA_963277665.1. Lineage (NCBI taxonomy): Eukaryota > Viridiplantae > Streptophyta > Magnoliopsida > Santalales > Viscaceae > Viscum > Viscum album. The sequence goes on along the minus strand of OY728125.1, from coordinate 1,972,874,809 downwards.
GATACATGGAATTTATAGTGGAAAGGAACTGAGTGGAAAATATCATTAAAAATCAGTATCTTGAGATGGTTAAAATGGGAACATAATAGATTTTTAGTGGTGGATCAACTCATACAAGCTAAAATGGTGTTGGGTTTTATTCTAGAGAGGAAATCAATTTACCTTAGAGAATCATGTTTATATTAGAGCATTTCACAAGAGAACACCACCCATAATTTAGTAAATTATATGACCCTACAGTAGCCGAAGGATTGATTGATTCCCTGTAGAAGATATTTTAAGTCATTGGATATTTGAAATGTTAAAAGGTAATTATTGAGATTTATTATTTTTAAGGTGAGGCTTATTGATGGTGGTCAATGGGTAAGAATTCCAGAGAAACGATGATATTAATTTCATGGAATGGAAAAAACAATTAATGATATTTTCGTTGATAAATATTTACCTAAGGAAGTTCAGCATTGATGGAAAAATAATTCCTAGAATTGAAGAAAAAAATAAATATTCAATTCTTTTATATGAAGAAAACATAATAACATTGGCCTAGTATATGATCGATTTAATTTGGGTCACTGATAGTTAAATTAATAGATTCGACTCTTGGATAAAATTCAGTTTATGAAGAGAATTATCTAATTGAGGATAAAAATGTTATGATAATGTGATTAATAATGTTAATAAATTTGAAATGGAGTTTCCTGAAAAGTATTTTTCTTGAGATTTAAATAGTAAAAAAAGAACAAGGTGGAAGGAAACAAAGAAGAAACTATCAAACAATTCCAGAGGTAAACCCCCAAATTATTCTAGTTGTGGTAAATAAAATTTAAAGTTTTGTTTGAAACAGTATATAATATGTTTCTGATTAGGTCAGTTTGGTCATTGGGCCCCTGATTAAAAAGAAGAGTCCAAAAAAACTCAAGAATGGGGTAAAAAATATCCATAAAATAATGTGGTGTTTTAGTTACAATTAGTTGAGATATTATTCTAATAAGTGTCCAAATCTAGTTTCACATGATCGAAATAATCCTGATAAAAAAATAGAAAGTTTTATAAAAGTCATTTTCGGTGACTCAAAGTGATGTTGAACTATCGATTTAAGTGGCGACATGCACAATATTTGTTTATTTGAATTATCACAATACCCTTTTGACTCTGTATCTTCAAATTCATTCATTTTTAGAAACATGCATGTAAAATAAGAATATCACCACTAAAAAAAGAAGATAAAGGTTTTATTGAAATCCCTGGGGGGAAGAATGAAATCAACCAAGATTTATACGAATAATCCTATTATAATAATTGGATTGGATTTTCCTAAAAATAAAATTGATTTGTCCATATTGGAGTTGAATGTTATTCTTGGTATAGATTGTAATTCAATTAATCATTCTAATATAGTTTTTATTGATAATAAATTTATGTTCAATGATTTCTTACCTTTCATAAATTACCAAAAAGCATATAAATTGATTAGATATGGGAGTAAAAGTTACCTAGCTCAAATTATTGAATAGAAATAAAATTTTCAAATTAATGATGTTCCAGTGGTGAATAAATTCATTGATGTATTTCTTGTTGATTTTCTTTTTTTATTCGTGACTCAAAATTTGATTTTACTATTAAATTAGTTCCTAGTTCTATGTCTATTTAAAATCCAAATTGTTGATGGCTTCAATGGATTATTTTAAATTGAAACAAAATTCCATAATTATTAGATAAATGTTTTAATTGACTAAAATAATGTCCATGGGGTTTATATTTTGTTAATTAAAATTAAATATGGTCCAATTGGAATCTTTATTGACTATAGAGATTTGAATAAAACCATTGTTAAGTACATGTTTTCTTTACCTCATATCAATTATTTGTTTGACTAGATCCAGGGAGATCAATATTTTTCGATGAATAATATAGGGACCATGTTCTATAATCATATACTTAAGAAGGATGATATTTCTAAGAATTTATTTCAGATGAGATCCAGTCATTATTAGTTTATAGTTATGAATTTTGGGTTGACTGTTTCACCAACTGTATTTATGGACCTTATAAATAGAGTTTTCCATGAATTCATCGAATGATTGGGGCTGTGTTTATTGATGACATTTTTTTATATTCTAAAATTCAATGGGAAAATGAAATACAACTAATTACTATAATTTAAACCTTAAACTTAATTATAAATTTCAAAAAAATCAGTAGGTGTGAATTTTGGTTGCAAAAAATTCTTTTATTGGACATATTGTTTTTAAAAATGGAATAATTATTTATTATGCTAAAAAAATTTAATGAATAGAAATGTCCAAAATATATCATATATATTCATGGTTTCATTAGATTAGTGGGTTATTACTTGAGGTTTTGTGAAAATATTTCTCTGTTGTCTAGACCACTCACTTTGTTATCTCGAAAAGGAGTTAAATTAAACTTGAAAAAAGAATGTGATAACTGTTTTTAGGAACTAAAAATAATATCAGTTAATGATCCATTTTTTGTTCCTATATAAAAGAAATGGTAAATCCATAATCTATAGTGTTGCTTTATTGAAAGGCCTTGGTTATTTCCAGAAGTAGAATGGTCAAGTAATTACTTGTACTTCACACCAATTGAAACATCGGGAGTAAAATTAACCTACACATGGTCTAGAATTAGTTGATGTGGTTTCTTATATAAATATTTTTAAGAATAATTTTTATATTTTAAAGTGTTAGATTTTAATGATAATAGAATGTTGATGTATATATTCACTTGGAAGAAATTGAATATGTGACAAAGAAGATTTCTAGAACTAATCAAGGATTATGTTTTCAGGATTCATTACCATCTTGGAAAATAAAACAAAGTAATCGATGATTTTATTTAGAAAAATAAAGCTAAAATAACCATTTTACGTTATGAATATGATGTTTTGGTTAGTGATTGATGAATTTTAGGTTAAGATTTTTGGATTCAGGGAAATCTACTTTTTTTAGGTTTTAGTGTAATCGCCATTGTGAGAAAGAATTAAGAAATATAACTATTATGAAAATTCATTGAATGAAAAGGTATAATCTATTAAGAAGGGTAAGTTTTTATATTTTAATATTGATAAAGAAGATGTTTTATAATTTTAAAAAAATTATGTGTGGCTTTTTTTTCCTAGTTAAAGAATGATTTTTTGAGTTAAGATCATAGTTTTCTGTTTTATTTTCATCTAGGAAACTCTATAATATATAGAGACCTTCAAGATTGTTACAAGTGTGATGAAATGAACAATGATATTGATAAATTTTCCAAGAAGTTTTTTAATTTTCATTTGGTTAAAGAAGAATGATAATTAACTAAGGGAACAATTCAACCTCTTCTAGTTCTATAGTGGAAATCATAAAATATTTCAATGGAATACATGGTAGGATTACCAAAGACTTATCAAGGAAACAATGTGATTTGGGTTATTTTCGATTTATTAACTAAATCCAAAATTTACTTTACATTCCTGATACTATTAATTTATATTAGTTTTCATTACTGTATATAATGGAGACAATATTGTTACATCGAGTTCCCATTTCCACTGTATTAGACATTGATCTCAGATTCACATATAATTTTTGGAAAGGGATTAGAAATATTTTGGTACTAAATTAAATTTTAGTACATAATTTCATATTCAAAACAATGGTTAGTCTAAGCGGATGATTCATACCTTGTAAGTTATGCTTAACCCTTGTTAAATTAATTATAAAAGAATATTTGGGAAATATATTCCTTAAATTGGGTTTTCTGGTAACAATTTTTTTTACCTTATAAAGATGGAAGAATTAAAGGAATTATACATAATGTGATGTTGGACACCAGATTTTTGGGTTGAAGTCAAATAAAGTGAGTAGATAAGACAATAGTTGGTATAATAAATAGATTATAAGTTCCAATTGAATCAAAATTAAATGAGGACAGCTTAGAGAGGTCTAAATGTTACGCAGAAAACTAGAGGACAGATCTTTATTTATAGGTAGGTGATTATGTCTTTCTCTGAGTATCTCCATGGAAATGTGTAATGTATTTTTGTAAAATGAGAAAGAAAATTCAATGGTATATTGGAAAATATGAAATCTTAGAGAAATTTGAATCATTTTTATACTGAGTAGATTTTCTCTATGATTATCCAAGGTACATAACATTTTTCTCGGAACGATGTTAAAGAAATATGTTGAAGATTTAACCCATGTTTTAAGCCAAGTATTAGTTTAGTTGGAAGAGGGAAATTATTATTAATAATATCCTATGATTCACCAGGTTATGATTTTATATAAAACAAATATGGTTGAAGAGGAAACATGGGTGTCTAAAAATTCATTGAGCGAAAGATATCCCCACTTATTTGAGAAGTGAATAAATTTGAGAGGACACGATTTAAAAAATTGTTAAAGATATTAGTATCCGAATAAATGATTTAATAGATCATTTTTAAGATTATTAATATTAATAAGATATTTATATTCATTATAAAAACATTATGAAGTTTTTAATTAAAAATGGAAGTGGATTTCATTAAACTCTTTACCTATAATTTTCAATTTAATAGATTAATTTAAAAGTAATATAATCTAAATTTTACAAAATTAATTTAATTTTGTAATGATAATATAAAAATTAACAAATGGTGATGTTTTGGGATTTTTTTAGAAAATGTTGATTTTTTGTTAAATAGTGAAAAATACTGATTTTAATAAAAAAATGTCTTTTCTTTTCAATAAATTAAGTAAATTTAAAGTAACATTATTCTTATAATTTTATTTAAAGTAAAATAATTTTTATTTTGTTATTTTTAATAAATTTAATTAATTTTCAATAGACTTAATATGGGATTTTAGTATAATATTTTTTTAATTAAAAAACTGTATTTTTCTAAAAATTATTATAAAGTGCATAGTATTTCTAAATTTTGATTAATTAAAAAAATAAATAATTGGAAATTATTTAAATTTACTTTTTTGATTATATATCCAAAAATATTAATTTAAACTCATTTAGTTATTATTACATTCCATAGAGTTAATATAAGACAATCATTTTCTTGAAAAATACACTTATTGAAAATCCGAATTTTATTCAAATATACAGGTTTTATTATAAGATAAATGTTTCCTATTTTGTGATTTAAATATAAAAAATGGATTCCATATTTGGAATAATAATAATTTAGGTTATTTAATAATCCCTACATAATTTTTTATCAAAATGAATTGTGAATGCAGTAAAATTAATTACCATGGTTAAGGTTAAAATTGGTTTATTAGGGAAGTGGTTAAACTAAAACGATAAGGGTTAAAATGAACTTAAACCATTTATAAAATTTATTTTATCACATTATTTAGACCATATAACGTATAAAGGTCTGTAATGGTTCATTTAAGATCCCTGTGGTATTTGAAAAATGTAGGCACGCCTTTTCCTTTTTAAAAAATACAAATGCCCCACCCACATCACTTATAAAAGGTGACACCATATCCTCCCATATTTACTCTTAAATCCACATTTATTTATAATTTCTTTTTCAAATAACTTCTTTAATTCCCTAACATCATCTTGGAAGATTTATTTTTATCACAAATCCATTCTATGAAAACATTAGGTATAATCTTAAAGAGGTTGTACGAGAAGAGGAAAAATTTCTTACTATACATTTTTGTTTTATTTCTTCTTCCACATCTGTAAAATATTATTAAACTATAATTATATAATAAAATTAGTATCTAATATATAATTAAATGTTATTATGTTAACATCGTAACCGAAATCCATCTTCTCTTCAATTAAATGAGATATGAAATCTTCATTTTGTGTATGACGGACTACCGCCTCACGAATCATTATAATTCATTTTCCATAATTACCTCTAATGGATAGTTGTAATATAAAAGATATTTTTAAAATATTTAAATGATTTTAGTAATTATATCACATATAAATTCTTAATTTTAATTCTATGGTTTATATGATAAAGTTGATTGAATGAATCATTTGTGTGTATGACTAACTACTGCCTCGCGAATTGTGGTCATTCATTTTCCATCATTACCTCTAATGGCTTGTAGAAACAATGAATTTAATGTATATATAATATAATTTTAACATATTTATATGTTTATAGTTATTATGTCACATATAAATTCTCAATTTCTATTCTATAGGGGATATGATAACATCCATTTGGTGTATGGTATACTACTTCCCCACAAAACGATGTGAAACATTTTTACTAACTATTTACATGGAAGGAAATAAGGTTAAATTTAACAAATACATGTGATATAAATGAAATAATATTTAAATTCATTAAATATTTATCATCCTAAAAATATATTATTTTATTTTATTTCGTACACTAAAAAATCTTAACATCATTCATGTACGTGTGGACTACCACATTCATGAAGTGATGTGATAATTTTTTTCAAATGCACAAAAAATGGATGGTATATATAATTATATTAAATAAAATAATAGTATATTTATTATAATATTATAATTATATAAAAATAAAATATTACTTACCTTATTTCCATTATGGTCTTTAGAAAATGGAAATGTTACTCATGCGTAAGTATGACCTACAATACCCATGATTGTAACATAAATCCTTTTTCATAACCATCATTCATGAAGGGTTTTAAAAGTATAATATATATAAATATAATAATTATTTCATGAGTATTATTCTATATATGTTGAATAATGACCTCTTTGACCAATACTCAACCTACTAAAATTAATTTTTAACACAAAATCCAAATATCATCAAAACACCCATCATAAACATAATTAAATATATAATTGTATAAAAATGATAAAAAGTTAAATAAAAGGAGTAATAAACCATAAATGTTTTATCAGTAATTTAAATAATTAACATAAGTTTATTATTCAATATGAAAAATAACATATTTGACAATTCGGACTCGTGGTACGAGACTCCATCTGAATTTCCTTTTATTAAATAATATTTGGATGTTATGTGCCTACATTCATTCATAATGTTTATATAAAGATAATTTGGAGTTTTATATCAAAAATTTATATATTCTAATGATATTTAATGTTTTTTTTATATTTTATTCTTTCACAGGGCCTTTGATTTATGTGTTTTCCAAGTGATAAATGACTTTCTTTTAAAAAATTCTCTTTTAATGTTTTATTTCCAGAACTTTGTTCTCCATGTATATGTTTTTAAAAAGATTTTAGAAATAATTTTATATAGACATAGAATATTTATAAGGATATTTTTTTATATATTTACATTATTTCAAAGATTTTTAAAATGAAAAACTTTTACATGTTTTATAATGAATTATTTAACAAATGACAAAACTAATAATATATTTTAATGTATACGGCGATATCAAATTTGACAACACTGCATCCATTATTTGATGTTTTGATTCCATTATAATATTTTATTGGTTTTATTAAAAAAAAATCCTTCCAATTTTTGGGTATTCTAGTATTGAAAATGGTTTTTTAGAAAGAAAATTATATTTTGGTATTGACAATGGGTTTTTGAAAATAAAACATTTTTTTGGTATTGAAAATAGGTTTTTAAAATATAACGGTATTTTATATACAAAACTGATTTTATTAAAATATTAAAATAGTATTTCAAAAATTTTATGATGGAAAACTGAATGCATAAAAATGTTTTATTCGTGGTATGGTATTTGGGTATTTTAAATGATAAATGGGTTCACCTAAATAGCACAAGGTGAGCCCGTTACATCTTTTATGATGGTTGCACCCAGGTAGCACCGGGTGAGCACGTTATAAAATAAATTATTATTGAACCTAGATTATGCTCCAATTTATTAGGCAATGTTACTTCAATTAATAGTAAATAAGAAGAGATTTATAGAAGGATTTATCCAATATATTTAACTGGGGACCAGTTAATTATAGTATGACTTTAAAATGGGTTATAAATGTGATGATCTACGTTGATAAATGGGGTTTTAATTTCATATTATGGGTTTTAATTGTTTTCTTTGGGAAAAAATTGTGTGTGTTTCATGTGAGAATAATTTCTTTGTTTCTCTTAAAGAAAATTTATATAGAGGTAAAACATTTCATGGTTTTTTTATGTTTTTTACTGGACTAACAGACATCATTCTTTTTATTTCCATTGTTGATATTTTTTATCTCATACCATTTTTGAAAATATTTTTCATAGGGTTTTAGGATGGGTATGTGAAGGGAAGAATTCAAGTTAAGAATGGGAATATTTTCCATGAAAAGAAATCATGACTTATTTTAAAAGTATAATATTATGGGAAAATGGAAACTAATTGGAAGTATTCACTTTGAATTTTTTTGTTATGTATTGAGTTATGAACTAATTGTATAGAAAAATTAAACCTGAAAAGTTACTAAAATGAAATAAATGAAATATTTTCTTAAAAATCAATATTATTTAATGTTTAAGGCTGAGTCTGTATAGTGAACATTATTTGTCACTATTTTCGTCAATACAAAAATGTATGAGAATTTTTATATGAATTAATAAAAATATTAAATTATAAGGATCAATGAAAAAACCTATATATAGAAACATCCAATGAAACAAATCAATTCATATTTTCTACTAGTAGGTCATGTTCTTATAATCATATCCTTAAACGATTACCAAGGGTGTACAACATGAGAAAGTGTTTCAAATTCCTATGACTCTCCACCCCAGATAGCATGTATTATTTATATCTATAAAATTGATATCATATGAATATAATATATATATATATATATTAGAATACTATCAGGGAACTTCTATGTTCACATCATAACAGGAAACTACATTATCAGTTTCAATGTAATAGTAACTCCTAGGAAATTATCACATACAATGTCATAGATAAGAACAACCATGATGTGATAAGAAGTTTATTAATATTCAAAAAAATGTAAATAAGTAATCATAATGTATATAGAAGTTATTTAATGCTAATAAACTCCATAAAACCTCCACCATATTCATTCAAGCATTAAAAATTAAAATTTTAGAATTTGTCATTTGATTTAATTTATTTCTCTAGTCATAAAATTGTTTTCACATCGATGAAACTAACATGAATATTCTCATAAAAATTGTAAAATGAAATATTATACAAAAATGGAGTGTATATACAAGGAATATAAATAACATAAGTGGATATAATAAAGGAGAAAATATAAATATATCGATAGAGAACATATATTAAGGGGAAAATGAATATGGGGGGAGTTCCCTTACCTCGAGTCCCAACTCTCTTGAATGATAATATATCCTCCTAAATAATTAATTTGAATAAATTTATTGAATAATCCATAAAATGAATAATTTTTAATTTATTGAGTAATGTACACTTATTATCATATGTCATTCATTTATTATATTATTATTTCTTATGTAAACCACATGTAGATGTTCGAACAACTACAGAAAATCTATTTTAGTCCATTGATAACGGTCAAGGGTGCCATCAAATAGTTATATGATCTTAATAAGTGAATATCTATATATTCATTACCATTTCAGTAGCATAAAATTTCTATATTTCAATAGGTGTTCTACTTTAAAATTAGGAAAATGGTCTAAGTGTTCTCATTTTAGGCGGTTAAAATGACCATGATCTTTTTATTTTAATATCATTGTTATAATGACCAATTTATCATTTGAGAATATTAGAACATAAATAATGTTATATTAAATCATTAAATCTATTTATAAACCATTAATATATGTTCTTAATAAATAATTTATAATATCATCCATATTTGGTGGTTAAAACTAGCCATGAGGGAATAAATGTTTTAACAAATTAAAAAATTAGTTTTTATGCATTATATGTTAAGATAATTAATATTAAAGTATCATTGTATTCTTAATTTCAAGTGCGTAAATTATTTAATTACTTTTATAAAGGGTTGGATAAAAGGAAGGAATGAATAAAATGAAATATCTTAGAATATGTAACATACTTTCCTCCTTGAGACATCTCCTCATGATTACACCTTATGCTTCTAAGAATTGATTTTTGATAAGACCATACACTCATAAATATAGATAAGAGACTTAAGAGAGGTATTTTGGTAGATAAATGGCCAAATAAGAAGTTATAAATGAGGATAAATAGTGTGGGGATGTGTTATATTTATATTTATAGGAGATGGGTGTTTAGGATAAACTAATACAACAAAAATAGCCTTTTAAAAATAATAGTTTAAATTATTATTCAATAGTAAATTGCTTGTAATTATTTAGTAAACAAGACATAAAAATATTAGCATAATTTCTATAAATATCTTTAAAACATTCATACACACTATTGGAAAAAACATTACTTATATATTATTTTACTATTCACCTATATATTTTACTATATATTATAAATAACAAAACCAAAAACATACAAAATTTTGATTTAATGATTCAAAAATTCAATTAATTCTTTGAAAATAATTTTCTAAAGAAGATAATTTTTAGTTTTATATAATATTATTTTTTATTTGAAAAAATTAATTATGATGACATGGTTTATTTTTGAGCTATTATAAATACTACTTATGCTTAGGTAAAATTGTATTGATATTTAAATATAAATAATAATTTTTTTATAAAACCATTTTATCAAAAAATACTATTTTATATTTTCTTACATATAATAAAAAATAATTTTAATAAAAATAATACATATATGATTTTCCAAAAAGATAATTATGATCTATTCGTGTAATGTTTTTATTTTATTATGTTTTAAACACTTATTTAATATTTTAATGTTCTAAATATCTTATATTTCTATTTTATAAAATTCTTAAACAATGTATACTATTCCAATAACCATGTTACTATTCAAATAGTGAGATTAATATTTTAATGATCAAGTTTTTTCTAATGATTATATTGATAATGTTTATATAATAATTGAACATATCACAAATATATCTTATTTTCATCACTCTATATTCAATAAATTTTATCTCATGGTTATTTCAATTTAATTCCAATAATTTTATCCTTATTTATGATATTTATTTTTCTTTTTATAGTATTATTCAAATTTTTTAAAATTCTAGAAGATTTTGGAGCACCAAAAAAGAAAATTTGTGTTTTTTTATTCACTTGTATTTATATTCCCATTGAATTATTTTTATTTTTATGAAGTATATGTATAATTATTTTGTAATATTCTATATTGATGAAATAAAAAAGTGCATATATCTATTATTTTATAAATTTGTTTTATTTATATGTGTATATATTGTGAAATAAATTTCAAATAGAATATTTTTTGTCATTACACATCAATAATATGTGATCCTTCCCTGTTTCTAGGATTATTGTGTACTCTACTTTTAAGATAGAAAATGTAAAAACCAATTATAGTTTAGAAAATCAGCTCACAATTGTATCTATAAAGGTAAAAACATATCCAGTGGTATTTCTCTATGTGTCTTCATTTGGTCCAAAGTCATTATGAGTAAATAATTTTAAAATATCATTCATTTGATAATATTGTGACTAGATTTTTGAACCTTATATATACCAGAGTATCCACTTCATAGCCTCGTATTTTACCTCTTATATATTTTATTTAAATATAACAATAACTCCCAATAAAAATGTAATGCCAAACATTATAAAAACTATGTAATACATCATGTTCCAAACTGCTGATGAAAATGGAACATTTCCCATGTACACTTCAAATTATACTATTCTTGGAGCTTCTATATTTGATAAATAGAAATGTATTTCCAATGAAGTGTTCGTAGGAATAAATAAAACAATCCTTAAACATTTTAAGACTTTTAAGATATTATAAGATAATGTCAACATCAATGTTCAATATTTTTACTCCTTAATAATCCGCATCCATGAAATACGCTTCACAACCTCGAGACCATTCATATATAATGTTCTTGAGAAATCAACTTTCACATATATAATTAATTTAATAGTTGGACCCATCAGTATGATATCATCAAAAAACAAGATAATAATAATGAACCATCCATAATAAAATAAATTTTAATTATATAAAAGTCCCACACCACACTAGAAAAATGCCTTCACTACTATAAAGGCATTGAACTTATGGTCCAACTATATGGGTGCATTCTTCTTCCCATACAAACGCCTTTTTATCTTATAACCCATATCAATCCTCCTTGTTTCTAGGAAACCTTCTAGTTCTATTTTGAAAGTTTCTTCCTCAAAATATTCATGAAGGAATCATATCTTCACAAATAACTGCACAAGATGTATTGCGTCTTTCACATCCATTTCAAGGACCCAATGAAATGTTAAATGATTAAAAAATATAGGAAAAACTTAGGTAAAATATCTTCATTCAATTTTTCAAAATCCATTAAAAAAAGAAATTTATTGTATATTTTCCACTCTTCCACTTCTTCCTTAGATAGGTAGATCAATTTTTTATGTGATATTTTCCTACGTGAAATTTTGTTTAGGTCTCATGTTCACTAAAATGTAAGGAGACCATTTCCTCTTTCTTAAAAAAAATAACTCTCTCAATTAATTGATATATTATATTTATTCCAAGATCTAAAGTTCTATATTATACATAAGAAGAAAGAATCTCACATTCATTAAAATTCATTTAACTAGTTTTTAACCTTTTTGTACAACCTCAACTAAAACTTTTGTTTTTTAGGAACTACTTATCCTATAACTATAACTCAGTATTTCATAGTCCTAGAGAATTTGGGTACATTGGGTCTTTGTGTTATCTTCTGAATACAAAATCTATTTTATACAACCTTAACATATATTGTCTCTTAAACTAGAGTTATGTTGTACCCTCGGTTTCTGGTATGTATCCCTTACTTGTTTCTTTTCGTGGTTTGAAAAGTTAAGGGTGATGTATGGGAGAGTCAAGAGATCCTACACTAAAGTTTCAAGAAGATGGGAAGGTGGACGACCGACGCACGGTTTGTCTAAACCGTATGGCCAAACCATGCGAGGCTGACTGAGGAGGCAGTGGGTTCCTCACGGTTGGTGCACGGTTAAGGGAAACCATGCGATGAGGTCATGCAAGAAGGGTGGACGAGGTAGTAGCTGACGCACGGTTTGTCAAACTGTGCAGACTAACCGTGTGGTCACTTAAATTAGATCCTTAAATTTTGGATCTAACTCGTTTTGCCTATAATTTCCTCATTAAAGCTCCTAAGCAGCCCTAACTCGGGATTTTGGGTCTCATAAGGTCAAAGAGGGTTATCCCATCATTCTGGAGGCGATCTGAAGGCTTCTCTTGGCGAATCGATTCCAGATTCTTGAGGTATGTGATCCTTCACCTTCGTTCATGAATGGTATCTTAGATCTACTTAGATATAATTCTCCCTTTCTCTCGGTTTCTTAGATATATTCCCGTTAGGGGTATACCTAAGTATGTGGATGCCAAATATGTCGATATTTGGTCTTGGTTGTGTTAGGAGAAGAGATATAAGGTGGGTTTTTGGAGATTTGACCCAGTGTTCTTGAGCGTTCTTCGTTCATTGCTTGGTTTAACCTTTTTGTTGAGGTAGGTGGCTTCACTATCGAATCCTCTAGTTAGAATTGGTTGGATTATTTTCAAATTGGTTATTTTAATGGTATTGATTGAGAAAATCATGGAATAAATCATCATTAGTGATGATTTATGGTTTTGATGAAATTGTGAAATCTTGGTGAATTGTTGTCCAATGTGATTTGGGTATTTGAATTTAAAATGTTGATTTTAAATTATAAAATTGCTGAAATTGTACATGGTTTGATGAGAAATGGGATTTCGATAAAAAGGATGTTTTATTGAAATGGATTGAGATTGAAATGACTTTGATGGATTTGGTTTTCAATAAAAAGAGAGTTTTATTGAAATGGATTGAATTGGTTGAACACACTTGGTTTTGATAGAAAATGGTTTTCAATAAACGGTGTTTGATTGAAAGGCTGGTTTTGGCATGATTTTTGGGAATGTGTGGTGTGTGTGTTCATGTTTCATATACGAGGCTTGGTTGAAATAGGACCTTGTGCTCAATGCCAAAAGTTTAATGGCACATGGAACTTCTAAGTACAAGTCTTGGTTGAAATATGACCTTGTTCTTGGTGTCAAAGGTGTAATGGCACACAGGAAATAATTACCTTGTAACGACTTGCTAGATTCACAAGAGAAAGTTCATGGGTATGGAACTTTCATAATGAAGAATGCATTTTTGATTTCACGGGTTTTTGAAATGGTTTGGAATTGCAAAATGGGATGTTTGTTAAATGGTTTGGAAATTTGGTTGGTTATTTTTCTGAAAAAATAACGTGTTGGAAAAGCCGGTTTAAATTGCAGTTTGATTCTTTTGAGCATGGATGGTTTTGGAAAACTTGTTTATATTCAGTTATAAACTACTTTGGTGAAATTGTTTTATATAAACTGTTTTTATATCAATGTGGCTAACATTTCTATCATAGTGGCATGAGTAGCAAAGTCATTGGGGAAAACCTACTGAGTTTTATACTCACCCCTGCTTTGGCACTTTGGTGCTTTTGTAGATGATGTATTCTGAGACAAAGGTAAAGGTAAAGCATCTCATTACTAATGGCTTGTGGTGATGTTTGGGAGATACTGTAGATCTTGGATCTTGTGGACCATTGAGTTATGGTGTCTTTTGAGAGTCTTGTTTTGTCCTTCTGCTATCTATTTTGATGTTTGGTTTGGTATTCCACTGTTATGTACTATAATGTGGTTTAACATAAATGAATTTTTTGGTTGGTCTTTCATTTTTAATGCATCATATAATGAATGATTGTTGGATGGGTTTATTTATTAAAGGGTAAATCATCCCCCACTTATGCTTAAGACCCTTCAACATTTATTTCCAACCTTTGGCGTCTTGGGGATGCCGCTTAAGGCCTAGTAATGACTCATTGCACTATCAATCCAATGAGAATTTGTGGGTCATTACAAATGGTATCAACTTATTCGATCCTTGCCTAACAATTGGTCATCATTGTTCTTGGTCTTGGAGATGAAATTCCTTCTTCTATTCTTTAGGTGGTCATCTTAGACAGGATTAGGATTGTCGGAACATGAAATGTATAGCATAAAAGGACATAGCTAACCTGTTTATGCTGAACATCATGTTACCGGAGTGTTGGGAACATAAGTGTTTTGGATACACTTCTAGAATGTTGGAA
The DNA here is from genome assembly GCA_963277665.1 of Viscum album. Lineage (NCBI taxonomy): Eukaryota > Viridiplantae > Streptophyta > Magnoliopsida > Santalales > Viscaceae > Viscum > Viscum album. The sequence goes on along the minus strand of OY728125.1, from coordinate 1,972,859,613 downwards.
ATCTCATTGTTGTGGGTTTAGCCAATGAGAGGAGCATAACATGCATTGTAGAGGAATGAATTACCACTTGGATTGCATAGCTCATTGTGAGGAATGAGTAAGAATTTTTTGAAAGGTGAAAATTTTTGAAAAATTCGGAAATTGTTTTCAATCGAAAGACTTTGAAAATATGGTATTTGGTGTATTTTGAAAATGGATTGATTTTCAAAAAGTGTGTTGAATGTTTTCAAAAATGGTTGAACATGGAAAAAGGTTGTTTGAGAACAGTGTTGTGATAGTTGATATGATAGAATTTGAAATGCAAATCCAACAGTTGCTAGAGAATGAGATTGATGGAGTTTGTTGTCGGTTTAGAAAATGGCACCCGGTAGGCATCGTCAAAACCAACCCGAAAAAGCTGCAGAGAATGTGGTTGCACCTGAACCACGTGTGAACCAAGAGATAGTTCAGAGTATTGTCCAAGCCTTTCAAACTGTGGATACGGGGAACCAGAGGAATGAGCCACGACATGTGGATCATACCATCCAGTTCATGAAGCAGAATCCACCAACTTTAGGGGTGATGCTGAACCCGAGAAGGCGGAGGTGTGGCTACGTAGGATGAATTGTATATTCGATTTCATCGACACACTACTGGAGATAAAAGTAATGCTGGCGACGTATATGCTTGAGGATCTTGTACGTCATTGGTGGGATTTAGTTGTGCATGAAAAATTGGATGAAGACATTACATGGGATGATTTTGAAGAATTGTTTAACAAACAATTCTATCCTCACACAATCAAGATCCAGAAAATGACGGAATTCTTCAGATTGAAACATGATAGCCTCTCTATCATAGAGTATGCGGCTAAGTTCATGAATTTAGTCCGTTTTGCACCAGAGGTTGTGGAAAGTGCTTCTTTGAAGGCACACATCTTCAAATCAGGGCTAAGGCAGGAGATTTGATCGAATATTGCGCTGCTCTGTATGAAAGTTTATACAAAGATGGTGAACAAAGAAAGAGTTGCTGAACGTGATATCTCAGTATCGATAGGAGGAGCTATGATGATACCCACGGGAATGGGTGGGAACTCCAATGCTGGGAACAAGTGGAAGAGGGACACCTACTTCCAAGGTGGGAGTGTGAATCAGAACCATACGGTGGGATCAATCAACCTTCCTCCACGACCATAGAGAAAAGCAGGTTTCTTTCAATGTGGATTGACTGATCATAGGAAACGAGAATGTACAACACCACTGAGAGCATGCCACAATGGCTACAAGATGGGGTATTTCAGCGATATTGTCATAGTGCTCCACGATCGGGTGTTCGGGACACTTATCAGGCGTTGCAAGCATCGTATGCTTCGACAGGGCGAGGACATCAAAATCAGTCTCTCCAGCAGAATAGAGCTAGTTATGGTGATTCCAGAAATACCATGACTCCTCAGGTAGGGCAATCTCAAAAAGGAAATAAGGAGCAAATCGCAGCAACAAAGCAATAGTATAGATCCGAATAGATGATGGTCTATGATCAGTCTGGACCATCTACGGTGAGAGGTATGATTCTTTTGAATTCTACCCTCATGAACGTTTTTTTCAATACTAGTGCATTGCATTCCTTTCTTGCTTCTCGTATTGCTGATTTGCTGAATATAAAACTAGAAAGGATGCCTTCTGTCTTGAAACTGTAAACTCCTCTTGGTGAAAGAGAATTTCAAGCCTTTGTGTGTAGAGCATGTGCTATAACTGTTGATGGAGTTGAGATGAAATGGGACTTCTCTATGTTGGATATGGATGTCTATGATGTAGTCCTAGGTATGGATTAATTGACAATGTTAAAGGATCACATCCACTATTATGGGAGAACTGTTAGTTTCATAACTGAGGATGGCTTTGAGCAACTCTTTAGAGGAGAAAGGATAGTAATGAAAGGCGCAAAGATATTGTCGCACCAATGGTTGGAACGATCTCTTACCAATTGGAAGCGTTGAATTTGGCATCATTGGAAGAGAGTGAGGAAAATAGTTTTCCAGCTGTGGTGGATTAATTTCCTAAAGTTTTTCTTGAAAATATCTCATGATTTCCACCTGTAGGAGAAGTGGAGTTTACGATTGATCTCCTTCCAGGGACCAGTCCTATCTCACTTCCATATTATAGGATAGCACCAACGGAGTTAAAGGAATTGAAAGTGCAGTTAGAGGAGCTGGAAAGTAAGGGTTTTATTCGGTCAAGCGTGTCTCTGTGGGCAGCACTAGTTTTGTATGTGAAGAAGGAAGATGGAACTCTTGGGCTATGTGTTGATTATCGTAAACTTAACCAAGTTATGATAAAGAATAGATATCCACTTTCACACATTGATTATCTGTTCGATCAATTAAGGGGAGATCAGTGGTTCTCCAAGATTTAATTGCGATCAGGATATCACCAATTGCGATTTCTAAAGGAGGATATACAAAAGACAGCTTTCATAAGAAGATATGGCCACTACGAATATATAGTCATGCCTTTCAGTCTAACAAATGCACCAACGGTCTTCATGGAATTAATGAATCAGATATTTTAGTGATATCTGGATTCATTTGTTGTTGTGTTTGTGGAAGACATATTGGTGTATTCCAGAACAAGAGATGAGCATGAGAAACACTTGACGATAGTGTTGTAAATCTTGAGAGACCATCAGTTGTATGCCAAATTATCAAAGTTCGATTTTTGGATACAGGAGTTACGCTTTCTAGGGCATGTTGTTTTTGAGAAAGGTGTTTCAGTGGATCCAAAAAAGATAGAAGCTGTTCTTTCTTGGCAACTGCTGAAGAATGTCTTTGAAATACGAAGTTTTCTTGGTCCAGCTGTTTATTACCGATGCTTTGTCTGTGAATTCTCATGAATAGATTTTCCTATGACAACATTGAAAAAGAAGAACAGTGATTTTCAATGGACTGAAGGATGCCAGAGATCTTTTCAAGAGTTGAAAGTTCACCTTAAATCAGCACCCATCTTGATTTTTCCAGAATTAGGACAGGAGTATGTGGTGTATTGTGATGCTTCGAGAATAGGGTTGGGTTGTGTTCTCAGGAAAGGAGAGCATGTGGTTGCTTATGGATCAAGGAAGTTGAGGGTGCATGAGAAAAATACCCCAATACATGATTTGGAGTTTGCTGCAATCATCCATGCTTTGAATACAAAGAGACACTATCTCTTTGGTGAGAAATTTACTGTGTTTACATATCACAAAATCTTGAAACTCATTTTCTCAGAGCGAGATTTGAATATGAGGAAGAGGAGATGGATGGAGTATCTTCAAATGTTCGACTTTGACTTGATGTATACACTAGGTAAGGGAAATTCGGTGGCCGATGCATTAAGAAGGATGTCGTATACTCAGTTGGTGAAAGAAGCTTCAGATGAGTGGCAGTTGATGTCGGTCCTAGCCGACATGCGTATGGAATGTGAAGACCGAACCGATGTTGTGGTTTTTAGTCCAGTTGTTCTTGTTCTGGATTTGGTGGAGATAGTAAAGGAGGCACAGGCATCCGATGTAGACTGTGTTTCAATGAGTTTAGAACTCAATTATGGGGAGATCATTGAGGGATGGAAGCTATAAGGGAGTTCAGTTTTTTGTTTCAGATATCAGATGGTCATACCTATAGTTTTTCATGATCAACTCATTCATGCATACCACCATTCAAGATGGGTTTTACATCCGGGTACACAAGAAGATGTATAAGGCGTTGAAGGCGCAGTTTTGGTGGAGCGGCATGAAACGAAAGGTAACTGAATTTGTTTAAAGGTTTTTAACTTGTCAGCAAGTTAAAGAGGAACATTAGCGGCCAGCTGGTATGTTACAATCTTTACCTATCCCAGTGTGGAAATGGGATCAGATAGCAATGGATTTTGTTATAGGTCTTCCAAGAACAGTCCGGAAACACGATGCCATTTGGGTTAAATTGGATCGTCTAACCAAGTCGGCCCATTTCATCCCGATTCGTTAAACTCATATGGTGGAAGATCTATCAAAAATCTATATCTGAGAAGTTGTAAAGAGGCATGTTGTACCAGTGTCTATAGTCTCAGATAGAGATTCGTGGTTCACATCTCATTTCTGGAAATCATTACAGCAATCCCTGGGGACTCAGTTGACGATGAGTACAGCGTATCATCCTCAGAAAGATGGGAAATCTGAGCAGACCATAAAAACGTTGGAAGACAAGTTGTGGGATTGTGTAATGGACTTTGGTGGATCATGGGAGGATCATATACCCTTATCAGAGTTCTAATACAATAAAAAATATCAAACCTTGATACACATGGCTCTGTTTGAAGCATTTGATGGGTGTCCTTGTCATTCTCCACTATGCTGGGTGGAAACTGGTGAAACTTCACTAGTCGGGCCGAGCCTGGTCCAAGAAACAATGGAGAAGATTCTGTTTATTAGAGAGAGGATAGAGACGACTCATGTTTTTCAGAAATCTTATATAGATCATCTTCGCAGACTGTTGGCGTTCATTGTGGGTGATCATGTCTTCTTGAGGATCTCTCTTAGACTTGGACATCCTCATTTTGGAAAATAGGGAAAATTATCTCCTCGTTATATAGGCCCTTTTGAGATACTGGAACGGGTTGGAGAGGTGTCATATCAGTTGGAATTACCAACACGGTTCAGTTCGGTGCACAATGTGTTCCATGTATCTCAGTTAAAGAAGCATCAACCCGATCCTGACCATGTGATCAGATGGGATCACGTTGACCTAGAACCGGATGCTTCATTGCAACATATCCCAGTGAAGATTGTGGATAGGCAGGATAAAGTCTTACATGGGAAAAGCATCAGTCTAGTGCGGGTTGTGTGGCAACATGGTCAGATTCAGGAAGAGACTTGGGAATGCGAGAAAGAAATGAGAGAGTAGTGGCAAGAACTCTTTCAGACAAGAATTTGTTTTTTACTTTCCGAAGACAGAAAGGCCAATGGTGGGGAGAATGTAGTACCCCCAATTTATGGTATGTAACCCTTACTTTATGCTTTTCTTGGTTTTAAAAGTTAAGGGTGACGTATGAGAGAGTCGTGAGATCCTGGACTAAGGTTTGAAGCAGAGGGGAAGGTGCACGGGCGGCGCATGGTTTGTCTAAACCGTGCGGCCAAACCGTGCGTGGATGACTGAGGAGGTAGTGGCTTCCACAGGATCAGTGCACGGTTAAGGGAAAATGTGTGATTAGACCGTGCGAGAAGGGTGTCTGAGGCAGTAGCTAATGCTCAGTTAGTGCACGGTTTGTCTAACTGTGCGGACTAACCATGCGGTCACTTAAATTATATCCTTAAATTGTGGATCTAACTAGTTTTGCTTCTAATTGCCACATTAAAGCTCATAAGCAGCCCTAACTCATGATTTTGGTTCTCCTAAGGTCAAATAGGGTTCTCACATCATTCTGAAGGAGATCCGAAGGCTTATCTTTGTGAATCGAAGCCGGATTCTTGAGGTATGTGATCTTTCACCTTTGTTCTTGAATGGTTTCTTAGTTCTACTTAGATCTACTTCTCCCTTTCTCTTGGTTTCATAGATATATGCCTGTTAGGGGTATACCCAAGTATATGGATGCCAAATATGTTGATATTTGGTCTTCTTTGTGTTAGGAGAAGAGATCTAAGGTGGATTTTTGGAGATTTGACCCGGTGTTCTTGAGCATTCTTCGTTCGTCGCTTGGTTTTGCCTTTTTGTTGAGGTAGGTGGCTTCACTCTAGACTCCTCCTATTATAATTGGTTGGATTAGTTTTAAATTGGTTATTTGAATGGTATTGATTGTGAAAATCATGGAATAAATATTCTTTAGTGATGATTTATGGTTTTGAGGAAATTGTGAAATATTGGCGAATTGTTGTGCAAAGGGATTTGGCTATTTGAATTTAAAATGTTGATTTTAAATTATGAAAATGCTGAAATTGTACATGGTTGGATGAGAAATGGGACTTAAATAAAAAGGATGTTTTATTGAAATGGTTTGAGATTGAAATGACTTTGATGGATTTGGATTTCAATAAAAATGGAGTTTTATTGAAATGGTTTAAATTGGTTAAACACACTTTGTTTTGATAGAAAATGATTTTCAATAAAAGGTGTTTTATTGAAAGGATGGTTTTGGTATGATTGTTGGAAATGTGTGGTGTGTGTGTTCATGTTGCATATATGAGGCTTGGTTAAAATAGGACCTTGTGCTCGGTGACAAACATTTTATGGCACATGGGACTTTTAAGTATGAGGCTTGGTTGAAATGTGAACTTGTGCTCAGTGCCAAAGGTGTAATGGCACATGGGAAATAATTACCTTTTGACGACTTGGTAGATCGATGAGAGATAGCTCATGAGAATGGAACTGTCAAAACGAAGCATGCATGTTTGATTTCATGGGTTTGTGAAATGGTTGGGTATTCCAAAACGGGATGTTTGTGAAATGGTTTGGAAATTTTGTTAGTTATTTTTCTTGAAGAATAACGTGTTGGAAAATCCGGTTTAAATTTCACTTTGATACTTTTGAGCATGGATGGTTTTGGAAAACTTGTTTATATTTAGTTATAAACTGCTATGGTGAAATTATTTTATATAAACTGTTTATATATAAATATGGCTAACTTTTCAATCCTAGTGGCGTGAGTTGGGTAGTCATTGGGGGAAAAACTACTGAGTTTTATACTCACCCCTGTTTTGGCACTTTGGTGATTTTGTAGATGTTATGTTCTGAGACATAGGTAAAGGTAAAGAATCTCATTACTAATGGCTCGTGGTGATGTTTGGGAGCTGTTGTAGAGCATGGAGCTTGTCGACCACTGAGTCGTGCTGTCTTTTGAGAGTCTTGTGTTGCCCTTCCGTTGTGTATTTTGATGTTTGGTTTGGTATTCCACTGTTATGTACTCTGATGTGGTTTAACATAAATGATGTTTTTGGTTGGTCTTTCATTTGTTCATGAATCATATAGTGTATGATTATTGGATGGGTTTATTTCTTAAAGGGTAAATCATCCACCACTTATGCTTGAGACCCTTCGATATTTATTGCCAGTCATTGGCGTCTTGAGGATGTTGCTTAAGGCATAGTAATTACTCATTGCACTCTCAATCCAATGAGAATTAGTGGGTCATTACATGTTCTCCCTAAATTAACTGAAACCTCTGGACTTTTATTTAGTACAACATTACAATGAACCATTAATTCTCTATTCTCTACCATATCTTCCCAAAAATTGTGATATTATCCTAGAATCCTCTTATTGAATAAAACATTTGGGCATTAGATGCAATCTGAAAGATCATTATCCTAGTGGATAAATCTATTTTCTCTACTACCATTACCTATACATAAACAATCTTAGGACATAGCCTATTGTTTTTAATTTTACCTTGAATCAACATGGAAATAGGATATTCTTTTATATAAAAAATATGGTATAATAAATATTCCATTTTTTGGTCAATATTTCTTCTATAATATCATTCCCCATTTGTGTAGATGGACTTTTATTCCCAACATAATCCACATACTAAACTGCATCCACCCAAAAAACCATTATTAAATTGGAATTGAACCTCAAACTTGGTCGATCTATCATTTAACATACGATTCATCTATTCTTCCACACAATTTTTATATGAAGTATTATTTATGTAATTCTAAAAATATATTCCAGTATTCTTATAATACTCTGAAGAATCTCTTCTTTCATAATCACCGCTATTATCAAACCTCAACAATTTCTATTTTATTTTGATTTAATTTTTCATTATGGATATCCTTCTGATGAATGTTATGAAAACAATAAGACATTTTATTATTGAATAAAACCCAAAATATTAGTTCTACATTTCAATTTATTGTAGCATAGTACAATGTTCCCCAATGAGAGTAAACAAGAACTGATTTAGCTCTATCTTATGATTCCTAATTTCCATTACCACCATTGAAAAGGTTAAATTACACTACTTTCAAAGGATACACACTTTATATGTACCATAATCATCATGATTTAATTTTATTATTAAATTCATAACTATTAATTTTATATCTTTCTCATCCCTTTTCCAAGGAGATCAATCCATGAATGTACTTTTCATATTTTTTGTTAACTGGTAAACATTACTCCTTATGAAATCTTGATAAGATGAAATGCTCCATCAGTCAACCATATTTTAACCACCATGGATCTCCTTATGATCTTCCACACTCCATCCACAAAACATTTATATTAATCATCATTATCTAGAATTCATATTAAAATCTAGTTCTTCCGAAATCATTGTTTGTTCCATCACCCTTTAATAAATATATTTTCATTAGTAACTTATAAAATTACTTTCGAAAACACCATAATGAATAATAATAGTGTTAATGGGTTTTAAATTAAAGATATAAGCCTAGACACTCAATATCCTTATAATTGTGATTTTTTTTATTTTCAAATAAAAAGAGCGGTGCAGTTTGATGCATGAAATAGAAAATACAATTTGAAACACCAGGGCATAAATTATAGTAATTTTTTTTTAATTTTAATAGAATTATAATAAAAAATTAATTATAATATTTATTGTAAAAAATTATATTTTTATAATATGAATAACTATTTTTATCTTGCTTGGTCAAAATAATATTAGAATGAGTTTCTGAAAATTTTACTTAGAAAAATGATGTTTTAAATAATCAAAATTGTAGTATTTATCAATTACTATTTTTATATATTATAATATTATATTAAATTTATAATTAACCATGTATTAATGATCAATTTGATATAAATTAAGATAATATCATTTGGATCTAAATGTGATATTTTTCTAAAAACTATTTTATAAAAAAGCATAATGACTATCAATTTTAATTAATAAATATAATATTTAAGGATGAATCATTTAAATAAAATTTGTAAATTGTATATCTAACTATATTAATTTAAATAAATATAATTATGATTACCAACCATATAGTTTATTTAAGATCATCTTATTCTTGAAAATGCATTTCTTGAAAAATCATTTTTGACACGTTTTATAGGTTTAATATTAAACTAAATTCAGCCACCTCTATGAGTTTAATTTTAAAAAATGGCTTCCATATTTGTAAAAATACTATAATAATTTTTTTTATAGTTAAAATTTATATTTTTTACATAATTAATAGTAAAATTTGTTAAAATTTATCCCCACGGTTATGGTTAAAATTGGTTTTTACGGGGGGGGGGGGGGGGGTTAAACTAAAATGATAAGGGTTTAAAGGAACTAATTTTTTTAAAACTCTATTGGTTGGTTGTATTTAGACATGAAACATATAACCTTCTAAAATGATCCATTTTGAATCCATTTTTTCCAAAAAAGTGACATGACATTATTTAACATAATTGAAAAATTACAAGTGTTCCACTCACATCAATTATAAAAAGGAATCTCCTCTCCTCATTTTTATACCACTTAATCCATTTATATTGATAAAAACGCTACCAAAATAATTCTCTGATATCTTTATCCAAATTATAGCCGTTATTATATTTCCAGAATACCAACCTTATGGTCCTTAATAAGAGATCTAAAGGGAATTTTTCTATGTAAATGTAATCATGTTCACCATGATATTTCCTTTTTTATTTATTCTTTTATGACTATAAATAATGTATTGAAAATTAAAATATAATAAAACCATAATATCACATATTCTATGACTTTATTATGTTTATGGTATAATATTTTTCCATTTTGTTCTCCATCAAATGGGAAAAAACTATCACTTGTTTGTACGGTGGAATATAACCTCAAAAACCGATGTAATTTGTTTTCCATCACCAACTCTCATGTATAGTCATAATGATGGAAAAAATGAATATATATATATATATATATGATACTTATGTAATAGTAATAATTTTTTAGATTTAATATATCATCTACTTCCTTACCCTTTAACCTAGTAAGTAAATGATAATGGTGTTTGTGTGTATGTACGACATACCATCTTCAAGAAGTGATGTGATTCATTTTACATAACCAAATTTATTGAATGATTTTAAAAGTATATTTAATGTATAAGTATGATACTTATCATTTTAGTATAATTTTTGAGTTTATGTAACTATATGCAATGGACACTAATTAGAATATCAATGACAAAACAAGCATGGGAAAATAAAGAAATTAACACCAGAAACATTAGTAAACATGGAATATTATTAATGAAAGGGTCATAAAATGTTGTATTTTTTTTAATATATGGTATTATAAAAATTAATACATTTTCTAATAAATTTATAACTTGTTTAAAACCATTATATAGGTGTTTCAAACACATTGAACTAAAGGGAAGCGTGAGGTAAGAGATTTCGTCCCAATTTACCCTCCATTGAGACTTATTTATCATTATTCTTCAATTTTATATGGTGTATATAATTATCTTTTGATATATTTAATAGGGATAAATATTTTTTAATGATGAGTAATTTTAAAATTCATATTTATTCTTTCAAATAGTTACAATTTAAAATTTACAAAAGAGTTAAGGATTTATTTTACAATTGGGATCACTTTAATTTTCATTGATGGGGTATTATAATCTATTATTACTAAGATACTTATATTTTATTCTCATAAGGATATTTAAGGAGTATAAATATTTTCTCCCAATTTTCCCCTTCATTTTCACTAGAATCATGTAATTGAATAATTAAAATAAAAGATGATCTTATTGTTCTTTTTGATTATGTACATTTTCCACCATGTTCATATTTTTCAAAAATATTTTAAAAAAGTTCTTTTTATCTACCAAAATGATTTATTAGGGATATTTTATGTTATAATTGACTTTTTAAATGGTTCTAAAGTAATATTTATTCTATTTTCCAAAAGGAACAGTTTTTGACTTTCATTACAAAAAATTAAATAGAATGCATCATTTTAACGTATATTGTGTTAATGGAATTTCTCACTGCTATAATTGTTTTATGATATTTATATTATCATAGACGATTTAAATGTATTTACATAGAGAGCAATTTTAAGAAATTATATTTTAATGTTTTTATTATATATTCCTTTATTCTCTAAAATACATGAATTTATCACAAAACCTATATTATATGTCATGGATTTTGTAGTCATTAACTTTCCCTTGAAACATTCACTTTCTTATGACTATTAGAAATTAAATTGCTATTATATATCCATATTCTTTTTGTCATGTATATGATTATTTCCTAAAATATATACCATTTCTATATATATAGTTTTTAATTTGATTGTTATTATTTACTGTGGAAATAATTATATTCAATATTATTTACTCAATAAAGATATTTTCTGACATGGAATATTGTTTAAAAATTAAATTGACCTTTAAATATATAGGTATCTCATTGGATATTTAGTGATGGGTTGGGCCAACAATTATATGCCCTCCTTAAGCATGGACATGTCATAGGAGAAAAATTAAATGGGTTTCTATCATATACCTACTCCTCGATTAAACTATCTTGGAACAAGGATTTGATTGTATTTATATTTTGATCTCTATGTTTATGAAATCCAAGATTGTACATTTAATTCATTTTAAATTTAATTATTACAGTCTATGAGATTGTTCAATTGATATTATCCATTGATGCATTTCATTCTCAAGTCATTGATTAAATGGTATCTATCGTGAATTTAGTTATTTTCCTCACAATATTGACTATGTGTTTGGTACTCATGATAGATTACATTGTATATAACCCTTACTGAGAATTTTAACTCACCATCATGTTTTTTCATTTCCCCAAGGTATGAAGATGAATTATTTTAATGAGTTTATAGATAATGAGAGTTTTTTATTTCTACATTTTATGTTTCATTTATAATGTAAAAAATGTGAATCATATATATATATGGTTCTTCAATAATACAACACTGATAATACCTTTAGGATTATATCCATTGTATCTTTACCAATATAATAAATTAATCATTTACTTTGGGTTACTAGAGACAAGGTTTTTATAGTTGGTATTAGGAGAACAGTGTTAGAAACCATGGGAACTATATTTATGAAATCATAGATTAGGAAGCATAACCCTATGATAAAATTTAAAGATATATCTAATTTTGGAATAATATAATATTTTTTTGGTATGGTAGAGATTATTTGGCATTTATGGTAATATATCCCTTTCCGGATACAAAAAGTGGACATCATTTTGGAATAGGTGATTCTAGGGGTAGTATTCTTAAAAAGAGTTGTTTAAGTATATCTCAACCATCATTCTGGTGCACTGTGAATGTTCTAGTATTGTGCACTTGGTTTGAAACTCTGGGTAAATATTCATAGGATAATTCAAATTTTCTTTATTAACCATTTTCAAACATTTTAAATTATTTTAATAATTTAATGATATTTACATTGATATAATGTTTATAATTATAAGATTAAAAAATCATAAATTTTAAATTTTTATTAAGTGTTTCATCTGATTTATAATTATATATTGTGATTTAAAATTCATAATGATTTGAGAAAATTCAATATATTTAATTTTTTAGAAATAACTCTTAGAATAAATAATTATATCAATAATTTTTTCAAATGGTGAAATTTTCCAGATGAGGATGCCAATATAATAGGTGTTACAGCCGAGAATATCATGGCTATATTTGGGAAGCTGACATTTATTTTGACTAATAACATTGCATATATTAAATAACATGATGATCTTGGGTATGATTAACCTATATCAAAATATTTTATGAAATCAGAGCCCCCATCATTTAAAGGAACAATTAATGTAATGGTATCCAAGAAATGGATCAAATCCATTGAATAGATATTTTTGACTTCGAGATGCAATTAAAGGGAAAGAGTTATACTAGAATTATATTTTATCAAAGGTGATACTGATCAATATTGGTTATTGATCCATAATAATATGGATGATGAAGAAATAAAACATATGGAAATGAGATTTTTTAACGTAACATTCTCAAAAAATATCTCCCTCATGAGAAACAAATTAAAATGAATTGAATGTTCCTCATCTTGAAGTGAAAGGAAGAAAAAATTATTATGGGGTATGGGTCTTCTATTACAATATAAGAATAGTATTCTATGTATTAGATACATAATATATTAATATATAATTACCATTAAATTTAATGGTCTTCATAGAAGTCTATGAAGGGCATTGTTTTCTCAAACTTTTTCATCATATCATGAAATAGTTTTCTATGACATCAAAATTGGGAAAACAATTTCTTGATCCTATATATTCAGTGTTAATAAAAACAAAAATTGGTCATATTAACACTAATAAAAAGTTAATGAATCTATAAAGGAAAAATGAAGCAATTTCTATCATGTGAATAATTGTACAAATAAATATCTTAGAAAATGTTTGAATGGTATGCGTGTTTTTTACATGTGTGGTGATAAGTGTTATTTTTATAAATAATTTAAGGGAAATAAATAGATCTATATTATCCAATGTTTTAACTAAAAATAATGGTCCATTATTCAATTCAATGTCCCAAGTAATATGGTATCTCAATTTAAAAGAGACTAAGGGTAGAAGGTCAAGCATATGCGATCACTACAATTGGGGAAAAAGTTCCTAATGTTGTAATGGAAAGCACATTAATCATATCCTAAAAATTATCCATTACTTTTTTAGTGGACTAGAAATTATCGAACTTTATACTATAGTAATTATAGTGGTATAGGTTTTTAGAGGAGGTTTTGAGGGTAGTTGGAGGGAAAGGAAGGTTGAATCTAGAAAATCTCTAGGATAGAGGTTTTATGGTGGGTAGATGGAGTTCACTCCATAAGGGAGTGGATACAACAATGGGTGGCAGGCTATAGAAAAGAGGATCATTTGAAACCTTTTTTATAATTCTTCCATTTAATCCATTATTGCAGCATTGAGGGAGCCTTCATCATGGAGGTGAGTTCTCATTTGAGTGGATGTATCGTTGGAGGATGATTAAAGTGTCGTGTTGGTTGTCATTTCTATATAGGTGGATCATGATACATCATAGGGATTAGAGGGGTGGTTTATCATTTTACCAAAATGATACCCCAATTCAATATGGATAGAACCTATAGAGTAGAGGTAAGGTTTTATTGGGGTTCTACGATGTTGTCTCTTCAACTTCACTATGGTATTCCCCCTTATTTTTTTTAAGATATATAGTGTAAGGATATATTCAAATAACCTAGAATAGATAATTTTTATATTGTTTCTCTCATTTCACAAGAAACTCAAGTGTATCCTATTTTGTCCTTTTACCCTTTCTTAGTGGATTTCAACCCTGAACCTTAATGATAAACAAGTGGAGGTTTTTTGTAATTCATTATAATGTTTTCACCCGGTTTATTATGGTTGCATTATCTTGGAAGGCATTCAATATGAAAAACTAATTTTTTTATATTTTATGGGTAAGGTAGTGATGAAATTATTGTGTTCTGGGTTGTTTAGGGTTATCACCACCACTATGTTGTTCAGTGGTGACCTTTTCTACTTCATCCTTGCACAATGAATCAAAAAGATCAATTTAAGCTGGGTGGATCTCACATTTCTCACCTAGTGTATCATGTAGGATGTGTTATGCTTTTTTACCATTGGGGTGTTTGTTTTCAACTAGCTCAATGAAGATAATTTAATTTAAATTGAATGTAAATGGAATGATTAAGATTTTTTATAGCCTTTTTATAATATTGATATATTGATCATTTATTCTTAATGTATAGGCTTAATGCCTTGCTGAAAATCATTGATGTTTGGTGAATTTGTTTGTACTAATTTTTTATTTGTTTTGGAATCTTGTTTTGTGTGTTTATTAAATTCACTTTAAAATTAATAAGATATCCTGTTATATCCATTTAAGGAAATAGTTTTCCTAGGAGATTTATTGTTTTCTGAGAATATCCCTAAAATAAAGAAGTGAAAGTGATAAAAATACCACATGATAAATCTATTTTTTAATGTTAATTTTATGTCAAAAGTGGAATGATGTGTGCTTGGGGTGTTTGGGGTGGATGATTTGTGGTGTGGCTGTGCGATGGGGATTTGATGTGTTTTTTTGATATGGGGAGATTATGTGACGAGCTGCGTGGTTGTGTTATGGGATGGTAGTGATGGAAAAGTAGTAGTGGGGTGGCTCTAGTTCTTAAATATTATACGTGGAAATGAAATTTTGGTGACGTGGGTTTGGTTATTTTGATGTGGTTGATAATCCTTTTTTTTATGTGGTGTTGTGTGGTGATTGATTCCTAGGTTGTACTAGAATTAAATAATGATGATGATTTAAAATTGTATGGGTTGAATGGTTAATGAATGAATGAATATTAATGAGTTGTGTGGTTTGATGGGGTTGATGTTAATTTCAAAATAATGAGATGAAATAATAAAATGGATGAGATGAATAATGTATTTGGTTGGTAATGTGAAATGTTTATTATGGATGGTAGTGTGGTGTTGTGTATTTAGTGGTTTAAGTGAAAGTGGAATATTGTGAGGTTTAGTAATGATGTTTTGAGTTGGTTAGTTATTTATTGTGAATTCAGGGTTTGGGATTGTTTGTGGATGTGTATATATATACACCATGTATGATCCTTGTGATTTTATATATGCAGCCCACTAACATAGAGCACTATGTGCTGACACCTATATATTGGAGGGGTTATCAGCATCCATATGGTGACAACAGATGGATGTAAACCTACTCTTTCACACATTGTATTCTAGGTGAATACTAAATGCATAGTGTATGATGGTCAGAATTAAAAAGTTCACTATAATGATGTTTTATGCGATATAAATGGGTTGTGACAACAAAAAGTCTAAAGTGGAATAGTGGTAGCTATGATGGGCTGATGGGATGGATTATGCAGGTGGTTGTGCATGGTAGGAGGAGGGAACAAGGTTGAATTCTTTAATCTTTCAGATACCTTAATACACTAGTTATCTGGTTTTGGATTTAATGTGATAGACCAAGTGTCTACGGGTGAGATGTGATGTGATATGATAGACTAGGTGTCTTAGGGTAAGATGTGAAGATATGTGATGAGCCAAGTGTCTGTAGGAAAGATGTGATGTGATTTAATATGGAAGATATAGGAGATATAGGACAAACAATGTTCTAGTGTGAGAGAAAAAAATAATTGGTAAATTATTTTGGGGTAACCTTTTACTGATATGCTTCCTATTATGCTTTTATAATTAGATTCATTATTTATAAATTGATCTATAGTGAGGATGGGAATTGGTAAGTTAACCTGTTAAGGTGTTTTTGGTTCTATTGTTTTCTTACTAGTTCATTAGAGTTCTCTTTTCACTTGTGCCAATGATAATTGTGTTTTACTACTGAGTATACTTGTAACCCCATGAGATTTGATGAAATATGTTTTTTAAATTAATTTAATCTTTTTGATACTTTTCATTTCATGCAACACTAGGAATAGTTTTTTTATATTAAAAACTATTTGTGTCATGTGTTATATGCCACTCCTAGTTAATCATGCACTACAAAAAACATAAATTTTAGGTTTCTCTACATGTAACACCCTGGTTAGCTTACATTACACGCAAGTCTATCATTCCTTGTTGGATTTCGTAACACGCTAGACTGAATTTTATCAAATAATAATATATTATTAAAAATATTTTTTTAATATAATAATATATCACCCAATAATAAATTTTGAGGTCATGAATATGATTAAGTAACTTATGAAAATACATGGTTTAATTCATTGGTTAAAAATTAATTAGAAACGAATATCAGAACCAATTTACTATAAGGGGAATTTTTCATAAAAACTTATGTTGGGATCAGAAAAGAATTTTATCCTAATAAATTAAATTAATTACAATTTTTTAGTTATATTAATGATATTTATATTTTATATACTCAATAAAATATTTTTTATATCTGTCCAATATATTTGATAGGCATAAAATAGGAACAAGGCAAATATTACACAAAAAAGCCTATATTTCTATAAAATTAGTTTTACTACATTTTAATGGATAAACCTTCTTAAATATTAATTTTGGAACTTTTATAAATTTTATATTTCAAAATAAAATTCATTTTTAAAATAGAAACATAAAAATTATCTTAGGGTGAATTTGTTGTCTTTTTTTGTGAAGTTTCAATTTTTTATGAATAGTGAGAAATACTGATTTTTTGTTCAAAATTGTCTATCATATAAATTATTTATAAGGTGAAATTATATTTATAATTAGTTTTAAAGTATATTTATATAAATTATACATAAATTAATCCAATTTAGTTTATTTGGATAAATTTACATTTTAAATTAGATATAAAAACTTAGCAAACTTTAGAACATTTTCACTTTAAAAACCCGTATTGTCATCCCATCTACGGGATTAGTTTTCAATTAATTTCTACTGCTTATATGATTGGAATTTTGAAAAATAGATTCAAAAATTTTCATTTTGTATAATCTATAATGTCTAATGATGTCAAATTATTTTTGACCAAAAAAATACTAGTGAATGTAATTAAAATTAATTACAATGATTAAGGGAAAAATTACCTTAACATGGAACTAATCCTTGAGCATAAGTGCCAAAATGATCTAGAAACTTGTATAAAATAAAATTTATGTTCATATTTCGACTGTATTTTCCCTGGGATTGAATTGGGTCCATTATTGGAGACACTTTACATTAGAAAAGTGTGAGTGGAATTCCCATTTCCAAAATATACAGGAATTCCACTCCTCTTCAATTATAAAAAATCAATCACCCCTCCCCCTTATTCACACATCTCAATCCATTTAGATCACACAAAATCTACTCAAATAAGCTCAAAATATCTATAAATTCATCCTAGAAGCCACCAATTGGGCATAAATCCACCCAACGATGTCTTTAAGTGAAAAACGAGAGAAGTTACCCAAAGAAGAGTAAATATCTTTCCTCAAGATCTTTTGTTTCATTTTCATTCTCCACCACCACAACACTTTTTATTCCATGATTATATAATAAACTAAGTATCCAAAATATACTGATATGTTTTTATTCTAAGTGTTATACCTATAATAACCCTTCTATTTATTACACATTAACTCATTATTTATTATATAATATTAAAATTAATACAACCCAGAATATTGATAAGTATATTTTATTGGGGAATTAGGTGCATAGAATAACATATTGAAAATGGTATAAAACAATATTATTGAAAACTTCATTTACATGCTTCTAAAATTCCATGGATTTTAAAACTGAATATGATAACATGGGGAAAAACATAAGTAAGGGATGATATATAATCCCTATTAAAGGAATAAACATAGCATAATGTGATACATGTTATAAAAATTGACATTTAAATGGGGGATAAAAATATTATGCATCATAATAATGAACAATGGGACATTATATAGGATGATAATCCTAAATTTGGAAGTGTGGAAACAACTTAAAACACTTCACCATAAACATAAGTCAAGGCTAAACTGACAAGACATAATGGCATACAATGTCCCATAAAGAAATCAGGTTCACTTCTTGTACCAATGTGACATCTCATGATACTAAACATTACCCAATGCATTAGAGTGCTATATAATTTTGGGTGCACTCATCACTTTCATTTCAATCTCATGCATAGATGTGCCATA
The DNA here is from genome assembly GCA_963277665.1 of Viscum album. Lineage (NCBI taxonomy): Eukaryota > Viridiplantae > Streptophyta > Magnoliopsida > Santalales > Viscaceae > Viscum > Viscum album. The sequence continues at coordinate 1,972,840,983 of OY728125.1, read as the reverse complement.
TAGATCATAAAACATTGATTCATTTGTCATCATATTTTATTCCATGATCAAGGAGTGTAGAATAATTAAATTTAAGTACCATTTAAAATTTTTATATGTCTATAAAGGTGAATAACATTGATAGTAAATGGGTATGGTATTCACTACACAAGTTTTCTGGCATGTAAAATCACGGTGAAATTTTGACTACATAACGACGTCGCATAAAAATGTGAAAAGTGGGTTGATTATAGATAAATGGTATTTAATTATTTGGAAATATATTTTAATGTAAGGGGGTATGGAATAACATATCCCATCATAATTTAATGAAGATAAAATACATAAGGTAAATATAAACTTGAATAAATATGATAAAGTAGTAGATCCCTTACATGAGTGTGGGACTCCAAATTCTTGGGAGGGGTATCTGGAGTTCTTGGGGGAACCTTTAGAGGACTTTAGACAGTGGATGGTAGAGTATTGATATGATACAAGAAGTTTAAGTGATGATAAATAAGAGTTTGTGTGAGTTTATATAGGAAATGAGTGAGATTTCATTATTATTTAGTTTTTGGACTCTACAAAATAAAATAAACAAAACCACAATCCATCACCTTGGTTTTTCGCATTTTTCTTCCAAATTGGAGTTTTTATCATTATATTATAATGTAAAGGTCTAGAATTAATAAAATAATACACTTTGTTATGTGGAGGTGAGTCATACTCTTAAAAAATGATTGAAAACCCTTAAAATATAATAATGGTTTTGGAGGATTCACAAAGGATTCATAAAATTAATTAAATTAAAAGAAATTCACATTATTTAAAATGGAAAATATATATTAGGTCATGGATACACTATTTATAATTGTTACATCACTTTTTTTCATTATGATTTCCTAATACACATAGTATATTTATACATTATTTAATTTTTACCAGAAAATTCAGTTGTCTCAAAAAATTATTAAAAATTCAATTTCATATAATTTGGATGTTATAATTCCAAAAAATAAAATTAATTTTATCTAAATAATTTTCCAAATATTATAATTTTACATTTTAAAATAACAATTTTCATTTATTGAGAAATGCTTGGTTTTCATGACAATAACAGTTTTTAAACCCTTATAAAAATTACATTGGAAATCATAAAACTTATATGATTATTTATATTTAATAAAAATTATTTAATAATAATATTTTATTAAAATAATATTTATTTCATAAAATAATTAATTCATAAAAATAAATTATTTAATGTAATTTGAATATTACCCAAAAATAATATTTTTGTTTTATTATTTAGAAATAAAAATTATTTATAAAGTAACCATAATATGATGAAAATATATTCATTATTTAATAAAAAATAATGTACATACTTATAATGCATGGGTGTTGATATGTATCCCTTTAATAAACCAGCAAACACCCCAAGAGAATGGTTCATGATGATGGGAGTTTCATGGGGGCAGTTCAGCAAACATGGTTTGGGTCGTGATTTTGATGATCTTGAATTTCCCCCATAAATATTTTCTCTTAGGCTTGAGCTGTTTGATGTTATATTGGGTTTGGTAAAGGACAAAGCCTTTTGATTCTATATCCCTCTGAATCTCTGATTAATGGGTTTTGTTGGGTAAGATCCTACTGGTTGAGTCCACCACATTCTTTATCCATGTTTATTGGATTCTTTAAACCCCTATATTTATACTAATCATGTGATTATTGTTCAACCACTATATTATCAACTGTAACAATATATAACAGTCTTTTAAATCCAATTGGATATAATAAAATAATTAAATTTTTCTTCTATAATCATATTACATTTAATAAAATCAAAAGGGTAATTTTATTTATAATGGTTTGGGTCATTATAATATCCTCCCCTTAAGAAATTTCTCCCTAGAAATTTTATTTTACCACACTAAAATAGTGGAGGGAAACTCTATTAAATCACTTCGTCTAGTTCCCATATTGCTTCTTTGAACATGGCATTCCTCCATAACACTTTGACTAGGTGTATTGTCTTATTTCATAGAACTTTTTCTCGAAGATCTAATATATTCACTAATTTTTTCTCATATGAGATATCATTGTCCAATGGTATTACCTCTATATTGAGTACATGTCAAGGTCTAGTATATACTTTTTCAAGAGGGATACATGTAATACATCATGTACTTGATATAGTTTAGGTGGGAGTTCTAGATGGTAGCCCCCAGCTCTAATGTGACCATGGATCTCAAAGGGGATGATGTATTTTAGACTAAACATTCAATATTTACAAATATCATCACTTTCATCCATAGAGATATGCGGAGGAATACCATTTCTCTAACATCAAACTCTACGTCTCATCGATGATTATCAGCTTAGATCTTCTATCTACTCTGAATAGCCTAGATGTGATATTTAATGGTCTTAATCTTTTCCAATATTTCCACAACCATTTCAGGACCTAGTAGTTTTTTTACCCCAACTTCATCAAAACATGTAGGTGTTCTTCACCTCTTCCCAAAAATGGATTCATAGGTGGATATTTGGAGCTTGAGTGGAAACTGTTGTTGTGTGAGAACTCGACCGAAGGTAGATCTTGGTACCATCCTTCTTTAAAGTCCATTGAACAAGCTCCCAACATGTCTTCCAATGTTTGAATAGTCAGATCAGATTAGCTATCTGTTTGAGGGTGATATGTCATGATGAATTTCAACTCAGTGTTTAGAGAATGTTAAAGACTTTTCCATAACTTATAGGTGAATCTCAAATCTCGATCGGATATAATAGATAGTGGTACACCAAACAACCTTTATACTTCTATGATATATATACATTCAAGTTGATTGAGTGAGAAATACTCTCAAATTACAATAAATTGATATGTCTTTATAAGATGATACACAACAACCCATATAGAATTATTTCCCTTTGATATCTTCAGAATTATGGTGAAAATTCCATGGCTATTTTTCCCATTTACATGTTGGTATGGGTAATGGTTGCATCATCCCATTAGACTACATCCTTTCAACAATCACTCATAGACATTCTATTCACTTATATATATATATATATATATATATATATTAAGTGATCTTTTCCTTGATATTTTCCCACCAATAGTTATCTTGGAGATCTTGAAACATCTTTGTGCTTCCTGGGTTAATGGAGAAAGTCAAACCATGTGCATCATCCAACAGTTTCTTCTTTAACTAAGGATTTGATGGAATCCATAGTCTAGAACCAAATCTCAAAATTCCTTCTTCATTAACCTTGAACTTCAAGTATTTACATTTCCTTATAGTTTCCACTTTTTTCTGAATTCTCACATCATATTTTGATCATCCTTTAACCTCTCTAGAAGGCATGTTTGGGAAATCATTTATGAGTGGATTATGTATGTCCCATCATATATAATTTCCATGTCAATTATTTTTAAATAAAATAAGATTGGATCCTTCTCAATTCTCATCAATGATAAAAGTGTTGGATTATTTCTACTTAGAACATCTACCACTTTATTATCTTTACTCCGATGGTAGTGTATTGAACATTCATAGTCATCGATTCGCTCTAACCAATGTTGTTGGTGCATATTCATCTCTTTATATGTGAATATATACTTGAGGATTTTTTTATCCATATATTTTTTAAACATATCCCTAAATAGATATTTCTACCTTATTTTAAAAGAGAAGATCACCACATCAAAATCCCGATCATGTGTTGGGTAGTTCTATTATTTAACATTATACTACCTTGAAGAATATGATATGAATTGGTAATTTTTCATCAACACATATCCCAATCCATTCATCAAAGAATCATTGAATTCCAGGAAGAGCCCTCCGCTTGTGGTTAGTGTGATCACATGTACAACAATATGCCTTATTTTCAACTCTATGAATCTCTCTACACATTCAACATTCAAAGAAAACATGAAAACCTTTCAAGTTAACATGGTAAGAGTGTTTTAAAATTGTGATAAATTTCTAAAAAATATATGATAGTACCTAGATAAGAAATTGAAACAATGAATATATATGACAAATGTTGGCCACAAAATTCATTCAACTTCTTCGGTCCTTAAATGATCCACATATATCTTATTTATTGTGATGATATTTCCAATAAAGATACTTCCTTCAATCAGAACTCTCATTTTCTATAATTTTCATAAATATTCTTCTTTCACATGGTCTTCAACCTAGTGCTCAGATGTTCCACATGATCCTCATTAGTTTTATATTATACTAGGATATCATTCCTAAATACTACCACATATATAACAAGGTAATATCTAAAGAATATATTCACCTTGTACATGATGATTTCCAGAGAATCAGTGATTTCGAATGGAATTTTTATGAACTCATAGTGCTCATAGCTTGTACAGAAACCGTTCTAGGGGATATCCTCCTTCTTCACCCTAACTTTATAATATCCTAGCCATATATCCACCTTATTAGAGTATTATGCTCCATATAATAGATTGAACAATTAATCAATATATTGAAGAGGATAATTATTCTTTTTAGTGATCTTGTTGAGATATTTTTAATCAATTCAAATCCATATTGACCCATACTTCTACATGATAAAGAGAATTGGTGCACCCCAGGGTGAAACACATGGGTGTATGATCCCTTTTACTAGATTTTCCTGTAGTTGTTTCTTCATCTCCTCAAGTTCTACAATATCTATTCTATATTGAGTGTTGGAAAGTAATAATTCCCCAAGTATAAGATCGATTTAAAATTCAACCTCTCATCTAGGAAAAAGACCCATCATATCCATGGGAAATAGATCAGTGTATTCCTTTAAAATAGTGTTGTATTTCAGGAAGGTTCTTTCTTTATACTCAGTCATTTGATATAGACATTCTTACTAGTAAATAAATAATATCCACACTTTTTATTTTTATCTTAAAGAATTTTCATCCTCCTACTTGAACTTGTAAAGAATCTGGGTTCGATTTTCAATACAGAGTGTGATTTCCTTCTCATGATAATTTCAATTTGATCTATATAGGGATATAAAATACATGCCTAAAATTAAATAAAATTCCACCAAAGGTAGTATGAAAAGGTTCCCTGGGAAGGTCATCCTAAAAATTGTGATAGAGGAGGAGTTATATACTCAGGATTCAATAGCTTCCCTTCTATTTTCACTTATAACTCTACTTCCAAGATTTTTGGTAGTGATTGAATAGTTCTACTAAACTTTCATGATATGAAGAAATGAGTAGAACCATAATCAGAAAGTATATTCCCCATTATTGAATGAATAACTAGAATACATGTCATTACTTCATTGATAGGATCCACCTCAGAAGTTGTGATGGAAAAAAATTTCCCTTTCAGCCATGGAGGTTGTTGGTTGTCTCAAAAAATCTTTATCTTAGTGGATTGATTTAAAAAGTGTCATGGTTTCTTATAGTTGAAGAAATGAACAATGCTTTGAGGGTGGAATAGGGAGTTTCATTACTCTATTTAATTAGTGGGTTTCAACTATTGGTAAACTTTTTCATGGTTCCCTTCCTTCCTACACCTAAATCATTTCTTCATTCCCTATACATAATTTCTTGGGTCCTTCTTCCTATACATTTGATAAGTGAGATGTTGAAATTATTTGCACCGCTCGATTTATCCAGTGAAAAATGAGAATTAAAACCCACATCATGATTCATATTCCTTTTATATCCTTGAGATTTACTAATTTCCATTTAAACTTTGAGGGCACATCAGACAATTTTCACATACCCATCAAATTCGTGGATCACCGTAGATTTCTGTAGACTAGGTTGTAGCCAAAAAATAAGTGATCAACCTTTTATTCAAGAGAAATGAAAAATATGGAGGAATATAGTTCATTTATTGTGAATTTTTTATGTTTCACCTTAATATATTCACCATCTTTTTTTCTTAAGGGTAAGAAAATCCATTTCCATTTTAATTCAGAGAGTGTGAGGAAAATATTTATAAAAATTGTAATTTCTCCCACTTCATCGCTTTGATCTCATCCTCAATCCTCTCATTCTTTAGTATTGTCCACCACTTATCATATTATACCTCCATATGATAAAAAACTAGTATTAAATATCTCTTTTTTGAAACATTTAAGTATGGAGCATATATTTTCAATGGAGTTAATCTGTTGTTCCAGGATTAAAGGATCAATTGATGCATTTAATGTAGGAGTCATTTGTCACTTAAAACTCTCGATTGAGGCTTGTTGTCTCTAAGGAGAATTTGGGTGATCCTCCTGATCTAGTTTACTATTTATAACATGAGTCATCTATGATTTTATCATCATAAATATTGTGTTTCCTACTCCCATTGGGTTGGGCATCTCGTTGGGGAAGTCATCACATTGCATGTCACATCCATTGTTTATCAATTCCTCTTATTTCTATCAATTATATAGAATATATAGAAAATTATATATGAGTATTTTTATACTATTAAACACATTAATGGGAACCTAAAAAAATAATGGGATAAATTATAAATTAAATTTATTTCATAACTTATGATTTTTAGGCTTTAATCTATGTTATCCATGATCTATTTCCTAAAATATATTATTATAGGAATTTTTTTCCATAAAGAATGTTTTATAAGGAGATTATGAATTTACCAAATAATATCCCCTAGGAGTGTCAAAACAAGTGGGTATTAATTCCCTTTGTCATGTAACAGGTTACACCGAGTCTGGCTTGATGCACCTTGTTAGAGTTATTACCACATGGTATATTTGTGCCAGAACCACATCCACTTGTACTATCCAAAAAAATATGCATGTGATTGATAAACCAATTAATCTATTATTTCCAAAATTTAAGTTTGTTTACTTATACTTAGTCTAACCCCTAAGGCTTTCGCTATATTTTTTTAATCCTAATCCCAAAAATAACTGAACCATTCCTCTGATACCAGCTATAACAACATTTCTTTTTATTATAAATTAATTCATGATTTATTACATAATATTACACATAGTAAAACCTAATGGATCGATAATAATAGTGTATTTGGGAATTAGCTACATAACATAACATCTTGAACATAGGATAAAGAAATATTATTGAAAACTTCCCTAACATGTTTCTAAAATTCCATGGATTTTAAAAATGCATGGAATAACCTGGGGAAAAATAGAAGAAATGGGTGAGATATAAATCCTTTTAAGATAAAAAACATGACATATGTTTATTTATGTTATAAAAAATGCATTTAAATGGGTATTAAAAAGAGTATGTATAATAAACATGAATAATGAGACTTGATATAACATGTTAATCATAAGATGGGAAATGAGGAGACAATTTAAAAAACTACATCATTAACGTAGGTCAAGGATAAAATAAAAATAAGCATGGTTTAAAAATTTCCATTAATAAATTAGTTTCACTACCTATCCCAACATGACATTTCATGAGACTAAACATTACACAATACATTGGAGCACTATATAATTCGAGGTGCACCCATTACATTCATTTCATTCTCATGCTTAAGTGAGCCACATAGATCATACAAAATGGATTATTTAATCATAATATTATGTAAATGATCAATAAGTGTGGAATAAATACATGTAATTTCAAATAAAAAGAGGTATAATCGTCTAACGTTGAATACCCTTGATAAGAAATGGATATGGTATTCACAAAAAAAATTTTATGGCATGGAAAATTGTAGTGAACTTTTTACAGCATAATGACATCTCAAAAAAATTAATAAAATGGGCTGATTAAGGATAAATAAGTATCTCATCATTTTTAAATCAATCTGTAAGTGAGGTGTATATGGAATAGAATATCCCATAATAAGGAAATTAAGAAAAAATAAATATGGTCAAGAAGATACTTAAATAAAGAGGGGAAAGAAAAAAAATCTCATTCTTTAGTGTGTGACTCGAAATTCATGGGAGGTGTTTCTTAAGAGCTTGGGAGAACCTTGGGAGGACTATAAATAGTATAGTGTAGAGTATTAATGTGATCCAAAGAGTTTTATTAAAATAAATTGGATCTTTGTTGGGTTTCTATGGGAAATGAGGGGGATTTCTTTATTATTTAGGTTTTGGACTCTACATAATAAAATAAACCAAACCAAAAATGATCCCTTTATTTTTCCCATGGTTTATTCCAAATGGGAGTGGTTCACATTATTTTATAAGGACATGTCCCGAACATAATAAAATATTTTTCTTACTTATGTGGAGGTTAGTCATACTCTTAAAGAAATGATTTTAAAACCTCAAAATATAATAATGGTTTTGGAGGCTTCACAATGGATTTATAAAATTAATAAAATAAATATAAAATAAAATCATTTTAAATGGAAAATATATATTTGGTCATGGATACCCTTTATAGTATTTAATACATCACTTTTGTGTCATTATGATGTCACAATACATAATGAATATTTATATAGTATTTAATTTTTTCCCAAAAAATTGACCATCTTAGAAAATTATGAAACATTAAATGTTTGATAATGTCAACATTATGATTCCCAAAATAATAATCATTTTATCGAAATAAGTTTCAAAATATGTTCTTTTTCACTTTAAAAATAATAATTGACTAATATTGACAAAGGTTGTTTTTTTTTAAATAACAGATTTTGAACCCTTATAAAAATTATATGTGACTCCATCAAAATTATATGATAATTTATATTTAATAAAAATTATTTTATAATAATGTTTTATTAAAATAATATTTTTTTTCAAAAATCCATTAATTTATCAAACTAAATTACTTTAATTAATTTGAATAACACCCAAAAATACTAATTGTGTTTTATTATATCGAAATAATAATTATTTATAATGTAACCATAATAGGATGGAAACATATTCATTATTCTCTAACAAATAACATATATATTTAAATGTTATGGTCTTGATACGTATACATTTAATACACCATAAAAATCCCTTAGAGTATGGTGCACAATGGTGGTACTTTCATAGGGCAGTTTAGAAAACATGGTTTGGGACGTGATCCCGATGAACTAGAACTTCTCCTATAAATTATTTCTTTCACTCTTAATTTTTTGGATCTTAGCTTAGGATTGGTCAAGGGAAAATTCGATTAATGTTATCTACCTCAAAAGCTCTAATAAATGTTCATTGTAGGGTATCATCATTCTAATTGAGGCCATTAATTCCTTTTTCTTTGTAAATCTTATTTTTAAATCCCTATATTTATATTAATCATGTGATCATTGTTCAAAAAATATATTTTCATTGGTAATGATACTTAACGTTATTTTAAATCCAATGGAATATAATAAAATAAGTGAATATTCTTTCTATAATCATATTATGTTTAATTAAATCATAATTCAAATTGTATTTATAACATTTTGAGTTTTTACATGACCTAAACTTAGACATACTTAAATATAATGGGTTAATAACTTATCGTTTTTGTGTACTTTGAACTACTACCTCATAAAATTATGTTGTTCCTTTTTTCTTTACCACCTCTCATAATTGGGATTTATGATATACATGCTATTTTTATATGATATATAGGAAATTTATAATTTCATTGTGAAACTAGAATTTTTATATAAAACATAATTTCATGTTTTCCATTTTGTATAAATTTGATAACATCATTTGTGGATGTGTGGACTACCACCGCCTCAAAGAGACGTGATTCATTCACTTTATACATTGAATGTATTAAGGATGGGTTTTAGGAAATTACATGATTTATATGTCATATTAATTATACATTATTGATATTATACATATTTATATAGATATTTCATTTACTTTCTTTCATTCAATACACCAATAAAATAGATGCATTGATCGTGCGTACGTACGGCCTACCGTTCCATGAACAATGTATTCCATTTAATACTTCTATATTTTATAGATTATTATATATATTTTCATAATAAATATATAAATTATATAAATATATATATTGTTTTTTACATTCTATAAATATTTAAATCATGATATATGTAATATTATCCAGAATGAAAAGTAAAAACGAATACGAAAAAAATTCATTTATTACCAGAAACTTGACATTAATATGAAGTTGATAATAAAATGGTGATATAAAGTCATAATGAAATCATATATTTTATTATATATAAGAATATGGTTCTATGATTTTTGTATAATAAACACATATTTATTATACTAAAGTTTTTAAAGAGTATGAATAGAGTCAATACTTAAGGTAAAGGTTTTCTCATCTCACATTTTATATCCATGACATACCTTCTTTATTCACCACTCATTTATTTTTTGTTGTGTATATACAAACCAAAAATGTAATATATTATTCTAGTATATAAATTTATTATTATTTATGTACTCACCTTATGATCATTTATTCATGGTGTTTATGGTTCAATAGTTACCAAATCGGTATAGTAATTTTGTCTCAAATTTCCTTCTTTCAGACACATGCCATGTTACGAACCTATATTTTTATATGAGGTGGATCTAATGGCCTTTGAAATATTATATAATGAATCTAATTATTTTCATTATATTTTTATCTTAGTTAAATTTTATTCTTTCTATCTTATTATGATTGACTATAATCATAGTGGTGATGGTTTATTGATACAATATCATCATTTATCTAGATTGTTTTTTATTATGCTTCAATTGATGAAATATTATGATCTATTTCTTAATAAAACTCATTAATATTATTTTCCTATAGGTTATCCAAGATATATTCATGTATTAGTTACATTTTCACTCTTTCATATCAAAGATATTTAAAATATGTTTTTGTGAAATTCCTACGTTATTTCTACTCTCCGTTAGAAATATAAGTTATTTCGAAACCATTTTTTCTAAAAATGTTTTCAAAAATTATTTTATATTATCCTATTATGTTTAGAGGAAATCTGGACCTATTTTTTACCTTTTAAAAAATGGTATTAAAAGGAATATTCTTTCCATTTTCTAACGAAGGAACTTTTGTAAACTTTTATGGTGAAAAATGAATATTCATCTTGTAGAAACATACCCTCTATCATGAACATCATTTCCTTGAATTTTAATTTTATGTTCATAAGTAAAATTTTAAAGAAAGTGATTTACTAATATTCTATAAATTTTTTGAATTTAAAATGTTTTTTATAGAAAAATATTTTAAAAAAATTATTTATTGTTAAAAAGTGATTTTAATGGTTTTCAAAGCATCCTTTTTAAATTTTCAAAAGGATTATTTTAAAAGAAAATGATTTTAATGATTTTAAGTTTTTATTATTTTTTTTGAAAACCATTTTCAAATAAAATAGTTTTCCAATATTTTCAAGAATTTTTTTTAGTTTTTTAGATTATTTTAAAATAAAATCATTTTCAAAGGGGTTTAAAGAATTCTTTAGGAGTTTTCAAGGTGTTTTTAAAGAAAAGGTTTTCAAAATGATTCAGGTTTTAAAACTAGTTTCTTCAATGAGGAAAATATTTTTTACTCCATAAATGTTTTAAATGAAATTGTAATTAATTATTTATAAGAAATGTATTTTTTATGAAATATACTTTCAATAAAAGTTTATTTTGAATAGGTAATGTTTCTATTTCATCTTTAAAAATAATTATCCATATAAGATGGAACACTATATTATAGTTTATTAATATCATTCATATTATTTATTATATGGTTTATATTTTGATGGAATGATATTTATGATAATTATTTCTCTTCAAGGAATTATTTGCTTTTGGAAACCCGCTTATTTTCATAGGTTATGCTTCAATGAAATTGTTATGAAACCTATACCTTTTCCATAGGTTATAATGTTTTTAATTGTTAATGATACACATTTAATTTCATATATCATGATAGTATGAATGTTTTTCTATCTTTTAAATCATTCGTGTATGATTTAATCATGTGACGAGGGTGCCCTATATCTCCCTCCAATTCATTGGGTAATGAAAAATATTTTACAAGTTCAAGAGGGTACACGAGAGGGAATACCAACCCTAAAACAAGAGTGAACCTTAATCCTGAAACAAGAGGGTATATAGGATGGAATCCCAATCCTGAAATAAGATGTCATTTTAATAAAAAAAAAAGAGGGAACATGGGTGGACATCCCAATCCCAAAACAAGTTGGTACACAGGAGGGAATCCCATGCTAAAAACAATAGAGCACATGGGAGGGTATCCTAAGCCCAAAATAAGAGGGTACATGGGAGGGAATACCAAGAAAGAAATAATAGGGCACATGAGAGGTCATACTAATACCTAATAAGGTACTTGGGTTGTTAGCCCATTCCTAGAATATGTGTACAAGTTATTTTCCCAAGCCTAACATGTTATGAAGGTCTTGGTTGGTATCCTTAACATAATATTTTCTACATTTATGTGTTTCCCAAAAATTCTATGTCTTATTCCTGCGATATGATCACATGGTACATATTATTGATTATCTTATGATTTATGTTTTATGAAGTGACAATGTCGATTCCATGTCTCATTAATACGATCTTTGATTTGTGGGGGTATAATCTTGAAATGTTATGATCATGTTCTGGTACCCTTATGTCCATATTATACCTAATAATTCATATATATATCCTTAATGACGATTCAAGATCTACCATTTATAGGTTTTTTTCTCTAGGTTATGATGAACGGTTATAAATATGAGTACTAAAGGGGAATCTATTTAATGGATTTGTTCAATATCTCTCAAAAAACAAGAATAATTTGTTACAAGTTTTCATTGACACACAGATATTATGGTCCTCGGGCATGTACTTTTGTAATGTGCAGAATATTCACCTAAAATGATGTAATATCCATGTATGTCAAGTTTGTGTAGCTATAGTTGGTATCAAAGTAAAGAATTATTCTACCATTGTAAAATAATATGATAAAACATTAGTGATATCCATAGGGATATTTATAAATATATATCTAGGGATGTATATAAGGATTAGTTATTATTTCAGAAATTGTTCAGAAATTTTGGTAAAGGATAGAGCAAGTGGTTTCCCAAAAATATGTCCCTGTATAGATACTAAAATTGGGTGTGTCTCTGAAACATATGTACCTAGTGGTAATAACTCTGAAAAATTGCATCGAGTCTGACTCGAGCTTAACCCGGTACATGGAATTGGGCCTTTCTACAAACCCAGTTTGACACTCCCAAGGATATGCTTTGGTAATTAAAAAATTATTTATAAACCTTCATGAAGGATTTAAATGGAGGATGAAAATGAATAACTTTGTATAAACCAAAGGTGTCCTAGATTAAATAAGGATGAGTCATGATTTAGTCATCTTATAAGTATTTTTCCAGGATTATTTGGTTTTCTGTTATAATAAGTGTTTCCCACCCTATGATATCTAGTTTTAGTCAATAGATAAAATTATAAAAAACTAGGATAACATTTAATGTTTCAAATTTTGAAAGTATGGGTGTGATGAATATAGATTTGTTAAGTGGAAATATCATGAAGAAAATTAAGAAGGTCTACGAGTATTGGCTAAAATGATGAAGATAAAGGGACCCCAAATGACATGTGAAAGGTATGGGATATTATTCCACTATTTATTACATTTAACATAAAAAGTATTAATTAAATTAAGGTTTATAAACATTAATAAATGATTCATATTTAATATTATAGGAAATATCTATTAAGGAATAAGTTGATAAAGCATGAGTAATGGTTTAAGAATAAAGTTTGATGATTGAAGTGTATATGTTTTGGAAATAAAAGATTATGATATATGAATCTTCAAGTATATAAGGATTTTTTGTATAATTTTTTCATTAATTATTTCCAAAAATGTGTTAAATGATACTGAGTACCTTGAAAATTAATTTAATGGAACAGTTACATTAAGGGAAGGTAACCCTTTATGTGTTCCTGAGGATGAGAAAATTATATTTAGTTTGGACAAAGAGAAGATGATATTGATAATGTAAATTGGAAAAGTAGTTATTTCCTTAGAAATGTTATAGGATTTGTTGAAAAAGTTTTATATATTATTATGGATGATGTTTACAACTTCATGAATTTATGGTATATGTCCAGTAATCTTTGGAATAAGGAAGCATGCATGTTTTCTAAAAGGAATTTTGTAAATTTAAGTTATTACCATGTTCCAATAGATTATTCAATGAAGGTATTCACATATTTGGAATGTAAAAACTATGTGATAATTTATGATATATGGGGGATCAATGTTAAGATGATTTAGTGACCATATTTATAATGTTTTTTACTTCCATCTATTTGAAGAGATATAAGGTTAACAATTTATGTGATGGTTTAAGATAAACATCATATTATGTTTTAGCAATTAAATTATTATCTCCCCATATAATGATTAATTTATACTTGATTACATGTGATATCCTTTGTTTTTAGGATACAGAAAAATGGATTGAATTGTCATTCTATTTGTGGATCTCGTGATCTACTAATACTTCAGGAATGAAAAATTCACCTTTATTTCTTAAAATAATATATGAATTGATAATCGATCATAGAACAATAATGGTTGAGGTTTTCATAAAATCATGAAAGTATATATTTTCATGAAAATTCTTCATTTTTGGGATAATGATATTGATATGTTATCCTAAACCCATTCTTTATTTAATCAATGACCTTTTAAATCATCATAGATTTATAAATCTGAGACCCTTAAATTTATATTGATAAATAATTTTTTCTGTGATTTATGTCCTCAATCACTCTATAAATATTTACGTATTTCCTCCACATAAGATCCCATATCTTCTTACGGTATGTTTTTTTTCACCTTTTGGTTTGGCCCCTTCTTTATGGAAAGATAATTGTTTCACTGTGTTCATGTGAAGACTGAAGGGAGTTCTAGGGGTTCGGGACACGAAAACGAAAAAAATGGAGTTCATGGGCATGTTGCAGGGTTTTCACATGGTTAGTGAAAACTGTGTGGGAACCATGCAACCATGGAAAGAGGCTTACGCACAGTTGGCACATGGTTAAAAAAAACCGTGTGTAATTTCCATGAAACTGTGCGAAGCTGTTTTTTTCATATAGTTTCTCACGCACAGTTTGCACATGGTTTGAAAAACTGTGCGGGTAAACCATACAGCCCAGAAACCTTGAGAAACTTACAAAAATGCCACTCCAGGATTTTAAAACCCACCTTGTATTTCTCCACCATTTTACCCCTACAACTATATTGAAGAACTTGTATGACCCACGATTTCAAGAGCTGGTTCCACTTCGATTATTGGCAGTTTGGAGCGCCGTTGGTTGCAAATCGAAGCCCCGAGTAAGTCT
Source organism: Viscum album (assembly GCA_963277665.1). Classification (NCBI taxonomy): domain Eukaryota; kingdom Viridiplantae; phylum Streptophyta; class Magnoliopsida; order Santalales; family Viscaceae; genus Viscum; species Viscum album. The sequence goes on along the minus strand of OY728125.1, from coordinate 1,972,825,704 downwards.
AACACTCATCCTCCTCCTCTTTTTCAGATTAGGGCTAGTGGTTTCTTGAATCTTCTTCTAAAACCCTAAAACCCTATTTTTTGAATGGAACCTAGGTTGGGGCTTTGTGGGATGTTTGAATCTGGATATAAGGACATGATTAGGAGTGTGTTTCTCTTCGTAATTGAGGTAGGTGGTCTACAAGTATTATCCCATAATTTTATGTTTGATTTGTGCATGGAAGGCTTTGTTCTTGTTTTCCCCTTTTTCTATTCTTATTTATTTTAGAGTTTTTGATAGAAAAGGGTGTCTATGTGACCAATTGAACCCCACATGATCCCTATCAGATGCGTGGAAGATGGTTTGACCATTTAAGGGCCACCCATGGGGTGCACCGACTTTTCCGGACCTATAAAATGTTATGGATAAAGGAAGGGGTTGACAAGTGATAATGTGAAACCCATGTAGAACCTATGCTAATGGTTGATTTAGTTTAACTTTAATGATAATAGATATACCTATGGTGACAAGTAATGATGGGTTGTTTGGAATGGCGTGAAAATGGGCAAAATGGGTCGAATGGGATTATGTCAATTATTTGACGAAATTTGGCTACAAATGACTAAGACGATTAGTTCATGTTAAGGGTGAACTTATAATTGGTTAATGGAATGGGAAGAGATGAATATGTTAATGTGATATAATAAGGGTATGGATGAATTTGTGGAATGGATTATTATATGGAACTTAGGTGGTACACCTAAATGATTGAATGAAATAAAGGGGTTGTGTTATGTAATATGAGAATTTTTCTTGAAATGAAGGAGTGGGAAAGGGTTTTTGAAATGATAAATGGGATCAATGGATTAATGAATATTCAATTATAAATTTGGCTAAGGCATAGGTGTTGTTTAATACACCTAATGGGTTGAGGCACGGGAATGGGAATTTAGCTAAATGGATGTGAATTGAAAATGGTAAATGTGTTAATGGGTTATGGCATAGTATTAATTCCCATGTTGATTGTTATGTATTGTGATATCAAATGGAATGGAATATTCTTGTTTGTGTTATGGTATGGTTTTGGTGACTTTATAAATAAGCATGTGCACATGGCTTGGTAGAGTGGGGTATTGACTTGAGGTTCTACGCCCACGGGTTGAGTTAGACTAAGGCTCTAAACTCCACCCCAAAATGCACAAGTTAGGGAAGAGGAAGGAGGCTTTATTCGCCTACCAGTTTCATTCCACCCCGACTGAGGCATTGAGGTGACGATAATGTGTTAGTGTGATATGTGTATCCCTAGTGATATAGTTAATTGGTTTATTTCTCCAATTCATTATGATTGATTGCCTTAGACCCCTGTGTAGATGAAATTTATGCCTAACCAATGGAACATGTGATCAGTATGGATTATGTAATGAATATGGTATAAGAAATAGAATTGGGTTAAATGCCAGTCATGAATTAAGTGAACATTGTTAACTAATGGCTCCCGAACTGCCCCTTGATTACTTACCATTTATTTTTTTGCTTTCATTAACTATCTATTAGACTAGATATTTTTTAGACACCATTGGTGGTGTCCTACTGAGTATTGTACTCACACCCTTCTCAGGCTGACATTGGGTACACGAGCATACTTCTTAGTTGCAGGCCATGACAAGGGGGAAGGCCCTACTCTAAGAGGTTGAGTTGGGATCGGGATGTACATGGAGAAGGACCCAGAATTAGATTTGGGACCAGTTTGAAGTTTTGGCCTTTTTTTGTTTTGTACTTCTTTCACTTTGCACTAACAGTACGACATGGCATTTTTGTATTTGATTTGTGGTTGTACCCCATTTGTGAAACATTATGTTATGCTTGTTTATTGGTTGTTCGTATTATTTTCACTATTTATGTTGTGTTCTATTGTGGCTCACTCTATTAAGGTGGGTATAGTATCCCCATGGTAATCATTAGACCCTCTTCACTAGTCAAAACCCTCTAGTGTACATGGAGGCATGCTTGAGGTCATGTGTCTACTCGCTCAGAGCACTAGATTAGTGGCATCCAGGTCAGGGATGTTACAAAGTTGTATCAAAGGGGTTATTTTCTCTTTCTTACTATTTGGGGATGTTAGACTGGTTATTAGGATTTTTCGGGCCTTGGTAATGAGCTCGTTCTTGGGAGTGGCTAACCCATGTACGAGGGAAAACACAAGTCGCCCTTGGTGGGGATTTTTGTTCTTGATGTGTGTTGTTACAGTTGAATGATATTTCACCATTGGGTGATTCACATATTCTATGGTTTGACTAATTTATGATATTTATCTCATGTCCAGAATGGCATAATATTGTGCATTCATGCATCATTTTAGGCACCTAAGGATATAGGTGGAATGTGTCTTTATAAGCACACACATGGGATGGGTTTTCGAGGCATAGAGAGTATAATACATTTTACATTCCTAATAAATATGAAGAAAATGATTCCTAATAATTGTAATGAAAGTGGATGAATCCAGAGAATTCAAATGAATAATTAATAGATATTTTGTATAAAGAAGTGTTGTGAACGGGGTTAAAGTTTTGGGTTTTCATAATTTATAAAGGGTGATTCGATGTCTAAAAGAAAAAGGATTACATAACGATGGTAAAATTGTTAATGAAATTTTTTTAATGAAGTGTGTAAATGAGTTAAAATGATGATTGTAACAAGTTTTGAAATGGGAAATGAGCCTAAGAGTAAGGGATCATGTGGTAAAATATAAAAGGGTTTGAAGAGGTGTTGATGAAAGACTCGTGATTAAGTAAATTGGTTACCCCATGTTGACTATGACTTGTGGTAGGTATGGTAATGGGTATTGTTCTAAGTGATGTGATGACTGTTTGGATTGAGTATGAAGAATGGGTTGTTTAAGGCTGATAGCATGAGACTTTTTTTATCTATATGGTGAAATCTTGTCTGTCATTCTTCGAAGAATTGAGTGAATGATGAGTTTAAAAATGAAAATTATTGAGTTCAATAGTGGGTATCCCTTTTTCTATGAGTTTCACCCTTGTGTGTATGGTTTGGGTTAGTGGGAGTGTTCTAGTTTGAGACCTTAGATTTAGATTGTGAGGCATGTCCTGTTGTGATATGGCCTAGGTGGTTTGTTTATGGAACCCTTGGTAGGGTTGTGGCCTTTGGGTTGTGAGACATTGTTTGGTAAAGTGAGTGAGGAAAATCTCATGGTTCATGACAATACAGAGTGCATGTTGGACCCTAAGGATGGTGCCTGGGTCTTAGTGGCCTTGTTAATAGACACCTTACGAGTTATGTTTTGAATCCTAGAGGGGATATTTGGATCATAGTACTAATGAATGTTTACACCTTTTGTGAAGAACCTATAGAAAATGGTTGTTGGGTTAGATAGGCATAGTGTGCATTGAAATGGGAGTGAGAGTTCCATTCACGAGCATTGCTTTGTTCGTGTCATGATATGTTGGGTTTGGAGAGAGGGCCAATGGATAATCTTGGTTGTGACTCCAGTCTAGGGATTTGGTGTCATTCAACATTTGAGGTGACCTAAGAGATAGGTTAGATGGGTTTTCTAGCAATTTTGGGTGTGTCTTGCACATGTGGATGTTTGGGAATTTGAAAGTGGAACTCAGGGTTTTTTATCATGAGAATTTGTCTTAGAGGTATAAGTGGGAATGTTGGGGGTTGATAGTTCTAATTGATTTATGTTTATGCATTGAAAGTTCTGAAAAAGAAAGGGTGAGTATGTGGTAGGTTAGCCCAGTGGTATAGGTACCTCAGAATATGAAACATGTGAGAGGCATCAGAGGTGGTTTTAATGCATTCTGAGTACTTCCATGTTTTAATAAATGGTATAGTTATACCTTGTTTTTTCATAAGGTAACTTGAGTACTTGTGATAGGATCTAAGGTTTTTTTTCAAAGGGTTATATCATATGGATTCATGACTCAACTATTTTGATGATGATTAATGGAGGATTGAAGTTTTTTTAAGTGGAAGAGATGAAGATGGAAAGAACAAGGTTATATGCTTTCACTGGGTGGTGACACTTGAGGTAAGGGAGGTCATGTAGCTGAACATGTTTGTATGAATGGTTTGGTTGTGGAAGGATGGTTGAACTTGGTTGGCCATAACAACTGAGTGGTGGTGGTTAAGTGTTGATGTGACATGTTCGGCAGGGAAGATCGAGATCCCTAGTCGGTCATGTTGTCCCATAGCTTGACATCAAAAATGGATAAGTTGGTGTTGGTGTTCTTCAACAACTTCTTAGTGTACCTCAACTAGTGACGATCCTTCCCAATATCTTGATATCATCTCAGGTATTTTGAGAAGCTTTGGCTCACACCAGGAGACATGAGAGTGTTTGGTTGGATGAGGGATGCCATGGGGTTTAGGCTTAAGGAAATAGTATCTTTGGGGTTTGATAGTGATATTTACACCCTCTATGTCTTGGGTGAGGTCCTCAAGATGGACTGAATGATGAAAAATGTCTTGGGTGTCATTCACGGAAGCCGATAATGGGTACTGGGTGATGTTAATTTTCTTATTTTGGAAAAAATCTAGATATCCATGCCTATGTTTTGGGGTTCATCTTATGATCGAATGTAAGAAACGGTGGTTGAAATACCTCTTTTTATAATTGTTAACAACACTCCTATGGTGGGGAGTGATAAGTCAATCCTGGATGTTGAGAAGAGAACATTGAGTCAACATAGTGGCGTCGGGGTGCAAATAAAAAAACATGTGAGGTGCATGTCAGGTTCCTCAGAGAGGAAATGTGAGACTTAGATATGGATTCCGATGGACAAAGTGTGGGCTTTGAGCTTAGGGTGGTTCCAAATGAATATTATGATGTCAGAGCTGAGTAGTAGAAGAGTGTGGTTGGATAAGACAACATGTGGTGGAAATATAAGTTGGCATCTTATAACTCCAACGAAGATTGTGGTTATACTCGGGTCAATTTTCCTTTTTTGGTTTTAGAACGTCATTAAGTTGGGTGAACATTGGCCATGTGATGTGGTTTCATTCCAAGGGTTATGTCGATGATTGTCTAGAGGGTGGTAAGTCCGCAATGATATAATTCTACAAGAATTCAAAAAACGACCTCATTGGGTCCATGGGATGATATTGATGGTATTCAAGTCAAAAAGCACCATGGAAAGTTAAGAAGGGGATAATGTACCATCAGTGGAAAGTGGGTGTTCTTATACAAGCTAGTTGGGTGTGGTCTAACCAGAGATGTAAAAATTGTAGGGGTGTGGTGAGAGTTACCCACCTACAAGGTACATGTTGTAGTGGAAAGTGCCTTTGTAATTGAAGTTATACCTTAGGGAGGTCTAGATGATCTTAGTCCATGAAGGGATAGTGTATGAATATCCTTCCTAATGGTTTTGATGGTGTGTTTGGATGAGTTTTGGTGGTCTTTCGTCGAAAGTGGAGGTGACAAGTAACTATAAATAGGGGACTGAACCATACCAGATAAATCGTTGGTATATGACGTGATCAGAGTTTCAGGTTGGAAGGACTCAAGTGGTCATAGTTTGGGTGAGTTCGCCCTGGTAGAGGTCTTTGGCATGAGTTTAGTTGGTTGAGTACCCGAGAGTTTTGGGCAGGATTTGGTGGTATAATGGTGGAATGAAATCTTCGAGAGACTTTTTTGTAAGGATAGTTTGTTCTCTTTTAGGTGATACTGGGTTTTCCACCGTTAGAGTTTGCAAAATAGAGGAATATGACACCAAGTGATTTCGGTCATGAGATGCATATAGGATCGAGTCGATGAGGTACTGATTGGTTCCTCCATGATGATTTGATGTTTTGTTGTAAGTCTCCATGCATTTCTATTTAGTTTTTTTCACCTATGTTTCCCCCGTGTAGACCTCGTGGTGAAAATGGTTGAAGTGGATGCATCCTTGAGAAGTTATTCTAGTTCATGTTATGGGCTATGGTGAGGAAGCCTTGAGGGTAAGTATGTACCCTTGGTCCATGTTTGTTGGACTTATGATGTGCAACTAAGAACATGGAAATTTTGAATGGGATATTAGGGCTTGTGGCATGATCCCTTGTTATGGAAGTTAGTGATGCTCGGAAGAGCATCTCGAGGACGAGCTATTATAAGGTGGGGACGTTGAAAGATCTTAGATCTTCTTACGGTGTTTTTTTGTTCAAGTTTTGGTTTTTCCTATTCTATTTGTCTATATAATTGTTTAACCATGTTCATGTGAAGACCAAAGGGTGTTATGGGGGTTTGGGACACAAAAAAGGAAGAAAAGGGGGTTCCTTGGCATTTTGCACGGTTTGCGCATAGTTAGTGCAAACCGTGCGGGAACCATGAAGCCACAGATAGAGGCTTACACACAGTTGGTGCATAGTTAAGAAAAACCTGTGGAATACCCATGAAACTATGTGAATGGGTGTTTTTCGAATAGTGTCTCATGCATGGTTTTCACACAGTTTGAAAAACCACGCGAGAAAACCGTACGACCTAGAAACATTGAGAAAATTACAAAAATGACACCCTGGGATTTTAAAACCCAACTATGGTTTCTCCTCTATTTTTCTTGCTGCTACCCTAGTGACAAATGCAGATGACCCAAGATTTCAATAGGTTGTTCTCCTTCTATTCTTGGCCATTTGGAGCGTTTTTGGTTGCGTATCGAAGCCCCTGGTAAGTCTAACCCTCTTCTTGTTCCTCTTTTTCGGATTAGGGATTGTGGTTTCTCCCAACTTGTTATGAAACCCTAAAACCCTCTTTTTTATGTGTCACCAATTATGGGGAATCATGAGATTATGGAATATGGATCTAAGGCCATGATTATGAGTGTGTTCATCTTTGAAATCTAGGTAGGTGGTCTACATGTATTATCCCCTAGTATTATGTTGGATTTGTCCATGAAATTTTGTGTTATTGTTTTCCCTTTTTTGTGTTCTTAGTTACGTTAGATTGTTTGATAAAAAATGTTTATATGTGACAAATTGAAACCCTAATGATCCCCTTGGGATTCATGGAGTATATCTTGACCATTAAGGGCCACCCTTGGGGTGCGCCGGCTTTTCTGGACCTTGAAAATGGTAAGGTTAAAGGAAGGGTTGAAGAGTGATAATATGAAACCCACGTAGAACTTTTGACTATGGTTGATTTTGATTAAATTCAATGATAATATATATTCCTTGGGTAACAAGGCATAAGGGGTAGTTTGGAATGGAGTGAAAACTGGAAAAATGGGATGAATGTGATTATGTCAATTATTTGATGAATGTTTTCTAGAAATGCCTAAGAGGATTAGTGCATATTAAGAGGGAACTTGTAATCAGTTAATGTAATGGGAAGAGGGGAATATGATAATGTGATTTAATAAGGGGATGGATGAATTTTTAGAATGTATTATTAAATGGAACATATGTGGTACACCAAAATGATTGAATGAAATAAAGGTGTTGTGTTATGTAATATGAGAACTGTGCTTGAAAATCAATAGTTGGTAAAGGATTGTGAAATGGTAAATGGGATCAATGTGTTAATGAATATTCAAGGATGAATTTGGATAAGGCATAGGTTTTGTTGAATACAACTAATGGGACGAGGCACAGGAATGGGAATTTGGCTAAATGGATATGAATTGAAAATGGTAAATGTATTAATGGTTTTGGGCATAGTATCAATTCCCATGTTGACTGTTATGTTTTGTGATATCTAATGGCATGGAATATGCTTGGTTGTATTATGGTATGATTTTGTGACTTGATAAATAAGAATGTGCACATACCTTGGTAGAGTGGGGTATTGACTTGAGGTTCTACGCCCACGGGTCGAGTTAGACTAAGGCTCTAAACACCACCCCAAAATGTGTGAGTTTGGGAAGGGGACAGAGGCTCTATTCCCCTAATCATTTCATTACACTCAGACTGTGGCTTTGAGGTGAGTATAATGTGTTGGTGTTATATTTTCATCCCTAATGAGATAGGTAAGAGGTCTATTTCCCCTATGAATTGTGATTGATTTCCCTATACCCTTGTGTAGATGGTATTTATGCACAAACCATGGAACATGTGATCAATACGGATTATGTTATGAAGATGGTATAAGAAATGGAATTGGGATAAATGATAGACTTGAATTAAGTGAACATTGTTAACTAATATCACATGAAATATCCCTTTTTAACATACCATTTATTTTGTAATTGCATGCACTATTTATTAGACCTGATATTTTTCAGTCACCGTTGGTGGTGGCCTACTATGTACTGTTCTCACACGCTGCTCGAGCAGCTGTTGGGTAACCAAGAAGACTTCTTGGTCACAGGTCAGGACAAGGGAGAAGGCCCTAATCTAGGAGGTTGAGTTGGGCTCGAGATGTTCATTGAGAAGGAACCAGACTTAGATTCGGGATCTATTTAGAGTTTTGGCTATTTTTTTGTGTTGGGATTCTTTCACTTTCCACTACTAGTACGACATGGCATTGTTGTATTTGATTTGTGGTTGTACCCTGTTCAGTAATTTTTCATGTTATGCATGTTTATTGGTTGTTCATATTTTTTCTGCTATTTATATTATGTTCTACTATGGCTTACTATCATAAAGAGGGTATAGTGTCCCCACATGACTCATTAGACCCTCGCCGCTAGTTGGAAACCTCTCGAATACAGGGAGTCATGCTTGAGGTCATGTGAAAACCCAGCTAGGAGCACCTATTTAGTGGATTTTGGGTTAGGGAAATTCCACTTCATGTCCATATTTTCACTCTCCACTGATATTCTCCTATGTGGAAAACCTGTTATGTTTTACTCTGGGTGGCCATTATGTTTCCAACTATACTTTTAAAAAGGATGTTTCAGTATTCAATTTTACTATGTGGGATTCTATAAAATAAACTATCAAGTATTAAATATTTTATAACCCAGAGAAATTCCAAGGGAGAGATTCATTATAAGGGGGTATAATCTAACACCCCTTAGTTTTGTGAATTTTTTTGATCTTATTTAATGTTTATTATATTTTTTATTTAACGCAACATTTAGAATAGATTTTTTATATTCAAGCACTATTTTTTGATTGTGTTATACAACACCCCAAGTTAATATTACGCTACACACAACATAAAGTTTAACTTACTCTACCTAGAATGCTGAGGTTAGATTTTTTTCATGAAATACTGACTTTTCTTGTTGGATTGCGTAACATGCAAGACTGATATTTACAGAGAAAAAATATATTTTGAAAAATATTATTATTTAATAGAATAAGATTTAACATTTTCGTTAGGTTGGAGGTCATGAATACGATTAAATAAGTTATTAAAATACATTGTGGAATTCATTGGTTACAAGTTAATTATAAATAAATATAAGAACCTATTGAATATAAAGGGAATGTTTTCATAAAAAACTACTTTTATGCTTGAAAAGTAATTTTATCCTAATAATTTAATTTAATTACTATTTGGGAATGATATTAATAATATATATATTTTATATACTCAAAAAAATATTTTCTAAATTAATCTAATATATTTGATAGGCATAAGATAGGAACAATCCCAATATTACACACAAAAATATATATTTTTATAAAAGCGGGGTTACCACCTTTTATTGAAGAACCTACTATGAGTAAAAAATTTTGAACTTTCATAAATTTAATATGTTATAATAAAATTCATTATAGAAATAGAAACATAAAAATTAGGTTAGGGTGAATTTTTGGTATTTTATGTGAAGTTTCATTTTTTGATGAATAATAAAGAATACTGAATTTTAGTTCTAAAATAATTTTACATCTAATATTATAATATTGAAAAATAATATTTATTATTGGTTTAAAAGTATAATTATATAAATTATGCATCAATTAATCCAATTTGTGACATTAGTGTCAATTTCAATTTAACATTTTTACATTTTTACTTTAGAAACTCCCATTGTCATCCCTAATGTATGATTCATTTTAAATTAATTTGTGCCAATTATGTGATAGGAATTTGGAAAAACGAGTTGAATATTTTTAATAATAAAATTTCTAATTTCTAATTGGATAAAATTAGTTTTTGACAAAAATGATTAGTGAATGTAAGAAAAATTAATTACAATGATTAAAAAGAAAAATCTGCATAACAAGGGACTAAACCTTGATGTTAAGGGCCCAAATGACCTAGTAAATTCTAAAAAATACATTATATGTTCATATTTAGACCATATATTCTCTTTATAAAATTTTTTATATTATTGGATCCAGTTTACATGGGTAAAACATGGGTGGAATTCCATTTTCCAAAATTTAAATGAATGCCACTCCTCCTCCACTATCAAAAGGCATTTACCCCTCCCCCTTATTCACACATCCAAAGCCATTTTATGGCTAAAAATCTACTCAAATAATCTCCCAACATCTCATAATCCATCCTAGAAGCCTCTTGTTGGGCATAAATCCTTCCAATGAATCCCTTTTATGCAAACTAAGAGGATTTACCCAAATAAGAGGTAACATCCCTCCTCAAACTCCTTTATTTCAATTTCAATCTCCACCCACTCAAAATATCTTATTACGTTATTATATAAATACTAATGTATCCATAATATACTTATATTTTCTTATTATAAATTTTATACATACAATTACACACACATCTATATAATGGGTGACAAATTTTCCGTTCTTGTGTATGGAAGACTATCTTCTCACGAAATGATGTTGTTCCTTTTTCCCATTACCACCTATCATGGTTGGGAATTTTGATGAAAACACTATTTTTATATGATATATATGATATTTATTAAATATTTATGCTTATTTAATTATTATATAAAACATACCATCAGTATTTTCATTTTTTGACAAAATAATAACTTTATTTGTGGACGTGTGGATTACTACCTCCTCAAAGCGATGCGATTCATTTACACACTACATGGCCTGTATTGAGGATGGTTTTAGTGAGATTATATGATATATATGACAATTTATTTCTAATTTGATGATATTATAAATATATATACATTAATAATACTTAATTGTTTTTTTAATATGCCAATAAAATGAAAATAGCATTCATGCGTACGTACAACCTACTGTCTCCAGAAATGATGTATACTATTTCTTACATCTGTATTTCATAGATTATTATAAAAGATTATACACTGAATACATATTATAATTATATCTTTTTTTACATTTTGGAAATATGTAAATCATAATCTATGTGAGAGTATCAAGAATAGAAAATCAAAAGGAATATGAACAAAAGCGATTATTACCTGAAACATAACATAAACATGGTGTTGTTAACAAATGTGTATTATGAAGTCGTAATTAAATCATATATGGTATTTGATATAATAATATGTTTATTTTTTAGTTGTATAATAAACTTATATATATTATATAGTAGTTTTTAAAAAGTATGAAGATTGTCAAGATGTAAGGTAAGGGTTTTCTCATCTCACTTTTTTATATATGTTTGATACATGACTTATTCCCTACTCATTTTATTTTGTGTGGTGTATATAATAGAAATTAATGTATTATATAATAATTATAAAAAAAATTGATAATTATATGGCCATTTTATGATCTTTCTTCCATGGGAATTATGGTACTAAAGGTACCAAAAAGGTAAAGAAATTTTTTCTCAAAGTGAATTCTTTTAGAAACATGTCATGTTATGAACCCATATTTTTCTATGAGATGAATATACTGAAATTTTACATGTTATATTATAAATGCACTTATTTTCATTATATTTTTATCTTCATTTAATTTTATTCTTTCAATTTTATTATGATTCAATGTTACCACATTGGTAATGGTTTATCACTACAATCCCATCCCTTATCTAGATTGTTTATGATTATGCTTCCATGGATAAAATGTTATGATACACCCATCTAGAAAACTCATGAATTTTATTTTCCTATATTTTATCCATGATATATAAATCTATTAGTACAATTTTCTAACTCTTTGGTACTTATGATAATTAATAAAATATTTTTATGAAAATCCAACATTATTTCTCCTTTTAATCAAAAATTTGGGTTCTTTCAAAACTAGGTTATCTAAGAATGTTTTAATATTATCCTATTTAGTTTAAATGGACTTTTTACTGATTTTTTACATTTCTCAAAAAAGGTTTTAAAATGAATTTCTTGTCTTTTTATGATCGAGGCACTTTTCTAAACTTTTAAGGTGCAAAATTATTTTTTGGAATGTACAGACTTACCCTTAGATGTGACCATTATTTCCTTAAAGCTTCCTCTGTATGTTTACAAGGTTATTTTTAAATAATTTTTTTCCTATTATATTGTAATTTTTTTCATTTAATGTGGGTTTCAATGAAAAAGGTTTTTCAAAAAGGTTTTATAATTTAAAAGTGTTTTAAATGGTTTTCAAATCTCCCTTTATAAGTCTTCAGAAGGGTTATTTTCAAAGAAAATGATATCAATGATTTCAAGTTTAATTTATATTTTAACTAAACCATTTTAAAATAAAAGTGTTTTAAATTATTTCAAGCGTTCTTTTCAAGTTTTGAATGTATTTTAAAATAAAAAGGTTTTAAGCTCTCTTTATTAGTATTCAAGGTGTTCTCAAAGGAAATGGGTTTAGGAATGATTTATGTAATAAAAATTGTTTTTTAAATTGGAAAAAGTATGTTTCTCATGAAATTTTTTAAATGAAATTGTAAAGTCTTATTTATAAGAAAGGTATTTGTGAAATGGTTTTATTAAAATTATTTTAAATGAAATGATTGTTTTAATTATGAAGTGTTCCTTTTGATCATTCAAAATTATTTTACATCTAAAATGGTATACATTGTTATAGTTGATGAATATCATTCATATTATTTCATTAACATTTTATGTTTTTATGGAATGATATTTATGTTACTAATTTCTCATCAATGGGTTATATGCTTTTTGAAACCCGCTACTTTTCAAGGGTTATGCTTTGATTAAATGATTATGAATCATATCCCTTTTCCATAGGTTATGATGTTATGAAATGTTAATTATTCCTATTTAACTACATGGGTCGTGATAGGATAAATCCTTTTTTATATTAGGTAACATGCATGTATGATTTCATTATGTGACGGGTGAGACCTATATCTCCCAACAATGAATTGGGTGATGAGAAATGTTTTATGAGCTCTTGATAGTACACGTGAGGGAATCCCAATCCCAAAATAAGAGGGAATATTAATACTGAAACAACATGGTACATTGGAGGCAATCCTAAGCTTGAAATACAAGTGAATTTTAAGTAGAAAATAAGCGGGTAGACATTTGGATATCCCAAGACCAAAACAATAAGGTAAACAGGAGGGCATATTAAGCCCAAAAAAAGAGGGAACACGGGAGTGAATCCCAACACTGAAACAAGAGGGTACAAGGGAGGGAGTCCCAAACTAGAAACAAGAGGGTACGTAGGAGGGTATCCTAATCCCTAAATAGGCACACAAGTTATTATCCCAAACCCAAATCAGGTACATAGTTGATTATCTCAATTTTAACATGTTATGAAGGTCTTGGTTGGTTTCTATAATATAAGACTTTGTATGTTAATATGTTCGATAATATTCTATGTCTTGTGCCTATGATATGCTAATATGGTTCATGTTCTTGATTAACATATGAATCATGTCTTATGAACTTTAAATATTGATTTCTTGTCTCTTGTGTATGATATTTTATATGTATGGTATGATATTAAAATGTTATTCTCATGTTCTCACACCCTTGTGTTCATGTTATGCCTATGTATTTCTTTTATTTACCCTTACTGAGCATTCAAACTCACCCCTTTCTTATGTTTTCTTTACCAAGGGTAAGAAGAATTGTTTTAAATAGAATTACTAAAAACTAATATCTTTTAGGGATGTGTTGAATATCTTTCACCAAACTAGAATAATGTGTTCCATGTTTCCAAAGACACTAAACTATTAAAATTATCAAGCATGTACTTTTTTAATTTTCTAAATATTCATAAAAAATAATGTAATATCAATGTATGTTAAGACTAGGTCTCTATAATACTTGAATTATGACCCCAAGTATATACAAAAAAAATTCATGTCTACAAGTTGACTATGAGAAACATGATAGACATTCCCATCTCAGACCTTTGGACTCTTGTCGTATCACTACCTTAATTTTTGTTTCAGATATTTACATTGGATATTCTTATATTCTATTACATTATTCAAGAATTATGGGATAGTTTTTGGTTAATTATTTTTATATTATGTCAAGTAGTTGATTTACCAATAGTATAATATCTCTTGATACTAAAACTATTATATATAGTAATGCTTACCATATTGAGATATTTATACCCTTGACACTTATTTCCAACTTGATACCCATTGAAGGTGGGACTCAAGAGTTATTTTCATTTTTCCTTCATTTTTACCCATGTGGGGTACCTTTGGAGGGAGGGGTGGTGATAGATTGAAATCAATGGTATTGGTTGAGGGATAGGATGATGTTCAGATTTAGGCATAATGAGGATTTCATGGGTTGGTAGAAAAATGATGTTAGTTGATCTTGGTGCAGAACATAGGTCAGTGATGAATAGCTATGAAATGGGATTTTAGGGCTCCCCATGATTTAACATAAGAAATTATAGCCTACAAAATGACTTAGTGAGGTGGTTCCTCTTGTTGGTTAGAGAAATTGGGAAGGTACATTCACCATGATTAACGTGTGTTCTTTTTTGAATTGGATAGTTTTTGGAATGTCAAAATTAATTAAATAAATCATAATAAAATTCCATTCAACCCAGTCTTATGAAATCCTTGTTTCACTTCAAGATATTTCTCTAAGAAATTTTCTATTTATGGTTCAGGTAGTGTATGTTAAATAGGCTGAACCAGTTGATCACCAGGGGGTTTATCTAGTTTAGTAGGATGATCAGCAACAGAAAATGTTGTGAACTTTTTAGTGGAAGGATTTAGGGATTTATGTGGAAATAATTTCTGATCTCGAGATTGAGAGTTAGTTTGAGTAACATGATATCACCTAAAATTTTATCTTTTCTATAGTGGGGTACTAGGTCCCATTGGAAGTTAGTCAGATGAGAGGAACTTTACATCAGTGGTGGACATTGTACCTTGGTGAGGATAAAGGGCTGAGTTTATCATGTGTTGAATCTCATAAGGAGTTCATAGAAGGGTTTTACTCATTGGCCATAGATGTTGTTAAGTAGTAGGAGCCTCTATATCATTAGTATGGGAGTATGTTTTTGTGATATTTTGGAATCAAGTTCAAGGATATAGGTCATTTTACATTATAACTTTCTCCAGATGATGAGTCCCAAGCAGGAAGCCTTGAGGAGGTACTCCTTCCTTCTTTCTAGTTTACAATTACTCCATTTAATTTTTTAACATATATGAAGATTCTAAATAAGGAAGATGTGATAAAGTGGATTCACTAATGAGAAGGTTCACCATGATATGAGAACTAGTAGGTTTCCCCAAGAAGAAGAGTTCCCAACGATAGGTCTTAGGAGACATGGCCTTCAAGGATTCAACGAGTGGGGTGTTGACCTCAGTAGATTACTTTTCAACCTTACAGGGCCAATTATTCCCTTGATTTTCTTAGTGGGTTGTTTTGGTGAACTTTATCTATGGGGTTAATGGAAATCATCAAAAATGGTTTGGATGGTTCTTCGAGCTTAGTTTCGTAGAGGCAGTTAGGTTCAGTGTCACCCTCAGCAGAAATTTCCAGAGAGGCGATTTTAGCAACAGTGGTAGTAGACTATTCTCCCACTAATAGGGTATGGTTTAAGTAGATGTGAACATCAAGATAGTCCTTATATTCAATTATCTCATCTTGAGTGAATACATGAGAATATAGGTATAGGATCTAGGAATGGTTAGATGAATGCAATAGAGGCGAAAAAACCTGAGGGACCATTGATCATTAGAGGTACGATCAGTTTATCATCTATCATTTTTTATTCCTTATCCGATCGAGAGATTAAAAAACCTTTGTTCCACTTACTCTTTCCTATTTTTTAAGACTATAAATATATAGAATTCCCATGCCCCTAGAGTTTACTACAACATTTTGAGGGTAGACCAACTTGTTTGATATTTGGTGAGGGTTTAGAGGGACGATTGGGACACATCCATCAATTGGGGATATATTATGGCTTTATATACATCCCTAATATTTCATTATCAATAGGTCTTATTGCATTCATACTATTATATAATTCTTTTGTATGGGAGTTATTTTTTCAGAAGTGTATTGTCGGTGTGTAGTTTTCATTGGAGAGTGGAGTTGTCAGTTTGGTAGTACATATATATATCCCATTCATTCTTTTACTAATATGATGTCCATATAATTAGTAGATAATGGGATAGGTGATGATCTTAGGGTTTTCTAGGAGTTCCAATATGTTTTTTCTCAATGAGGCTCTGTACTTAGCCTCTTGGCATAATGTTGAGTTCAGGATAGACTTGAAAACTGATGCTTCTATGATTTCAATGAATACTTATTGGATGAAACCTTATGATTCTTGTTTTTTGAGGATTTATATTCATAATTAAATTCATAATGTTTCATTCATCCTAGTACATCTCTATGGGGTACTTTGGTGTTATTATCCAAGAAGTTGTACTATAGTCTAAGGTTGTGTATAGACTACTAGAGGTTGAATCACGTGAAGATCAATACTTTTTACCCTCTTCCAAGGATAGAAAATAATTTTGACTAGTTTAGATGATCTCATGGGTTTTCTAAGATTGGAATGTAGTTTTTATATAACTAGTTGACGGTGAAAGAGGATGATGTTCCAAACACTTCCTTCAGATGCAGGTATGGGAACATTGAATTTGGGGTCATATCATTTTGTGTAACTAAAAAGAATTTATTTTTATGTGTCCCATGAACTGTTTGTTCAGTGAATTCCTATATCATTTCATATTAATGTTCATCGATGAAATATTGATCAACTCGAATTTAGAGTTGGAGCATTCCATTCTTCTTAGATCTATCTTGTGTTTTCTATGATGTCATTATCTCTATGAAAAGTTGTCCAACTATAAGTTTTGGAAACAAGAGGTGCACATCCTTTTGCATGTTGTTTCTCAATAGGATGTATATATTTACCCATTAATCATCATGGAAGTTGTTTCCTGGGAAACCCCCAAGAATATGGTGGTGGTTCATAGCATTCTGGGTCTTATGAGCTTTTATAGGATGTTCATTTTTTATTTCTCATTCATTTTCTTGTTGTTGATAAATTTGGCCAGGATGAACCAAGATTTTATCTGAAAAAATAAGTGCTATGAGGAATTTTACTACATGAAGGGAAGATTTATCAGTGCTCTGGTGATTTAGTTTCCAAATTATGGGGTGATGTTTGAGATGTTTGGTGACACTTCCCATATACTATTGGGAATCATTATGATGTATATAAAGAAGTCATCTCTTTTGGATATTGGTAGTTAAATCCCCACGAGAATAACTATTTCACCCATGAAATGAAGGTATAAGTGGTTATGTTTCTGTTAATGTAATTGAAAAAATACATTATTAGTGCGAACTTTTTTTTCTTCACGGATTATAGGATTTTGAGGTATATCTTTTATCAGTATGACTTGAATTTGTGACAATAAATGTAGATATAGTTTCTTTAAGAATTTGACTTTATGTTCTCATACACACCCAGAAAGGGGGATTTTGGTGTTGATTCATTGAACATGAATTCATGTAAGGATGAGTTTTAGGAGTCTAGAGATGGTTTATGGGTGATGGAGGAGTTGGCATCCTTGCTCATTGATTTATGTGTGGTTGATTATGGAGGTTTAATGTTTTAGACGATATTGAAGCATTATTTATTGTAGAATGTGGAGGTGTCTTGGGGTTACTTATAGGAAAAGTTCATGAGCTATCATGATCTCCATGATGATTCTCCAGAGGGATGGTAAGAGGTTGGTCAGAACACAGTTCTATTTTAGGGAGGCTGTTTGTTTTAATTGGGATGCATGAGGGAGTCCTTCATGTGTTTATATAAAACAAATTTCATACACCCAAGATTTTTGAATATGTATTATGGTATGATGTAAAAGATTTGGAGGCCTGGAATGAAACAAGATATGGAAGATTTTGTTGCCTAATTCTTGCTTTTCTAATAGACAAAGGAAGAGAATCAAGTTCTTGGAGGTTTTTTGTCTCCATTGGATGTTCTAAAGTGGAAATGGGATGACATCCTGATATAGTTTTTCATAGGGTCAACCCATGATATGAATTTTGTGATGCTATCTTGGTAATAATATATTAGTTGATGAAATCTTCCCACTTCCTAGCAATCAAGGAGTTACGCATCATAGATTTTTTTGAAAGGAGGTATATGGATGAGTTGGTTTGGTTTAATGGGTTTCTAAGGATTGTCTCATATCAAGATGCCCATTTTCCTCACAATTCATTAGGGGATTGAATCATGCTTTGGGAACTCAAATACACATCAATGCTACTTTCCACCTACATATTAATGTATATATAGAGTGGAATATCCTGACACTGGAAGACATATTGGGGGTGTGAATCTTAGATTTCAGAAGATCTTGTTAAAACACATGTATTAAATTTATTTTTATTATAAAACTTATTATCAATAATCTATTAACATGGACCCATTTGAGTCTTTATGTGGGAGGAGACATCATTATCAACTATTAGGGATCGAGGTTAGAGAGTCATAATCTCTTAGTCTTAGTGTGGTGTAGATAATTGCATAGAAGGTTTCTCTTTTTTGTTAGAGGATGAATGAAATAAGGGATCAAAATAAGTCTTATTCCAATCATAGGAGGAGGACCTTATATTTTTAGCTTAAAGATAATTTGTTCTTGAAGGTATCCAATTGGCATGGGTAGTGAAGGCTTGGCAGGGGAGAAACCTCACACCTCGTTTAGTTGGGCCATTTGAGGTGTTGAGGTGTATTGGTGAATTGTATTATCAGTTGGAAATTTTTCTATAACTGTAATGGATTTTTGATTTCATCAACCTCTCATAGTTATTTATTATCCAATTGATGACTGTCAGATCATTGACTAGGGAGAGTTAGATATCGTGGAGGATATGGAAATCAAGGAGTTTCTAGTGGAGATATAGGATCATTAGGTTAAAGTTATTCATAGACTGACCATTCCTTTGGTTTGTGTGTTTTTGGGAAATGATAGCTTAGTGGAGTGTATATAGGAGTTTTATACGTAGATTCATGACCAATTACCTGATCTTTCATTATCTTTTTTTATGATCTCAATTTATTGATAGTGTAATGTTTAAATCTTTATGTTTTTTGAAATATTACTTCTCATTATTATGTGATATGTGATAAATATTCAAACACATGAAGAAGGGAAAAAATAATTCTGAATTTAGATATGTTATACATTCACATGATTGAAACCATAAAAGTGAGTTAGTTCTACCAAAGGAAGATAATATATTGATATGGATGATGGAATTCCTTGAATTGTATGGTTGGGGGTCTATTAAGTAGTGGTTGTGAGTATATTTTTCTTGGGATTTGTGGGGGATGATATGATGGTGTGGTAGGTTTTTTAAAAGTGCGATTATGTTTAGATATTGAAGTTGTATTTTTATGTGAAATTTTTTGTGAATGTTTTTGAAAGGGTTTGGTGTGCTTGTTTAGTGGTGGTGTTTTAGTGGTAACATAGTCCTTGAGATGTATCTTAAGGGATGGTTTTTGGACCAATTTCCTCTTTCCTTCTTAGTTTTTTTATTATATAGGGTGATAATGGTTTGAGAAGTGTATGATGTAAAGTTTCGGACCCTATAGCATTTTACATTGACGTTATTTTGATTGTTAATGTGTTTGGAGGTGATTTTGAGGGTTGTTGGAGGAAAAGTGAGGTTGTATATTGAAGATCCAGAAGATGAAAGATTTACATAATGGAGATGGAGGATGTTTCATAAGGGAGTGGTTGTGGCATAGGGTGTTAGGCTGCAATGTAGTGGCTCAACATAATCATTTATGGTGCTTCTCCCATTTAAAGAATGGTTGTAATGGGGCACAATCCTGCAACATGGAGGTGTTTTCTCACCTTAGTGGTTGCGGTGTATGAGGATGGATTTAGTGAAGAGTTGGTGGATGTTATTTTCTAGGTGGTTCAGGCTGATTCATAGTGGTCTGAGAGGTGTTTTTCCAGTTTTCTTAAAATGATCCCCCCTATAGCATGGAGAGAAATTGCAGCAATAAGGTGAGGTTGTCTGGGTGTTCTATGATGTAGTTTCTTGTCTTGAACAGTAGTCTACCATCCCCTTTTATAGGATATAATAGGAAAGTATATCCACAAATACCTGCGGGTATTTTACCATAAGGGATGTGGTGTAGTGAGGGGTTATGTTTCATAGTCTATAATGTTTTTAAATAGGTTACAGTATGGTCTAGGTGGCTATGTTGTGGTCTTGTATTTTTCTTTATAGGTATAAATTCCTAGAATTCCTCATATCTAATCATATTTCTAGTGTTTCGCTCATTTTTTAGGTGACACAAGTTCATCCCAAAGTGTCTTGTTGATCTTTCTCAGTGTCTTTTTACCCTAACCCTTAAGGATTGATCCATATTGGTTGTTGGTAAGTCCCCTCTTTGTTTTCTCCTAGTTTTTTATTGTTTCTACGTATGGGTGGGGATTTGGTCTAAGAATATATTTTTATGGTGTTTTGGTATGAGAATGATTTTTTATTGTGTCCTACAATACTAAGGGTTCTCATTCCAATTAAGAATTTTAGTGGTGGCCTTCCTCCTACTTCGGCCATGAATAGAGAATCAGTAACGCTCTATTTTAGGTAGGTGATCCCTCATTTCTCACCTAGTGTATCGTGTGGGATGTGTTAATTTTTTTTTAATTTGGGAAGATTGATTTCATCTTAGGCCATAAATACAATGAACTAATATTACTAAAATTGAAGTGGAAGGGAATGATTCACCTATTTTGTAGCATTTTGATATTATTTATATTGAGTTTATTCTTGCTTGTTTTGTGTGATTAATGCTCAACTGAAAATAATGTCTATTTTGAGAATTTTTTTTACAATTTGGAAACGTTTTTTTGAACCTTGTTTGTTATTTTTATTGAAATCGCTTTAATTTTAATCAGCTAACCCCTAATATAGATTTAATTAATGTGTTTACTAAGGAGATTTATGGTTTTTTTAGAATAACCCAAAAATAAATAATTAAAATTGTTAAAATCTCATATTCCTATATATTAAAAATATTATTTTAATGTTATTTGAAAAGTTTTGTGATATTTTTTTGTGGATTGTGGGGATGAATAGTTACTGTGTATCCATTCAGTGGGGCAGTGATGTACAATTGTGATGTGGGGGGTTATGTGATGAGTTGTTAGGTAATACTGTGGGGCAGTTGTGGTGGAAAAGTGACTATGGTTTGGATGTAGTAATAAGGGAGTGTATGGGGATCTGAAATGGTGGTTTTTTTGGGATGTTAAAATATTTTTTGTGTGGTTTTTTGTTGTGTTAGATGCCTAGGTGTTATTGGAATTAAATGAAAATGATGAACGCAATTTGTATGGGTTGAATGGTTCGTGAATGAATGTATAGTAATTGGTTGTGTAGTTATATGTGGCTTATTTTAAATATGAAATAATACGATGAAATTAAAAAAATTAATGCGATGCATAATGGGGTTGGTTGGTAATGTGAAACATAGAAAATCGGTTAGGTATAGGAAGAAGATGAAATGTGAAATTCATCTTGTGGACAATTATGTTATGTTTTGAATTTATTAGTGGAAGAAAAAGTAGTGTGTTGTGAGTTTAGGTGGTTCTGTTGTTAGGTGGGTGGTTCTTTGTTGTGAAAACATAGGTTGTGATTCTATATAGCTATATATATACCATGTATGTTTCTTGTAATTTTAAATACACACCCACCCATGTCAAGCACCTTGTTCCAACACCTATATATTTGGGAATGTTTTTATAAACATCATAGTGGTGAGGATGGATGGATGGATGCCTAATACTTCAATATTTATCATCTAGGTGATGATTACATGCATGAGAATTGATGACCAAAAGTCAAAAGTTTAGTGTAGTGAAATTTGATGAGAGATGCACAGGCTTTGGTGTCCATAAGTCAAAAGTGGAATTTTATAATCTATGATGGGATTCTTAGATTTCTTATGGTGGGTCCGTGAGTTGTAGGAAGAGGGAACAATGTTATTTTCCATAATGCTCACAATACCTTTCTACTCTAGTATTGTGGATTTTGATGTGATGTGGTGGACCATGTGTCTATTAGTGAGATGTGATGTGATGTGATGAACTTGGTTTCTTCGAGTGAGATGTGATGTGATGACCTAGGTGTCTTTGAGTGAGATATGATGTGATGCTATGGACTATGTGTCCTTGAGAAAGATGTGTTTTGATGTGATGTGATAAATAATACACGGGAGAACCAAGACATACAATGTTGGGGTATGAGAGTGTAAAATCAATTGGAATGTAGGGCGGTATAAGATTTTACAATTATGATTCCAATTATGTTATTATACTTGGATGTGTTATTTTTTGAGTGATCCTCGGTGAGGATGGGATTTTATTAGTTGACTTGTTTAGGTGTTGTTGGTTTAGTAGTTATCTCACTGGTGAATGAGTGTTATATTTTTATCATATGCATGAGAGAATTGGGTTTTCTTAATGAGTATACTTTTATGCTCACCCCATGTATATAAAAAATATTTTTTGAGTTTCTAGGTGGACTATGAGGACTAGTCTAGACATTACTAGCTCATACCTTTAGAATATTTCTATGTCGCTACAATATTTATTTGTTTCATGTACTTACTTTGGATATTATTCTATCCTATTACATTATTAATGCATTATTGGATGGTTTTTGGTTATTTTCTTTTAAATTATATTATGAAGATGATTGATAGATGAAATCCACTCTCTCGATCCCACATTTATTATAGTGAGTAACGAATCCCATTTTGATTTTTTATGCCATTGGTGCTTGTCAATAACTAGGGGCCTACTAGATGTTGGACTCAAGGGTCATTATATATCTTGTTTTATTTCCATCCCAAGAGGGGTACCTTTAGAGAATGTGGGGTCATAGACCATTAAATTATTCTTGATCTTTACACTATTATATATCTCCCATTTTTTGATGAAAATTTGATATTTCCTTAGCTCCATGAGAGAGGAGTTGTCTATAAAAACTCCTAAAGGAAATCTCACTATAATAAATATGGGGTTTACATTTCTAATTATGAGACATAAATTGGACTTATTTGTAGAATTTATTATTATACCTATGGTCGAATTTGATATAAAACTCAGTGTTGATTGGATTTCAAAATATTATGAAAACATTTATTATGAAAAGAATTTAATTTATATTCATAATAAATATGTGGAATTACATACCTTTAGAGGTGAGACTTCATCATTTGGGTCAGGTCGAGATCTACCCTAAGTAACTCTTCTCAGATAAATTCTTAGGGAATAAGATTTGACACATCTTTCGGTTCTAAAAGTTAATCTTAAAATTGTTGGTTTACCAATTGTGTGCCGAATTGACTAATGTTTTACTTTTAATAATGGATCTCTTACCACTTAATAAATTATTATTATATTTTAAAATAGATGAAAAAATAAATAATCTAAAATTTTATAAGAAATTTTAACATTATTTTTTGATATGAACTAGTACAACTAGGAACATTAAAGGGATACAGAACACATTCTCGAAACCAACAACACTTTATTTCATTTTTAAGAACATTTTATTAATTATAATACAATATCCTATATCATACTAAATATTATAATAGGAATAAAAATAGAAGATAAATAAAGTGAAATATAAATATTATGGTCACCTTAATCCCCTAGATTTATCTCATCCATGAATATCTCTATAATTGTGGAACGTAGAGCTAAAATACAATATTCATTTTGTAAATGATATTGATCATTGATAGAATCAAAGTGAATAGAGAAGTGTAATAATGATATTGTATTTATAGGTAAATGTGATCATTGGGCTTTATGTTTTTCAACTAATATTTTTCTGAAATTATGGCCATTAGTAAATAAAATGGTTTTTCATTATTATTGTGGGTAATGTTGACATATTTAAAGTGATCATCAGGATTATTTAATGATATAATAAAAAATTTATACTTTTTTGAGACTATAAACATATATGAGTAGATAATTTATTATGATAAATATAAATGTTTTAAATAAAATTTATTTTAATGAAATAATATTATAAAACACTTTTTAAAATTATAATATGTTTTAACATAGTCCTAAATAATTTTTATAGTAGTCAGATTTTTATTTTTCAATAAAATTGAATATTTGTAATAAATAAGAATATTTATTAAAAATTTAAAATTTTCATACATAGATAAATATTTTTATGTAACAAATATCGTTTTTGGAGTTAGTATGAAAAAATTATCTTAGAGTTATTTTTTATTAATTTTCTGACAATGTTGATTTTTTGGAAAAAAAGTGAAAGTTGTTTCTTTATAGGAACTAGAATTTTTGGAAATAATTATTATTTAATCATTAATAAAATTTTATGGAACATTTTATTCAATAAAAATATCATTTAATATTTATAAAAAATAATTTATAAATATTTACATTAATTTATATATATTTAAATATTACTATTTTGAACCAAAAATTTAATTTTTGAAATAATGTTTTTGGATTCTATGCATTATTTGGGTTATTTAGAAGGTATGTTATTGTTTTGGAAGCCCATGAAAGACTATACACACTCTATCACTCGTTGATGGTGTAGGAAATTGGTTGAGATTGATTTCACCCAAAAGTGGTTAGCTTATAAAATAAAATAACCAATATTTAATCCTTTAAATATCACCCCACCTCAAGTATAAATACAAATAATTCCCCATTACTATCCACTAAAAATTCATAAACCATGAATTTATAGTCATTTTGACTCCTGAAATGTCATTCTATGGTTCGCTTAAGGTCTCAATGTGTCATCCTCATGTTATAGAAATAAAATATTGGATGTAATGAAATTCTTCTCTTCTCCCTTTTTCACTAATGCACCTACCTTTTGTGAGTATTATAAATTTCAAAGTTTCTTTCATTTCATTCAATTTTAATCTTCCAATTTCTTCCAAAATTGTGTTTTACCAATGGTAGATCGTCATTCTACCTCATTATGACTTTTTCATAATCCATGTTGTATTCTGTCATGCTGCCAAAAATCATTTCATGAATTTTTATCTTTTTCATGAAATATTATTATATTGTGAATACCCAAACCACTTATTGACCCATTTTAATTCTCCTTCATATAATCATAGTTTATTGATTTAGTTATTTACATGAATGAAATCCAAATTACCTTCTCATTGGTTTAAAATTTTGTAACGTTAATAACCTTATGCCCTTGTATACTCTACGATTTTATATGAATATCATTCATTTTTATCCTCATGATATTGATGAAATTATTTATTATGATCAATATGAATGTCATGAATTAATACATATGAAATTTTCACATTGATATTTCTCTAATGAATTGGGTAAAAAAATATCTAGTGATGACATTTTTTATGATACTATTTCGTAGTTCCTTGAAACATGTCTTCCAATTTAAGAATCATTACTTCCAGGCAGTTTCCATTAGATTTATTCATGGAACTAGAAACACCCAATAGTTCTTTATCCAAAAGGGTCTTGCTTTCCAAAGGCAGGAATTTGTTAATTCCTAACTTTATGATACTTAATAACATGCATTGGTCGAGAGGATGGAAGGTCGGACTCATCACACCCTTTTGGGGGGAATTATTGTCTACTCCGGGACTCTCTTTATAAAAGTAAAATATTTTCATGAATTCTTATTAATTTACCAATTATAACATAAGTTTCCCATTCAATTTGAAATCACTTATTAACATGTGTAAAATTTATAATCATTTGTATGTATTCGAGGTTCTTCATTAATTAAGATATCGGTATATATTCGAGGTTCTCCATCAATGATATCTCTTTATATAATACTTAGAGATTATTTTAATCATAATTATGACGATACTAGTTTTTTTTAATCCTCTTAGTGGGGAACTCTAGAATTTATTGTCATCCAGGGAGACAAAGGTTTGTTTTGATATTGGGATCATATCCATAAAATGGGCTACCTATGTATCCTTGTGAAAGGAATCAGAACCCTTGTCGTTCAGTGCCGCTTAACAGGACACGTCATACCTTTTCCGGCCATGTGATAAGGAAATAGCCATAAAATTTAATGTCATGTGGTAAGGACATCTAAGTTAAAGGTGCTTAGTCAAAGTTTGGTGTGGGACTTATGTCGAAACAGCCCATTGAACTTGGAAAGAGTATGGTTTTCAATGTAATATTAGACCTTGTTGGGAATATGTCCTAAGGAGAATAGGGTTGATTTGAAGTGTTGGGTTTGAACCTCAAGGAGGATTCCTACGTATCCCATAGGGATGGGAATCAAAGCCCACATAGTTCGATAATTATCATAGGAGAGTATAATACTTTTACAGAAATGAGTTTTGTCTTACATTATGAAAAGGATTCCTTGATGATTTGGGGGATTTAATTTGGGGATTATTCCTAAGGAGGATGCCTAGATTAAGGGAATTAGGGTTGTATTCTAGAAGAGGATATCCAATAATATTGGGACCTAAGAAGGCTTTCTATGTATCTCAAATATGATTGGAATCAAAGTTGTCTTATTTAATTAATTGTGTTGTGGATTATGCGTAAAATTTACCCATTTGAAAGGATATGATTGGGTGAATCCTTTTTGTAAAGGTACCCTTTTGATCGCAGGCCTTCAATTAGGTGTTCTACATATCCTGGTTTTAATAGGAATCAGAGTTCTCATTGTTCAAAATCTGTGAAAATGTTGTGATCATGACAAATATTTATGCCCACGTGAGTCATGCTCGATGTGAGCAACAAGAGGATGTCCAAGGTTCAACAAAGGAACCCACACTTTTCCTCCCCCGCTAGTGGAAGAGGGTGCACCTATGGCGGCCAGGGTGGATGAGGTCTAGGTGACCCTGGAAGAGGGTGATGGGATGATCCCTCCCTTTCTTCTCTTTACATTGGACAAGGGTCTAATGAAAGGAATAATTGATGATGTTTATGGGATTACACCTGGACGGTTGCCTTAAAATTGATCCTAGTAGGGGAGGGAGACTTTTCCATTGCATGAATGGAAAAGAAATTGTGAACTATACCTTCCATACTACAGACATGAGGTTTCGATTCTTTGATGAGGGAGAGGTTAGGACCCAAACCCTAATCCTCCAAACTGGGAACTTCCTAACCCTGTTCCTAGGAGAATGGTCCATGTGACTATGGATATACAAACCCACAGATGCTCCATGAATCCTAAACCCAACTTGAAATAAATATCGGAAGCCTCTGACTACATATATACAAACCCAAATAGGAGATATGTTGATGTTCCTTTCCCAAAGTTTTGATATGTCAGGATGTTTTGGTGGATGACTTAACATAATCCCTTTCAGAAAAGGGAGATAATTAAGAAGAAACCTTTTCATGAATGGATTTTAGAAGGGCTTTATGGATTTTAGATTAAATAGAGTAGGTGAATCAAATAGGGGCGCCCATTTAGGTACTGGCATAGATGTATAGACTTGCATGTAGGCTTGGTGGACATGATGTTCACCTAAGTGATGAACAACATGTATGTTAATACTTGGGAGAGACTTAGCTCAATCCATCAAGATTTTCCACTGGTATTTCCAGAAGTGGGCACTCATGTTCCTATGAAAGAAATAAGTGGCACACAAGTGTTTCTGATTTAGGAAGGTTGGTAACTTTAGGCGCATAGTTGTTATGGATTTTAAACAATAAAAGGACTTGAGTCCTATGATCCTCCTTTAAATCCTCCTCTTTAGGTGTTAAAAAATTACCATGAATGTTTCGGAAGACTTGGGTGAAGCACAAGGGCGACCATAGCAGCAATTGGGCTTCAAGGAAATTTGTTCATACAAATGAAGGCCCCTATGGTCTATTTTTAGGCAAAAATAGGACCCTAGGAGAAAGGATATTGGGCACACAAGTGGATTGCAGAAAAGTGAATCGAACACATTTCATAGTTCCTATAGATACCTTGGTGGATAAACTTAGTAATTTTAATTTATGATTCCATAGTGATAAAAATTGATTGTTTCTATAGAGACACTAGCCTTTTTCACATATTATTACATGATTTTAATCAAAATTATCCATCAAAATACAAATGAAGTATTGTAAAGTCTAGTGTATTTGGATGATAAGATACATGATTATAAATTATAAATACAAAATAAAAACATCATTTAGTTAATCTCCATAATGATTTCCTAACATTATTTGATATCTTACAACTGTATAGGATAACTTAGGGAATACTTGAATAATAGAAATGAGCTAAAATTAAATGTAATGATATAAACATAGGAATAAAGAAAACTACATTGTTTAGAAGGAATAACATGATGACATAAAATGGAATGGGACATGAATAAAAATAAATAAGCATAACATTTAGTGCATGGGGACATGTAATCAAAAAATCATTTGAATTTGGAAACAACACAAAACATGACATAATAATGAGTCAATGAAAACATCCCAAGAGCATTTCACATGGTGAAGAATGTACAATAAAGGAATCAGGTTCACTCCCTATCATAACATGACATCTCGTGAGACTAAACATTGCCCAATGCATTGGAGTGATAACTATAATCACCAATCATAACACATTCATTAATATGTGTTCCACATGAATAATCAAATGTAAGCATAAGGGTTTCCCATGGAAAGAAATGAGTATCATAATCATGTCATAAGGCATAACAAATAGGTGAATCATAATGGTGTCAATGAAATAATGGATTTGAATCATACATGGAAATTTTTAAAGTAAATTAGGCATAAAAAACAATAAGTTATGTCAAACTAAAGTGAAAACATATAAAAATGGTGTTTAAGAATATTTATAAATACACGACTTAGTGCAGTTTAAGGGAAAACTTTAATGATTCCTCAAAGAAGAAAAGAAATACTACTATGTATAAAACTAAAAATAAACCAAGATAGTTTTTCGTGTTAAAATGAGTGATTTTATAAAAAAAATGGTGGAGTAAATTAGATTATGGAGTTCACTTGAAAATGGGTAAGAAATGAGGAAGTTCTCTTTAATCAAGCTTACTTATCGGAAAAATTGAGAAAAGAACCTTTTAAAAACAAGTATTTCCTCATCAAATAATGAACAATTGGGGTAGGGAAATATTTTTTGGAACATGAATAATTAACATAGGAATACAACATATGAATAATTAAGAATTACATTGGGTTTAAGAGATATTAAGTGTAACCCAAAAAAATGGTGGTTCGGAAAAAATCCCTTACCTTATGTATAAAAGTGTTATGAACTTGATCTTAGTTTCAGAGAGAATAAAATAAAATAAAATAATTAATTAATTAAGAAAATTTTATTTTTGTATTTGATTTATTATAGTTTAATTAAGTACATTTATGGTATTTTTATGAGTTATAGGATTTAAATTCGTCGTTCGTGAGTGTTTATTTATTTGATTTTCTTGACCGGTTCACATATATGAATATATGAAAGATCATGTAAAATGGGAATAGATATCTAGAATTGATGTTATATGTTATTAATGAACTTATAGAAGATTAAATTTATATATAATTAATTTAGTTATTTTTTGTGAGTATGAATCATTATATAAGATGTTTTTGGTAATTGTGTAGATTATTTTTGCAGTTTTTTTATCATCACAAACTAGATTTGTTTCATTATTCATTATTCGGTATAAAATTTTGTTTTGGAAAATAAAAAGGGTAATAACGTAAATTTTAAAATCTGTACCCACTATTATAATGGTTTTATGTCTATCCTTGAAGAAGGTAAAAGAAAATAAAATCATGTCATCCTCGGTGGTTATAAATCAACATCTCACAGTCGATATTTTCATTTTTAGAATAAAAGGAAGAGAAGAATAGATTTGATTGGTGATTTTATATTAAAATAATAATAGTAAAAAAATATAATATACTATAGGTATCATGCAATCTTGGATAGAGGAGGTAAGGAGAGTGTAAGAATAGAAAATAAAGCGAAAATAAAACAAAGAAAACGAAAGAGGATTTTACCTCTTGAATTATTATCCTTGAGAACCTCCTTAGGGGAATTGGTTATGGAATTATGTTGAGAAAAAAACCTCATGTACATGGGTAAGAGTCTTGGAAAAACGATTTTTAATAAATTGTACAAGCCTAAATTCTTAAGAGGTTAGGGAAGAAGAGGTGTTGAGGGGTGGTATTTATATTGGAGGAGAGGGGTGTTTTTTGATTATTTTACTCATTCATTTATTATTTTGGCACAAAACTATGGATAGTGTGGATTCTTGTGAATTTTTATAGTTAATAGTGAATTTTAATTTGAACCAATGGTGCTCATATCATCTAAATATCATCCATGACCCAATAGTTCATGTATTTAGCTTATATTGTAAATTACCATATTTCACTATTCACAAAACTTCCACTATTTTAGAAAAAAAATTATTCACCCTAACTATTTTTTGAGGTTTAGAATTAGAAAATAAAATACATTTTATATAAATAAATTTCTAAATATGAGAAATTTAATTTTTAATTAAAATAACCATTTATTCAAAAAATACCAATTATAAAATTATAACTGATGTTATAACACTTTGAAAATTTATTTAAGACCTCATAAAATTATCTTATAATCATAAGACAGAATATATTAATTTATTAATAAATTTTATTTAGATAAATTTTCTTTTAAATCATCATATAAATTATAACATTGAAAATAAACATTTTTTTCACAAAAATACAAAAAAAATAATTTATCATTTTGAAAATATTTATTTACTTATACTATGATATAATTTATCATATTTTCATTTATAAGATATATAAATTTTTTTTATAATTTTATTGTTGTGTTTACTATTATGTTAGTCAGTTCACTGTTCATAAGGTCCATATTATTACTCCAAATGTCAAGTTATTATTCCATTGTTATAGTTTCATTAATTTATAGAAAATAATCTTATTTAATTATTTATTCATTTATAATGTTTTTTTGTGTTCCTTATCTGTTTTTATGTGATTTATAGTATATGAAATAATTATAATAAGAGAAAATTCATTGTTATAATTCTATATCATTACAATAGGCTTATGAATGCTTAATTTTTATATTGTAGCCACATTTCCATGATATGATTCATGTTCTTTTTATTATGATATTCCTCATGTTTATTTGATCACACCTTATTAATGTACCTCTTGGTCATATGCTAACTGCCTTCCTTTTTTATTCCCTTATTAGGCTTTATACTCGCCCCTTTCACTAATGTATGTCCCTAGTATATGAGATTCAGTAAGTGTAACTTAGGATGAACCTATGAAGAAGTATTTCTAGTTTATTAGAATAATGTTTATATTCTTTATGTATTCATGTATTAGGTTCCTATTTCAATGATATTAAACCTAAAAATATCATATGTATTATTAAATGTTATACCATTTAATGAAAGGTTTATAAAATAAAAAGCCAGGTTTCCATAGTCGGTATCAAATATCCAATTTGTCTTACTTGTTGGGATAAAGTTGTTCAATACAAGCTACATGAAACCAATCATGTTTAAGAGATAACTAAAATGGTATAAGATGTTCAACAAAACATAAAATCTTCTCAAGGTTGGAATAAGTGTTATGATGTCAACCATTGAAGGAAACTTTGGTTTGACATTAGAGATAAGTATTTCCTTATAATTTCACTATAGAATGAATTCAGGTGGTTTGGAAACAATGTAAAATTTTTCCCTAAGAACATTGGCCACTTTTAGATCTTTGATCACATAGGATCAGTATATTATTAGCTAAAACCTACACCAAACTTGGATCGGGTTCATGATCTCTCCCATGTAAACTCCTGTGTAAGCACAAAAATTGTCCCACACAAGTACTGAATATAGAGGTGATACAATTGGAGGATAACCTCTCTTATGAGGAGGATCCGATGAAAATCTTGGACCATAGGGACAATGTTCTATGTAAAAAATACAAATCACCTTTTAAAAGAGTTGTATAAGAACTATAAATATTATGAGGTAATGTGGGAACTAGAGGGAACAATGATACAAATGTATCGTTGTTAGTTCTCAACTGAGAATATCTATTGAAATTTCTAGGACATAATTCTTTTAATTGGGAATAACTTAATGACCTAAAAATGATCTTCTTTTAATAACTGACCTATTTACTCTCACTATATTTTTATTATGTTTTGTAAAAAAACAAAATATAAAAGATTTTAAATTTCAAAAAAACATTTAACATCATGTGTGGATATGAACTAATACAACATGGAAAATTAAAGGGATTGAAAATGTATACTGAAAACCATCAAAACATTATATCATTATTTAATAAAAATATATCAAATGTAAAACAACACCCAATATCATACAAAATATTAAAATATGGAAAAATATATGATAAATGAAGTGAAATTTATAAATTTTGATCACCTTGATCGCCGAGAATCATTTCACCCACAAACACCACTAAAATACAGAAGGTAGCATGGAAACCATCTGATGTTATGAAGAAGAACCAACCTCATTTGTCTAGAAAGTAATATCCATGAACATTTTGAGAAATCTTTACAATACTGAATAATGTAACCCCCAAGTTTAAATAATATTAAGTAAACATTATTTTTTAACAAAACAATAATAAAAATCACATTTTAATATTTAATGGAATAAAAATTCTAATTTTATACAGTGAATATCGATTTTGAACATACCTGAAAAAAATAAGACTAGAATGAGTTTTTTGGAATTTTCCCAAATAAATATAATATCATGAATAAATAAAAACATAGTATTTAAGAAACCCTAATTTTATTTTTAATAATATTTTATCTTATAAATAATTAACCATGTATTGAATATAAATTTGCAGAAATAAAGATAAGATCATTTAGAGGTAAAAGGGTTATTTTTCCTAAATGAATTTTTTAAAAAAATTAATTTCATTCCAAATTAATTAATTAATGTAATATTTAATAATTAAATATTAAAATAAACTTTGTATAATATATTTCTAACAATACATTTATTGTAAGATCATCTTTTTCTTTAGAAATGCATTTATTGAAAACCCATTTTGACACGTTTTACAAGTTTATGTTTAAATTAAATTCCACCACTTATATGAATTTAATATGATAAAATGGATTCCACATTTGGATTAATCATTTAATAATAATTTAATAATGGAACATTAATTTTTTGGAATAATTAATACTAAAAAAATGTGTCATTATAGTTAAGGTTAAGATGAGTTTACCGTTAGTTAACCACTGAAGTTAAGGATTATAATTATTTAGAGACTTTCTAAAACCCCAATGTTTTCTTGTATTAAAAATGTATCATTATTAACATATAATATAATCCATTTTGAATGAATTTTCACAAAAAGTGACTTAATGTTATTTTTAAACATTGACAAAATATAAATGTGTCACTCACATCAATTTTTTAAGGGAACCTCCTCCCCATACTTATTTAAACCTATTAATCCATTTATCTTGAACAAAAACTACACAAAAATCTATCAAAAATACTTATCCATGATATAGAGGTTATTATCCTTTAGAAATACCAACCCTATGGTCCTTAAAAAGATATCAAAAGGGGGTTTTTCTAAGTGAAGGTAATCGTCTTCACTAAGCTCTTTCTTTTTTACTTTTTCTTTTACCACATTAAATTTTGTCTTAAAAATTCCAATATAATAACAATAGTATATAGAATACACTTATATTTTATTATTTTTCTGTAATAATATATTTCCACATACTTCTCCAAAAAATGGGAAACTAAAAAATCGCTCGTTTGACCGGTAAACTATCTACTCGAAAATCAATGCAGTTTTGTTTTCATCACCGAATCGCATGGATAATAAAAATGTCAGAAACCATGAATATATATGGTAATTATGATATAATATTGATTTTTTAAATTTAATATATCAACTAATTCCCCAAACATTCACCCATTAAGGAAATGGTAGTGTTCATCATGCCTATCTAGGGTATACCATCTCCATAAATAGGTGTGATTCATTTTCTCTTTCCAAATTTAATGAATGATTAAAAAAATATATCTAATTAATATGTATGATATTTATAAATTTATTATAATAATTAAGATTATGTAATTATATCTTATTCACAAGAAACAAAAATTCAATGACAAAATATACCATAGAAAATGATGTACTTAACACCCAAAACAATTTCAGTAATGAATTATTATTATTTAAAGAGTGATAAGATGTTATAAAAAGATAATATATGATATTTTTAATATAAATATTACTTTTTATAAACAAATAATATGTTTAAAACCATAATATATGTGGATAAATTACATTCAATTAAAGGTAATAATGAGGTAAATGCTTTTTTCTCAATTTACACTCCATGGAGACATATATGTTATTATACACATATTCACTTTTATGTGGTGTATATATTTCCCATTTTATATATTTAACATGAATAAATATCGATTCATGATGATTAATATTTCAATTAGTTTTTTATTTCAAGGGGTTATAATTTAAAAGTTACAAAAGTGGTTAGGATTTATTTTATAATAGCATATTTGGGGAATTCATTAATTTTCATTGACATAACCATACAATAAATTCTTTATAAACTCAATATATTTTTTTCATATGGATATTTATGTATTTCAAATATTTTATCACAACATTTCCATTTTTTGAAACTTTAATCAAGAAATGAAATGATTAAAATAAAATATAATATTATTACTCTTATTAATCACGCACATATTTCTTTCATGTCCATATTTGTAAAAAAATTACAGGAGATATTTATATTTAATATAAGTATTTTTTAAGAAAATTTTATGTTATAATTTATTTTTAAAATGTTTTATAGGAATATTTATAATGTTTTCCAAAATAAATATTTTCTACATAACTATAAAAATTCAACTTGAATTTTTTATTTTAATGTATACAGTGTCAACATAAATTCTCACCATCATAAATATTTTATGAAATTTAGATTCTACTATAATATTTTAACTGTTTTACATAGAATATTATTTTATGAAATCTTATTTTTAAAATTTACTTATATTTTCATTTATCCTCTAGAAAACATGAATTTATAATAAAATCTTTACTATTCCACATTGATGTTTTACTAGTTAAATTTATTTTGAAACATTAACTATTTTATTATCACTCGAAATCAAATTTCTCTTCAATATATGTATTCTTTGTATCATGGATATGATTATATATTAATCTATTTACTATTTCTATATAATTTTTTAATTTAAAATTTAATTTATTGACTAGTGAATATTAATATTTTGTATTCTTTTCTCAATATAGATATTTTTTGATAAGGTGTATTGTTTATGAATTAGATTAATCATTAAATATATGAATAATAAATTGGAAATGCAGGGATGGGTGAGGCCTGAAACTATATATCCCCTCAATGCATCAACACTTCTAATGAGAAATTTTATTTTACCAAATTAAATAGGTTTATAATATAAACCTAACCATCTATGAATCTATCATGGAAAAAGGATGTGAAGGTATAGATATAATGATTTCTAAGATAATGATTTCGAATATTACTCATTTCCTTCATTAATAATTAGTTTATTATTATCCAAGGGATTATTTCATTGATATTATCCATGGATGCATTTTTCTCTAATGTTATTGATTAAATGAAATGTGTTTTCAATTATTTAGCCTTCCATATTGATTATACCTTATTAAATCATGATTTATTCCATTGTATATAAACCTTACTAATAATTTTAGCTCATCCTTATTTTTTTCCCTTTTCCCAAGATATAAAGAATAATTATTTGAATGATTATGAGGATGCCTAATGTTTTTTTATTACTATATTTTATATTTTATTTCCAATTTAAAAATGGGAATTAAGTATGTAACAAGTAAAAAAATACTATGAAAAATATTATTCCATCTTAATTATATCCCTTTTATCTATACTAATGTAATAAGGTGACCACCAAATCTTGGTTATTGGAGTCAGGGTTGTTGCATAATAAAATTAGATAATATAATTAATGTGTGAAAATATACACTTCTATATTCAAAAATAGTGATACTTTATTGTATATCACCTTTGAACCTCTATAATAATCCATTTTTATTCTAACTAGATACACATAGCCTCACTTTATTAGTGGTGTGAATATTGTTCTTACTAAAGAAGTATCCCCAAGTTGGGTATCCCATCACTCTCTTAAATGGGGTATAACTGTGAGTCAATACACAACTATAACCATTGATCCCATCATACATTAGTGATCAGAAAAGCATGAGAGGAAATTATTTTTATCTTTGTGAATGGAACTACAGAAGAGAGATGCGTGAGGTACACTCATCTCTTCAGTTCGCCACTCTCCCAAAATCAAAAATAATATCCAGGTGTGTTGACTTTTATTTATAGTTTCGTATCTATTGGTTGATCCTTTAGTTATCCTATGATAATACAAATTATTTCTAATCATCATAATTTCATAATAGGAGAAATATAATGAAAATGGGGGACAAGATAATGACACAAGATATTAATAAACATAAAATGAATTAGAAATAAAAACGAGAAAATTAATAAAATCATTAATACTAAAATATATAGGATAGAAATATTTTATAGTAGGATCAGATTAATGTATTTATAGGGATAAAAGCACTATATTCCCCCTTATCCTAAAAATAAACTTCAGGAAACAACCACTTCTTCATCCATAGATTCCTTCAACATGTCTAGGCTGAGGGTGCATATGTCATTAGGTAATAATCACTCTATTATTCTTATTAAAACAATCTCTTCTCATAGTATTCATATTATTAATATAATTGGATGATCACCATGTGTAATATTCAAATATTACTTCCATATTTGAGCATATAGAATGAATGAATTTTGATTCAAAACTGAGTCCCTTTTCTATTCTCAGAGTTTTTTATTTTATTCCCAACAAAGAAAAAATAGAAAGGATAAGAGTCATATACAAGAGAAAATATACTATGATAGGTGAAATTTGATATGAGAATTCAAATATCCTAGGTGTGGTGAAAATTAATTACAAGTGGTAAAATTTCTTAAATGGTTCAACAATTGTCAATTTTCTCGATTGGAATATATCATACAAAGGGAGAAATCTCTTATACGCACTGAATTTTTTTTCAAAAAGTCCAAATGTAATATGTTTTCTAATAAATCTCTTAAATGGGGATAAATATATTATGATTTTTTAAATTTTGTTACAAAATCCTCAAGCCATTTTCTTTTTTTAGACCATCATCCCATGAAAACACAAAAGGTAGTGTAGTATTTTTTTCAACTAAATTCAAAATGTATTTAAATAATGAAAAATAAAATTAAGATCATTTAAATAATGAAACAGAAGAATAAAATATCAATTTATGGATTCATAATTAAACAAATAAAATTTAGTAGAAATGTTAGAATATATTATTTAACCAATTTGTCAAATTAACTCGTGATTAAATCATGTACCAAATATGAGATACTTACCAAGGTTTTATCTAAATTATGGGATAAATTTACATGAAAAAGTTAACAAAAAATTAAAATATTGTATCCCATAAGTATAGTTCATGTACACTATTGGAATCTCCGGTAATATGAGGACATAATCTTATTAAAAAGATTATCCTTCTTAGGTTCAAAAATAGAATCTAGAAAAGAAGAAATAAAATATCCATCAATTTTTTTAAATTTCATGCCAATTATGTGAATCTATCTCACTATTTAACTAAAATTGAAGTCAAATCTCTAGTTCCATGAGTGGTACATATTATATATTAGTGTAACTAAAAATTTAATAGGGGAAAATTCAATTATAACTCTTCGTTAAGTTCTGAGTACCAAATATCCATATTCCACTTTCTTGATACTTCTGAAATGTAATTATTATTAGTTAATATTCATTTTCATCATTTGGGTTCAATATTCCCATAACCTAAATTAATTAAATTTTAATAATAAATAAATTATTTAATTTTTATTATCCATGTTTGTTTGAAGAACATATTAGATGTATAATGTAATTTATTACTCACACACCCAATGCCTGATTATCTATGAATTCCTTTGTGGGATCCCAATTATCCATTTTACTCTAGTTTAAAATGAATTACATATATTTATTTTATGTTGGACCCATGAGGTGTACCTTTTAACATGGAATAATTTACCTAGGTTTGAGTTAAAAAATATAATTTTCTTCATGTTAAAAATAAATTTCACTTTCTACTTTTTTATCACGCTCATTTTCGAAGTTTTAAAATAGAATTTCCCTAAAAATTGTGGATAAATCACTCCAAAATCACAAGAATATTAGAATTTAAAAATTCAATAAATTCTTAAAATTCTCATTCATTAATCATTAAGAAGGAAAATAATTAATGAACAATTTTTCTACTTAAAAACACTCTAAATATTTGATAAAAAAGTAAATTTGATTCGTATTTTCTATACATATTTCCAAAAATAAGATCATAAGAATGGTTTTAAATTGGTTCTATATGGTATTGAAATCCCACCTCACCTATTTAAAATAACCTTTTAAAGCTTTGAAAAACACAAATATTGTAGTGAATGAACAAATATAAATGATATAAAAACATGTTATTTATTAACTAAATAGTTTTTAGTTGAGCTCTTCCCTTGGTTCATTATAGATAGTTTGAGCTAATATTCTAAGTTATTTATACTTTTTTTGAAGCTAAAAAAATATTAATACTAATATATTTTAATGGAATAGACTTATATAAAAATAAATAAAATAATATTAAAAAAATAAATCCACTCCCCTTGGTATCTTTTCCTCAATCTCTTGTTTTTGAGTGAAGGTATCTAGAGTAGTTTCTTTTGGAGATGAAATTATATATATTTAGTATTCTTCAAATCCAATTGCATGCTCCAATTCATCCTCTACCAAGGAATACACAGAAATTGTTGATTTTGTTTCATTAAAATGAAAAGGGTCATATTTTAATTTAATTTCTGAGAAATGTAAAAACAAGAGAGTCATGAGTTTGGTGACCTACTTTTATGTTTCATCTAGAAGTACTTATTTATCCATGAGTTCCTGGGGTAAAATATTAGAAATATAAGGTATAGAAGATTATTTATGTAGTTATTCCACCTTCTAAAATGATTAGAATAGAAGTTTTTATTTTGTTTCATATTCTTATTATTGATCACATAATACAGTAGCGTATAGAGAGTTGTATCCATCATGTTCGTCGTGTCCTTTGAATTTCTCAGTACACTTTTTTTTAAAAAATTTGGTTCAGAAATAAAGAGTTGTTAATACTTTCTTGAATATACTTCAGTGTTGGTTTTTATTCACCAAGATTTTGTGGGTGTATGGGATTTTGTATTTGTTATCTTTATGGTAGTAGTAGTAGTATTCATACTCCTACCCATTGGTGCATAATAAAGTTATCTAACGCTAATACCCATGAATATATTATTCCACCATATCCTAAGGGAGGAGATATTGATTATTATTAAATAGTTTTTAAATGTTTGGTTCTATTAACTCAGTTTAAATTTTGTTAATATATTTAAAATAGGTATATAATTGGTGATAAATTGGGGTGGAATAGACACACTTTGATAATTATCTTATAATAGAGAATTGAAATAAACCAATACAAAAAATAAAACAAAAAACAAGAATCGAAGAAAAAAAATAAAACATAAAAAATAATTACAAATATGATACAAAAGGTTAGTAACATATCCCAACACCGCATAAATTATTTTATGTTTATGAAGATAATTTCTTGGGTGTCTCCTCAATCAAATTTTATAAACTCTTTAAATAAAAAACTAGCGTTGACTGGGGTTTTCGCCTAAACAATATGGGTCTTATGATTTAGTATTCAGGATATTATGACTAGTTTTTTTTGTTTTAATGTTTTAAAACCTGAATAGGGATGGGGTTCAATGAATAAAAAGGAAATAAAATGAAAATTTATAATATAATAATTGTGACAAAAGAGACACACCTGGATTCAACCATAGATATCCTTTATTTTCTTATATCTTTTAATATCTATCATGGACTCTATGTGTTCCAAATACCTACACAAAACCTCACTAAATCAATGGTGTGAATATAATTCTTGCTCAATAATTATCCCCATGTTTTTCAGATTATCACCCTCTTGAATATTCCACAATCGTGCATTCATACACCACTTCAACCACTAATCCCATCATATAATAATAGTGAGCATACTTTTCTTGTATTTGTTTTCATTGATTTAGTAAGCGATGAATATATTAATGTAAAAATTTATTGGAAAAGAAGAATATCATGTAATTATACATGTGTTATTGAGAATCTTACATTCATGTTGAAGATAGGTTTCCCAATAAAGAAAGATAGATTAATGAAGCTTGTATGTGTTGATTGTTTCCACCAAAGAGCATTCTCAGAAGACCTATGTATATTTCAAAATAAATAATTTTTCAATTGGTCTATGTTTAAGATAATATCCATCAATTTAAGTTAAAATGTCACATATTATATTTTGGATGACGTAATTATTCAGTTTTATATTTGACAAGTTGAATTTCATTGATTTTAGAACATATGAGAATGTGTTTCACATTCATTATAACATTATAAAAATTGATGATAAATCATATATTTATAATTTCATATGAAGATTTATTATATTGAATATTTAGGAAGGTGAGAGATCATGAAAATATTTATTTTTATGCCGAAATTTGAAGGCAAGTAAAAAATAAGAAATTAAATTTTTTATGATGAATTATTTATTTGGAATGATGTATTTTGTTTTCTTGAAAATTTCCTACTTCGTAAATTACTATTTGAATTTGAGAGGGAATTGTTGAAAAATAGGCTATAACTCAGCCTACTATGGACCCATCCACCACACATGTGGGACCTAGGGATCAGTAATATGGGAGAGGGATTTCTTTTATAGTCGCAGGTGGTAGATGATTATTCTTTGAATGAATATAACCCACAGGGAGTCACAGGGGTGTGGCTAAATCATGTATACATAGAACATATGAGGGATATATGGGGATGACACAAGGGTCTTCTTAGACCATGTAGGTAGGTTTGTGCAAGAGTGTTTAGGTACCCACCCTGGTTCAGGCTCTAGGGGTAGTTGACAACAAAAATATTATCAAGCGGTCCATGAATGAGTTTTGACCGATGATGGATTCACTAATAGTGGGTGTAGTTCCTCTACTAAAAACATTTAGTTAAAAAAATATTTCATCTAATTCGATAAATATAAACCATCTGATCATGCCATATCATAATATTCAACCTTTGAATTGTAAAGGTAATATGCATACGAGCGAGCTTGAGACATCCAACATCAACTCCACTCTAGTGCTCGATGAACATCCTTATAACCATCTCTACTATTTAAACTAAATGGAATAATACAATCTCAAATTCCCAAATCCTTGTATGAAACTATTATCTTGTATTCATTCCATTATTCAAAGAACATTATATTACCAAGGATGAAATAAGTTTCCTTGATCATTCCATCGTGTTGTCACATGGACATCATGGATCCCATGAAGAATTTAGTTAGAGATCATATATTTCCACTACATTGAATGAAGAACAATGGGCATGTAAATATACCAATATGGGTAGCCTCTAATGTGGGAATATTATATCATTTATCAATTGTATGTTCAATAATTCATTGTATGATGAAGCCTCGGTATCACATGATGATGAATCCAATCACATGAAGCTGAGTATATAAACAAGTGATCTCATCTTAAAATCCCTAGAAATTCTATGATATCCAGTGAAGGTTCAAACATTAAAAATAGTTTTATACGCTATGTTATTCGGGAATTTTAGGATGTTATACTCGCTACTTTTATCAAAATCAA
This sequence comes from Viscum album, assembly GCA_963277665.1. NCBI lineage: Eukaryota > Viridiplantae > Streptophyta > Magnoliopsida > Santalales > Viscaceae > Viscum > Viscum album. The sequence continues at coordinate 1,972,783,564 of OY728125.1, read as the reverse complement.
CATATTTCTCATATGGAAATATTTAGAGGTTTCTAATATTTTAATACTAAGGTACATAGCCAAGAAGAAGTCTAAATATTCGATATATCAAGCGATCTCATGTATTAAGAAAAAATGAGAATCCGTGTGAACCCTTTATGTGATGTATAAGAAGAACCCATGTGATTAATTCACATAAAAGATAATATTCCATGACCATATAACTTTTTCATATGATGGTGATCCTTTTAACCTCCTCAATTACATGAATATGTAAAAGATACCTCATTCTTGGTGACATGAATATGAATAAGTTCCCACTAGCCTCTTAGGGTATCATAATAATGAGCATATCCCACAAATTATTTCTAGATTTCATGAAGGCAATAAGGATACACCAATCCTTATATCATGTGATCCTTATTTCATAGTGGAACATAGACATCACTTATACAAACACAAATTATTGGATGTCATTAAACTTAGAGAAGATGGATACCATGTGGTTATTTTGGATCATGTGAAGAAGATATTGCATGCATGTATTGTGGATTATATGCAACACATATGTATAATTTTTTATATTAAACATAAAATATTAAAAAATAATTTTTTTATGTATAAAATATTATATAATCCAAAAAAACATGCATTAAATGTGACTGAGATATTTGAATTGATAATTTGACACTATAACTCAATATATCATATTTTTTCTAATTTCAACAGAAGAATTAGTGTTAGTGACCAAGTTTATATCTTATAATTATCATTTGGGTCAAAGAAATACATTGAGTTATTTAGACCACATCATATTCATATTCACATGACTTATGAAAAATAAGAGGTAGCTCGCATGATAGCTAAATTATGGAGACAACCATCTGATTGATATGAAATAGGGGTAGTTTTTTGATTTTTTCCAGTTACAAGAAGTTGATCTTTACTAATTAGAGTTAAGAAAGGAATTATTTTTCTATACAACTGATCACTTTTGGAGGCATAAGATAATATCTTATAACAATGTGACTTAAATTTAATTATTGAATTTTACCCAATTGGGGCTAGGAAAATAAGTTCAAGTCCATAACATTGTTGTTTCTTTCATTGATAATAAAAATGAATCTTATTAAAAAATATTTTATTGTGATTTATTATTGTACGTTCATGCTTTAGAAATAAAGGTAAAGAAAATGGTAACCCTTTAAATAATATGGGATTGTGTAATAAAAGGTAAAAAAGTTTTTTAAATAAAAAATTCATCCCACACTTGTCTACCTACCCTATCAGTGAGTCCATCCCAAAGTAATCCTAACAATTCAAATCAAATGTACAATTCAAAACATTGAATAGATCCTCTTATTTGAAACTATTTGAATATTGTTTTCCTCTTTTTAATTTATAATGGTGTGAAAGAATCAAGGAGTTGTATATACTATAGTACATAATTATATCTCTGTGAAGACATTGAAATACAAAAGAAATAAATAATTGAGAAAAATGAATAATCAACCCCTATTGTAAAAAGTATATAGTGAGTCAGGTTCTCTGTGAATTATTCTTGAACATGATAAGAAATCAATGTGAGAAAAAGATCTAGTATTTTTTTATACTAAAAAAAATTAGGATAACAATTCTACCTAATGTAGTTCTTTATCCCTACATGAGGAGGAGGATAAAAAATTATGGTCAACATATGGATATCCATGTAATAATAGTATTGATCGTATATATGAGTAGTTTAGTGATGAATCAATTGCTATTTTGAAAAAAATGTTACAAAAAATTACCAAAAAATAGTCACTGTTAAATTTGAAACATTCAATAGAACTAACGAAGAGACAACTAAGCCTGAATAATTTCTAGAAAACTTGGTGAAAGATTTTGAAGAAAGAATGCAAGCCAATATTAAAATCTACATACAAATTAGTGCCAAATAAGCCCTGAATATCGAACATGAAAAAAGGTTCTCCAACTTTAAAGATTATCGGATAAATAAAACTCATGAGAAAAATGATTCAACTAATGAATCTGATGAAAATTTCAATCAATTATGGTTACAATATAAGTTTATAATTGATGTGGAGAATGAAAAACTTGAAGTCAATGAAAATAATAACATGGAGCTTGAAAAACTATTGTGAGAGGAATATAAAATCAATGATGAGGAAGTTATGAAGATGAATAATGAATGTAAAGATGGTATGAATTTAATGGATTGTGACAAATTCAATCTAAATATAAAATGTCATGAACTTGGAGTTAAACAAGAAAATATTGATAATTTTTAGGCTGAGTTTCATAACGAGGTGAAATAAAAGTTGTTACTATAAGAGATAATATCTCAAAAAACATTTAATGGTGAATCTAATCCTAAAAGACCTTAATTTTGTAGAAATAATATATTGAAATATAGTAATGATCAATCTCATGAAATTTTTAAGAAATTGGTACCATTAATCTCTGATAATAATGTTTTTTACAACTTTTATTCAATACATATTATTGGTTCAACATAAAATCTGGTGAAAAGTGGATGGAGAAGGAAAATAAAGAGACTTGAACCTCATTTATAGTAAATAAGAATTATTGTAAAATAATATAATCCCTGAAATAACCACATCTGAATAATGAATTTCAATAGAAACAAAAAACATGTATATCATATAATTCTATTACGCAAAATAAATGATCTTGATTTGTTGGAAACTATTTATTATGTGATATATTCAGGAACATATAATATGAATAATTTTATAATATTTATTATATTTTAAAATCAATGCATGCTTACATCAAAGGTTATAAAAGAAGTGTTGATAAAAAAATCCACATAACAAAAGGAAGTATCTAACAATTAAAAAAATATTTTGATAATTTGAAGAACCATTGGGCTATTTTCAATGGAAGTGCTCACTATGAAGTGGGATGAAAATATAATTCAAGTAGGAATTACACTAAAAATACAAAGAAAATACCAAGGTATCTAGATAATAGAGAGAATTCATCCTTAGAAAAGAACTGGAAGATAACTATTCCCTATAAGTCAATGAAGAAGGTAAATAAGTCAACTATGGTTGAAAATAATAATAATATTGATGGTCAAAAAAAACCAATGAAGGTAAAGAAATTCAAGAATGGTTCTAAAAAAATATAATAAATTTATTATTTTTATGAAGGGAAGGTCACACCTTGGATAACTATAATTAGGCCATGTAAATAACAATAATTTGAGGAAAGGTTATGTGAAAAAGAGAGAAACTAGTGAAAGAGAGGAATAAAAGGTATGAAATAGAAAATATAACACATGATAATCCATGTGAAACTACCCAACATGTTTTGTGTATTACAAAAGATATACATGTAATTTTTACAACTGATGAGGTAAGAGGGATGGAAATACATTAAGATATGGAAAAACAAATGAAAACGTTAAAAATATGATTTCCCCATGATAAAATTTAATTTCGTGAGAGGTTGTAAAAAAATGATAACCAATGAATATTATAAGTACATTGTAGAAAGTAAAAAAGGTTTGGAAATATATCTAATTAATGTTTCATCATAACAGTATCTCAATAGTAAATTCATATTTTGATTCATAAATCACCTAGTGACAAATGTTCTTTGATGGTAGTCTAAATAACCATATTCCACATAATGATAATATAAAAAGAAATGATATTATGATACCCAAGACATCCAAGAAATTCAGAAAATTCATATTTAAGAGTTCACCCTCGTATAAAAGATAAAAATAAATAATTCTAATGGTTGAGATGAAAATATCAACATTAGTTCTCACATTGAAAAGTAAAAGAGATCTGCCTTTTTGAAATATTGTTTTTTTCTTATTTATTAAATAGAGGTAATTGAAGGTGACACACATATTTAGGGGGAGAACCAATGAAGAAAATATATTTATATATCTCAAAGATATATTTTTCATTCTAATAATAATTGAAGACAACATCCTAGTTTGTACTATAATCTATTATCTTAAAAATTATTTGTTGCAAAATATATAATATAAACCTTGATGAAGGTGATCAAGATACCATAGTTGATCAACAAATTGGATATAACAATCATGAGTACGATTATAAAAATTGATATTCACATTAATTTTCAATTAGAGCAATTACTAAGGAAAATATCTATATTGTTAACATAAAATTCGAAAAAATCCCTCTAGAGAATGTACCTAAATAAATTTCTTAATCATTATACTTTTTTCAAAGTTGTAATCTCTTGAAGGTACTTGTTCAAGAACTCCTTGTTCTGGTATTTTGACATAATATCCTATTCTTATTCAAAAAAATGAAATGATTTTTTATATTAAGTTAGATAAAATAAATGAATCAATGAAATAAACAAAATATTCTTAAGGAAGATTCAATATTGATTTCATGATAATTAACTACCTATTATAATTTAATGTTTTTAATTCACATGTTGAGATGAGTATATGAATTATAGGTTGAATCTATCTTCAAAACATTCATTATAAATGATATTAAGAAAATTTCTATTGTATTATATGAATTTTTATTAAATAATTACTATTAATATGGAAACGTTAGAATATTATCTTTGGAAAGAAACTTTTTGTGTTATATCAGTTGGTATCGTATTCTAAATTGAGAATTGACAACATTGATTTATAAATTAGACATTATTTTTTTACACTAGGTTGGACCATATAGACAATGTGTGGAATAATTGATGGTACATTTACTAAAGAGTAAATGATATCATCCTCTCACATATAGTTTTTATTTATAATCAATAATTAAAAGAGAAAAAAATAAAAAAAATGATAGATTAAATGAATAAGACTGTATTAACATCTCATTTTCTATAATAGTATTGAAAATAAATAAAAAGTGAGATACTTATAATCCTATTATGTGACTGGGTTGTATTTTTTTGGATGAATTACTAAGTGATTAATCAATTTATTTCAATATGTATTAGAAAATAATAATGGCATGTAAATCTACTAGTGTTCCTGAGAAATTTGGTTGAATGATCAAGAGATGCTTCCCAAGAAACTAAATTTGATTAATGTATCTTATAAAATTTGATTGGTACTACCATAGAGTATTCAAAAATAAATATATTTATAGTTGGAAAAGAATAATTTTATAGTTTTTAATGTTTTTAAAGATGTTTAATCTAATGATTTTCAAAGGAAACATATTATATTTTTTATAAAGTAAATTTTATTTGTGAAATATGATTTATTATTCCTGGATTTAAGAACATGTTATAATGTGTTCCATATACTTTACAACATAATAAGAAGTGTAGGTAAATAATATATTGATGATTACATATCAAGGTTTCATATGTTGAATATTTAATAATGTGGAATATATGAAAATATTTATTTCCATGAACAAAGATAAAGGTTATGGAAAAAAGAAAATACATTTATATTTTACACGTTGAATCATTCATATTGAGGGAGGTATTTAGTTGGATTGAAAATTCTCTACTTGTTAAATTTCAAAATAATTTTGAGTAGGACTTTTAAAAAGCATTTTACAACCCATCGACATCCAAGGACCCCCTTAGCCACACATATGGGACCTAGGGGCCAACCATGTGGGAGAGAGTCAACCTAGCCTACTACAAGTGACAGTTGATAATAGTGGGAATTAATAGATCCCATATGAGGCATGAATAGGTGTATGTAAGGTGTTCACAAAGAGTGCATAAGAGGGTATTTAAGGGAACACAAAAGGGTGTGGAATGAATCATGAGGGTAGGTGTGTGAAAGATTGTCTGCATACTGACCTCAGTTGAGGCTCGTGGGATGGATGAAATTGGGATTATTATTTAGCGACCCATGAATGAGTGACAGACTAATGTGGTACTTATCCAGTGTGGGTACTATTCATATACTAGGAAAACATACTATTAAAATGTATTTAATCTGATCTAATTAATCGAATACGTTTGATCATGGATCATGTGAAGATTTCAGTTGGTGATCATGTATCTCAATGGAATCATAGAAGAACAATGTACAGATAATTATATTTTCATAGAAAATCTCAAAGGTATGAAGTCTTAGACATTTATAGACTGTCTATCCATGGAGTCATCACATGATGAAGCCATACTGTTTCTTGAAGATGAATTCATTCATGTAGAAATAGTCCCATAAATAATAGAGATCCAGTAAAAAGTAAAATAAACTATATAATATTTGCTTAAGGTTTCAAGATTCAAAAAAAGTCATTTCTTGAGATCTTTTGGCATTTAAGGTGTTTGGACTTTCTAATTTTATCATAATAACATATATCCTAGATTTGAAGAGTTATTTTTTCCTCATCTATAAGTACAGAGATTCTAGGACAAGAAGTAGTGTTTCAATTAAACATATCAAGATAGTTATCATTTCAAGAAAATAAAGTATCCATTTGAACCCTTTATATGAATTCAAATAAGATCTCGCATGATTCATTCACATGACATAGAATATCCTATTATCCACCTGAATTGGTCCTATAAATGTGATCTTGTGAACCTTTTATATGGGTATATAAAGTATAATATACAATATACATGATAATATGAAGAATAATAAGTTACCACTATCCTGTTGGGTTATACGAAGAGGAAGGAGATACCTTGGAGCATTTACAACTTTCATGATGGAAGTGAGGATACACGAAGAATTTCATTTCATAATCCTTATTTCAAAAATTCACTAAGACATCGATTCCAAATACACATATTACATGATGTCAATTCACTTAAATAAGAAATATATCACATGATTTTTTGGTTTATGTGATTAATATAGTGTATTCATGCATTGAGGTTAATATGCAACACAAATTTATGGTTTGTGATATAACACATAAAATAATAAAGAATAATATTTTGTATGTGTTAAGGATAAAAAATGTGAGAATCCATTACACCAAATTCATGAAATACATTTGAGGTATTTGAATTGAGAATCTAACACTCTAATTCAATATATCATACTTTTTATTTATGTATTAAATTAGTTTATGAGTTGGTTAATGAATTGATATAAATGTTAATTATCATTTGGGTCAAAAACGAAAGATGGGATATCAAGCCCACATCATATTCATATTATTTAGAATAAATAAGAAGAATATGATGAATCATATATAATTTTTTCATTATTGAAATATCTTTTTGATTGTTGTATAATTGAGGTAAGAACATTATTATTGTAGTTATATAAAGGTGATCAGAACTTATTAGTGTCTAGTGAAGAAGATTTATGCTATATTTTTTATCACTTTAGGAGGCACATTACAATATCCCATAATCTTGTGACGCAAATTTAAAGCCTTCATTGTACCAGGTTGGTGCTAGGAAAATAAGTACCAAGGACATACCCTTGATAATTAATGTGTTGATAATAAAAAGTAAGAGGTGTGTGAGTTGGATAATAACCACCAAATACTAGGGATATAGTCATCCAAATTGAAGGAAAAACTAAATAAAAAACCTTATTTCCTTTGTGGTTTATTATTTTATATGCATCCTTACTCATTATAAGTAAATAAAAAAGACAACCATTCTTTTAATAAGTTATAGATGAATTAAAAGTGATGAATTTTTTATAGAGATAAGATTCCTTCCCACACTAATTCAACATCCCTCTCAATGTGGTGATCCAAAAATTTATCCTACGAATAAATTATTTGAATAGTAGAGTAGAAATTTAATTTAGTATGAATAAGAAGGTATACCAGTCTCATCATCATTTCAATCTCCCAGAAATCCCCAAACTAAAATATAGACAAATAATTTAGGGTGTGTTGAATCTGGTTCACCGATGTTCATCTAGTGAGTGACCCTTATATTAACCTATCATCATGGATAAGATCACGGGAATCATTGTAACATCATAGTGGGAGAAACATAAAGAAAATAGTGTATAAAATAATAACACATCACAATAAGAAATAGAAAATAATTAAAATGAAAAATGTTGAAAGCTGTAGAAGATCATTTACTACAATTGGTTAGAGTTGGATCCTTTACAATGATAGAGAAGTAAAATATTAATAAATATTGAAATGTGTACTAATTTATGTTGGGATCTCTCAAGTAATATTTTTGAAACATTAAATTCCCTTGATCTTAATCTTCACTAGATCGTTAGGTGAACACCTTGTGTAATAGTGGATTAGTTATTCCCTATTTCAATAGATAATAGGACTTATGTCTTATTTAAAGATAATCCCATTCTCTATTTCAGGATTTATTTATTTTAATTCTTACGGATTGAAAATGGAAAAGGAAAAACATTTTCTATGAAGGAAAATATCATATGCTAGGTAAAATATCATATGGGCCTAAAAATATCACACTCTTTTAAAAATGTATTATAATCAATGAAAAGTTGTTCTATACATATCAAGTTTTCCAATCTGGAAATACCCTATGTGAGGAGAAATCATTTATGAGTGTGGCCAAAATTTTCATAAAATTTAAATATATTATAAATTCATGGAAATCTCATAAACGGGGAGAAATATCATATGATCCTTAAAAATATCTTATGAAATCCAAATTACATTATTATTTTTCAAACCTACAACCCATGGGAACATAATAATAAATATAGTCTTCTTCTAAACTAAAGTAAAATGGTATTAAAATAATTAAAATTAGAATTAAATGCATTTAATAAATGATATTCATGAATCAAATATTAATTAATAGATTCTTAATTAATCAAAAAATTGAGTAAAACAATTAAAATCAATGATTTGACCAATTGAATGAATTAATTATATATTCAATCGAGTAAAAAATCATGATATTATTACGCATGTTTAATCTAAATTATAGGGTAACTTTATATAGAAAAGTAAAATGATTTTTAAAAACATTAGTTCTTATCACCCTTGAAATCCCTGCAAGAATCCACACTATGATCATATATTTGTACCAACCTTTCTAAAAATAACATATTCTTCATCACCCACAAGAAAATATTTTATGATACTTAAGAATACAAAATTTAACTTGTATCCTCTCTTGGTTGTTATGTAAAATGACTCCCTATATTCAATGATACATGACTCCAATAGACTATATACATTTTTAAACAGATTTCTCTCATTCCCAACTCTATTATTTTAATAATTTTGAGAAGTGTCCCTTCTATAATTGATCCTTTAGTCCCTATAATCCTTCTCCACATGCCTCTTTTTATATAAGTTCCAATATATAGGTCCATGACATGTCAATTTTTCCTTAAATACTTTCTATCTTCACTTCACCCTTTTGTGAAATTTTCATTAATTAAAGCATACTCTACATTCCACACTAAATGTAGTTTTGTAGTTTATTATACTTCCTTTCAATAAATATTTTCATTTAAAAAAAGACCAAAAATTTCTTTGAACACTAATCGTATCTTACCGATTTATTTTCTTAGCATCATAACCATCATATATAATGAATCTGATAGTTATGAAAGAAGTATCAGATCCTGTATCAACCCTCCAAAAATCAATCCATGTAACTATAACTAAATCCAAATCATGTTGAAATCATTTACATGGTTTTATATTGACTTTTCTTTCATAATCTTAAATTGATGAGTCTTCATATTAGAAAATCATTATTTATATAATTTAGTTTCTTATACATGTTTTATAATTTATTAAAAAGAAAAATAAATTTTTTACCTTATAAATTTTTAGGGTAACTTTATGTGATAATGTAATTTGAACATCACCTATAGACATTCCATTCAATGTTTTTTGATTTATCATTTTTCCACTACTTCTGGTTTTAATCTGATAAAAGGTTGATAGATATTCCTCTAGAATAGATAATCATTAATCAATATCATCTAGTATTTGAAATATTTTCTTGAAAAATAATAAATATATATCTTTTCTTCTCCAAGAACCATTATTCGAACAGTAGACGCACTAAATTAAAATCATTACGGATAGGTAATAAGTTTCTAGAAGTATCTTAACCGGATTTGAAAGCAAACTCTAAAATAATATCTTATGTGATTATTGATCGAAACTCTAATAAAAAAATATTTAATAACACTTTTTATTCTAAAACTATAAATCTAAAACCACCCTCTAGAACCTCAAATGTGGAATAATATTTTAATATTTTTTACATCAATGGTAGCCAATATATTTTTATCTTGATAGATAAACTTAAATCTAAATTATCAAACTAGATCAACTATGCCTCCACAAAATAAAAAACAATATAATTGCATGGAAAAAAGAATGGAAAATATAAACAGTCACTCCTACATTGAATAACCTAAGTATTTACATGGTTCTAGAGATTCTATGCATCATGGGAGGAATAATAAATAATTTATCTTTCAAAGTGAATAAAAAGAGAAAGTTCTATTAATTTATTATTGTAAAAAATTAAATCCCTATAAAGATAATATAATGAGAATAATATAATATAATATTTACAAATTTGAGGGACCATCCCATCTATTAATTGATGAAAATAACTATTTCATATGGTTCCAACACGTTCTGATATTTGTGCACCATAACTTTATCAACCAATGAAATTACCAATATCCTAATAAACGACTAAATTTCTTGGAACTTCCAGTAATATATCAATGAATATATATATATATATATATATATATATCACCATTATTCTTTTGTATTATTTTATTATAAAATTTTGAGGAACTATTATATTCATCCTCTTCTATATTCATAGCTTCCATCAAGATATTCTTCTCCCTAAATATAAATTTTAAAAGTGAATTGACATTTCTTCAAATCCTAACACGGTGGATTGGTTGGGAAAGTATAGTAAAAGTGTTGGTCGGAGTTGATACTCAAGAGGGGGGTTAATTGAGTTACAATTAAAATTTCTGTTAAAAATATTTATACAAAAATCCCCCTATTTAAAAACAAGTTAAACTGTAGTCAATTTATAGAGATTGTAAAACTTCAATTAGTTTCTCAAAGATTGATTAGGTCTCAGTTAAATTAATTAGAATATGAAATTAACATTTGAAACTAACTTACTGGTTCACAATAAGTATAAATACTTTCTAATTTAACTATCAAAGTAACTTTAAAACAAATTGTATTTCAAAGTAATTAGCAGCGGAATATGAAATATATAGTATTATTTAAGCTTAAACTAAAATTCACAGGAGAAGTAACCAAGAGGTTCAGTCTGAAGCCGAGACATAGTCCTCTCAAAAAATTTGTATAAATTTGATACACACCCTGGATTGGGGTAAACAACAGTTAAAAGACTATCCAAGTACAAAGACCTCTACCACAGTTCTTCGCGGGAAAACAAACAACAGCTCACAGGTTGTCCAGGTCTTACTTGACCTCTACTACTATCCATAGTGGGATACAATGGAGTTATAGAATGTTTGAGTAAGGATTTATAAATCCTCCATCTTAGCTCAGGAGACAGTGTGTGTATAAAATATACCGAGGATACACACTACTCTAAATGTAAATAAAATAATCACTAAGAGAGTAAATATGAGTTTTAAAAATCTCTAGTGATTTAAAGTGCAGCTCTGGATACTTTTGATTAATCAGAAATGATTCTGAGTCTTCTCTAGTTTTTGTCTGAAAAACAAAGAGTCATTTTCTTCGAGTTCAGTTTGATCAGCTTGAGTGCATAAAGAGCTCGTTGTAGTTCTTCACTTCATGACTAAGGTGTAGCTTGTGTTCTTATCTATAATGGATGGCTTCGTGTATGTCTGGTTCTCTTCTAGTATGAATGTAGCCTTTTTGTTCTTTGTGAATGCACCACTTTCTAATGCTATTTAGCCCTCGCTTTTTCACACCCTTCACGTGCCTTCTTAGTTTATTTCTGCCCAGACTTTTTCCTTCATTTTATAGCTTTCAACTCTGGTAAAAGGAATGATTACCTTTTAATGGGAACTAGGTACGGTTCCCTGACATGCCAACAACTATAATTTAATAACATTAATTTCATTAAAAACATCAAATATGACCGTTGCGTAATAAATAAATAATATTGACAAAATTAGAGTTTGACTGGTCAGTCTTTCATTAGTAGCCTTCTGTCTGTAGTGGTGGACTTTATGTAGAAGTGGTCTTCTATCGGTAGCTCCTTGTATTAGTATTTGTTACTCCGTGTATCAGTAGCTCTGTATACTGGTGACTCCTTCTATCGGTAGCTTGTTTGTTCTAGAAGTAACTCGCTTGTATCGGTAGCTCTGTGTATCGGGGATTGTTTGTTCAAGTGAACATTGTATTAGTAGCTTGTGCATACTGGTAGCTCTGTTCTGTACTGGTGAATTGTATATCGGTAGACTTGTTCTATCAGTAGCTCAGCTTCTATCGGTAGTTGTCTGTATCGGTGGACTTGATCTATCAGATACATGTACTTACCGGTGGACTTAGACATACTGGTAGCTCTGTGTATCAGTGACCTTAGCTTATCGGTGACTATTTCTATCGGTAGACTAAGTACCGGTAGATCTGTATCAGTAGCTATAAGCATATCAGTGACTTAACACTTATATGTTTTATGCATAACATATCCGATTGAGTTAGAATTACTTCAAAATTCATATAAACACATATAAACATTGATTAACATATTTAAAAGATTATTTTAATATAATTACCAACATGATAAAAGAATATCATATATTTAAATAATTAATATATAGATACACATTATTTGGGATTATTAATGTATGTGAAAGCATAACTGGGATTATCAAAATAGATGAGGTCAACAATCTCCCCCTTTTTGATAATCAAAACTTATGATATTATAATCCCAATATAATTAGTAATGTATCAGAGGATAGTGCATTTGATCGAATTGTATGATAAAAAACAATGTATTATAAATCATATATATCAAAGATAAAATATAACAAATGGATTAGAGGAAAATGAATTCAGCTCATAAAAGATAGTATTTCTCCCCCTTTCTCATAAAAGAAATTATTCCCAGATATGTGTCCCTTGGATAATATTTTTGGATAATATTTCTCCCCCTTTGTGATAATCAAAAAGTGGGACAAGAAGGAAAAACATGAGAAGTAACAAATGGGAAAATAAATTAGGATCATATATATTTCTTGGAGAAAACAGATACAAAGAAATACAAAAACAAATACAGGTGATTCCTATCAAAAAATCCTAGCCACTGGTCAATCCACATCTTCAGCATGAGATTTACCCATGGGATCAGAAGAATATTCTGGTGAGGTGGATGCATGGGAAGGCTTAGGAACACTAGAGATGATCACAGGAGGCTGAGCTACTGAAACTGTTCCTGGCCTATACTGACTAGTTCTCTGAGTGATCATAGGAGTAAGGATTCTGATATCTTGGGCTGGAGTCATCTGAACAGGAGAAGTATTAGAGGTAGATGAAGGTAAAGCTAGAGGTATAATAATTGTTCTACCATCAGCATGTAAGAAAGGTAATAAGAGATTTATGAAATCCATAATTATTCCTCCTCCTCTTTCCATGGCAGAAATGAAATCATCCTTGTTTTCCAGGAATTTGACTAAGGCTGGAGTCAGTTACCTTAGCTTTCTTACTTGCTCCCTGAAGGCTTGATTGATTGGAGGTAGCTTCATGTTTTTTAACATAATATTGAAATAATTATTGAGTTTATGCTTGGTGTAAACCCTTTGTAAATAACAATCTACCTTGTCTTTCACTTCTTTCTAAGAGGCAGAAGCTTCTCTCATATAGTCTTGGACTATCTTCATTATATATTTAGTGGTATCTCTAGTAGAAGTTACCACTTTTCTCAGATTGGATGAGTCCATAGAGCCACTGGTTGATGCTGAACCAAGCTCCTCCTTCATCATAGCTCTAATCTAATCCAAATCCACTGAAGGTCTGGAAGCAATAGAGCCAATAGAGAAGGTTACTATTTCCTTGAAGTTTTTGGTCAACCCACAAATAATATTTTTCACTTGGGAATCCTAGGTGCTGACATGATATTTCATGAAGGTTTTAAATCCCTCAAAGACTGATACCAGCTGGCTTAAAACACTTATGACATAAGCTAAATCTTTGTCTGTTTGGGATCTAGAACTCATATAAGATTCTAAAGAGATAACCGATTTCTTTAGAATTTCAACATCATATTCCAATATAGATACTTGCGTCTGGAACGTTGTAACTTCATCCTCTATTTCTACCAAAAAGGTTGATACATTACAACCGAGAGAGAGTTCAAAAGACTTTTCCAAATTTCTCATCTCTTCAACAAAGCAGTGCTTCAATTCCACAATAGAAGCACTAAAAGACTCTTTCAGCTCATTTTTTAAGGAGTAAAGGTCAGTCCTAGTGATCATATCAACAGGTGAAACCACAACAGGTGATCTTTTAGATACTATACTGGCCACTGAGTCATTCAGAATCGATTGAATGGATGACACTAGTGAGGATTCCATTTTCCTTATCTCTTCCACAAAACTGATTTTGAGATCAGACTTAAGCTTATCCAGATCATGCATTCTGACCACATCTTCAGGTAACAACTCAGTCTGAGTATCAAAATTGATTTTATGTCTATCGAGGGATGTCTCATTATCAAAATATAGATAATCCAATCCAAAAACCACAAAACCTGGGTCTTTTGCCCAATCCTCAATTTCAAATGCAACTGAAACACTACCAAACCCGGTTGGATGCTCCCCCTCAACTGGTGTATTCTCTTGTATAGCAACAGCATTCTCAGTAGGTCTTTCTTCCTCATAAGAATCTTTTACAGTAAACTCCATCTCTGAAACAACAAGAGGTTCCTCAGGAAAAGGTAAAGGTCCTTCCATATCACCCACTACATCCTTAATAAGAACAACTGAGCTTCCAATCAATGGACTCAGACTTAAGAAGATAGAATCAGAGGATTCAGATTCATTCTCTCTATGACAACCCTGGTTTTATTACAAACTTAAACATGATTTATTACATAAAACATCACTTGATACAACAAGAAGATCGAGAGTTTTAGTGTCTTTAGGGATTATGATAATTACATAAAAACATAAAACATGAAATAGAACATCTTTATTGAAAACTTCTTTTGTATGACCACTACATTCCCTCGTACTTAGCATTGCATGGGATAACCTGAGTACATGCATAAGAAAATAGTGGGCTATAAAGCCTAGTAAGGGAATACACATGGAATAACATGAGGAGTACAATACATGTTATACATTAGGCATATCAATATAGCACAAGAGAAACATTAACATAAAGGCATGATAAAGCATGATAATCGTAACATGGAAATGTGGCAACAACACTTAACATGGAAATAGCATGAGCCAGGGCTCATTGCACATAGAGCATGAGTAAATCCTCATTGCACATGAAGCACGAGTAAACCCTCGTTTCACTTGAATTAGCATGATTCAACACTCATTTCACATGACGTATCATGATACTATACCATACCCAATGCATTGGAGCGCTATAAGGGCACACCCTCCTTAAACATTTCATTTCATGCATAAGTGTGCCACATGGATCATAAACCATGGATTCATAAAACATAATCATTTATTCCACGATAAAGGAATGTGTAATTCATACATGAAACATTATAATCAATAAGTAAATGTGCATAAAGGTGAATACCCTTTATGGAGAAACGGGCATTGTATTCACTACACAATGGCATTAGCTTAGAAAATCGGTGCGATTTCGGCAGTGTAATGACGTGACATAAGAATTCATAAAAATGGTTGATGAGAGAGAAAGGGGATCCACATCATATTTACATGTAATGGACAGTAAGGAGTTCATATAGATACATGTCCCAACAATTTTAATGGTATTTAGATTCATGATACAAAATTATTTATTGAATGTAAATGAGGAGAGAGAAGTTCCGTTCGGAAATTCGGCATAGTAACAGTTGTACATGGGAGGAATTTAATGAGAGATAAATGGGTCTCCCATCATTAAAACATAAAGAGGGAAGTATGAGGGAGGTGATAAACCATATGCCAACATTCATAATTGAAATTAAAAGGGAAAAACAACTTAAAGAAAATTGGACAAAAAAGAGAAAGGAAGAAAAAACCCTTACTTGGAAGTGTGCTTCCAAAGGCTAGAGAGAGGTTTGTGAGAGGCTTATTGGGAGCTTGGGGAACCTTGGTAGGATTATAGAGAGAGTAGGTCAGAGTTTGGAAGAACTCCAAAGGCATTTATTGAGGAGGAATTGGGATCTTGGGTGGGTTTATATAGGAAAGGTGAGGGAATTATTTATTATTTAGGTTTGAGACCTCTTATATTAAATTAATTCAAACCAAAAACCATTACATGGTTTTTGCCCATGTATTATGTAAAAGGGAAGAGTAAAACAATATTTTATAATTACAAAGTCCGAAATTCTTAAAATAATAGGGTTGCTTATGTGGAGGTGAGTCACACTCCCATGGAAATTAATTTAAAAAGACAAGGTGTTTAATAAGTCTTGAGGGGTCCATTAATTCTTTTAAATTAAGTAAAAAAAACCCAAAATTACATTATTTTAATGGTAAGACATATATTGGCCGAACATAAAGATTATTGTATTTTATTACATCACTATTGGGTCATTATGATGTCATAAAACACATTATATATTTAAACGGTATTTAATTTTTACCCAAAAAATTGATTGTCTCAGAAAATAATGAAAAATTCACCGTTGGATAATTTCGACGTCCTGATTACAGAAATAACATCTATTTTATCTAAATAATTTTCTAAATATGTTAATTTTAACTTTTAAAATAAAAACCGACATTTATCGAAAATTCACGGGTTTTGACAGAAATGGCTTTCAAACCCTAATAAAAATTATAATTAAATTCAAAAAATTATAAGATCATTTATATTTAATAAAAATTAATTTAATAATAATATTATTATTAAAATATTATTTAATTCAAAAATTCCTTAATTTAAAAAAAATAGAATTCTTAATTAAGTAATAACTAAAAACACTATTTGTACTTTAAAAACTATTTACAATGTATCAATAATGACACGAAGGTATATTCATTATTATATAAAAAAATAATGAACATAGTACTATCGATCTGTTACACAACCCCTTAAAACAACCGCATAAGACCTAAGGGTAAGGTGTGTAATGGTGACAGACTCTCAGGGTGGCTCAGATAACATTGCTCGAGTGGTAATGTCTATCAACTTCCAATTTTCCCATATACAGTCTTATTTGAGCTTGACATGATGAATCTCATCTTGGGCTTGGTCAAGAGAAAATCACAAGGATACCACCTCTTTTCCGAGATCCGACAAATGGGCTTCGTTTAGAGCAATTCTACTGAATGAGTCCATCGCTTCTTTTGTCTGAGTAAATTGGATTTGTTAAGGTCATATATTTATACTAATCTTGTGATCACTGTTCAACGGCTATATTAGCAACCGTCAAAATTCTTAACATAAAACCAAAGAAGTTGAAATTTTATATAAATATAAAGATACATTTAATTAGATCAAGAGGGATTTCCATTAATGAAACTTTGGGTCGTTACAACATTCCCCCTTAAGAAATCTCACCCTTGAAATTTTCCTTCACCTACACTAAAACAGATGTGGGTAACTCAGCATTATCATTTCTTCCAATTCCCAAGACGCTTTTTCAAACTTGTGGTTTCTCCACAACACCTTGACAAGGGGCATTGTCTTATTTCGTAGAACTTTTTCTCTACGATCTAAGATCCTCACTGGTTGCTCCTCATAAGAAAGATCATCGTCCAACTGTACCATCTCCGAAGTGAGAACATGTGAAGGGTCCGGTATGTACCTCCTTAAGAGGGATACATGAAAGACATCATGCACTTTGTCCATGGTAGGTGGAAGTGCTAGTCGATAGACCACAGCCCTGACATGATCAAGAATCTCTAAGGGGCCGATGTACCTTGGACTTAACTTCCCTTTCTTTCCAAACCTCATGACCTTCTTCCATGGGGATATGCATAGAAAAACTATGTCTCCAACTTTAAACTCAAGGTCTCATCGACGATTATCTGCATAACTCTTATGTCGACTCTGGGCTGTCTTGATATGCTGCTGAATGGTTTTCACCTTCTCCACAATTTCCTCGACCATTTCTGGTCGAAGAAGCTTACGTTCACCGAACTCATCCCAACATGCTGGTGTTCTGCACCTTTTCCCATACAGGGCTTCATATGGTGCCATTTGGATGCTCGAGTGGAAACTATTATTATAAGAGAACTCAACTAGAGGAAGATGTTGATCCCATCCTCCTTTAAAGTCCATTGAACACACTCTCAACCTGTCCTCAAGTGTTTGGATAGTCTACTTGGATTGGACATCAATTTGAGGATGATAAGTCGTACTGAAGTTCAGTTCAGTATTAAGAGCATGTTGAAGACTTTTCCAAAACATAGAGGTGAATCTTGGATCTCGGTCAGACACGATAGATAGTGGTACTCCATGAAACCTTACCACTTCCCTAATATATATCTGTGCTAGTTGATCCAATGAGAAATCCTCCCGAATATCAATGAAGTGTGTTGTCTTTGTAAGACGATCCACAACAACCCAGATTTAATTTTTGCATTTGGATGTCCTTGGAAGTCCCGTGACAAAGTCCATGGTGATGTTCTCCAATTTCCATTCCGGTATGGGCAATGGTTGCATCATCCCCTTAGACTTCTGCCTCTCTTCCTTCACTTGCTGAAACACCAGGCACTTTGATTTATATTCAGCAATCTCCTTCTTCATATTATCCCACCAAAAGTTTTCATGGAGATCTCGATACATCTTTGTGCTCCCTAGGTGAATATAGAAATTTGAACTATGTGCATCACCCAAAAGTTCCTTCTTCAGCTTCGGACTCGATGGAACACATAGTATTTTCCCAAATTGCACAATTCCTTCTTCATTAACATTAAACTCCGAGGATTTTCCCTTTTTGATAGCTTCCACTTTATCCTGAATTCCCACATCATCCTTTTGAGCATCCTTTAACCTTTCCAAAAAAGATGGTTGAATAATCATTTGTGAAAGGATTGATGATGTTTCCTTATTTATGACTCTCATGTCCATCTTCATCAAGTCTAAGAAGATTGGATCCTTCTCAATTCTCATTATTGATAAAATTGAGGGGTCCTTTCTACTTAGGGAATCTGCCACTTTGTTCGCTTTCCCAGGGTGGTAATGTATTGAACAATCATAATCCTTGATGAGCTCTATCCATCTTCTCTAGAAAATATTAAGCTCTTTCTGTGTGAATATATATTTAAGACTCCTATGGTCAGTATATATCTCATATTTCTCCCCATAGAGATAATGACGCTAGATTTTCAAGGCAAAGATCATCGCTGCCAACTCCAGATCATGCGTTGGATAGTTTCTCTCATGGATTTTCAACTGCCTTGAGGCATAGGATATCATTTAATCATTTTTCATCAGTACGAATCTTAATCCCTTCTTCGAAGCATCACTGAATACCACAAAAAGATCCCCACTTGAGGGTAAAGTGAGAACGCGCGTAGTGATAAGCCTCCTTTTCAACTCCTTGAAGCTTTCTTCGCATTCATCACTCCTAGAAAACTATGCTCCTTTTGAGTTAGCTTGGTAAGAGGGTTGGAAAATCGTGAGAAATTCCTCACAAATCGTCGATAATATCCAGCTAACCCCAAAGATCTATGGATATCCGTTACCGATGTTGGCCTCGGCCATCCCTCAATTGCATCTGTTTTGGAGGGATCCATAGATATCTCATTGCTTGTGATGGTATGGCCCAAGAATGAGACCTCCTTCAACCAGAACTCACACTTTCTGTACTTTGCATATAGATTCTCCTTGCACAAAGTCTCTAGTACAGTTCTTAAATGCTCCTTATGATCCTCCTTGGTTTTGGAGTATATTAGAATATAATCTATAAAGACTACAACAAATTTGTTGAGGTAATCTCTAAAGATTTTGTTCATTAAGTCCATGAAGATTTCTGGAGCATTAGTGTGTCTGAAAGGAATTACTATGAATTCATATTGCCCGTATCTTGTGCGAAAAGTAGTCTTGTGGATATCTTCCATCTTCACCCTTACTTGATAATATCCCGAACGTAAGTCCACCTTGGAGAGGTATTGTTCTCCATGCAGCTGATCGAACAAGTCATCAATTCGTGTGAGAGGATACTTTTTCTTTATCGTGATTTTGTTAAGTTCACAATAATCAATGCAAATCCGCATTGACCCATCCTTCTTCTTGACGAAGAGGACTGGTGCACCCCATGGTGAAGCACTTGGGCGTATAAACCATTTATCCAGATTCTCCTATAGTTGGTTCTTTATCTCTTCAAGCTCTATAACAGCCATTTTATATGGAGTCTTGGATATTGGTAAAGCCCCAGGTATAAGTTCAATTGATAATTCAACATCTCTTCTAGGAGGAAGACCAGGCAGTTCCTTGGTAAACACTTCAGTGAATTCCCTCACAATAGGCATTTCTTCAAGGATGGTTTCTTCCTTGGACTCAATCATCTGAGCCAGATACGCGTTCTCATAGGGCAGTAATATCCATGCTTGAGATGATGAATCTAAAGGAGATTCATCTTCCTCCTTACACTTGTAAAGAATCGGGGGTCGATTCTCCATATGGAGTGTGACTTCCCTCTCCCGAAAATTTGTGTTGGCTTTATATAAGGAAATCCAATCCATGCCAAGAATTGCATCAAATTCCACCAGAGGGATTATAACAATGTTTTCCAGGAAATTAAATCCACAAATTATAAGAGGGGAGGACTTATATTAATGGGATTCAATGATTTCCCCATTTACCATACTCACCGACATCTTCACTTCCATGATTTTTGGTGGTGCTAGGATTGTTCTACTAAACTTTCGAGATATAAAAGAATGCGTAGAACCTGAATCAAAAAGTATGTTTGCTATTATTGAATGAATAACTCTCGTACCTGTCACCACTTCGTTTTCGGGGTTAACTTTGGCAGAAGTGAAGGAAAAAGCTCTTACTTGATGCCTTGGAGGTTGTTGGTTGCCTCCGAAAACCCTTGGATTAGGGCATTAATTTTCAAAATGACATGGTTCTTTGCATTTGTAGCATTGAACAACGCGATGAGGTTCGAACGGAGCATTCCTCTCCTCTTTCACAGCCGCGGTACTTTCTTGCCGACAGTTAACAGCTAGGTGCCCTTCTCTTCCTCACCTGAAGCATTTCCTCATCCCTTTAAGGCAATTTCCAGGGTGCTTCTTTCCACACTTTTGGAAAGTGGGGTGCTAGATATTTTTAGCATCATTGGATTTATCCATCGGACCGCCTGCATTGAAGTCCACCTTACGCTTCTTATCCCAATGATACCCCTTTGATTATCCGATTTCCATTTCAACATAGAGGGCACATCGGACAATTTCCTCACAGCTGTCGAAGTCACGGATCGCCAATGCTTTCCACAAGCTAGGCTTCAGCCCACCAAAGAAGTGGTCAACCTTACATTCGGGGGTAACAACAAAGCCATAATCATATCGTGCAAGCCTTGTAATGTTTTCCTCGTATTCTCCAACAGATTCTTCTACTTTTTTCTTGAGGTAAAGGAAGTCTGTTTCCATATTAAGCCAGAGGGTGCGCGGAAAATATTTATCGAAAAACATCTTCTGGAAATCCTTCTATTCCAATGACTCGATCTCCTCCGCAGGCTTCGTATTTTTTATCAACTTCCACCATTGATTAGCTTCACCCTCCATATGATAAGACACTAGGAGAACCTTCTCTTGTCAAGAACATTAAAGGATGGAGAAGATCTTTTCGATGGATTTGATCCACTGTTCAGCGATCATGGGATCGGATGATCCGCAAAAAGTAGGAGGCCTTTGTCTCATGAAGCTCTCGATAGCGACTTGTTCATTATTAGAGGGGGCTGAACGTTCTTCCTGACCTATGTTTCTATTCAAAACTTGAGTTAGTTGAGAGATAAGAATTTCAAAGTTCGTGATTCCCACTCCCATTGGATTGGGCATCTCATTAGTACAGTCATCACACTAGTCTTCAAAATGGTTGTTAGCCCGAGTCCTCCTATTACTGGCCATTTCCTAGAATAAAAGGAAATTTAAGGATAACACATAAAGGGTAATCCAAAGAAAAATGTTTATGACTTATAAATAAACTTTTATTTCCTTAACTCATGAGTATATAGGATTCAATCTAGTCTTTTCATGATCTACTTTCTAACATATATTCCTAGGGGCATTTTTTTAATTCCCTTAATAGGGGTTCATACTATGCTTGTGAATTTATCAAAACATATCCCCCAAGTGTGTCATTACAAAGAGTGCAGCAAGGACCCTTGTCGTGCACCAGTTCCCGTTCGATTCTAGCTCAAAGCGTTGTTTTCGAGTTTTACCTCTAGGATACATCTGTGCTAGAGCCGCCTCTACCTGCTCGTATCCAGACAGGGATGTATTTGCTTGATAAACCACTTACTCAGTACTTACCAAAACTTGGGGATGTTTTTATTATACTTAGTCTTGTCTCTAAGACTCTATTAGGGTTTTCTAATCCTAATTCAAAAAATAACTAAACCTATCCTCTGATACCAACTATGACAACCCTGCTTTTATTACAAACTTAAACATGATTTATTACAAAAAACATCACTTGATACAACAAGAAGATCAAGAGGTTTAGTGTATTTTGGGCTTAGGATTATTACATAAAAACTTAAAACATGAAATACAACATCTTTATTGAAAACTTCCTTTACATGACCACTACATTCCCTCGTACTTAACATTGCATGGGATAACCTGAGGACATGCATATGAAAAGGGTGAGCTATAAATCCCAGTAAGGGAATACACATGGAATAACATGAGGAGTACAATACATGTTAGACATTAGGAATATCAATATAGCACAAGAGAAACATGAACATAAAGGCATGATAAAGCATGATAATCATAACATGGAAATGTGGCAACAACACTTAACATGGAATTAGCATGAGCCAAGGCTCATTGCACATAGAGCATGAGTAAATCCTCATTGCACATGAAGCACGAGTAAACCCTCGTTGCACTTGAATTAGCATGAGTCAACACTCATTGAACATGACTTATCATGATACTATAATTTACCCAATTAATTGGAGCGCTATAAGGGCACACCCTCCTTAAACATTTCATTTCATGCATAAGTGTGCCACATGGATCATAAAAAATGGATTCATAAAACATAATAATTTATTCCATGATAAAGGAATGTGGAATAAATACATGAAACATTATAATAAATAAGTAAATGTGCATAAAGTTGAATACCCTTGATGGATAAATGGGCATTGTATTCACTACACAATGGCATTGGCTTAGAAAATCGGTGTGATTTCGGCAGCGTAACGACATGAAATAAGAATTAATAAAAATGGTTGATGAGAGAGAAAGGGTTTGCTCATCATATTTACATGTAATGGAAAGTAAGGAGGTCATATAGATACATGTACCAACAATTTTAATGGAGTTTAGATTCATGATACAAAAGTATTTCTTGAATGTAAATGAGGAGAGAGAAGTTCCTTTCGGAATTTCGGCATAATAATGGGTGTACATGGGAGGCATTTAATGAGAGAAAAAGGGGTATCAAATCATTCAAACATAAAGAGGTAAGTATGAGGGAGGTGAAAAACCATAACCCAACATTCATAATTGAAATTAAAAGTGCAAAACTACTTAAAGAAAATTGGACAAAAAAGAGAAAGGAAGAAAAAACCCTTACTTGGAAGTGTTCTTCGAAAGGCTAGAGAGATGCTTGTGAGAGGCTTCTTGGGAGCTTGGGAACCTTGAAAGGATTATAAAGAGAGTAGGGCAGAGGTTGGACGAACTCCAATGGCTTTGAGTGAGGAGGAAGTGGGACCTTGGGTGGGTTTATATAAGAAAGGTGAGGGAATTCTTTATTATTTAGGTTTGGGAACCCTTATATTAAATTAATCCAAACCACGAACCATTCCATGGGTTCTGCCCATGGTTTTTGGAAAAGGGAATAGGAAAACAATATTTTATAAGTCCAAATTCAGAACTTCTTAAAATAATAGGGTTTCTTATGTGGAGGTGAGTCACACTCCCATGGAAATTAATTTAAAAAGACAAGGTGTTTAATAAGTCTTGAGGGGTCCATTAATGCTTTGAAAATTAAGTAAAACAAACCCAAAATCACTTTATTTTAATGGTAAAACATATATTGGCCGAACATAAAGATTATGGTATTTTATTACATCACTATTGGGTCATTATGATGTCATAAAACACATTATATATTTAAACGATATTTAATTTTTACCCAAAAATTTGACTGTCTTAGAAAATTATGAAAAATTCACCGTTGGATAATTTCGACATCCTGATTCCATAAATAACATTTATTTTATCTAAATAATTTTCTAAATATGTTAATTTTCCCTTTTAAAATAAAAATCGACATTTATCGAAAATTCACGAGTTTTGACAGAAATGGCTTTCAAACCTTAATAAAAATTATAATTGCATTAATAAAATTATAAGATAATTTATATTTAATAAATATTAATTTAATAATAATAATAATATTAAAATATTATTAAATTCAAAAATCCCTTAATTTTAAAAAAATAGATTTTTTAATTAAGTAATAGCTAAAAACACTATTTTTACTTTAAAAACTATTTACAATGTATCAATAATGACAAGAAGGTATATTCATTATTGTATAAAAAAATAATGAACATAGTACTATCGATTTGTTACATAAACCCTTAAAACAGTCGCATAACACCTAAGGGTAAGGTGTGCGATGGTGAGAGACTCTTGGGGTGGCTCGGATAACATTGCTTGAGTGGTAATCCTTATCAACTTCCACTTTTCCCGTAGACAGTCTCATTTGATCTTGACATGATGAAGCTCAGCTTGGGCTTGGTCAAGCGTGAAGCCCAAGGATGCCACCTCTTTTCCGATCTCCGACAAATGGGCTTCGTATGGATCAATTCTACTGGATGAGGTCATCTTTTCTTTTGTCTGAGTAAATTGGATTTGTTAAAGTGCTATATTTATACTAATCATGTGATCACTGTTCAACGACTATATTAGAAACAGTCAAAATTCTTAACATAAAACCAAAGACGTTGACATTTTATATAAACATAAAGATACATTTAATTAGATCAAGAGGGATTTCCATTAATGAAACTTTGGGTCATTAAACTCTCTTTCTTCTTCATTCTTAGGGGCTGGATGGTCTTACTTATCAACAAGTGGTTCTTATTCTAATAAATTTTCCTTTCCTAAAGATATAATTTCAGCAACAGGACTTGGGGGAAAGTCCGGATCCCTTCTATCAGCCATAAAAGTCTCCTCTTTATTAGTCGCATCACTGTACTCAGGTTCTTCTTCATCCGGTCCTAGACCTGGATCCCTTACATCCTTAGGCCTTGAAGGATGATTCTTAGGATTGAATTTATCATATAGCTTCTTATCATCATTAACCCACTCTCTTCTCCATGGATTCCAATTTATCTTCATGTATTTGCAAACAGTGCTTCTGATACAAAAATTATTCCTTACTACCACTGTCTCATCTTGAGACTCAGCTACCCCTTTCACTTTGATCATTACTAAGATCAACTTGGAAAAGAATAAGGCATTGGTATTTGATTTTGGCCTGATCATTTCCTCCATTTAAATCATTAGAAGCCTGCACATTTTCAATTTCACACCATGTCTCAAGTGATTTATCATATAGATATCTTGATATATTAAATTCGCAAAGTCCCCCCTCCTTGGAATTAAAACATGATGAACAAACTTGAACAGCAATCTGTCTTCTCCATCCATTTCAGCAGTCACCACCTGTCTTTTCTTTCCACTACCGGTGAGTTCCTCTAAGGCAATCTCATAATCAAATATGTCTCTTGTAGGTGGTACTGATTTCGAGAAATATCTAGGAACACCTTCATGTGGAACCTTCAGGCATTCATCCCACTCAACGAATGAAAAAGATATCTCCTTTCCATTCACAAAAGAAATCACTCATTTCTCATCTTCTGACTTCTCAAATCTTACAAACTCATATAACTGTTCCACCAGCTTTGGATAGTAGGGTCCATTGTAGTTTGAAAATCATTCTACCCACTTCTGATCTTCCATCACCTCTAGAACTAATGATTTACTGGATAACAACCATTCCACGCATCGCTCTTTTTCGATCACAATAACTCTATTCTGTAAATGAGGGTTCACTGGTCGCCTCCCCGACCTTGTTCTACCAACACAGCAACTTGCTTATGGCTCGGTCTTCTACTTCTTCACATTCTACTCATCAATTTCATCTCTGAAAGTAGGGAGTTTGGTTTTTTCCATCTTTGGTTTTAGGAACATAGGGTTTTTGAGAAATTCGGGAGCTAAGGCTTGAGGGAAAATGATTTGATGTGGATCAAAAAGTAATTAAGACTTAGTTTTATCATTTAGGAATCATAAATAATTAACATATAAGAAGTAAAGTATAAACTATACATATTCTGGCGGTAGACAGAAGTTTAAAACAGCACATCGGTAGGGTGTATCGGTGGGAATTCCTAATAGTGAGGTTTATCTATCAGTGAAGTCCATACCGGTGAGGTATATCGGTGAGGTCTCATATCGGTGAGGTACATCGGTGAGGTATCACATCGGTGGGGTACAGCGGTGATGTATCATATCGGTGAGGTACATTGGTGAGGTTTCACATCGGTGAGGTACATCGGTGAGGTTTCATATTGGTGAGGTACATCAGTGAGGTTTCATATTGGTGAGGTGTCTACCAGTCAAGGTTAATCATTCTTAACTCTTGTCTAATGTAACTTAACCTATCCAAACATAAAAGGTTTTGGGAAAATGTTAGCTAATTGATGTTTAGTACTTATAAATTCAAGAGTAATATCACCTTTTCGGTAATTATCTCTCAAAAATTGGTGCCTTACATCAATGTGTTTGGTCCTAGAGTGAGATAGAGGGTTCTTTGAAATGTTAATTGCACTAGTGTTATCAGAGTTAATTGAAACATGCTTAAAATTATATCCTTAGTTCAAAAGAGTGTGTTTCATCCACAGAATTTGTGCACAGCAGCTACCAACATCTATATACTCTACTTCGGCAGTAGACAAGGCAACAGAATTCTATTTCTTACTACACCAAGATACTAAGGACTTACCTAGAAAGTGATATGTTCCAGATGTGCTTTTTCTATCTAACTTATAACCAGCAAAGACATCATCTGAATAACTCATTAATTCAAAAGATTGTCCTTTTGGATAAAACAAACCCAAATTTTTAGTATGTTTAAGATACATAAAAATTCATTTAACATCATGAAAATGCAATTCTTTAGGATTATCTTGAAATCTTGCACCCATACACACACTAAACATAATATCTGGTCGACTAGCAGTAAGGTTAAGTAAGCTTCCAATCATACCTCTGTAATTGGTTTGATCCACTAGTTTCCCAGTTTTATCTACATCCAATTTACAGACAGTACTCATAGGAGTATCATTTTATTTAATACTATCCAAACGAAAACGTTTTAAAAGACCCTTTTCATATTTACTTTGATTCAAAGTAATACCATTTTCATTTTGAAAAACTTGAAATCCCAGAAAATATTTGAGTTCTCCCATTAAACTCATTTCAAATTAATTTTTCATACTCATTGAAAAATCAGTACATAAAGAATGTTTAGAAGATCTAAAAATAATGTCTTCAATATAGATTTGTACTATCAAAACATCTTTATAAATTCTTTTAATAAAAATAGTTGGATCAACAATCCCTTTAGTAAAACCTTTTGAAATAATAAAATTACTAAGTCTATCATACACGACTCTTGAAGATTGTTTTAAACCATATAAAGCTTTAGATAGTTTGAAAACTTGATTTAGAAAATGAGGGTTTTAAATCTAGGTGGTTTTTCAACAAAAACATCTTCCATTATAAAACCATTTAGAAATTAACTTTTGACATCCATTTGATATAGCTTGAAATTCAAATGAGCAGCATAGGCAAGTAGAATCCTAATAGCTTCTAATCTAGCTACAGGGGAAACTGTTTCATCATAGTCTATTCCTTCCTCTTTATTATACCCTTGTGCAACTAACCTAGCTTTGTTTCTAACTATATTTCCAGACTCATCAACTTTGTTTCTAAAAAACCCATTTAGTGCCTATGGTCAAAGTGTCCTTAGATCTGTCAAGTAATTCCCAGACTTTGTTTCTTTCAAATTGATTTAATTCTTCTTGCATAGCCATTACCCAAAATTCATCATTGATTGCATCACTGACATTTTTAGGTTCTAAATGTGAAATAAAAGCTTGATGTTTAACCTGGTTTCTTAGAGAAGCTCTAGTCTGTGTCCCTCTATCAAGATTACCAACAACAGCATCAAAAGGATGATTCTTTAGAATCCTAGTTGATCGAGTAATGGTAGGAACCGAAATTTCAGGCTCTTCTCTAAGTTTGGGTTCTACAAAAGCAGATTCTGGATTATGTTCAGAACTGGATGTCATTACAGCAGGTTCTTTAGTTTTATCATTAAGTTCCAGAATAGTCAAATCTTCTTCAAGATTTGCAAGAGAAGAATTAGGTTCATGTGGATCAGTTTCATCAAACTTGATGTGAACGGATTATTCTACACATTTGGTTATTTTATTAAAAATTCTATAGGCTTTTCTAGTTAAATAATAACCAAGAAAAATTCCTTCATCACTTTTGGGTTCAAACTTGTCAAGATTATCCTATGTATTTAGTATAAAAACCTTGTATCCAAAAACTCTGAAGTAATTAACCTTAGGTTTCCTATTGTTCCACAACTCATAAGGGGTATTCTTGAGAACGGGTCTAATTAAGACTCTATTGATAATATAGCAAGCTGTATTTACAGCTTCATCCCAAAAGTGAACAGGCACTTCATACTCATTAAGAATTGTTCTTGCAATTTCCTGAAGGGTTCTATTTCTCCTTTCTACAACACCATTCTGATGAGGTGTCCTGGGGGAAGAGAAATTATGACTATAGCCATTGTGTGAGTAATAAGATTCAAAATCATGATTTTCAAACTCATGACCATGGTCACTTCTCAAAGTTTTAATCTTAATTCCACTAAGGTTTTCTACAGACTTGGAATACTTAATAAATTAAGAACAAGCTTCACTTTTGTGAGCTAAGAAGTATACCCAAGTATATCTAGAAAAGTAATCTAATAAGACATAGACATAGTGATTCCTATTTAAACTAGAAACTCTATAAGGTCCAAACAATTCCATGTGAACCAACTCGAGAGGTTGAGAAGTTGAAACTTCTTCTTTGATTTAAAAGAAACTTCATGTTGCTTTCCCTTTTGACAGGGATTACAAACATTGTCAGCTTGGAATTCAAGCTTGGGTAGGTCTCTAACTAAGTTCTTCCTAGTCAGTTTTCTAAGTGAATGAATGTTGCAGTTTCCTAATCTTCTGTTCCACAACAAAGATTCTTTACGAAAAGCATTTAAACAAGTAACATTTTGTTTAGCTAAAGAATTCAAATCAACAGCATAAACATTTTCATTTCTCAATGCAGAAAATACTAAAACATTTTTGGAATTAAAAACATTACAAGAATAATTTTCAAATTTAACATTAAATCCATCATCACTCAACTGAGAAATACTAAACAGATTATATTTAATTCTATCAACAAATAAAACTTCAGAAATTAAAACTGAGTGAGTGTTACCAATTTGGCCTAGGCCGATGATATTTCCTTTATAATTATCAACAAAGGTGACACAGCCTCCATCAACATTTATTAAGCTTTTAAAGCATGAGTAATCTCCAAACATGTGCCCTGAACATCCATTGTCCAAGTACCATGTTTTCCTACAGAAACTATTTAAGCACATTTCCTACAAAACAGATTTAGATGGAAAATGATTTTGGTACCCATATTTTCTTGGCTCCAGACAGGTTAGCAAGTAAAGCTTTAGGTACCCAAATTTGTCTTATGGGTCTCATATAATTTACAGAATCAATTGATTTTGAAATATAAACTTTGTTTGATCTATAACAATGTGAATAACTAGTTGAGGCATATGAATTTATAGAACTAGAACTTGCATAATTTTTTCCAGATTTAGGAATAAATCTATTTTTGGTAAACTGTCTCTATCCAGGTTAGTATCCCAAACCAGTAGTATACTTTGGTGCCACTTGTTTACCAAGAATTTGAGTTAGATTGTTCTTTCCATTTGTAAACTTTTCTAAGTCCTTCTTCAGTTTCTCATTAGAAATTTTTAGTTCAGTATTTTCTTTTAACAGTTGAGCATTATTTTCCTTCTCTATATCAAGGGCGGATTTAGCAGAGGTGGTCAAAGCATGTTGTTTCTTCAAGGTTTTATACTTATCCTTTAATTCATTAAATGTATCTTCTAGCATATTACAATATTCAAATAACTCTTCACTAGACATATTTTCAGATTTAGAATCAGAATCAACTCCAGAATAATATGAATTTAATGCAGGAGTGTCCAGTATTACCTCAGATGTGTTTGTCATAAAACACATGTTAGCCTTGTGAGACTCTTCATCCTTAGTAGAATCAGAATCACTAGAAGTGTCTTCTAAATCACTCCAAGTTTCTTTCATTGTCTTCTTTAATTTAGTGTCCTTGTATTCATGTTTCTTCCTGAATTTCATCTTTGGACAGTCTGCTTTTACATGTCCTTTCCTTTTGAATTCATAGCAGACAATTTCATCACCCTTATCAAGCTTTTTCCAGTCCTTCTTCCAATGACCTATGTTATCATATTTTCCTTTGTAGTTTGATTTTTTGAATAATTTCTTCTTCCTGTAGAACTTATTAAATCTTCTCGCTATTTGGGCTATCTCAGCATCACTGTCATAATCTGAACATTCACTTGTTGAGCTTTCAGTAGGTATGTGAACATTCTCCTTGTCCTTCCTCCTTGAAGAAGTAGACTTAAAAGCCACTGACTTTTTTTTGGTTCATCATATTCTTCCTTATTCACTTTTAGTTCTTCCTCATACATCATATGTTTAGCTATTAATTCTTTAACAGGCAGTGTGCTGATGTCGCATGATTCTCTAATGGAAACAGATGTGCCTCTCCATATTTCTGGAAGACATCTTAATATTCTCATGATCTGTTATTTTGTAGGAACAGATTTACCAAGAGAGCTCATGGTGTGAAAATCTCATTCAACCTGACATACATGTCAGAAATGGGTTCATCAGGCTTCATTTTAAAATTATCATATTTAATAGTATAGGTATTCAGCCTCATTTCATTAACATTGGCTAATGCCTCATGGTAAATAGCCAAAGTGCCCCAAATTTCATAAGCAGTTTTACATGAAGATATGTGATTGAATTATTCGTCTCCTAAATCACAGTACAAGGCATTCATTGCTTTACAGTTATTATTGTATGTAGTTTTAATAGGTTCATCCCAAGTAGTTCTTTTAGATTCTAGAATCTTATATTGAGTTTCTTTTTCTGCCCAGATATCAAAGCCCATACTTTCTATATGAATTTTCATTTTAAGCTTCCACTGGGCATAATTTGTACCATTAAAAAAAGGAGGCTGGTTGGTAGCAGCACCTTCTAGTCTATTATCCATAGCTAGATATTAGCAAAAATATTTAAATATATAAACTTTAGAACTAACAGAAATTTAAGATCTTTAAGATACAACTAAAATCACAGTTGAAAAATAGAGTATTTTTAAAACGTTTAATAATATATTTAATCCTTTTATACCAAATGTCGGTCGGAGTGCACTCTCAAGAGGGGGTGAATTGAGTTCCAATTTAAATTTCTGTTAAAAATATTTATAGTAAAATCCCACTATTTAAAAACAAGTTAAACTATAGTGAATTTATACAAATTGTAAAAGTTCAATTAGTTTCTCAAAGACTGATTAGGTCTCAATTAAATTAATCAGAAGATTAAATTTACTTTTTAAACTAACATACTGGTTCACAATAAGTATAAACACTTTCTAATTAAACTATTAATGTAACATTAAAACAAATTGTATTTCAAAGTAATTAGTAGCGGAATGTGAAATATATAGTATACTTTAAACATAAACTAAAATGCACAAGAGATGTAACCAAGAGGTTCAGTCTCTAGCCGAGACATAGTCCACTCAAAGAATTTATATAAATTTGATCCACACCCTGGATCGGGGTAAACAACAGTGCAAAGACTATCCAGGTACTAAGACCTCCACCACAGTTCTTCATGGGAAAACAAACAACAGCTCACAGGCTCTCCAGGTCTTACATGACCTCTACCACTATCCACAGTGGGATACAAGGGAGTAATATAATGTTTGAGTAAGGATTTAGAAATCCTACAGCTTAGCTCAGGAGACAGTGTGTGTATAAAATATACAGAGCACACACACTACTCGAAATGTAAATAAAATAATCACTAAGAGAGTAAATCTTAGTTTTTTAAAGCTCTAGTGATTTGCAGTGCAACTCTGGACTCTTTTGATTAATCAGAAATGATTCTGAGTTTTCTCTAGTTTTTTTCTGAAAAACAGAGGGTCGTTTTCTTCGAGTTCAGTTTGATCAACCTGAGTGCGTGAAGATATCATTGTAGTTCTTCACTCCTTGTCTAAAGTGTAGTTTGTGTTCTTCTCTTGAATGGATGGCTTCATGTATGTCTAGTGCTCTTACAGTATGAATGTAGCCTTTTTTTTCTTCGTGAATGCACCATTTTCTAATGCTATTCAGCCCTTGCTTTTTCACACCCTTCATGTGCCTTCTTAGTTTATTTCTGCCTGGCCTTTTTTCTTTCTTTTATAGCTTTCAACTCCGGTAAAATTAATGATTACCTTTTCATGGGTACTAGGTATGGTTCCCTAACATGCCAACAACTATCATTAAATTACATTAATTTCATTAAAAACATCAAATATGACTATTTCTTAATAAATAAATAATATTGACAAAAGTAGAGGTTGATTTTTCAGCCTTTCATCCGTAGCCTTCTGTCGGTAGTGGTAGACTTTAGGTAGAAGTGATCTTCTATGGGTAGCTCCTTGTATCGGTAGCTGTTACTCCGTGCATCAGTAGCTTTGTATACTGGTGAATCCTTCTATCGGTAGCTTGTTTGTTCTAGCAGTAACTCACTTTTATCGGTAGCTCTGTGTATCAGTGACTGTTTGTACCAGTGAACTTTGTATCGGTAGCTTGTGCATACTGGTAGCTCTGTTCTGTACTAGTGAAGTGTATATTGGTAGACTTTTTCTATCGGTAGCTCAGCTTCTATCGGTAGCTGTCTGTATCGGTGGACTTGATCTATCAGAGACATGTACTTACCGGTGGACTTATACATACCGGTAGCTCTATGTATCGGTGACCTTATCTTATCGGTGACTATGTCTATCGGTCGACTAAGTACCGGTAGATCTGTATCAGTAGCTATAAGCATATCAGTGACTTAACACTTATTTGTTTTATGCAGAACATATCCGATTGAGTTAGAATTACTTCAAAATTCATATAAACATAGATAAACATTTATTAACATATTTCAATGATTATTTTAATATAATTATCAACTTGATAATAGAATATCATAGATTGAAAGAATTAATATATAGATACACATTATTTGGGATTATTAAAGTATGTGAAAGCGTAATTGGGATTATCAAAACAGGTGAGGTCAACAAAAAGAAATTTATTCTAATGATAATTGGTTATAGTATATAAGGAAGATCTAGAATCACTTTCTATTTGAAGGGTAAAATATAAATCCACATGGGTTTAATTGAATGTGTAATTGTTCAAACTGAGGTTATCATAGTTTACAGTATCTTTGGATTTATATTTCCTATTTAAAAAATTAATTTAGTATTATTTAATTATATATTATCACTACTCTCACTTACCACTTATTCATTAAAAAATTCTTCGAAATT
This sequence comes from Viscum album, assembly GCA_963277665.1. Taxonomy (NCBI): domain Eukaryota; kingdom Viridiplantae; phylum Streptophyta; class Magnoliopsida; order Santalales; family Viscaceae; genus Viscum; species Viscum album. The sequence goes on along the minus strand of OY728125.1, from coordinate 1,972,749,591 downwards.
GGTTAATGAAAATGTAGTGGGAAAGATATATCTCTAGAAAATCATGATTCTTAATAATGATTCATACCTAAAAATAGGGATTAGAGTAATAAAAATTTCAATATATGTCTATTTTGAGGGAAATTATGAGTGCATTAGTATTCCTATAGAAAAAAAGTTTAGTTCTAAATAAAACTAGTATATGGAGTCACATTAATTTAAATACCCTCTCATGTGTTTAACTAGAGAGAGTGAATTGAAAATCTTGATTATGTAATTTAATTTAAGGAAATATGAAATAAAAGAATACTTTAAAAATATTTTTACTTTATATGGGAAATAAATAATTTTTTCATTATTTAATTATAAAGTTAATATTGTACATATATCAATTATGCATGACTATTTTAAACATATGAAAAAATATAAATATTTTATGTATGTGTTTCAGATCTTTTTTGTAATTTCCTTGACTTGGGAGCCACTAAATCGGTGCTCTGAGCCGGGTGGTTACATGACATTAAGTGCACCTCCCCATATGACAAAGGTTTCCAACTAGAAGCGGGGTCTGAATAGTCAATTGGGGAGACTATACCCCCTTTTATCAAAATAAGTCACAATAGGAGATAAACAAAATAGTGGAATAATAATCAATAACACCATTGCATTCATAAACAACCATTCCCAAACAAGGTACAACCATGTCCAACAGTAAATGTGTCATGCCATAAAACAATAGAAAAAGTGAACAAATCCCATAATGAAGTCAAATTTTAAAAATCCCCAAAATGGTCCCAACACCATGTTTGGGTCCTCCTCCACGCACACTTGTGCCCACCCAATTGCTTAGAAAGAGCCATAGCCCTTGTCCTGACCTGAAAACATGAAGTATTCTTGGGTACCCCACTATGGCCTGAGCAGGGTTTGAGTACTACTCAATAGGCCACCACCAATGGTGTCTACAAAATATCTAGTATAAGAAATTGTGCATGAAAAAGGGAAATGAAAAATAAATGAATTGTAAAATATTAAGTGCTCTTTGCTAGTTTTGGTCCATTACCAACATTTAATATCATTTTCAAATCTTACCATTTCATCTCATTTCCCATTAAATACAATTTCCAACACATTTATAATTGTTTTATCAACATAATAAGATTCACGGGCTTAAAGTATAAAATCACATACATGGGAAAAAACACACAGTTTTCCTATTTCACTAGGGACAACTTCCTCATGTCAACCATATCCTCACCTTGAAGCCTTATTCTGGGTGGATACAACCGATAGGGAAATAGAGCGTCAGTCCTATCCCAACCCCATGCATTAGGGGGGAGTTTAGATCCTCAGTCCAACTCGACCCATGGGTGTAGAACCTCAGTCAGTACCCTACACTACCAAGCTATGTTCACATGTTATACAAATATGTATCCATTAACCGCTTACACAACATCACAACCATTTCCCAAGGAAAACATAAATCACAATAATAAAATGAGTGTTATCACCATTCCATAACACATTAACACATTTACCATATTCCACATCATTTACCCATTTATCCCAATTCCCTTTTATTATGCTTATCTCACTAAGCATTCATTCATTGTACCTATCTCACTATGCTTGGTTTGTTATCCCTAACTCACTAGTCTCCATTACCATGCTCATAACCTATTCCATTTGGGTCATTAATCATTTACACAAATTAACCAAATATCTGTTAGGTTATTATCAAGCCTAGGTGCACCACCTATCTTCTACCCCAACACAAATAGTCACATCAACATGTTTTTCAAGGGCTCTACATGATTACACAACAATCTCAACTGTTCTTCCTGAATCCCTAGGGCTGGGAGAGTCAGCACACCCCATGGGTGGCCCTAGATTTGTGTCATTACCCTTGACACATCTCATGGGGATCATGAGGGTCTCTATTTACCTTCCTAATAACCATTTTACCTAAACATGTCAAGGGTGATCAAAACATACCATGATACACCCAAGAACAAAATCACACATGCACAAATCCTTAAATAAACCATGGGATATGACTTGTAGACCACCTACCATGATTTATTAGGTGAATGAACTATTAATTGAGCCCTTAGATTCTACTTCAACCAACCCTTGAAGCTTCAACCTAGTTCTGACCCATAGAGAAGGGTTTTAGAGCTTCAGAAGAAGAGGAGAAGAAGACACAATGCCTAAACTCAAAAGAGAAGCAAGGATGGGATTAGCCTTACCCGGAGCTTTGATCCGCAACCAACAGCACCAAAAATGCCTTATAAATGAGGGAGAATGATCTCTAGGATCTCATGGGAAATTTGGTTCATCCCTAGGGTGAAGAGGGGTGAATGTGAATGAAACCCCGAGTTGGGGTTAAAAATCACAAATTGGAAAAATTATAATTTTTTAAATGTTTTTGGGCCTCACGGTTTACCTGCACGGTTTTCCAAACCATGTGAAAACCTTGTGGAGGCCACTGTCTGAAGCCCCACCTCCTACACAGTTTCCTAGGATGTCTGCATGGTTAGGCCTAACTATACGCAAGTCGTGCGACCTACCCAGAAAACCCATTTTTTTCCATTTTCGTGTCCCAAACCCTCAGAACACCCTTGAGCCTCCTCAAGGACTTGGGTAAGCACTTAATTAACCGAAACAAGGGATTTAAACCAAAAAATAAATGAGAACATACCTTTCAAAGATCTGGGATCTTACAACCTCCCCACCTTATAAGGGCTCATCCTTGAGCCGAGCTCCCAAGATTTATTGCACTTCCAAGGGAAAGAGATTGGGCCATTGAGCCCGCATATCTAATTCCTCCTCCCATGTTTCATCCTAAACATTCCCATGCTTCCACAGTAATCTCACTAATGGCAGATCCTTGCCCCGAAAGACTTTATCACTATGATCCATGACACAAACTTGATGCTCCTCAAAGGACACATCAGCATCAAGCTCAACATCTTCAACATCCACCATGTGATTTAGGTCAGGGGGATACTGCTGAATTTGAGACACATAAAAAACATCATGCATCCTACTATACCACTGTGGAAGATCCAATAGACACGCCACCAGGCCAATACTCTCCACAATCTCAAACGGCCCCACATACCTTGGAGCCAACATACCCTACTTCTGAATCTGTTAGTGACCTAACCTTGGCAACACCTAAAGGAACACACTATCACCCACCCTAAACTCAAGGGGTATATGCCTCTGATCTGCATATAACTTTTTCCTACTCTGAGTTTTTTCCATCCGTTTCCAAATAGATTAACTTTTTTTGAAGTCTCCTACACAAGACTCGGTCCCAACAGCTTGGATTCACCTACCTCCCACCAACACAGCAGAGATCAAAATGGTGCCATCTGAATTCTAGCCTGAAAACTATTGTTGTAGGAAAATTCAACAAGAGATAGGTGATTCTACCATGAACCACCAAAATCCAACACACAAGCACTAAACATGTCTTCCAACACTTGGATTGTACGCTCCGACTGCCCGTCCATCTACAAGTGGAAACCCATACTCAAAAGCACCTGAGTTCCAAGATCCTTGTGAAACCCTTTCCAGAAGCTTGATGTGAAACAAGGATCGTGATCTAAAACTATATTCTATGGTACATCATGAAACCATACTATTTAATAAACATAAAACTCACCCAACTGGTCAACTATGGAAGTCTCATGAATCAGTAAGAAATGAGCTGCTTTCGTTAAACAATACACAACCACCCTGATTTCATCGTTCTTCCGAGGCATCCTCATAAGACCCACCACAAAATACATCATCAAATCATCCCACTTCCATTCCAGAATGGTCAATGGGTTTAACATCCCACTTATTCATTGATGCTCGTCCTTCACCTACTGACAAGTTAGGCACCACACCACAAAGCCTACAACTTCCTTTTTCATTCACGACCACCAAAACTGTCTACAGAGAACACAACACATCTTGGTCAAACTATGATGCTCTTCCCATTTTGATGAATGGAACTCAAACATCGAATCTACCTACATACACACCGGAACAACCACATGATTATGCACACAAACAACCCTGTCAATACCGATGACCCAACGTGAATGTGGCTCCCCACATTTAAGTCTTTCCTTTATGGACAAACATTCTAGATAATCAAGATTACAATCCTTAACTAGACTTAAGAGAGTCAACTCAGCTGTCAAAGAAGTAAGATTCACCTGACCGTTTTCCGCTCGCTCCTCCAAGTGCATCTCTACAAACAAATCCATCACCTTCCACTTAGTGCTAGATTCCTAAACCACATAGTTCTGATCATTCCTACTAAAAACATCAGCAACATCATTCCCTTTTCTTAGAGTGTATACCATCTCAAAGTAGAAATACAATAAATACTCAACCCATTTCACTATTGAAGATTCAAATCACATTGTGAAAAGATATACATTAGACTCTTCTAATCAGTATGCACTGTTAACCATTCCCCCAACAAGTAGTGCCTCTAGTACTTTAAGGAATACACTACTAAATCCAACTCAAGATCATGAGTGGGATAATTCCACTCATGGGGTATCAGTTTCCTCGACCCATAAGCCATCACCCACTCATCATGCATCAACACAACCCCAAGCCTGATACCGGACGCATCACAAAATTGGATATTCTTCCTACTTGGATCGAGTAAGATCAAGATCGGTGCAGTCTTCAATCACTTTTTCAACTATTGAAAGGCATTCTCAAAAGCCTCCGACCACTCAAACCTAATTCCCTTCTTGTTAAAACCTAAAAGTGGTGCTTCCAAACGAGAGAAATCCCAGATGAACCTCTCGTAATACCCGGACAAACCCATAAAACTATGAACATATGAAACACTCTTGGGCTGCTCCCAAGACACAACAACCTGAACATTCTATAGATCCACTGACACACCTTTCATAGAGATGATGTGACCTAGAAAATGCACTTCCCCATTCCAGAACATACAATTTGATAGCTTTTCGTAAATCTGGTGTTCTCTTACTGTAATTAAGATGATGTCAAAATGTTGGGCATGATCTTCATCAGTTTTTGAGTACACAAAGATGTCTTCAACAAAGACAACCATGAACTGATCTAGATAATGATGAAGGATTCGGTTTATCAAAGTCATGAACACCACAAGTTCATTGGTCAAGTCGAAATGCATCACCAAAAACTCAAACAACTTGTACCGACTCCTGAAAGCGGACAATGGTACGTTATAAGGCATCACCCTCAACTGGTGATAACCCCATCTAAGATCAATCATAGAAAACACCAATTCACCCTTTAACTGGTCAAATAGGTCATCAATTCTAGGTATAGCATACCAATTTTTCACCGTCATTTTATTTAACTTCTGATAATCCACACACAGCCTTAATGACCCGTCATCCTTCTTTGAAAAAAGCACAAGATATCCCCAAGGAGACGTACGAAGGCATATGAACCCCTTATGCTTCAACTCGTATAGCTGAGCCTTTAACTCTTGGAGTTCTACCAGTACCATTCGTTATGGCAGAATAGAAACTGACTCTTCTCCCGATAGCAAATAAATTGTGAACTCAACATCCCTCTCGGGTGGCAACCCCGAGAAATCCTCAAGAAACACATCCTGAAACTAATCCACCACTAGAGAAAAGATAGACTATTCCCCACTTTCATCATCAATCACAAAACAAGCTACTTGAGTTCATATCCTACACAACTGTTGACAAAACAGTCCTGCACAACTAGCTCAAACATCCCACTCTCTACGATGATCATAAGCATTAGACTCAAGTGACCTAAATGATACCCTTCGACGATAACAGTCTATGTGCACCCGATACAACACCAACCAGTCCATACACAAGATCAGTTCAAATCATGACATCTCGAGAATGAACAAGTCCCACTAGAAATGATACCCACTGACTTCCAGAGCACATACCTTACACTTCCTAATAACATCCCTTTTCACCCCCAACGGAGTGTCAACCGACATAACCCCTCAACCACTCTCCACAAGAAATCGCAACACTACATAAATTTGAGATGAAATAAAAGAGTGTGTGGCAACAGTATCAAAAAAATGCACTAGAAAGCGTAGAAGCTAAAAGGATCATACCTTGGATAGTTGATGGCCCATCTTCTCCATCACCAAGTGCAGACTAAACTGCATGAAGATGACCTGCCCCTCTTCCATGGGCTCCAACTTGTGCACCATGTATTGCACTGCCCTGCTGATGTGGGTGATCCTATCCTAGAGTTCTGAATCCATTGCCCCTGCCAGTACGGCTCATGGACCTCCAGCTTTCTTCTTGATATGGTGCAACTAATCCTTTTCCTCCGCTTTCCATCTGTCTGTCACCAACATTCATACTCTCCCGCTGAGGGTTCCTACAGAACCTCTGCACATGTCCCAATCTGTCGCATGGCCAGAACTCAACTAGAGGTTGAGGACACTAAACACATGTTCCCCATCCAACCACACTGATTGCAGAATACCCGATCACCACCCAGATAGGCTAACCCTCTCTTCTGACCACCAATCTCACTTCTACCATGCTAAAAACTTCCTAAATGACACTACCGGCCCTCGAAAGCTACACCACTTGTCTTCCCAGCTGGCATGAAAATCCAACTACCTGAATCTCCCTTCAGGATCCCTTCTGAGATCAACGCTTAATCCACTACCTCCATAATCCTCTTAAAGCTAAAGATATTCACATGATACATGATCTTGTGTCACAATCCATACTATAAATTCCTCATAACTATTGCCTCATCCCCCACCAATGTTGGAACAACGCGTCGTAGGTCAATGAAGCAACCATCATATTCCATCACCGACATCGATCAGTGAGTCAGGATCATGAACTCAGAATCCTGTTATTGCCTCAATTTCTTGAGATAAAAATTCTCTAGAAACATTTCCTAGAAATCCTTCCACAACATCCCCTCATCCATCTTAGTCTAAGCTAGGATGTCCCACCAAAGAATTTTATGGCCCCACAACATATACGCTTCCAACTTGACTCACTTCCCAATAAGAGTCTTGAGATGATCAAGAATCATTTGGAAAGACTCTATCAAGAACTCTACTACCTCTGGCCCACCTTCTCTAGTAAAGGTCAGAGGGTGATACAGTTGAAACTCTCTGGTCAGCTCAAACAGACTCGGTGCGTCCTGCCCTAGGTCTCGATCCATAATCTCTATAAAACGAGACATGTCCTCTTAGAACCGCTCTTCTCCATTTTCTTGGATCACCACGTTCTCTTGCACCTCTACTAGAGAACTGTTTTCAGCAACGTCCTCTTGTTTCCCAACTGGCACTTGACATCATGGTGGCATTTCTATACATTTCCAAACACAAGGTTTAGAACACAAACCATAAAGTTTCACAACTTCATATCAAGAAGGCTCTTCACCATCCATAACAACACTTAACATTCCTAAAAACACCACCCCGCCCATCCCTATTGTGGGCCATGGTCCACAAGGGTAAAAAACCATACACAACCACATGGATCACACAACATGTTACAAAAATCATTTTAATTCATTACAAGCCTTTAATTAAACACATTTTATTAATCATCACTTATCATTATTTTATCTTCACCTCCTTGCATTGTTTTTTTTACAGCGTTTTCCATTTTCAATTATCAAGATGCTAGGTGAATTCGATATTTCATGCCTCACACACCCAAACCGTGTGTGCCTACCATGATGCATTCCACCTATCTCTCTAGGTGCCTACAATGATGCATGAATGAACAACCTAATTCCATTGATTACACAAGCCAAATATCATAAAACAATCATGTCACACAACATGTTCATCATCCAATGGTGAAATATCATCAACTATAACATCGAACAATCAAGAACAATAATTCCCACCCTGGGTGACTTGGGTTTTCCCTCATACATGGATTAGCTACTCCCAAGCATGAGCTCATTACCAAGGCATGACACATCCAAACTCCCATCTACCATCCCAAATAATAAGATTCTAGGGAAGGAGAAGAAATACCTCCTCTAATACCACTTTGTAATATCCCCGACTCAGTATCCACTAAACCGGTGCTCTAAGCCAAGTGGTTACATGACCTTAAGAACACCTCCCCATACTCCAAATGTTTCTGACTAGCAATGGGTGTCTGAATTGACAATTGGGGAGACTATTCCCCCTTTTATCAGAGTAAGTCACAACAAAAGATAAACAAAATAATGGAATAATAATCAATAATACAATATCCTATATAAAAAACCATTCCCAAATGTGGTACATGTAACACCCCAAGCTTTCACGATACATTTCCCTTTGAATAATTCAATAGCTTGCATTGTACGCAACGTCGAGATTCTTACACACCGTGATCAATAAAACTAGTCGTTATGAATAGTAATACCCACTTTTTGAAATTTTATAAATTTTATTTTTCAAAATGGAATTCATTTTTGAATTCCAGATATAAAAATTAGCTTAGGGTGAATTTTTGGTATTTTTCTAAAAACATTCAATTTTTAATGAATAGTGAAAAACACTACGTTATTGGTTAAAACCGACTTTTTATTTAAATAATTATTTATTTTACTTAAATTTATTTTTCTATCAAAATAGATATATAATACCTATATAAGTTCAATGTAATTCATTTGAGTCATTTTATAATAAGTTTAGATATATAAAAATTTTATTTAACTTTTTACCATCTTTTACCCACCTCCTAGGTGCATTTGCAAATTTGCATAAAACTTAATTTTACTGCTTCTATGAGTTGAATTTAAAAAATCTGAGAGACACGGTTAATATCAGTAATTAAAAGTGGTTCCATAAGATGAAAATAATTTTTGGTGAATATTAACTTTTGACTTTTATTTACCACAGTTAAAAGTAAATAGTGTAATAAGGGTAAAAATGATATCATAATTACCCTAACACATGCCATAATTCTATTACATAAGTGTAATTTGACCGAAAAAAAACTTAGGAATAAAATATGATCCTTTTGGTCCACTTGGATTAGATTAGTACATTTATTGTTATTTTATTTAAAGAAGAGTTAAAAGTGTTAAATTAAAAGTTTAATAACTAAACCATTTTTAATATAGGGTTACACACAATATAAATTCGACTATAAATATAAATTATAAATATAAAAATATTTTCTAAATAATGGTATTTTATTTATAATTTTTAGACATTAAATAATTTAATTTATTTATGACACAAGGATGATGCAGTAGTTACCTTATTAATGAAATATTAAAATAATTGATATTATAAATATCCAAATAAATGTAAATTGAGACTTCTGATAAATTCCACTAATTTTATAGGTTAATATGACATGTTATGTTTGATTGAATATTTTTTTTTCAAAGTAATCAGGCTGTTATAATTTTCACCAAAACCAAATACTAAATAGTGTCAAAATTGACATAATTGAATTTTTAAAACAAATACTATATTATTAAATGATATAATATTCCTAAAAATATTAGGTTCGGAAAAAGTTCATAGATAAAGTTATATATTTTAATAATGAACCACTTTGGGTTCTCTGGTCTTGTTATAGTAAGTTTATTAACCATATAATATAAAAATACAAAGAGACATGGTAAATGTCAAACTATTTAACTAAGAGTTAAATATAAAAGATAACGTTAATATGGTGATCTAACCCTATATAAAACCTATTTTTTGAGATGTGTTTTACTCATCCTTACCTTATACCCTAAATAAATCATTTTGTATCCCTTAGAAACCGAAAATAAGTTTAATATAAAATAATATTTCAATCTTTTCCTAAAGTCACCCTCAACTCTCTTATAAAAGTGTACTTCCCTTTCTCTTAAATTCACACCTCCAAAGCCATTTGGATCAGCTAAACCCTAACCAAATATCTTCTAAACTATCCTCAAATTTACCTAGATGCCTTAATTTGATTATAAATCCAACCTAGGGATCCATTTTAATCAACTCAAAAGGAAAAACCCGAAGAAGAGATAATAATTTCACCACCCTCTTTCAAGTTCTTTTCTTATTCCACTTCCCCTTTCTTTGTTGTTTCAATACCTAAATAATAAATCCAGTACCTTTTAAATATTTTTATGTTATTATAAATATAATACAACCATATTCATTATTCTATCGATCCTATAAATGAAAAATTCACCATACGTGCATACGTATGGCTTACCGTCTCCACATCGTGGTGTAGTTTGTTATTCAAACACTTCATTATTTAGATGGGTATAATAATGAGTAAAACTGATCTAAATAGAAAATATAACATGTTAATGATTCTTTCTATATGATATACCATCCAATTATATACGATTTCATCATCAATTGAATGATATTTTCTCTCGTGCGTACGTACGGATTACCGTCTCCACGAACGCGATGAGATTCATTCCCCATCGTAATCATTCATGAATAATTTTTATGATTAAAAATAATGTTTATGAACATAATATCATGATTTATATGATTCAAATACATCCATTCCATATAAAACATGGCTTACATTACCAATTATATAAAGTAAAACGAATCAGTTATCACCCGAAACGATAATACTGCTAAAATATTATTAACAAAGAAATATTATAAGATCATGTATGATATCATATTTATGTATATGATTTTTTTTATAATTTAATAACAATGTTTTAACTATTATACAAGATTCTAACATACCATCGACTATGTAAATGTACAAGGTAAGGGTTAATTTAACAATCTCTTTATTATCCGAGGTTATTTTTACGTAAGTATCTACTGAGACCTATTTATCATCCACATCCATGTTTTCTTAAAAATGTATTTCAAATTTTTTTTTTAATATTTACTAGACTATAGTTTAAAGTCATTTATGCCCTTATTTGACCTTATGTGTTTTGAAAGTAATCTTTCTGTCATTTTTCAAACAATGTACTTTATGACCTTTTCGACAAATTGATGGTAAGAATGTTTTTTATAACTTATACGAAGGGGTAGCTATTTTCTGCTGTTATAAAATAATCAAAGATTCCCTTGCAATCTTATAAGAATATTTTAAAAATAATTGATTTCTTTTATAATTATATGACTCTTAAATGGTTTCAAAATAGAAAGATGTATTTCTTTCAAATAGTTTTCATTTCATCTATGTCAACATCCTTTGATGGACTTTAAACTTGTTTGAAGTTAATTTATTATGATACAAATCTTCCATATTGTATTAAAGGTTTTGTGATATTTTTTACTATGGATGTTTTATTTTTATATCATTCATGGTGTATGGTTAATGTATTGACATTTTGTATGCTATTTTTAATATGAATGTTTATATTATATTTCAACCTTTTCATATTAGGAATGTATTGGACTTAGTATGTGAGGGGTGGAGCCCGCTATAGCTCCTTGGTGCAACGGTAGGTCTCATGAGACAGTTAGACATAGAATTGGCCAAGGCCTTTCTCAACATGATATATGCTTTTGGCCGAGGCCTAAATCATTTTTAGACGTCTTGGTCGAGGCCTTAACAAGATGTTTCAGAATTTCAGGAATTATACATTCCATCATTATGAAAATAATAATTATGGTTCATGTAGTTATTCAACTAGTAGAATACCCATGACTATGTTTTATTATGGAATTATTTACTCAGCTCATTTTCCTTCCATAAAGTGTTCATGTTTATTATTAGTCAAGGAAAGTGTTTTTAATTATTCACCATGCCTAATGTTTATGTTATCTTCCACTGTATTGCTTACCCTTACTGAGCATTTGATCTCACCCCTTTCTTATGTTTCATTTTCACAATATATGAAGAATTTAGTTATCAGTTACTTCTAGGCATAATCAAAGAGGCTTGGATGTTTCTAAAGGAATAAATTAGTGATGTATTTCTTTCCAAGTTGTAATGTTGAACTTAGGTATGTATCTCCTTTCTAATAATACTAAACTGATCGGTCTTTTGGGACATGATTCCTTGTAGCATGTCAATGTTATGTAACAAATCACTGACTCTGGGTAACTGGGATGGGGCTTCATAGTTGGTATCAGAGGAAATTTTGTACAAACATTGGAAACTAGATTTAGAAAAACACCGATTAGAGAACATTAACCTAAGATAGACTTTGAGGATTAGTATAGAAGAACTTCCTTGAATTTTGGTACTGTAGATATTTTGTGAGTTTTCCAAGCAATACATACCTCTCTAGATACGAGTAGGTAGAGGCAGCTCTTGCATATATGTACCTAGGGGTAAAACCCAAAAACACCACTTTGAGCTAGACTCAAATGGGAACTGGTGCACGACAACGGGCATTGCTGCACTCTTGGTTACGACACTCCCAGGGGATATTCTTAAGATAATTAAAAAATTTTTTACAAACCATTATGAAGGATTAATGAGTATATACCTTCTCAAAGAAAACATTTTTATGATTATGGATTATATCTATAAACTGTTCAATTTATGTTCAGTGTTTTACATGTTTGGAATTATGTATTGTGATTCATAAACTAATCTACTTTATGATATTGTTTAGAAGTGGAGCCTAGTGGAAGGAATGGAAATCATATCAACACACGTAATCCATGTAGGGATTGACCTCGTACTCAAGATAATTATAGTGGATATAGTGATGCAGTCAGTGCTGATCAGCTTATCACCATACTGGGACAACTCACTCAGGTTATGAATAATAAACTTTTCCGTATGGAGTACCCTAATCCACAATGTAGAGGATCAATGTTAGACCACTTCATGAGGCAAAAATCACCAAAATTCAATGGGAGTAAAAATCCATTATTAGCTGAGCAATGAATAAATTCCTTAGAGAAAATATTTCATGCTTTGGGGGGTAGAAAAAGGGAAGAAGTTTTCATGGAAGTTTATCGCCTCACAGGAGATGCAGATCAATGGTGGTCATTGATTCAAAACACAAAGAAAGATGAATAAGTATCAAACATGTAATATAGTGAGTTTAAAGATATTTTATTAGAAAAATACTTTCCTCGTGACCATCAAGTGGATATAGAAAGTCAATTTCTGAGTCTAAGGTAAAAGGAGGATGATAATGTCGCAATGTATGAGGCTAACTTTACAAGGATAGCAAGGAATGCTATAGATTATATTCATAACCCAATACATAAGATTGATCATTTCTTTGATGGGTTAAAACCATTTCTCCATAAAGCATTAGTCCTGCAATCCTTCTCATTGTATGAAGATATTGTTTCATCTGATATCAAGACAGAAAAGGAATTGTCTAAGTATTACAACATTAAAACAAAGTAAGAGAAGAAAATATCTGTTGAAAAATATAGTAAAGGAAATAAGGAAACATGGAAGAAGGGAAGAGTTGAATTTACACCCTAAGATAATTGTGGAAGGAAGCACCCCGGTGCCTGTCTAAACGGAAAATGAGTATGCTACAAATGTGGATAGAAAATCCATCTTGATAGTGATTGTAAGGGGGTGAAAGAAGCTACCAATGTTCAATGCTGCAATTTCAGGGATATGGGACATTATGCAAATGAATTTCCTAAGTGTTAGAGAAACTTACCTCAGAAAAGGCCAATGGATCAAGGCCAATCTTATGCGATCCCTAATTCTGAGGTTGAAGCTCCTAAATACGTGGTGGCAGTTAATTTAATGGTTTTTTCAAGTTTGGCCAATGCTTCATCTGATTTTGGATCATCGCATTGTTTCATATCTTCCCAATTTTCTAAGAAAATTAGATATTTCTAATTTTATTTAACAAGGGAGTTGTCAGTAAAAACTCCTAAGGGATGTATCATTGAAACAATGTTTTGTGAATCATTCCCCATTAAGGCATATAAACGATATTTTTCTACTAATCTAATCGTTATACACATGATTGATTTTATATAATTCTTGGTATTGATTTTCTTTCGTACCATGATGCGAAAATTTATTGTAAGAAGAAGGAGGTTACAATTCTCAATGATGATAAGGAGTACCTTATCTTTAGAGCAGAAACGTAACCATCTGATTCTTATCTAGATCCACCCCCAGTAGCTCTACTAAATTCAATTATTAGGGAGGATGATAAAGAAATAATTAGGGGTGAGGAAAATAATGTTCAAGTAGAGGACGCACCTATTGTGCAAGAATATGTTGATGTGTTTTTATAATATTTACCTGGACATCCTCCAGAATGAGAAATTGAGTTTTCCATTGATTTAATTCCTGGTTCAAGGCCCATATCAAAGACCCCTTATAGAATCACCACTGTGGAATTAGTGTAACTAAATAAACAACTAGAGGAATTGAGTAATAAAAGATTTATTCTCCCTACTATTTCTCCATGGGGATCCCCTGTCCATTTTATTAAGAAGAAAGATGGATCTAGAGGTTGTGCATTGACTACAGAAATATCAATGCGATAACAATAAAGAACATGAATCCCCTACCTCGCATTGATGATTTATTCAACCAACTTCATGGAGGTCAATATTTTTCAAAGATTTACCTTCAATCGGTATATCCTCAGTTATGTGTGAAGAAGGAAGACATTCTGAAAACAACATTTTGAACTAGGTATAGGCATTATGAGTTTACAGTAATGCTTTTTGGATTGATTAATTCACCATCAGTCTTCATGGATCTAATGAATAGAGTATTCAAGGAATATCTTAATGAATTTGTAGTGGTATTTATTGATGATATCGTGGTATACTCCAAAATCTATGAAGATCATGAAAATCACTTGCGCATTATTCTAAAGACTCTTAGAAGAAACGAATTATATGGGAAGTTTAGAATGTGTGAATTCTGGCTTCAGGAGATTTCTTTTCTTATCCACATTATCTCTTGGGATGGAATCTCTATTGATCCTTTAATGACCAAGGAAATCCAAGAATGGACAGAACTGATGAGTATAACTGAGGTACACAGTTGTATTGGTTTAGCAGGTTATTATCGATGTTTCTTCCAGAATTTTGACTAGTTGGGTAACCCATTAACCAAGCTCACATGTAAAGGGGTTAAATTTGTTTGGAAAAAAGAGTGTGAAGAATGTTTTGAAGAACTTAGGATAAGATTAGTTAATGCCCCTATCTTGACTCTACCATCGGGGAATGATGGGTTTTCTATTTATAGCGATGCTTCAAAGAAATGACTTGGTTGTGTCCTTATGAAGAATGATAGAGTTATTGCCTACTCATAGTGACAGCTAAAAATCCAGAGAAAAACTATCCTACTGATGATCTTGAGTTAGCAGCTATAATATTTACTCTGAAAATATGGAGAAACTATCTCTATGGTGAAAAATGTGAGATTTATACTACTCACAATAGTTTGAAGTATATTTTCTCATAGAAAGAACTCAACATGAGGCAAAGACAATGGCTTGAACTACTCAAGGATTATGATTTCACAATACACTACCACCCAGGGAAGGAAAATAAGGTGGCAGATGCTTTGAGTAGAAAGGACCATGGATTTTTGAACAAGATGGGAGTTTAAAGGGATCCTACTTGCATGGATCAAGTAAAGATGGATATGGGAATAATGATGGAAGGTGAAACAACAATACTTTTTCAAATGGTTTCCAAACCATCTTTACTAAAAAGGGGAAAGAGTTCTCAGACTGATGATGAGGAGTTTAAAAAGATGATTAATACTATAAATGATGGTATATTGAGTGACTTTGTATATGACAATGGAATTTTGAAATTTTGGAAAAGACTTTGTGTTTCCAATATAGCTGATCTAAAAAGGGAATTGTTTGATGATTCTCATAGCTCCAATTTCTCTATACACCTGAGGAGTACCAAGATGTATATAGATTTAAAAGGAACATTTTTGGTTGGACAACATGAAGAGGGGGATTACTGATTTTGTGTCAAGATGTATGGTTTGTGAATAAGTGAAAGCTATAAGGAAATATCTTGGAGGAGTCAGGAAACTTCTTCACATACCTGAGTGGAAATGGGATGATATTATGATGGATTTTTTCAATGGGCTACCAAATAATCCTAGAAGGAATGATGAAATATAGGTCATTGTTGATAGTCTTTCCAAGTCAGCATATTTTCTTGCGATAAGAGAAGATTTTTAACTTAAACATTTAGCAAGACTGTATATTAATGAAGTTTTAAGACTTCATATAGTACCCCTATCAATTATTTCTAATCATGATCCCATTTTTATATCAAGATTCTAGAAAAGTCTTCATAAAGCCTTTGATACTGAACTTTGTTTGAGCACTGCCTAACACCCTCAAACTGGTGGACAATTAGAACTGACTATTCAAACCTTAGAAGACATGTTGAGATCTTTATCACTTGACATTCATGGTATATGGAATCAATATTTACCTCTGATAGAATTTTCATATAACAATAGATTCTATTCAAGTATTCAGAAGGGACCATATGAAGCATTATATGGAAATAGATGTCGTACCCAAACTTGTTGGGGTGATGTTTGTGAAAGAAAAGTCGTAGGCCCAGAACATGTTGAGGAAGCAATGGAAAAAGTGATGATTATCCAAACACTCATCAAAGCATCCCATAGTATGAAAAAGATCTATATTGATAACTGAAGAAAGGATTTGTAATTTCAAGTAGGAGACCATGTTTTCATGAACATATATCTATGGAAGTGTGTTATACATTTTGATATGAAGGGTAAATTGAGTCCCAGGTACAACGGACCTTTCGAAATTCTAGAACGAATTAGAGTTGTAGCTTATCATTTGGAAATGCCTCAAAGTCTCTCCAAAGTTAATGATGTCTTCCACTTATCACTGTTGTGAAAATACATGTCTGGCCCAATGCATATACTCACCTATAAGGAAATCGAACTGGTACCTGATCTATCTTATTGGGAAGAACCTGTCAAAATTCTTGATACCAAGGAACAAGTGCTGAGAAACAAGACGACCCGTCTGGTAAAAGTTCTATGGAGAAACCATAAGAGGGAAGAGGAAATGTGGGAACCAGAGGAACTTATGATGAAGAACCACTAGAATCTTTTTGTGTGATAGTATTCTAGAAATTTCGAGGATCAAATTATTTGAATGAGGAAAGAATGTAACACCCCAATCTTCCATGGTACGGTTCCCTTGGAATAATGCAATAGTTTCCATTGCACGCAACTTCGAGATTCTAACACACCACGACCAATCAAACTACCCATTATGAATAGTAATACCCACTTTTTAAAATTTTATAAATTTTATTTTTCAAAATGGAATTCATTTTTGAATTCAGAATATCTAAATTTTCTTAGGGTGAATTTTTTGTATTTTTCTTAAAACATTCAATTTTTTATGAATAGTGAAAAACACTGTGTTATTGGTTAAAATTTACTTTTTATTTAAATAATTATTTATTTTTATTTAAATTTATTTTAGGTCAAAATAGATACATAATACTTATATAAGTTTAATATAATTCATTTGAGTCATTTTATAATAAGTGTAGATATATAAAAATTTTATTGAACTTTTTACCGTATTTTTCCCACCTCCAAGGAGCATTTGAAAATTTGCATAAAACTTAATTTTACCACTTCTATGAGTTGAATTTCAAAACTCCGAGGGACATGATTGATATCAGTATGTACAATTTGGTTCAATAAGATGAAAATATTTTTTTGTTGATAAGTAACTTTTGACTTTTATTTACCATGGTTAAAAGTAAATAGGGTAATTAAGGGTAAAAATGATATCATAAGTACCCTAAATCATGTCCTAATTCTATTGGATAAGCGTAATTCGACCAAAAACAACCTTAGTAATAAAATATCATTCTTTTGGTCCACATGGATTAGATTAATACATTTATAATTATTTTATTAAAAGAAGAGTTAAAAGTGTTAAATTCACAGTTTAATACTTAAACCATTTTTAATATAGGGTTACACATAATATAAATTCTACTATAAATATTTATTAGAAAGATAAAATGATTTCCTACATAATGGTATTTTATTTATAATTTTTAGAAATTAAATAATTTAATTTATGTATGGCACCATAATGATGTAGTAATTACCTTATTAGTGAAATATTAAAAGAATTGATATTAAAAATATCCAAATAAATTTAAATTGTGACCTTTGATGAATTAAAATAATTTTATAGGTTAATATGACATGTTAGGGTTGATTAAATAATTTTTTTTAAAGTAATAATTCATTTATGATTTTCAAAAAAAACAAATACTAAATAGTGTCAAAATTGACATAATTGAGTTTTTAAAACATATATTTTATTATTAATTGATATAATATTATTAAAAATATAAGGATCATCCAAAAGACATATATATGGTTATATATATTAATAATGATCTACTTGGGGTTCTCTTTTCTTGTTATAGGAAGTTTATTAACCATATAATATAAAAATACAAAGAGAAATGGTAAATGTCAAACTATTTAACTAAGAGGTAAATATAACAATTAAGGTTAATATGGTGACCTAAACCTATCTAAAACCTATTGGATGATAGGTTTTAGACCCATACCTAACTTATCCTCTAAATAAATCATTTTGTAGCCATTATAAACCGAAAATTATTTTATTATAAAATTATATTTCAAGCATTTCCTAAAGTGACCCTCACATCTCTAATAAAAGGGTACTTCCCTTTCTCTTAAATTCACACCTCCAAAGCCATTTTTCTTGGCCAAAACCAACAAAAATATATTCTCAACTATCCTACCTTTTACCTATAGGTCTTACTTTGATTTGAAATCCATCCTAAGGATCCATTTTCATCAACTCAAAAGGAAACACCTGAAGAAGAGTTAATAATTTCACCACCCTCTTTCATGTTCTTTTCTTCTTCCATTTCCTCTTTCTTTTTTGTTTCCATATAACATAATAAATACAGTTCCTTATACATAATGGGATGGTATTATAAATATGGTACAGCCATATTCTTTATTCTATCCATCCTATAAATGAAAAAGTCACCATACGTACGACCTACCATCTCCACGTCATGGTGTAGTTTGTTATTCAAACACATCATTATTTGAATGGTTACAATAATGATTATAACTGATGTAAATAATAAATATAACATGTTATTGATTCTGTATATATGATATAACATCCAATTACATAATATTTCATCATCAATATAATGATATTGTCATTCATGCGTACGTGCGGATTACTGTCTCTAGGAACACAATGAGATTCATTCTCCATCGTAATCATTCAAAAATAATTTTTATGATTAAATATAATGTTTATGAAAATAATATCATTCTTTAAGTGAATAAAATACATCATATCCATAACAAACATGGCTTAAATAACTAGGAATATAAAGTAAAATGAACCGGTTAACACCCGAAATGATGATACTACTAAAATATTATTAACAAAGCAATATTATAAGATCATATATGATATCATATATTTTTTATATGATTATTGTATAATTTAATAACAATGTTTTAACTATTATAAAGGTGTTTAACATATCATCGAATAAGGAAAAGTACATGTTAAGGGTTAACTTCACACTCTCTTAATTATTCGAGGTTGTTTTTATGTAAGTTTTTACTGGGACCTCTTTATCATCCACATACATGTTTTCATAAAAATGTATTTAAAAACATTTTTACTATTTACTAGAATATGGGTTAAATTCATTTATACCCTTATTTTAACTTATATGTTTTTACCGGAATCTTTTCATCATTTTCATAACAAGGTACTTTATGACCTTTTCGACAAAATTATGGTAAGAATGTTTTTTTAACTTATACAACGGGTGCGGCTATTTTCTGTCGTTATAACTTCATCGAAGAATCCATTAAAAACTTATAAGAATATTTTCAAAATAAATGTTTTCATTTATAATTATGTGACTCTTAAATGGTTTCAAAATAGAATGAGGTATTTCTTTCAAATAGATTTCATTTCATCTTTGTCAACATCCTTTGATTGATTTCAAACTTGTTTGAAGTTGATTTATTATGATACAAATCTTCTATATTTTATTGAAGGATTTGTGAAATGTTTGACTGTGGATGTGTTATATTTATACCATTCATGGTTTATGGTTAAAGTATTGACATTTCGTATGCTATTTTTAAAACAAATGTTTATGTTATGTTTCAACCTTTTCATATGAGAAATGTATTGGACTTAGAATGTGACGGGTGGAGCCCGCTATAGCTCCTCGGTGCATCGGTAGGTCTCATGAGACAATTATACATGGAATTGGCCGAGGCATTTCCAAATTTTATATATGGTTTTGGCCGAGGCCTAAATCTTTTTTAGACGTCTTGGTCGAGGCATTGACAAGATGTTTCAGAATGTCCGGCATTATACATTCCATATTTATGAAAATAATAATGTTGGTTCATGTGGTTATTCGACTAGTAGAATACCCATGAATATTTTTTATTATGGCATTATTTACTCAACTCATATTCCTTCGATAATGTGTTCATGTTTATTATTTGTAAAGGCATGTGTTTTTAATTATTCACCATGACTAATGTTTGTGCTATTTTACATTGCATTACTTACCCTTACTGAGAATTTGAGCTCACCCCTTTCTTATGATTCATTTTCCTAGGATATGAAGAAGTTAGTTATGAGTGACTTGTAGGAATAATATAGGACTCTTGGATGTTTCTAATGAAATAAATTAGTGTTTTATTTCTTTTCAAGTTGTAATGTTGAACTTATGTATGTATATTGTTTCCAATAATACTAAACTGATCGGTCTTTCTGGACATGATTCCTTGCATCATGACAATGTTATGTAATAAATCACAGACTCAGGGTAACTGGGTTTAGGCCGTTATAGTACAACCATGTCTAATATTAATTATGCCATGGAAAGATATGAGTGAAAAGGTTAACAATTACTGCAATGAATTTAAATTGAAAAATCCCCAAAATGGTCCTGACACCATGTCCGGGTCCCCCTCCCTGCACACTCGTGCCCACCCAACTGCCTTGAAAAAGACCTTTCCCTTTTCATAAACTACAAACATGAAGTCTCCTCAGGTACCCCACATCTTCCCAAGTAGGGTGTGAGTACAACTTAGTAGGCCACCACCAACGGTGTTTACAAAATATCTGGTATTAGAAACTGTGCATGCAACAGGGAAATGAATAATAAATGACAAGGAAAAGATTAAGTGCTCATTTTCATTTTAGGTCCATTACCAATATTTATTACAATTTCCACATCTTACAATATCATCCCATTTTCTATTACATACCATTTCCAACACATTTATCATTCGTTCATCAACACAACAAGTTTCATGGGCTTAAAGTACATAATCACATACAAGAGAAAAATTACACAGTTTTCCTATCTCACTAGGGAAAACCTCCTCATGTAAACCATATCCTCACCTCAAATCCTCAGTCCGTGTGGATGAAACCGATAGAGAAATAGAGCATCAGTCATATCCCTACCCTGCGCATTAGGGGTGAAGTTTAGATCCTCAGTCCAACTCAACCCATGGGCGTAGAACCTCAGTCAATACCCCACACTACCGCTCTATGTGTACATGCTATACATATATGTATCCATTAACCATTAACAAAACATCACAATCATTTACTAAGGAAAACATAAACCATAACAGTAACATGAGAGCTAACACCATTCCATAACCCATTAACACATTTACAATATTCCACATCATTTATCCAATTAGCCCAATTCCCTTTTATTATGATTATCTCACTATTAATTCATTCATCATGCCTATCTCATAGGCTTGGTTCATTATTCTGAACTCACTAGGCTTCATTACCATGCTCATAACCCATTCCATTTGGTCCTTTAATCATTTCCCCATATTAGCCCAATATCTCTATGGTTATTATCAAGCCTGGGTGCACCACCTAGCTTCTAACCCAACAAAAATAGTCACATCAACTTGTTTATCAAGAGATCTACATGATTACAGAACAATATCACTTGTTCTTCATGAGTCCCTAGGTCTGGGAGAGTCAGCACACCCCATGGGTGACCCTAGATCAGTGCCATTAACTTTGAAGCAGCCCATGGGGATAGTGTGCATCTCCATTTACCTTTTTAATAACCATTTTACCTAAACATGTCAAGGGTGACCAAAACATACTAAGGGACACCTAATAACAAAACCAAACATGCAAAAAGCCTCAAATAATCCATCAGATATAACTTTTAGACCTCCTACCTCGATTCTGTGGGTGAACCCACTCTTAATCGAGCCCTTAGATTCCTCTTCAACCAACCCTTGAAGCTTAAACCGAGATACTAACCAAAGAGTTGGTTTTTAGAGGTTCAGAAGGATGGGAGAAGTAGATACAAATCCTAAACTCAAAATAGAAGCAAGGATGGGATTAGCCTTACCCAAAGCTTTGATCTACAACCAACAGCACCAAAAACGCCATAGAAATAAGGTATATTGATCTCTTGAAGCTCATGGGGGATTTGGTTTGTCCCTAGGGTGAAGAGGGGTGAATGAGAAGGAAATCTTCAGTTCCGGTTAAAAATCCCAGAGTAGAAAAATTTTAATTTTTTAAAAAGATTCTAGGCAGCATGGTTTACCTGCATGATTTTTCAAACTGTGCACAAACCCTGCAGAGGCCACTTTCCAAATCCCGCCTCCTGCACGGTTTCATGGGTTGTCTGTATGGTTAGCACTAACCATGAACATGCCATGAAGCCTGCCCAAATATCCCCTTTTTCTCTATTTTTCGTGTTTTGAACCCTTAGAACACCCCCAATCCTCCTCAAGTACTTGGGTAAGCACTTAGTTAAACAAAATAAGGGATTAAAACCAAAACATAAATGAGAACATAC
The DNA here is from genome assembly GCA_963277665.1 of Viscum album. Classification (NCBI taxonomy): domain Eukaryota; kingdom Viridiplantae; phylum Streptophyta; class Magnoliopsida; order Santalales; family Viscaceae; genus Viscum; species Viscum album. Next base: position 1,972,726,796 of record OY728125.1, on the reverse strand, counting down.
ACTTCCAAGATCCGGGATCTTTCATTTTTCTTTTAGAAATAATAAAACAGAGTATATAATAAAAAAATAAAAACATAATTATGGCCTAATTAATGAAAATTAATAACATTATTTTTCCCTAGTTAATTTTAATAAATAAACGTGTAAAATTATATTTTTAGAAGGTTAACTTTAATTTTATAAGGAACTAAAACTATTGAACATATAGTATTAATGCAACCCTAGAATATATATATTGTATTAGAATTATGGTTTGAATACATTAGGAATATATTAATTTTCATTTATAAAAATGATCAATATGATTGGTTATTAGATTCCAAAATTATGAAATCATCCAAGGCTACTAACATAATATATTTATTATAAAACGTTTTTTAAATTTTATATATATTTATAAGAAATATACATATAGAAATTAAAATATTTATAATGTATTTTGAAATATTATTTTTGAAATGTATAAATAACAAATTTTCAATTGTATAATAGTTTTGGAATAAAAAATTAAAATAAAATCACTACTTTCAAAATAAATATATTCTCTTCCTCCAAATTTTAATTTTATTCATTTTAAAAATAGATTTTTTTAGCGTTGAATAGATACCCAAAAACCAGGATATTAGACAACAATGATAAATTTTGAACCATTCTAATAAAACCTTAAATGATTACCTCCAATCTTCTTATGAAGTCTATAAAAAATAGAAATTTTCCCCATTCGGGAACCTTGAAAAATATATCATCAAAATGTGTGGCCACCTTATCCCATGACTTGAGATAATTCCCTATATTGATATTCATGTCATTAAAACTTCAATGAAAAAATGAGACCTTGAAATTTTATCCATTCTTCTTGTTTTTGTCTTAATAATTTTAAATTCTCTATCTATAATCTTATTATAATATTCTTAGAAGGTCTATTTAATAAAACAATCATTTCCTATCACTACATCCTTGTAGTGAATTAGGAGGTCCATATCAAGTTCTGAATTTGATATGGCTTCCCCTCATTGAACCCACTATTCTTAAGATTTATCTGGTCACTAATATCTCCTACTAAACTGTATATAACATTTAAAATAAATATCTTTCATTATAGATAAAATGTTTCTATAAATTATATTATTTTATTTAAAACTTAAAAATATCATATCTAGAATTCTAATTTGATTAAATAGAAACAGTTTTTATAATTATAAATTTAAAATAATCTTTATGTTTATTTTTTTTAATTTTTATAAAATAGAATATTTTCAGGTGAATAGTAAACATTATATTTTTTTATACATTATATATTTAGTGAAATCATTATGATGCTAAAAAGACTTAATAATTTATAAAACATTCTGAACAGTATAAAATTTTCTCATTGAAAAATATTATGTATCTAAAAATAATATACTAAATTTTCAAACCTATCAATCTATTTTCAAATTCAATTTAATCTTTTATTACAAAAAACTATATATTATTCCCTTTTTGAATTAAATATTTACAACAAGACATTAGGTATTGGGTATATTTAATTATTAAGAAAATATTTAATTTTTAATAAAATAATTTTAAAATTTATAAGAATTAATAATATTCAAAATATTGATCCTAAATAATAAATTAATCATTATTTTCTTTAATGATAACAAACTATTTTTCTATATAAACACCTCTTCTCTACTCATTCCTCCTCACTCCCAAAAAATCTTCTATTCAAAAAAATATGGGAAAATACCTCCCTAAAATCTCTTAGACACATTCTTAAGTCCCTTTTCTAATAAAAACACCATCCTCTAAAGGATTAGGACTCAATATAAATGAGGGGACATAAAGGGAAATTAAATTTTTTAAGAATCCATGATTTTTCTTTTCTAATATTTTATTACCCATTTTATAAAATAATTCATAGAAAATATAAATTAAAAAAATAGATGTACTCATGGAGTTGGTCACTATATCATGGTGGATTTTTGATCATATTGTTTTATAACACATCATGGTTCATGAAATAATAGTATGAGATCTCATTTGTCTTATTATTCTTTTGTGAGTATAATTAATCATCATATACATACACATGATGAGTTGATGTGTAAACATGACTTTGAATGTTAAAATAGTTTACTGTTTAGTTTGATGTATGAAGTGAAGATAAAAGTGTTTAGTACTTTCATAATTAATGAAACATTATGAACTGCAATGAGAACTTGCATTTTATGTGATGGCCTTGTATAAAGAGGGATTCAATAACTTCGCATAATGTAACTTGAGATTATTCTCACATAGATGGGACTCTCTTAGACTCTCAATTAACTATTTTATTTTGAGGAAGTGATAACACACAATTTTTAGAAAATAGGTCCTTATAAATCATTTTATGATTCAATTGTCTAGGGGATACCTTCATAGGAAATATCTAGTTTGTTGTTTTTTAGGGAACTCAAATAATGAAGATCAAAGGCTTAGAAAAAGTGGTACACATAGATTATTGTTTAATAATTTTATACTTTCATTTTTTATCTGTAGGACATTGTGTAGAGAAGTAATATTTTCTTATACTTTAAATGGTAGTAGATATGTTCCATGCATCCCATTAGTGGTATGAGAGAAAACGTTAAATAGATAACTTGTTATTGAAAACTCATTCATGAATAATTGAGAATTGTGTCCCCCTACACATGAGCTTTAGTGTTGATGTAAATAGTCTCAAACCATGAGTTGGAAAAATATAGTTATTTTATAGTATCATATGGATATCATGTTGGGTTTTTTTATTTTAGGGGGGTTTCTCACCCAAACTATGGTATGATATTAACTACCGATGATAATTTGATTGGATAATTATTTTTTTGATAGAACCCGAATTTTCATCAACATATATGACACTTGAAATTATATTATAATAAGTGAAACTTTTATATTAATAAAACAATAATACAACTAAAATTTATATATTTCATGTAAATAATATTATAATTTTATTGGATGAACATTTATTTCGAACTTACATGATCAAAATAAACCTTGAATGGGGTTCTGAAAAATTCCCTAAGAAATAAGATTGTATGATTAATTGAAAAGGTTATAATTAAATATTCCTACATTTATTTATAATAATATTTCACAATATATGGAATAAACTATGAATTTCCTGCCATTTTATAGAAATAAGGATAAGATCATTTGGATGTAAAAGGGGTATTTTTCAAAAAACTGTTTAAAAAACAACATTATTTTAAATAATTAAAATAATATTTAATGGTGAAGGATTTAAATGACATTTATAGATAATATATATAAATATATGAATTTAAATCCACATAATTATGACTACTAGTAATGTTTCTAATGTAATTTCATCTTATTCTTAAGAAGCACAGTTTTTGAAAATCATTCTTCAATACATTTTATTGGTTTTTTAAAAGAAAAATTTAACACTACTATGAATTTAACTTTATAAAATTTATTAAATTTTTTGAATAATAATTTCAAAATCTGGTAATAATTCCACTTTCATTTTTTGTTCATTATGAATTGTATAAAGATTAAAAAAAGTTCACAATAGTTAAGTTTAAAATGGGGTTTACTTGGGGTTAACCAAAAAAGATAAGGGTTAAAATGACCTAAAAACTTTATGAAAAAATATTTTTTGGTTTTATTTAGAACTTATCCATATTAAATTATAATATGAAACATTTTGGAGATATTAATCCACTAAATACTAGACATTATTTTATAAGTTTTTAAAATTACAAGTTTGACACTCATCTCCATTATAAAGGGTAACCTCCTCCCCTCAATTATTCACACATATTAAGGAATTTATCTCAACAAAAACCTATAAAAATATCTACCTAACATCATTATTCACATTATATAAATGATTTTATCCTCATAAAGACCAACCCTATGGTCTTTAATAAGATATCTAAATGTGGGATTTCTAAGTGAAGATAATCGTCTTCACTAAGCTCTTTCTATATTACTTCTTCTTTACCACCTTAAATTATCTTATAAAAAATAAAATATTATAAAAATATTATATCACATATACCTATATTTTAATGTGTTTATTTAATAATATTTTTCATCTCATTATCCATCAAATGGGAACCATAAACATCTTTTGTGTGTATAATAAACTACTGCCTCACAAACTACTGTAATTTTTTTTAATCATAGACTCACGTGGATAATAATAATAATTTAATTGATAAATATATATATGATAATTATGAAATAATATTTATACTATAAATTTAATATATTACTTATTTCATTACCATTTGACACATTAAGTAAATGAGAACACCGCTCATGCGTACGTACAGAGTACCATCTCCAAGAAGTGATGTGATTCATTTCCCATGTATAAATTCCAAGAATGATTATAAACATGTTTTTATTGAGAAATACGATATTTATAACTTTGATATCTTTATGGAGGTGATTTAAAAAATTATGATGAAAATAACTATAAATTACACCATGAAACAAGCCTTTTAAAACAAAGTAGTTAACACCTGAAAGAATGGTAACAATGAACTAATGTTAAAAAACCAACAATCAGATGTTATAATATGATAATATACAATGTTTGAAATATGAATATGGTTAGTTTATAAATTAATAACTTTTTTAAAATAGTTATATAAGAGTTTAAATGATGTTCAACTAAATTGAAGTAGGAGGTAATAGATTTCATCTCAATTTACAATCCATAGAGACATACTTGTTAATATAAACCTATTCACTATTATGAGGTGGATGTACTAACCATTAATATATTGAACATTAATACCTATTTATTCATTATTATAAATGTTTAAATTAAATTATATCATTTCAAGGGTTTATAATTTAAATGTTACCTAACATGTAAGGATTTTGTTTACAACATTATTTTTTGGGATTTCTTTATTTTTCTTTAATGGAATATTAAATGTATTATTCATGAGCTATATATATTTTAATATAATTTGGTTATTTAAAGATATTTAGAATCTTATTTTAAACTTTCCCCTTATGGTATCTTTAATCAATCAATGAAATTATTAAATGAAAATTCGATCACATTTCTTGTTTTCATTGGGTTTATTTTTCTTCCATATCCATATTTTTAAAAATTGTTTTAATTTTTTTTTAGTCATTAAAATGATTTAATAAGGTTATTTTATTTTTTACAATAAATTTTACAAGACTTTTAAAGAATATTTATAATGTCTTCCAAAAGGGACATTTCTAAATTTCGTTTTACAAAGTCAAATTGAATATTTTATTTTAATGTATATGGTGTTAACGGAATTTCACACAACCATGATTTTTTTATGATATTTATCTTATTTTAAAACATTTAAATGGATTTACATAGAAAAATATTTTAGTAAATGGTATTTTATGGTTTTAGTTATATATTATATTATCCTCTAAAAAATATGAATTTATCATAGAGCCTATATTATCTGCCATTGATTTTGGGGTTGCTAAATTTCATTTGAAACATTCAAATTATTGGGAACATTGGACATTAAATTTATATTAAATATAAATATTATATATGTCATAGGTATGATTATTTCCTAAACTATATACAATTTCTACATATGGCATTTAATTTTAATTTTATCTAATCGAATAGGGTAATATTGATATTCTCTATTCTTTACACAATATGGATATTTCTTGACAAAGAATATTTTTTTATAAATTAAATAGTTCATTAAATATATAAAGAATAAATTAGACTTCTACTAATGCATGGGGGATAAAATTATATATCCCCTCAATGCATTGAGAGGTCTCATAAGTAAAATCTGTTGGCCATAAAAAATGGGTTTTTAGTGTATACCTACATATAAATTAATCTATAAGGGGTTGATGGTATAGATATAATGATTTCAAATATCATGATGTAAAATATTAATCATTTATTTTTATCATAATCAAGTTATTATTATCCAAGATATTATTGTATTGATAATATCCATGGATGCATTTCGAGCTCAAGTTATTTATTTAATGAAATGTGTCTTTAGTTATTTAATTTCCAATATTGATTATTCCATATTTACTCATGAAATATTTCACTATAAATAACCATTACTAAATATTTAAGATCACACTAATTTTTTATCTTTCCACAGGTTATGAAGAATAATTATTTTATTGAGGAAAAAATGCTGGATATTTTCTATTACTATATATTCTGCTATATTTCCTATGTAAAAATGAGAATCTAGTATCTATTTGGTTCTTAAAGTCTAATAAAATGATTATCCCTTCAGGGTAAGATTATTTATATCTATAATAATGTAATAAATTCAACACTAGATTTGGGTTATAATACCTAGGGTTGTTACAACCTAGGTATGATAGCATCTCCCATTTAGAACAATCTTTTCTATTCTTGAACATCTTGACAATGATATGGATTTTATAGAAATGTTAATTTTATTTCATATTATTTGATGACCATTTCATAATAAACCTACAATTTATATTTATAAAATCATGGAAAACCATTTAAAATAGGTAATCAAGGGATAGTGTTCTATTTCATTGATACATGTTATATAAGAGGTGGTCTAGATCCTCCAGGATGACCAATTTATTATAGTCAAAAATCATAAGTTGTTCCGCAAAATGACTTAGATTCCAGAAATGATAACCAAAATGGATTCTCAAATAGTAATTATACATTGTTTATTTAGAGGTATAATATAGAATGAATTATTCCATGTTGACATCATTTTTAATAGAATTTTAAATAAAAATATATTTTTATTAATATTCTCAAATTCCTTTTCTATCGTAGGCCTAAATTCACCACACCAAATAAACATAAAATTATCCCATATAAAAAGTAGTTTATGTTGATTTTTTAAATTTCTTTATCACATGTAAAATTATAGAGTTGTTATTTTTTTAATATATATTTATATAATTATTCACATATATAAAATTGTTTATATGATATGAATAATGTATGATTATGTTTATGTGATAAATTTATTCTCATAAAATTACAATGCCATGATAAGTATGAAAATTTAAGTTTTATTATTCATTTAAAGGTTGAATATTTTTTATAAATATTAGGTGTTAGAGTAAGGAAGAAATTTTAATGTATATCAAGTACGCAAGCCTTATTTAGAGGGACTTTGGTTCTTGCCTCACACTATCCCAGAGGATTATGCCTTATTAAGGAATTTGAGGGTTGTATATTTATGTCTCTAATATTACACATGTGGGTATTTTTGGATTTATATAATTCTAATCCTTTACATTAAAATGGATTTATGAACCCTGGGCATGGGATTCCTTTGTATATGTGTAACTATGTTTGGTTTTTATTTTTGGGTGAGAAACACAAACTATGAGTTGTGTAAATATTTACATATTAACATGATATGAACATATTAATTTGTTTTATGAAATATATATTCGAAAACTAAATCTTTTGAATAATGAATACATATAAGAATAAAACATGAGATAAAAAATGTTTCAAGTGATATAATAAATATAAATTTAATATGCTTGTAATGTGTATAAATATTGGAAGATAAATAAAATCCATCAAATACAATGTGTCAGATTAATTTAAAAGTAATTGCATTTCCTGGCCTTCATATTCTAGTTAGAAATGTTCTTGATAAATTTGGGCACCCATATATTATATTTTGTATTGTGTAGAAGAGATAGATAATCTAAAGAGTTAGGTAAAAAATTTCATTCTGATAATTGGGTTAAATTTATCTATAAAACACTATAATATTGGATAATATGGAAATATAGTTGATTTTATCAAGATGATGAATTTGAGAAAAGGGTTTTCGATACAGTTATCCATCAGTCATATCTGATGACACATTTTTATTAATAGACAGAAACATATAAATATGAGAAAATTGAAGAAATTTGATGTAGAACAAAGTATTGTAAATTGGGAAAGAGCTGATTCATTAGAGGTTAACACATATGATTTATGTTTACCTATTGGATTATATGTATATTTGGATAACTATTATTATATTAATGAAATTAGATGAATTATTTATGTATCTTTTTTAGAAAAGATAGTTTTTTCATTCATTATTAATAATATTAATTATATATATATAAATTAAATTATCTATAGAATGTGTAATGTGAAAAATAAATTGTATATTATAGATATGGATAATAAAATATATATCATTTAGAATAATAGTTTCAAGGTTGATCCAGACCCCAAATATCATTGGCACTATCAGTATGGACATATAAATGGGAGATTTATTTAAATAATCCATAGATATGGTTTATTCAACCCATTTAATTGGTAATAATATGAAATAAGTAAATTTATTTTATTGGGTAAAGTGACCAAAAATCCTTTATGTGAAAATGTAAAAATGGATAGCGGACCATCGGATCTAATACATAGTGATGTATTAGGACTGATGAGTACTTAATAAAGTGGTGGTTATCTGCCCCTATTACCTTTATTAATGACTTTAATCAGTATGGTTTTATATTTTTTATGAGACAAAAGTTTCATTAATTTTAAAAGTTTAAAGAGTTTCGGTGGAGAGTATATAGTCATCTAGGAAAAAATTATAATATTATATAATTATATTGGGGTGTGGATTACATGATTTAAGATCTGACTAATCATATGAGAGACTATGTAATTATTTTTCCGTTCATTCATTTTGTAATCCCCTAGTGGAATGGTGTACCGTAGAAGAGGAATCATAAATTTTTGTATATAGTTCAATTGTTGATGATTTAGTGTATCCATCATATTTTATTTCAAGGTTATACTCTATTAATTTATAAAGTCCTTCTTAAATACTTCCCATATAGGTAATTTAAAAATAATTTATATGAGACATGAATTTTGAAACATCCCAACAGATATTTTATAAATATTTAGGGTGTTCAAGAACAAATATAAGGTTTGGATTCAAATAATATTGACTGAAGGATAGATAAATTCTTATTTATTATTTTTCCTACTGAAATAATAGGATATTATTTCTATAATCATACCAAATAGAAAGTGTTTCTAGCCTAATGTTTTTTTTCATAAAGAAGGATCACATATATCATGGTATAAGTGGGAGGAAAGTTAAATATATAAAATTTCAAGACCAAAAAATTTGGAGTGTACTAGATATTGAAGTAGGGATATGTTATCAGTTAGTATAGATGAAAATCTGCCCATTATAATGGGAAAAAATGTTTCTTGTGTTCTATTTGATAACCATGACATAAAATATAAATACTATTTTTGTACCTAAATTATGGAGTTTTTAGTTGGAAGAGTTCCAAAAAATACATTATGAAAGACATGAAAAAGGAAGCATAGGACATCACCATGTTAGATATTGTGAACATATCTATTTTTATTAACTATTTCATTTCAAAACATGGAGTGGTTCTTATAATTAAGGGAGTATTTGAGTGTTACTTTTAAAATAGTAGTTTTACTTCTCAAGACATGGAACCTTGATCTCTTTGAAGTACCAAAAATATAATTCATAAATGCTATCTCATTATATAGATCATTTTAGAGGTGCTATGTAAGGATTTATTGGGATGATATAGATAAATGTGTAAAAATCCTTTGACACAAAATATTAATCGAAAATGGAATGAGGTTAATGTTTAATATCGAGGTATTATATACATAAGGTATTGTATATAATGTATGGAGGATATAACATAATTTTTTTTATAATTCAATTAATATTTTTAATTCGTTTATGTGTACTTCATTCGTATTACATGAACAATGGAATAATAATATCCCCTCAAAGTATGATAATTAGTTTTACCTAATCAGTGATAATCATGGAGTGTTTTAAGTTGTGATAAAATGATAATATTATCATGAGTAAAATATTATATGAGATACAATGATTTGATTGAAATATACAAAGAATAAACACGTGGGAAAATAAGTCAGGATTTATTATCATGACCCAGTAGCTATAATATATCACATGTAATGTAATATGATTATTGATATACATAGGGGGTCATTCTTATTATGAATTACTACTAATTGTGGCTAGTGATATACCTTGTATGAGAACCTTTACACTTTCATACCTTTCTTACATTATCCTTGAGTCTTAGTTAATCAATATGTTCTTGGGTATATTTCAGATCATGAAATTTGTTAGATATTAACAAATATGGGATTTATAAACTCATATGATGTGAAATGATGTCCAGAAATATGATTGAAATAGATTTAGGAAATGAATGGACATGAATAGTTGAGTGATATATGATGTTCTTGATTACTTATGTGAACCACATGTATTGTATTCATTTAAACTGGCTAGTCTTCTTTAGAAAATCATTAACATATATGTTATCTTATAATACATAGACATGTTATATGTATTTTGGTAACTTGATGTCATGGAAAAAGGGATTATATAATCATGCGTATGATGTATATAGAAACATATTATTGTGAACATGCTCATATGGATATAAGATTGTGCTTGATTGATATTTCACCAGACCCCTTTATAGCTTTAGTAGAATTGAAATATTTTGGGAGGCCTATATATTCTTAAAAATTTGAAATAGGTACTTCATAGTTGTTTTAAACACAAGAAAATCGTGTATGGTAACATATAGAGAACTATAATATGGATTTTTTTAGTAGATTTGTTTTTCAAAATCTTATTGTGGATATAATAACCCTATCCAAAGGAGTTTGAAAGGATTCACCATGAGTTGTTAAATTTTGGTAAATATCCTACATGGATTTAATGAAAATGATATATTAATGGAAAATATACACTAAAGAATAAAAAAATTTGTGGTTTTGGTCACTATATCAAGATATATGTTTGATCATATTATTTTACACCAAATTGTGGTTTATATGAGAATTGTATGAGTTACCATTCTATTGATTGTACCAAAGTGATTATCATTTATCATCATCTTAGTACTCATCTTGATATATTTTGTAAAAATGAATTCAAAACATAAAAAAGTTAAAAAATTTATTTGACTTATTAAGTGGATCCAAAAGTATTTTGTCATTTCATAATAAATGAAATGTTTTAAACTCCAATAGGAACATGTATTTATTGCGAATGTCTAATAAAAAAAGGGTTACATATCTTCATCATATGTGATTACAGATTAATCTCACATAGCCAAAACATTCTAAAACACTATATTATCCATTTATCTTAGAGGATGTACTAGAAAAAAATTAAGAGAAATGATATACTATCAAGGTATTTGGTGATTCTAGTGGTTGGTGCATGCCTACTAAGACAAGAAACCATTGGTTATTAATTAGAAAACATAATCAATATTACTACCAATGATGATCTGAATCATAGATAGTTGAGTTTACATTTCTTTTCATTTTATAAGTGGAATATATTATTTTATCTCGAAAAGATATTGGGTAGGGAATTTTTTTTTCACTACAAATGAGCAAAGAGAATTACCAAGAATCTCATTAATATGTTAATTTTAAATTTAAATCATATCAATACTATAACTATAATGTAATTTAATTTTGAAAATAAAATATTTTTTTTTATATTCTGTTAAACTATTTAAAAATACCATTCACACATAATAGTATTATATTAAATTAGATAATAATTATGTTTAATTTATTTTTATGACTTTTAGGTATATTCTTCATAGTTGATATAGTGTATAAATATAACATTTCTAACCAACCAATTTCATGTCTATAATTTGTTATAATAAAATATGAATAATAGTAGTAATATAAAACTAAATAATCATAGTCACTTTAAATATCTAAATCAAGATTTTTAATAAACACATGATTATTTGGTGTTATTGTGGTTTATATATTAAACTGTTGAAATATTTTACTAATATAATGAAATAAAACATATACATTGACACTTTATGGGATCAGGGAACCATTTTACATGGACCTTTGAAAATTTTACTTTCACTAGAGAATTTTATTAACTATTATCCAAAGAACCTAAAAATGATAGACACAATAAAAATAAATCTTATAAATGATGAAAAAGAATAATAATAGTCAAATAGAAATTAATAAGGTTTAAAAGAGAGTAATTAATAAAAAATATATTTATTAAATAGATTTGAGGTCATATTAAACAAATTAAAACATGAGGTAAGGGATTTCATTTTGAATCTCAATTATTTATATTTATTATTTCTATATGTTCTATTTTATCTTCAATATCTTACAAAAATAGTTTTGAAAATGAAAAAAAATCTTTTTTTAATTTTTTATTACTTTTCTTCTTACCTATAATATATTCTAATTTATTATTATCAAAATGTTGAATGTATTTTTTTTCAAATCATCAGGATTTTGATAATTTAATTCTATCATTCCTAATATTCTCTTATATTTCCTATAAAAATATTAACATATATATTATTATTTGTATTTATTTTTTTGTATGAACTATTAACATTAATCTATTTTTAATTTGTATTTAACAACTTATGTCATTCACAAGGGGTCTCACCCACAATTTTTTTACTTGTGATTATGTTCTTTATCTCACTATATTTCCTAATTGATTTTATATTTTTTCAAGAAATATATGTTCTTTATCTTCTATTTTGTAATTATAATTTTTGAAATTTATTATTTTAATTTTTTTATTTAATTACCTTTATCTTTTTTTAAAGTATCTTATAATTTCTTCGCTTCATCACCATGAACGTTTTTTGACATAAATTATTTATATTATCTAATAATTTGTCATATTTAAAATAGATTTTTTATAAATATAATCATAGTTTTTTTACACTTCCTAAAAATGTGATTTTAATGGTATATGATTATTTTAAAAAATAAAAATATGTAAATTATTTTTAAATGGTCTATAATTTATTATCTTCTAATAATTTTTTTAAAATTTTTCAATAATATTTTAATTTAAACAATTTTTAAATTTATGTTATATTCTCTCTCATCGTATATTTATATAAGTCTTATTATTGATAAGTTCCACCTTAATTGATTATCCAAATTCCTATTTATCCATGATATTATAGAAATGACATATTTATGAGTTGGTTGATCCATAAATTCATTTGTCTTTCTTTAACATCTACCTTTCATAAATATATCCTTTTTGAAAATTCCTTTCCCTTAGGAATACCCAAAATATACTTTTAATTATTATTGTATTTTAATCTAGATACATATATATTTGGTTGAATATGTAATTATATATTCAATATGTATCTTATTATTTCAATATTAATATACTAGGTTCCTTATAGAATAAAATATATTTTATTTATTAAATATTATTTTGATATTATGAATGCATTACACTTATATTGGGATCGGTATGTCCTGTAATATCTCCCCAATGCATCGTTAGGTTTCATGGGACAATTTTCATGGGTATTAGGTATACAAATACCCTTTCATGATTAAGGTTTTTTATATTATTAATTTTAATTATAATATATTAGATAAGATTAAGTTATGGGTGGTGCTTATAATACCTCCAGAGTGTGATGATATGAGTCATGAGATAACTAGCTCAGGTATTCAGTGTCTGTCCACAATTTTGGAAAATATTTTTTGAGAAAAGACCTAAATGGTTTTTTAGGATGTATAAAATTATACATTCCCACATTTTTAGATCATTTAGTATTGTTATACTTCTGATTATTTTTTTAGTTGTTCTCCCATCAAGGGATATTTTAATGTTATGTTATTATTTATATAAACTCATTTGAATATTTATCCTAGACATATTATTTATGTCAGGTTAGATTTTATTTCATACATTATGATATATAGAGTATCTAATATCACCATTTTTATTATTTCCCTTTTCACAATAAAACTTTAGAGAATTCCACGTGTGATCTTTGAAAAACCTAGATTAATGATAAAGTTTCTTATATTCTTATGATATACTTAATTTTTTTAGTGCAATAATGATCAAATATGCATATAGCCTCCTAATAATACTAAAGTATTGTATAATGGGTATTTTGATCTATGTATTCTATTACTATTGTAACAAAATTCCACCAAATTTGGGTTAATAAAGTCAAGGTTGTTATAGTAACATTTATGAAATTACGTCGGTATCGATCAAGAAAATATATTTTTTGAAAATTAATTTTTTGATTCAATTTTAGCAGTCTATACTCCTTTTATATTTAGTTATTTCTAATTTATAATACTTACTAAGCCTATATCACAACTATTTATGTCCTTAAAATATTTTGTACCTCTATTTAAAAGGGATGAACAACCATTGTCCCATTTCCATGGATTTTCCTTCCCTATTTCTTCTAGATTAATATAAATAATTAAATTCATATTATATTTTCTTAAACATTGAGAGTTACTGACTTAAAAATATCATGGAAATTTTTTATAAGAATAGTCCAAAATTATTTAACATAGTTATTTGCTAAATTAAACCATCCACATGTTTTTTCCAATTGTTCAAACAAATTCTGAATGTAGATATCCCAATTTCTCTCATTCTCCATATATTTTTTTCATAAAGGTTTCTTATATTTATGTATTAAAAAAACCTTAATTCCTATATTCTCTTCATTATAGAGAATGAAATACTATTCTATAAATAATAGGATTTATAACTATAAAATTCACATCACTAACAATTTCAATAGAATCTATCTGTTCTAAATAGGAAATTATTATACTAATATTTTATTACTTATTATCCAAGTGAAAAAACAGTATCCTATTAGTTCTATTTCTATGAGATATTTTTTGAGAATAAAAAAACAATCATTTGATGTATATATATATCATTATTCTTCTCAATTTAACTTTTTCCATAATTGGTTTTCAAAAATGCACTCTTAATAAAAATAGTTTTTACATTTTTTGTATTTTCTTAAATATTTTTATATTACTTTTCATATTGTAAGAAATCCTAGAAGATTTAATGAATAATATTTTAACTGAATATATTTTTCAAAAGATTTTTTAATTTTTGGTTATTTTCTTCGCATCAAGACACATTAAATAAACCTTTTGTAACTGATAATTATTTTCAATAAACTTTTCATTTGATTTCATTTATTTTTACATATCATAGAATTATAACATTGAGAATTATGTGATGATCAATATATTTACCCTCCATTTTAAGAAACATATATTAAATCCCCTTTAGTTTCTTCACATTATTATTTGATAACTTGATTTATTTCTTGACCTTTTTGTTTTGATTAATATATGATTCAATTTTAGAGTTTAACATATTCTCTACAAAAAATATATTGCTCCAACTATTTATTAGTAACTACTGATTTGTCTTAATTTTCAACATAATCCTTGAAGGATATATATTTTATAATATATCCTTTCATCATTTGACTCACTACTCTATATAGCGGTCCTTTTCCAAACATTCTTACACAAAAAAACTGTGTTTTTTATATCCTTTTTTAGTCATTAAATTTTTTTCCCATCTTGAAAACAATTTATTTTCATTTTTTTATTTATTGAAGTAGTTTTTTATTTTTATGGTTCAAGAATCCCCTTTATTTATCCCTTATCCAAACTGATCCAATCATTAATATTTAGACCTCATGTTGTGGTGTGATCTTATTCTTTATATCTAGTCAAGATCTTCTATTTTCCATAATAATGTTATTGTCATGGTATCTTCTTTACTTGTTGTTTTGTTTTTTAATATTTCCTTTATCATTCCTCTTTTTCATATCTTGACCTTCTATCAGGTTCATTTATTGAATATTTATTTTTTGTTATTTTCTCTTTCCTTTTTTATTTATCTGAAGTAGTTTTGTGGGTTCTTGATCCTCATTATGATGGTCCTTTTTACTATTCACAATGGTGTAGATACAAACTCTTCAATGCAGTATATATTATTTGATTAAACCATGACCTATTTTCTATGGTTTTATTTTTTCAAGAACCAGCTCTGGTCGACCCTGGACCGATCACCCATGTTGCTCTGTGACAAGTCCTAAGAGGCCTTCCTGATCCTCCCTGGATGGAGACAAGCACCAAGGGTATCAGTAGAGTAACAAGGTAATGATTTTTACCAAATATAAAAAAGTAAATAAGTAGAATAAATAAATGGATAGTCCAATATAGATTTATATAAAATTTTAAATAAACATTATTCCCACATGAAAGTGAAAATACAAATGGATCAAAATTCAACCAACCAAACATGGAAACCAACACACTCTATGTGACCCTGCTAGTCACTATTGAACATAATGATCACATATTGTTGAAGGCGACCAGACTCAAGGTGAAACATGTACAAGGGATAAAAATAGAAGAAGACTATGGGCATGAGTATTAAGAATCAACAGGTTAGCCTGATATTCTATTCCCAATGCACATCCTTTAAAATTAAATAAACTGAAATTTCAATTTTGAAATACAATATATAAAAATATATTTCCAAACAAGGTTCCATGATACAAACATTACAAAATTAAAATGCTTACAACTTTTCACAAACAGGAAATGCTAGTAACCAATTTCAAAGAGATGCAACTTCAAAATGAAAATAGTTTTCAAGAAGGATACTATAAATAATGTATACCTTTAAACAAAACACACATTCTACTTAATTTTACAACAAAAATAGCCATATGCTGATGGTGAATACAATATATCAAATGAGTAAAAGTCATGTGAACACCCCTAGGAACTAGCTAGTTGTGGGCCCCATGTACCTCGTATCTTGGTGAAAAGTAACCATAACAAATATCCATTCTCATGCACGAGCCACTAGTGGGGAACATACCCATAAGCTATTAGTCCCCAAAATCATCATCGTAGTTTAGTTAGTGTTGTAATCATCAAAAATTCTATGTAAAATAAGGATGAAACAACTATGGATCACTAGCATACTACTACACGTCCACCCACCTGGATACTCGGGTTTCCCTCTTTGTACTCAATCAAGTTCCACATGTTATCAAACACGCTTTTCACATGAAAATTCATTTTCTAAATCATACACAAACCAAACAGCCCACATATTCATTTTTCATTTCTTTCACAGATCAATAAACCACATAAAATATTCATAAAACAATTTCAAGAAGTACAACAAGGCTTTGCACATAAAATCCATTTAAAAATGATCTTTTAAGGACAAACGCCCACCAATACCTTATCAAACCATATTTTTCATCCCCAAAACCATTTAATAAATCAATTTAATGAATCATAAAATGAACACACATAGTGGAACATGAAACACACATGAAAACCATTTTCATAATAAAAATGCCAAATAGGCCTTTAAGCATTTTACCAAACCAATGTATACCAAATGTATAAATTTAAATTTTCATAAAATGGTGTAAAAAACCATTTAATATAGAAAAAAATTACATAAACCCTTTAAAACAATTAGTGTTCACATTTAAGCTCAACCATTTTCATAAGAATTTCGAACGTTCCACTTACCACCAACTCGTACCAAAACGTGTCAAAAACGAAAACCAGTGTCCTTATAAAATCAAAACCACTTTGTAAATACATAAAAGGACAAAAAATTTAACATTTCATGCTTCCAATACTTTAATAAATTCAAAAAAGTTATTTTATGTCACATTTAGAACACAAAGGCCAACCGACCACTTTTTTGAGGACTAGGCGGGAAATATTTAGAAAAATAACTTCTATATAACACCCAAAGTGGTGAAAACCCAAATTTGCATGCCAAATATTTATTAAAATAGTTAAAACAGGTCATGAAAATCATAATACATATTCTAAAACTAGATTAACGTTTATTTGATCAAGTGGTGTGAACTTTCATAATGAACATCTCCATTTTACACAAAACAAGGCATAAATAACAATTTTTTCACACCAAATGAATCATCCAAAGGTTGAACATAAACACTAAACATGTATATAAAGTGATAAAAACAAGAAAAATATGAAAATTATAAAATAAAGTCATGTTATTGGGAGATCTTACCTCAAAAGCATGTCGAAAAGGAGACGCACACCCGAAAACACCCGTCGTGGGTTCCAAAACCCCGGATCTAGGAAGACCAGACCCAAACAAACAAAAAACCCATAAAAATTAAGGTAAAACAGAAAACTAGGACAATAATTTACATGGGAGAAGAGAAATCCATGAAATAATTAAAGAAGAAAAAAGAGGTAAGAGAAAGGAGAAAGATTTGATGAAGAAATTAAGAATAATCACAATCCTTTGGTAATAAATAGACAAAAAAGAGGCACAAAATGCAGGAGAACGATGGGATGGGTGCCTATGGTATATATAAAATAGTTAGGGCTCTGTTTGGGAGGTGGAATCATCGAAAAATATTAAAAAATTAATAATATATAAAAGGAAAAAAAAAATAAAACTAGAAATGGGATCAAGGGTTGGCCCAATATCTGAATGAATCACCCAAATACACCGTGATTATGAGTTCCTAAGGGGTCCAAATGGATATGGTGGTTTTAATAGGTAATGGGAGAAAATTTGGTAAATGAAATGAGTAAAATATGTTGAAAAAAGAAGAAGTTTTAAAAGAAACAATTTTTGTTTTTAAATTTGGAAATGGGTCACGGTTGGACCAAATCTTTAAGTAACCACCCGTTTATCCAAAAACTCCCAAATAAGCTATGGAGAAAACATTTTAGGATGATTAGAAATATATGGAAGTTAAAAAATCAACATTCACCTCAACGAAAACCGACTAAAAGGATTGACATTTCCAACACACCGGATCAAAACCAAACATGAAAAACCGGGTGTGAAAATTCTCCCCACCATTAAAGAATTTAACACCCGGAAATCCATAACACTTTCCATATAAAAGATCAAAACTTAAGGATTCATTATCAACACGGTCCAAACTCTCTATCCAAGGATATAACATTAACCATCATAGGAATGATCAATCCACCTCCTTCACAACCAAACCAAGAACCATATTATTGGGCATTCTCCCTATGAGGCCAATGATCACCCAAACCAAAGTGAACTCACGAAATCCAATGACTTGAGAGGGAGACCATAATGTGCTCCCCAACATTAAATCAAAAATAACATCCTAAAAATCCTTAAATTAAATATCTTTAGGACTCTAAGTGGGTCTTTCCACCATTAGAGACCAACTATAAATGAATAAACAGGAATTCATCATGAACAATAATAGGGCATTTCTTGCACAGGCCCACCAAAACTCTCCCACAACAACTTAAAAACCCAAGTTAAGAGGGTTAAAACATGAAAATTTAAACCACCCAATTTTGGATGGAGGTGATAAGAACTAGGCTAAGACTTTCGGCATGGATCAAAACCCCCACCACTCAGGTTGAGGAGGGACGGGGACCTAATCGTTGGGCCACTAAAACCACAAAAGAAATTGACGAACCAGCCAACAGTCTCCACCTACGAATAGGTAAAACCAAGACCTCACCTGATTCACATTGGTGGTCCACATAAGGACATTGATCAGAAACCCAAATCCAAGAAGGCATAACCATTGACACTGTGTGAGGGGTAAGTCCACCATGATATTTTTGAAAAAAAAATGAAAAATCAGAGTGACGATAAACCACAATAAAAACATGGAAATTTCCTTACCATAACAGTGAAAGAAGGATATTAGCTGAGCTCCCCATACCTCTGGTGATTTCTTGAATGCATGAAAAGCTTCACTCTGAGGGCTATAGCTGGAGCCTTGATGTTTGAAGCATCTGTTGCACCACAGCTAGGAGATACAGAACACGACACCCCATGAAAACACACTTTTTCAGCAATATACCTTCATCTAAATAAGAACTCATATATACATAGCACCATTCTCTCTCACTCTGAACAATGAGATAAATGGAAAATGAATATGGTGAAACACATCAACATCACCAAACACAACTTCTATATCCAAATGAAATATCACAATTGGGAAACACTTTAAATAAAGACCAAACATCTCTTTATTCCATTAAATGAGTTGAGGAATCATATGAAGAGGTGGATTTAATGTTTGAAACGAATCCTTAGGTAGATCAACTAGAATTCTTGCCATGGATTACCATCCATGGCCACATCACAATATCCCACATATCCTTAGAAACCCGGAGAACATTTCTCTAAAAATAAGCCACCAAAAAGATCCCATCTCAAAACACACCAAGAGTATCACTTCCAGGTCATGAGGAAGCATACCAAACCAACCACACTTCTAAAACATGATAAATCAACCCACATAAACCCCTGTTTACAAAAACCCAAAATCATTTCTGATTAAAAACATTTTAAAAAAAACTAACTTGGTGGATTTTCACATTCACCAATGGTGATTCATTAAGTCTCACTCACATGAACATTCTCGTCCCACCCCAAACACAAAACCACTAAGCCATACCGGGCATCCATCTACATATCCATACAAAACCAAGCATTTGAGCACCCATGAAAACATAAAAAGCAAAAACAAACATCCTCATTTTACAAGAAAAAAAAAATAAACCCATTTCAAAAATCATTTACCCTCCACATGCACCCTAACCACCAAGTCAAATACCATTTTTACATTTCTACACAACAAACCATTTTACCAAGCTTGAAAAAGAAACCCCATAGGTATCTATAAAAATCCTCCCCCTTTATTCCAAACATTTTTCAGCATCTCAACAAACCACACTTTTCAAAGAACCATTTGATTTAGAACCCATTTCATTTATTTTAAAATAACTACCAAAACAAGAATGCCATTCAAACATCTCCTTCCCATTTTTAAAAATTCAGCAAGGTCTCTTTTCTTAGTCTGATAGTCACAAAGGAAAAAACTATTTTTAAGAAAACACTAACAGCTCAAAACCAATTCCGAAAACCAATTCATGAGAATAAAACACTCTTAAATAGCCCAGAACATCCCATTTTAAACCAATTTTCATAATCATCATAAAATAATTAATTCCTTTCAAAAATTTTATTTCAATAAACCATAAGTTTAGATTATGGAAATTTGATCCTGTTAAATCATTCTACTTTCCCCCCAATAATTTGTTTCTCAAAACCCAAAAATTATCAAAAACTTTCTTATATTAAGCATTAAGAACCCACTTCCACAATTCTCACACAAGTATTTTCAAAAAAATTCAGATTTCAAGAAAGGTATAAGAGACCCACAAAATGGAACTAGTGTCAGTGGGTGACTTGACAATATGGTTAGTGGCCATATGTCAAACACACCACCAACACGGGGAGCCTTCTTAGGACCATGCCCTGGCTCCACATGGATTTCCAGGCCCTGTAAGCTCAGGGAGGCCGTTATTCCAACTCCCCTTGTTGTATCCCAATCAAGAAACAATCATTAAGAACCAAAGATACTAATAAAACCGAACTTCCCATGGACCCATGAGGATCAAAACAACCAAGAGTTCATGACGTTGTTCCCAAAAATACCCCTTATGTTCCTAAAATCCTACTCCATCTACCTTGACATCCACGAAATGACAAGCGTGCTCTAAAAAAAAGTTCCACTAAGATTCGACCTGGATTTGATGCTATTTTGTCAAGAACCATCCTGGGTCGACCCTGAACCAATCACCTAGGCCGCTCCGTGAAAATTCCTGAGAGGCATTCCTGATCCTCCCACGATAGAGACAAACACCAAGGGAACTAGTAGAGTGACAAGGGAATTATTTTTTCCAAAAATAAAAAAGTAAATAATAAACCTAAAAAATGGACATCCCAATATACATTTATATAAAAGTTGAACTGAAAATTATTCACGCATGAAAGTGAAAGTAATACTGACCAAAAAACTCAACCGACCAAACATGACAATCAACTAACTCCATGTAACACCATTGGTCACTCTCCAACACAACAATCACATATATCCCAAGGTGATCATAATCAATCTAAAATCTGGATAAGGGTTAAAAATTGAAAAAGACTATAGGTGTGAGTATTAAAACTCAGTAGGTTAGCCAGATATTATATTCCAAATGCACTTCCTTTAAAATAAAAAATAAATAAATTTCAAGTTTGAAATACAATATATAAAAATATGTTTTCCAAACAATGTTTCTTGCTATAAACATTACAAGATAAAAATACTTGCATGTTTTCATAAACATGAAATGTTAATAACCAATTTCAAAGAGATGCAGCTTCAAATTGAAAACATTTTTCAAAAGTCTTATTTAAAGAATGTACACCTCTAAATATAACACATGTGTTACTAAATTTTCCAACCAAACTCACTGTATGTTGATGTTGAATACAATATATCCAATGATCACAAGTCACAGGAACACCCCTAACCACAAGTTATCTATGGGCCCAAGGTACCTCATATATCTGTGAAAAGTAACCATAAAAAATATATTTTCTCATGCGTGAGCCACTAGTAGGGAACATACCTATAACTTAGTGGTCCCCAATATAATCATCATTGTTTATTTGGTGTTTTCATCATCAAACTTGCTACGTGAAATAGGGACGAAACCACTACGAATCACTAGCATACTAGTACATGTCCACCCACCTAGATACCCAGGTTTCCCTCTTTGTGATCAATAAAGTTACACATGTTATCAAATACACTTTTCATAATAAAATTCCATTTTCCAAATCATACACACACCAAACAGCCTTCAAACATGTTTCTCATTTCCTTTATGAATCAATAAACCACTTAACATTTCCATGAAACAATTTCAAGATGTATAACAAGGCTTCGCACATAAAATCTATTCAAAATGCTATTTTAAGGTCAAACTCCCTCCAATAACATATAAAAATATATTTTTAATCCCAAAAACCATTTAATAAAACAATTTTATTGATCATAAAATAACCCCACATGGTGAAACATGGAACACACATGGAAACCCTTTTCTTAATAAAAATGCCAAATGAGCCTTGAATCATTTTACCAAAACAATGTATAACAATGGTATAATTTTCAAATTTAATAAAGAGGTATAAAAATACTTTTAGAATAATTTTTTTCCTAAAAACTTTAAAATATTTACATTACAAATTTTATCTCAACCATATTCATAAGAATGCTGAACGGGCCACTTATTGGAAATTCGTGCCAAAACAAGTCAAAAACCAAAACCCATATCTTTATAAAACCAAATCCACTTTTTAAAGACATTAAAGGAAACCAAAATATAACATTTAATTCTACCCATACTTTAAGAAATTCATACAAGTTATTTTATATCACATTTAGCACACAAAGGTCAGCCGTGCACTTTTATGAAGACTAGGCGTGCAAAATTTAGCAAAACAACTTCTATTTAACAACAAAGAGGGGAAAACCCAAATTTTCAGGCCAAAATATTATTAAAATAGTTAAAACGGGTCATTAAAATCAGAATCTATATGTGAAAACCAGCGGAACATTTATTTGAACTAGCGGTGTGCACTTTTATAATGAAACCACTCCATTTTACACAAAACAAGGCATAATTAATAATTTTGCACACCAAATAAAACATCAAAAGGTTGAAAATAAATAAAAAATATTTATATAATGTGATAAAAAAATAAAAAAATAAACTTAAATAATAAAAACATTTTCTTTGGAGAACCTACCTCAAAACCATGGCGAAAAGGAGGCGCAGACCCGAAAACACCCACTGCAGGTTTCAAAACCCTTGATCTATGAAGACCATACCTAAACAAACAAAAACCCCATAAAAATTATTTTAAAACATAACCCTAGGATTATCATTACCATGGGATAATATAAATCCAACAAAAAATTAAATAAGGAGGAATAAGGAAGACAAAAGAGAAAAATTTGATGAAGAAATTAAGAACCACTAACCTTTGGTGAGAAAATTCCAAAAAAGTGGCACAAAATGCAAGATAATGAAGGGGGAGTCGCATATGGTTGATATAAAATATTTAAAGCTCATTTTGGGAGGTTTAATCACCAAAATCATTAAACAATGGATAAGATATAAAAGAAACAATTTTCTTTTAACTATAAATGAGCTCACGGGCTTTCCCAATACCTAAATAAATCACACAAATACACCATGATTATGAGTTCATAAGGGGTCAAAATGGATATTTTGGTTTTAATAGGTCACAATAGGACAATTTGGATGTGTAATGTGTGAAAAATGTTGAAAATTTAAGGATTTATAAAAGAAACAAATTTTTTTATTACATCTAGAAATGGGCTCATGGTTAGCCTAAAACTTGAGGTAATAACCCTTTTCTCCAAACACTCTCAAACATGATATGGGGTACCCATGGTCAGATGATTATAAATGGGTAGAAGTTCAAAAATCAACATTCAACTCACCCAAAAACCAATATACGTATTGATATTTCCCACACACTAGATCAAAACCAAGGCATGAAAAACAGGGTGTGACATATTTTGTCTTATTGATTTTTCTCCCATCCTCGTGTTCTATTATCCAATATTCTTCAATCTAGAGGTTCCCATTATTGTTAAAAAAAGTTGTTCTGTCATGGTTTTTTTCATTAACTTGGGTCATAATGGTTGAGTGATCATTTATTTTACAATATAAGTGGTTCATAGGTTAAACTTCTTTAATTTAATGTTTTCCCCTATCATCATTATCTAATTAGTGATCTTTGGATAATAATGTTATGTAATTATTAAGTTACCATTTATCAGGGTCCCTAATAAGATTATTTCTTTAATAATTTTTTATCTATGTATTTTAAAAAAAGTTTATTCATTATCCTTGAAAATGGATTTGGTTAAGGTTTTTTTTCTCTAAAATTGATAGCCATTAAATTTTCATGGACTTTGATCCATGATGTCTATTGATATAAAAATGGTTTTTGGTTAAAAATATTTTGGTGGTTAGTTTTTTAGTCCACAACTATTATTTTAGAGGTACTTATCAATGGTTTCCAAGTGGTAATTTTAGGGGTTCATTATTTTATGTATTTAATAATGATATTTTAACAAATCATGTTCCTTGGTTCGGTTATTTTTTCTTGTATATCATATTTCTGGATTTTTTTATGTCACGTAAAATTTTATAAGGGTTCAAATGATTTGGTTTTTATTACCACTAAATTATAAAAATTAATATAATTTAAAATTTAAAATAGGATATTGAAGAATGATGGAGAAAAATAGTTTCTTCTTTTCCAATATCGATAGTATCAATACATATATTCTTTTCCAAGATAATAGATAAATGGACTTAACACTAGGGTAAAAACAATTATGAGGAAATATTCCTTTATATTTTAATATTCTTTTTCTAAAATTTTTATAAATATGAGTTAAAATATTATAAATTTCAACTCGTAGTTATTAATAATTTTTAGATTTTGTAGATGAATAATCCATTCTATCTTTGAGTTAAAGAATTTTCAATGCCTTAAAGTAGGAACTTACATAATGGAATGGTTCTCATATGTAAGACACTACATTTAGGGTTCGTTGAGGTGGGGTTTCAAAATCTGATTCACTATTTTTTCATATGTTTGATGGGAGATAGTATTCCAATAGGTGATGATTTAATAGGGGATAACATTAGTGGAATGTAATGACATGAGTGGATACAGTATATGTAGGGTTGTGAAAGTTTTAGGAATATATTAATGATTGATGTTGCAGTATCCATGGACAATATGTGGAGACTACTACCCTCAAGTTCAATGAGCATACAAATTCATCAGTAATAGTGATAATGAATCTATGTGCTAGTATTCGATACCAGCACCCACCATATTGTCTCCCCATATAAAAATTAAAGGATGAGGTTTGGAATGAGGTATGGATTTTATGAGTTCACCCTCATTCTATTTTATAAATTAGTTTCCTGAAAATAAATAAAAAACTAGTTTTGAAAATTAATTTAATAAAATATTCTTCTACTCAAAAATTTTCAAAATGAATACATGATATTTTGTCATTTCATATGTAATAACTACACTATCTAACTCATCAAGTGGATTTTTATTGAATCCTTTATCTTCAAATGAGGTTACATTGGTAATAAATTTTCTTGGTACACATCTTTATACCTTCTTAACCAATTTATAATTTTATATTTTTTCTCTAAAACCTCAAATGTTTTATAAAATCACATTGAATCTGGTAAAAATTTAGAAATATTCTCATCACTATCAATATTTAAACCACAAAAACAAAATATTTAGGATTTCAATTTTTAATATTTTACTTTGATAATTCCTTGAAAATATTCTCAATATTATCCAAGTTTTTTTTAAGAACTCAATGACCTTACCTTCATTTATATCTTTTCAGACATAGAAATTATAATAGAGATTATATAATTTTATTCATTATGTGTATTGTTCATATTTTCCTAGTTTATGAGATAACATTTCTCTATATGTTTATATCCAATAGTGGAATCATATAAAACTGTAGACCAAGTGATAAGATGCAAGAATGCATTCTATTTTACAAAACACAAGGGGTTTTGTCATGAGTCTTATATTTTTTGTTAATAGTTAAAAAAACCCAATGATGATGGTAAGTGATAAAAACCCAAGGTTTATATGTAGTCAATAAATTCAACAATGAAAATATTTTTAATTAAGTTAAGTTTCCTAAATTATATGTGAAAACCTATTATTTGTTTTAGGCACTTATATACCTTTATTTTTACTATATTTTCTTTGGGAATATTTTTAAGTGTGTTGTGTGACTTTTATAAGTTTTTATAAGATTTTATGATTAAGATTGGTTGGTGGAAAATTACAGAAAATCATGCATGTATTCTAGGAAACAGTACATATTGTGTTGAAGACCTAGATAAGGTTTCATAATTAGTATAAATCATATGAACTTCCTCACAAACCGTGTGACTTGGGAAAGAGTCACTTCACACAGTTGGTGCCTGGTTTCATAATCCATGTGACCAAGTCATACAACTCCTTTGGTATCCCATAAAGTGGAATGTTCTTAGTACACTATTTTTAAAAACATGTAGCTAAACCATGGGATGAAAATTAGATAATAAAATTTTTTTTTAGTAAATGAAACACATTTGTTCATCCTCATTATTCTTCAAGTTGAATAGGATCTCAACTAAGGAAAAATAAATTGGAGTTTTTTTGGGATTCCATTCCTCCCACTAATCATTTTTGATAGATCCTTGGGTTTTGGATATTATTATTTAAAAGATAAGTGACTTGTCTTTTTCATTCTTCATTATTCATCTAGATCTTATCTTTTTTCATGGACTATAACCTTAGATCTAGGATATTAATGCTAGATATAAGGTTTGTGACTTTATATAATTGTTTTTATAGACCCTTAATAGGATTGTTATTTATTTTCTAGAAAATGATTTGATGATTTTGTTTCTAGAATTACCTCTTGGAAATTTCTAACCCTTTGTCACTCTGATTTTGTTTCCCTTGTTTGGTGGTTACTGGTATATTGGATTTAGGTAGTTTGTTTTGTAATTTAGTTATTATCAATTGTACCATTTATATTTTTTAAAATTGATATTTAGTTTAATTTTTTTCAAAATAATTAATTCATATCCTTAAAAAATTTATCAAATGGAATGGTTTTTGATGAAACCTCTTTGTAAATGTATTAATGAGATAATGCGTTGATTCTAGGAAAATTATTTTTAATTGAAATGAATTGGCTGAACAAAGATTTTGATGATTATTTTTTAGAAATGAAGTCATGGAACTTTTTATGTATTTCAAATTAAATTAATTTCTTTCAAGGGAATGAGTTTTGTTGAAATAATTTGATGTTGGGTTTTGAAATGAAATTGAATGTTGAAAATGTAATTTGTGGATGCATGAATGTTGACATGTAAAATAGATTTTAGATTAATGGATCTCCCCTTGATTTATTTCATTGAAGCACATGGTATCCTAGGTATTAAGGTTGGTAGTCCAGCGCAAGAACTCTAGGCTTGTATTAGCTCTAATGCAAAATGGATTGATGATGAAAATAATAACAAAAATTTGATGAGGGTAGGGATTTAAATCATTGGGGTGTACTTATCTTTCATCTAGGGATGATCTATAGGGAAGTATGTAAACCATGTGCAATATTTCACCAATACATGTGAGTATCCTTGATCCTTGATCCAACTAACCCTAAGGCTTATAAAAATCATTCTATGATTGGATGTGAATTATTATATTCCAATGTTTATAAAATATTTTATTCATGAATGTTTTATCAAGTAGTTTATTCATTACAGTTTTGATGGTAATTATTACTTTTTCCCACTTCATACTTATCATTTAAATTATTTGAATAACCTATTCTATTATAAAATCTTAAAATAATTACAATTTTATGTTTAATTTAAATATAACCATATATATAATTTATTTCATATATACTTATTATTAAAGTCTTGGTGGGATCCTAATTGTCTAGTGTTTTTCACACTCTATATATTAATTTGGGATAATGTAAACATTCATTTTCAATTTTCATGAAAATTGAAAGCATCACTAGAGGAGTTGGGTGTTCATGATTGAGGAAACTTAGGATTTGGTGGTGATATATGGAATATGTGATCTATAATTTAAGAGTAGTTCTTGGTAATGATATTTTAAATAGTCTTTGTGAGGTTTTTGGAATATTGTTTCATATTAGTCTTTTCACATTCTCATTTAGTGGTAAAGTTTTCATGTTAACAACACTGTAAAATAGACTGGTTATGGATTATTTTAACCATTCATTGTATTCCCTTGTTTTTATTATAATTACATCATTCCCATTTATCATTTTGTATACTCAAGTTCTAGTATCCACCATATGGGGATTGGTAATTCCCTTCTGACTCTGTCAAACATGATTCGGGTACCAATTTATTAGGTTATATGAGTTGGTTCTTGACATGATTCACTCGTGAATTTTCAATTATCAGTGAGAGAATTAAGTGTCTAGATGATATGTAGTGAGATATAGATGTGATGTAGAATATAATTTGAGAGATAATATGTGATATAAAATAAAAATTCATTAGATAGTATGATACAATGTGAGAAGATAAGCTATGAATACTAAGTTAAAGGGAAATAATAATATTGTTGTTTCATAGTAGTTCAATAATCTAGATGACTAGGTGATATAAATTAGGGTAGATAAATTAATTTTGAAATTAATTAAAGGAATTAATCTAATATTGGTATGTAATATATTTTTCATTCAAATTCTTCTTTAGAGGATGATTTTAAAAATGAAAAAACTTTACACAATTAAAAAGATTAAAATTTATACAGTACAGTTCAATATAGGAAATGTAAAAAAGTTTTTGGATATTTAATAACATTTATAAGATTATTTATTTATTGTTTAAAAGTAAACATAAAATAATAAATTTTATTTGTGAAAACTTGAGATGTAATTCCAAAATATATTCTGTAAGTTGATTATAATGATGATATGATGATCTTTAAATGAAAAATACATAAAAATAGTTTCAAAATCAACTATTACCTAAGATGAACTGAATTCATAAATCCAAAGAGGGTTAGTGAAAATGATGAAATTGAAGTATCCAAAATATATAAGGGTTAAAGAATTGGAAAAAATCTCTAAGAGTTAAACTTAGATACATAAGATTAATGAATTATAATGTATGTGTTTTTTGATTGAAGTGAACTTAGATATCAAAAAATGAATAAGTATCAGAATGGTGATCATGAAAGCATTCTAAAGATAAAACTATTATTTTAAGAAGGATATGTTATAGAGGTAACTTCAAATTAAATTAATTCCAGTGAATTAACTAATTAGAGTGTATAACCTAGATACTTTATAGTTATGGAATATAATTCTTGAGCTGATTCACGAAATTTTTTCAAGATGGGAAATTTTATAATTCTAGAAGGATGAAATCTATGATGTCTAGATGTGGTAAATATATGGTGATTAAAATTTGAGTTTATTCAAATTTTATAAGATGATATGATATTATCCAAATTTTTAATGATGCATTGGAGTTACAAAATATCAACGCTAGAAGTTATGGACTGTTTCTAGACAATAATACAAGTTTTAAAATTTGAAGATAGTTAATTGAAGAAAAGTGAATGAAAAAAATAGTAGCATAAGTAGAAATAAGTCTAAAAAGTTTTAAAATTGGAGTATTATAGAAGGATTTCACGTTTTATATATGTGATGTCAAATAAAATTGGAGATTTGGTGATGGATAAAAAACAAACTAAATTCAGAATGTTGAATTCATGATTATAGACAAGATTTTTAAAAGCCTTATTGATTCTTAATGTCAAATTTTATATGGGATTTGATAAATTCAATGATCAATATATTTTATGTCTTTTAATATGGTTTACTAGAATCTAAATAAGGTGATGACTACATAGACTAGAGAAAAAAATTATCATATTAAGGTTGGTTATATAAATTTTTATTTCTTTTAGGAAGAGTCAATTAGGATTCTAAGTATGAATTGAATTCAATAGATAGAGGGATAAATTGAAATGAAATTTTTATATATCCCTTGGGTCCAAGATTTTGAGGATCCTAAACATGAATTTCTAAAGTTTTAGTGATAGGTTTTAAAATGATAAAAAAAGGAAGATAGTGAGAAATTATAACTATATGAATGATTCATAAGTTTTAAAAAAATTTACACTTGAACAAAGATGAGGTGAATTAGAAGTTACATATTCTGAATAGGTAAGAGAAGGATAATGTGTATCTAGTTAGATTTGATCATTCTTTGGAATTAAAATAACTATATGGAGAAATAATATCATATAATTTGTATAGTATCTCAAGTCTCTTACACATATTATTACTTTATTTTTAACATAAAATTCAATAAAAGACCATAAATATAGAGATTTATTTTCTTTGGGAGAGTTGATACATGATACATCAACATAGAGATAAAAAAAATCAACTTTTTATGATTTTAATAAGTTTATCCAAAGACCCATTGTACTTTTATTTCAGTAAGGTATACCCTATGGATATACATAAAAAAACTATGAGTTATAAATCCCAATAAGGTATCAAACATGGTATGCAATAAAATATAAGATTCCAGAGTTATAAAATGATATTTTAAAAGTGATTAATCACAAATATTAATGTCCTAATGAAGTAGATATAATATGATCATGAAATCAAAATAATGAAAAAATAATATAAAACTTGACGTTAGGGACATAATTCAAGGCTCACTACTAAGAAAACATAACATGGTGTGTTGGTTTACAAACCGCACCAGCCATGGTATCTAATAATATTAATAATTACCCATGGAATTTAGGGGCATAATAATATTGGGCCCATCTGTCAACTCATAATATGTTTATGAATCTATATACCACTTAAAGAGTTGATACATATGGATTAATCTTAAGAAACACCCCTTAATAGGGAATGAGTTAAATAATATTATCTAAAAATATATCCAAATGAAATATATTACTGATTCCAAATATAAGAAGTAATTAAATCCATTGGGATTTAAATATTTGAATTAAGAGGAAAAATTCTTAAATATGATGTCCAAAAGAATAAACTTTATATGAATGGAGTGGAGAAGTTGGCTTAAAATTATACCTCTGAAATGATATTTTAAAGGATGGGTAAAGAAACACTAGAGAAGAAGACCATATTGTGTTTTCCTTAAAAATATTAATAAAATAGAATGGTTTACCATAAAATATAAATTAGTTTTTTAAATCTTGGAAGGGAAAAAAATTCTAAATATTGACACATGAAAAGGAAAAATGAATTTTAATGTTCCATTTTAGATAAGTTTTCTTTAAATGAAATATTTAGAAGAGAACCTAAAAAATAAATAAAACCCCAGTCTATAAGTGAAAAATATTATAAGTATATATGGAAGACATGTATACATTTATAAAATAAGTTCATGAGAATATTAGATAGATAATGTGAGGTATAGATATAATTAATATCCCAAAGGAAAAGTGGGTGGGTCAAAATTTCCCTAACATTATGTTTTCACTCACATAGTGCATGCATTAGACCTCTTGGATGACCAAATTATGTTTAATAAAAAATTTCATTAGAACCTATTTTAACTATATTTCATATTCATTGTGAATTTATTATTAAACATCATTCATTTATTGTATATTTTTCTCTCTCATCATCTACTTTGGGTTGATCAACTAATTTATCCCAAAATTAATTGGAATGTTGAACATGGTTAAAGGTCTTCTAAAATAGTTCCATAATCTCAGTTATTTTTTATATATAGATTATAAATCATTTTAGTGTAAAAATAGGTTAGACAAAGAAATATATTGTTAAAAATAAATTAATGATTTGATAAATGACTCGATATGATTATTTTCTGTGGTTAAAATCACAATGATTAAATATTATTAGTATCATTCACATAATGACCAATTTCACTTTTAAAAAACGTAATAATTACATAAATATCATATTTATTCATTAACTAAATTTTTTTGAAACCATCCATGTATTGTATTAATGAAAATTGAAATACAATGTCTATGGAGGTGGTGAACCAACCATAATATAGAGTTATTTTTGAATTTTTGTATTGAAATAAAGAATGTATATAATATTTATTTCATTAATATAATAAAATTTTAGTGTTTTAATGATACTTATTTAATTATAATAAAATGGTATAACATATTTTTTTGAGGTAGAAGGATAAAATTTAAAAGAATAGAAACGAGAAAGTGATTAGAAGTTCTTAACTTTCTTATTTGTCAAAATCCTTTAGTAATTGAATTACAACATTGAAGGGTGGTTTCTAAATGATTCAAAAACTTCTTGGACATAGATATGAGTTTTGGGTAGTTTTTTTTAAATGTTTCCTAAATCCAAGAATCTTAATGTGTTTGGAGATGTGAGGTCATGGTATATGGTATTTATAAGGGGGGGTAGAGAGGTGCTTCAGAATAAAATATCTATAATTTTATTATTTATACCAAAGACAATAAATAGTATGTAATATAGTAGTTTAGTATTAGATAATGGGGGGTTATTTTTATTTCAAAACAAATAAAACTAAAATATAATCCTTTTAATATGACATTAATGGAAACAGAAAAAACTGGTTTTTATTAGAATAAAATATAACATAAACTCTGAAATTTAAAACCATGTTTTTTTAATTCAACATATTTATCTTAAACAAAATATTTTACTCCTCAAACATATATTTTATGGATAAAATAGTTTCATTGATTTTATGTATTCCTTATATCATTTTGATTTCATTTAAGTTACGGAATATTTAAAACTATATTTTTATAAATAAAAAAATATTAACTTTTTAGTAAAAAATAAAAAATCCCCATAAGATAAATAAAACAAATTGAATAAAAAAATAACATTCATTTTATAAATTTAAATTTCTAATATTTGAAGTGTAATAATTTAATTAACTTTTATTTAGTTAAAAATATTAATTTTTACCACACTATAAAATTTATGACCCTTTACAATTACATATGATTTCAAAAATTTAGATTATCACTTATATAAAAATAACTATTATTTTATAAAATATCTATATGTAAATTAATTTTATTACCAATATTTTATTTTGTCATAAAAATACATTTTTATGGAGATAAAACATATATGTTTTACCAAAAATAAAACAATTCTTTCATTATGTCATATATTCATCTTATCATATTTAACACTTTTATATAACTATGTTTTTTTGATTTATAATATTTTTATTCGTTAAATTTAATGTCCAAAATTTATATATATAAGTTTTTATTTTCATTTCTATGTGTTTTATACAATACTATATTACAAAATAGGATTCATGTTTAATAACACGGTTAATTTCATATATAATGGTCTGGGTCGTTATATTCTTCGCCCCTTTATAAATTTTATCCTCTAATTTTCATTTCATACAAAATATGAAAATATATTAGAGTGCTTATTTTTTATTACTTCCTCATGTTATAATAATTCATCTTTATACTAATGTTTTAACATATGTACTTTAAAAAGGGTAGTTTCTTTTTTTGTATAACTTTATATCTACGGTCCAAAATTTTCATCAACTACTCCTCATAAGAGATTGCATTCTCTAAAATTACCATCTCTCGTTTTTTGTAAAAGAGATTGGTCTAATATGTAATTCATCAAAACGGATACATTGAACCTTTCATCTACTTGAGAGAGGTTTTGAGGGAGTTCTTGTCAATAAGCTGCAACTCTATTGCGATCGATAATATAAAATCAGTCAATATATTTGGAACATAGTTTTTCCCCTCATCACAAACCTCGTGACTCCATTATATGTGGATATATGATGGAAATCCTTATCTATAATATCAAACTCGAGGCCTCATAGACAATTTTCAGCATAACACTTTTGTCAAATTTATGTTGGTATTAAGTGTTTTTTAATGGATATGTCATTATCTATATTTTTTTAAACCATTTTGGGTCCTAAAAGTTTCATTATCTAACTTCATCTCAAAATGTTAGATTTCAAATTTTATTTACATAGAATAAATCACAAAGAGCCTTATGAAATCTTTTGTGGAATCTATTATTTCTTAGAACTAAATAAATGTAAGATGTTAATCCTAGCCCCCTTTTATGTGAATATCATAAGATCTTAGTATATCCTCAACCATAAAGATCATTCATTTAGATTTTCCATTAGTCTAGGGATGACTACTGTAATGAAATTTAACTCTACAATTTACTCATATTGAAAACCATAATAGATCATTAAGTCAAACCTCATATTTTTATCATATATAATTGATTGTGCTGTTTCATATGGGTTCACAACTTTTATAATGTTTACATTTTTATATTAATACTGTGGGAATTTCTATCAAATAGTGATTAAGTGAGTATACTTTTTGAGAAGGTACACTATAACCCATATGGAATAATTTACATGGGATTTTTTGTATAGACCCATGAAGATATCAATGATGATGGTCTCCCATTTCAACATAGGAATAGGTAATTGTTATATCATCCCCTTAGATGTTTTACCTTCTACCTTCACTTATTTGAATAACAATCACTTAAATTTTTATTAAGTAGTATCCTCATTTATGCTCTCATCAATAGTGATCATGGAGATCTCTATATATCATTGTTCTTCCTATGTGGATAGAGAATGTTGTTCTATGGGAATCAACCAATTACTCATTCTTTATCATAGGATCTTATTGTGTATATAGTCATGCCAAAAATATCCCACCTCCTTCTTAATCAATGATAAACCTACAGGATTTCCCATATATTATAGAGTACACTTTCTTTTATAACTCCTCATCATTCCTCCAAGACTTAATAACATTATCCAAAATGAATGGTTCAGAAATAATTTCTCAAAGGTAGGATTTTTTTTCATTCTATTATTAATATTCCCATTTCGATACTTTGTATATCTGATAGTATTTGACCTTTCTCAGATATCATAATGTATGAGATTGCAAGATCTTTGTTAATTAGGGAATCATTCACTGTATTCACCTTTATAAAATAGTAATGGGTTGAGAAATCATTATCCTTGATCATATAAAACCATATTTGTTGGAATGTTGTTTGCTATATAAATGGGGATGACCTTGTTTGCATAAGGTTCAAACATTCCAATCGGTTTCTAACGGGTTTGTTCGTAGAACCAGAAACATCCAATGATTCTATATTCATTTGGACCTACTTTTCAAAGGTAGGTGCATATTAGTTATGGACCGATGAGGCTTAAGAATTTTCATTGGTCTAGAGGATGGGAGGTCGGACTCATCATACCTTTTTGGGGGGAATTATTGTCTACTCTGGGACTCTCTTTATAGATTTAAGTTATGTTCATGAATCCTTATTACACTACCAAGTATGAAAATGATCTTTCCTTAAGATCTGACAATTAATGATTGATATGTAAGAGATTTAGAGAATCTTTTATATGTATTCGAGTTTCTCCATCGATAGAGAATCATTTTTATTTGTTAGAGATTCATAGTCAATGGTATCCTTCAACACATTATATAAAATATCTCTTGGTCATTATGAAAACCATACTGGTTTTAAAGACACTCAGTGGGGCACTTGATGTTTATTGTCATTCAGAAGGACAAGGAGTATTTCAGAGTTGGGATTGTACCCGCAGATGGGCTACCTACATATCCTTGTTAGAAAAGGAATAATAACCCACGTAGTTTGGGAATTTAGATATAGCTTAACGTCATATGGGACGGATGAGAATTAATGGGTGATGGGCTTGAACCTTAGAAAGGCTTCCTATGTACTCCACTTTTATGGTAGAGATCAAAGTCCACATAGTTCGGTTGGAAATTGTGGGGCTTACGTATGATTAACGACCCAAAGAGATGTGTCGTGGTTACTTTTACACTCTAGGCTCACGTGATTCATGCTCGGTGTGAGATGTAAGAGGTATTAGTAAACCTGAAAATTTTTGCCACGAAAGATGCGGTCACAAGGAATGATATGGGGCTTATGTATGTATGATTTCCCAAATAGATAAATATCAGGAATTAATTTAGAGAAGAAGTTTGGGAACAAGGTCCATAAAGGTATTTGTGATTTATAGATATTTGGATACTCTAACTTGGGGCTTACTCCGGAAGAGGATTCCCAAATTAGGAGGGGACTTGTGATTAGATTTTATTCCTAAGTAGGAATCCCAAATCAAAAGAATTTATGACTGGTTAAGAGAAATTATGATTGAGGATTATTCCTGAGAAGGAGGCCCAGGTTAAGGGACTTGAGAACTGGGGCTTACTCGTTAAAAGGAGGCCCATGTTAGGGAATTATGATTGGGACTTACTCCTGAGAAGGAGGCCCAAAATTAATGGAACTTGAAGACTGGGGCATACTCCTGAAGAGGATGCCCATGTTAGGGAATTATGACTAGGGATTACTCTTAAAAAAGAGGCCCATGTTAGGGGAATTATGATTGGGGCTTACTCCTGAAAAGGAGGCCCGGGTTAAATATCTTCTCATCTTTAAAGGATGAGGTTGAATGAATGAAATCTATCATCTTGGAAAGATGAATATATGTAAATCACTAGGTTTTGAGAGATGTTCCACAGAATTCCTTTCACATAAGGAATCTAACCAAGGAATCATGCCATAAATGGCTTTGAAGAGGATTATGAAGGCTAAATCTTGAAGAGGAGAGGTGGATTTGAAGAAAAGAGATGAATGGAGAGGAGGGGCACCCAAAAGAAGGTAGGCGCGTAGGTCCTATTTGGGCGCGCAGGTATACCTGTGCAACACAGGTGTACTTGCGTGATGGTTAACCCATAGGGTAATACTTGGGCAAGGCTTAGCTCAAGCCATTAGTATCATCCCTAAAGACTTTTAAATGAGTGGTGCACAAGTTCTGTTGAAGGGATAAGGCGGCGCACAACTATCTTCAATTCCCTGAAGGGTTAGACACTTAGGCGCGTAGGTGTTGATTAATTTCAACACTTGGGCCTTTTTCCCCTTCTTTAGATATTTCGTTCTAGGTAATAAATTGCATTATAAGTGTTCAAAAGTCTTTGAGAAGAGACTAGGGTGCTGAGAGCTCAAATCTGAGTTTCTGTATTTTTCATCATCTTGAAATGGGTGGCCCACAAGGGGTCTTTATAGGCTACTGAAGACCTTGGGAAAAAATCAAATAGCGCGCAAGTCACCTGCGCACCCAATATGTGGCGCACAGGTAACCTGTGCGACCCTCTTGGAACTTGCACGGCCCATGCTGAAGGAATTTTGTGTTCATGCATTTTTCAATTTCTTATATTTCTTCAAAGGATGAATCACTTTTTGTTAATGTATTTCCCTTTTCATTCATTTAGTCTCTGTGACGGAAAGAAGAATCAACAAAAGTCCCCCCTCAGAGTTGGATCCGAAAGAAAGGAGGATGTGACTCTGAGGTAAAGAAGAAGAAAAAGGAATTGTGGCACACATGTGTTGAGCACGCAGATGGCGCCGCGCAGGTGCGAGCCGCACACCCTTCGGCGTACAGGGGTGCGACCTTGCCTATAAATATATGGTCATTCTTGCGCAAAGCACACGGGTTTCAAAGCACTTCGCTCTCGTCGCGCAGGTTGCTCTCATCACGCAAGTATACTAATTTTCCATGTTTTCATTGCTTCTGTTCGTGTCGCACTACTGCAGAGGTATTTTGACATGCATGGTGATACCTGTGCTCCAAAAACCTGCTCGACAAAGTTATACCCGCGCACCAAAATTGGACTTGCGCGCCTTAATGCCTTTTCCATTTTTTTCACTTTTCTTCACAGATT
Organism: Viscum album; assembly: GCA_963277665.1. Lineage (NCBI taxonomy): Eukaryota > Viridiplantae > Streptophyta > Magnoliopsida > Santalales > Viscaceae > Viscum > Viscum album. The sequence goes on along the minus strand of OY728125.1, from coordinate 1,972,688,553 downwards.
TTATGAAAAAACAACTCACTTAAGAGTTAATTATTCGACCTTTGTGTAGACTCAATGGCTCCTAGAAGAATTGGAACGGATGATGAATTGTCTAACAAGTGGATTGATGACATGATAAATGTTGTTGTCCATGATTACTATGAGATCTGCGACAGAACTCTCCCAGATTTGGCTAAGTACTTGAAGAAGTATCATCTTAACTTTCCAGAGAGCATCTACTTACCTCTGTTTGGGTATGGTCATCTGCAAGACATCAACATTCCAAATGCAAAGAACTATATGGCCGAGATTCAGCCGCACTGCTACTCCTCTATTTTGGTTATGCTGTGCATTAAGACAAAAAACAATGATGCGAACATTCAAATTTTTCCTCCATTCCATTTCTTTGTAGATATGGAAATGGTAAACCGTGGGCTGATAAGTTTTTCAATGTCGGTTGATGGAGAGAAGACTATCATGACATTAGAAACAATATCTAAAAAGAGTACTCTCTCCAAATGGATCTTTACTTCCATTGATCTATTCTCAAATAAATGTATCCATCTTCCAAGTCTCTTGGACATAAACTGAGTCATTGTTTGATCAGTAGAAAATTTTCTCAAACCGCACTCAAGAACATTCTTTCTCAATTGTTCCAATAAGATTTGGTATCCCTGCTTCTCTTATTGTATCCAGTTGAATAAATGAATTCCAGGTGGCTGCTGATGAAGCTCGGGATGCTGTAAATAAAATGAATAGTTATGTTGATAGCCTCTTATAATTCCTGGAAAAGAGAAGAGACTCCAGTCTGTGGATGTCCTTCTAAATCTTGTGCATCAAATGAAAAATACTTTCATCTTCAATCATTTGCACATTCTTTCCTCTGTTACCTGCTTTAAATTTTTTCTTAATCCAATGGGCCTTATAAACATAGTTTTATTTTTTCTAGGATTGTAAAAATAACCCTAAAAACTTTGAATCATTTTAATTGCTCAATATTACCTAAATCATACAAATTATATGTTTAGTGAGCTAAGACTTGACTTTTGTTCAGAGTTCCCTTGTATTTTGTGGTCAGTTTAAATTCATGCACGTCGGACATGAAAAGGCTAATGTTTAAGGTCGAAATAGCTTTGACCGAATGGATTAAATTTGACTCAATTCCTTGATAATTTATCTAAAAACATATTACCACACTCAAGTATGGGGGAAAACATGTAAACTATGACTTAAGAAATTTTAAACCTGAGGAATGATATGAAAAAAGGGATAAAAGGAATTAGAAGAATTATTTACCAAGAATGATGTTACCACTATTAAAAAAACCCATTAGGGGGTTGAATTATGTAGGGATGCTTAAGGGAATTGGCTACATAGTCAAATAATAGCATCTTTTGGTTGAAAGTTCTGTTATGAATACTACTTATGCAAGGCCGCCTAAGGGTATGTGCTGCATAGTCAGGCAAAAGAAGTCTCAGAAATTTTACTTTTCTATTGCTAAAAAGCCTATGAAATTTTATGGAGATTCAAATTTTCCAAAGCACAGAGTCTGCTGTATGGAAAGAGGTACTTGAATATTGAGATGATATTTCCAATCAATATTATCAAATAATTTGATGAATGTTACTCCTACGAAGGTCTAACCCAAACGTAGGGAAGGGAAATATAAACCATAGACTTGAATACTTTCAGATTATGAAAAAGAGTATGAGACAAATATGTTAAGGATGGCTATTTTTGCAGATCCCTACATATTGTCATTAAGAAAAATAAGGAAAAAAGATATTTTCCTCCCAATAATGAAGTTACCACTATTTGAAAAACCCTTTGGGGGGTTGAATTATGAAAGGACACCTAAGGTCATTCGTTGTATAGTCAAATAATAGCATCTTTTGGCTGACAGGTCAGTTATGTAGACTGTTTATTCAAGGCCGCCTTAGGGAACGTTCTACATAGTCAGGCAAAATAACTCTCAGGTATCAGACATTTTGTGACTAGAAGTCAAGAAAAGGGTTATGGAGATCTTGAAGTATTTAAGGTTGGGAGTATTCCACATGAAAAATGAGTATTTTCCAATGCATGAAGTAAATACACAGACCAATGCTAACCATAATCATGTTGTGGTTGGGTCCTAGATTAAGGTGTTGGACTTCACTACGTATCCCAAAAGGACGGGAATGAAGCGAAATGTAGTTCTTGAAATACAGTTTAACGTCATGTGGGACAAGATTGTAGGAGATCTTAGTTTAGGGTCATAGAGCTCAGAACATAATAAGGAATACACATTGTGTGTTTTATAAACCTGATGTGAATGAAGACCATGGTTTTCATACCACATTCATGTTTTCACAGGGGGACTTTTCAGCTAAGGGACTGAAAGTGGAATTTGGGGTTAGGCCCAAAGACATGTGGCTGGATTCGAGGGATGCTCGAATGTTCCTATGTATCCCATAAGGATGGGAATCAAGCCGCACGTAGTTCTTGAAATACCCTTTGTACAGATTTGGTTCGTACAAGTGAAGGGTGAAAGGGGGAATTTAGTGCAATGATGGATTCACCCAAGATAAAAGGTTCAGGAATTTCCATGTATGCATGTAGCCTTTGGAATATAACATTATTAGAGATAAATGTAAATAATGATTCCCTCTCATGTGAGGGTGTTAAATAATGTTGTAGTTTATTGTCGTACATGACAAAAAGTGTGAATAGTTTAACATCATATAGCAAGGACGATGGTGAACCAATGTAAAAAGTATTGGTTCTAGGGATGCTTGACAGATCAACATCATATGAGATGGAGGTGAACCGATGTGAAGAGATTGATTTTGGGATTGAACCTCAGGAGGTTTCCTACGTACCCAACCTAGAAGGCAAGGATCAATGTCCACGTAGTTCAATCAAAGAATGAATTGGTAATGAAGTTGTTCTTGAGGACAACGACCTAAAAATGGTTCCCGGACTTAGACATGGTTAGCGGCCCAGAGAGGGTGTTATGGTTGAAGTTTACTCTAAGCTCACGTGAGTCATACTCAGTGTGAGAAACAAGAGGTAGCAACAACCTTAACGATGCATAGTTTAACGTTATGTTGGACAAAGAGACTATGCAGTTTAAAGTCTTGCAATGAGGACTATTGGTGCTGCACAGTTTAGTGTCATGTAGGAGGGACAAAATACAGTTTTACGTCATATAGGATGAATGAGATGTATAGTTTAATGTCATGTAGGAAAAATATAGGGACATAGTTTAACATCATGTTGGACGTGAACACAGTTTTGCGTCATGTTGGACAATAAGTGTGTTGTACATTTTAGCGTCATGTAGCTAAGACGATGGGGACAATACAGTTTAACATCATGTTGGATGAAAGGGAGACTGTACAGTTTAATTTCATGAAGTAAGGACAAAAGAGGACATAGTTTAACGTCATCTTGGACGTATTAGGGACTTTTTCACAGTTTAACGTCATGTTGGATGATGACACAGTTTAACGTCATGTTGGACGATGGTGCGAATAGTTTAAGGTCATATGCATGGACCAGCAATTATGCAGTTTAACATCTTGTTGGATGTAAGGCACTTATGTACAGTTTAGCATCATGTAGCTCGGACGTTATAGTTTAATGTCATGTTGGATGTAAGGGACTATGCAGTTTAAAGTCTTGCAGCAAGGACAACATTGTTTAACGTCATTTTGGACGATGGTACGAATAGTTTAAGGTCATATGCATGGACCATCGATGTATTTGTATTACACAAGATAATTCTTCAGAATCTAGCATTGGTTGGAGTCGTAATGAGTTCTCCATGCATTGAGATTAAAGAATAAGCTCCATTCAAGTAGACCTTATGTATTGAGTAAGGTCCTTCCCATTTTGGCTCAAGCTTGGGCGGTTTCTTTCCTGGTATCATTCGAGTTCTGAGAACCAATACCAATTATCCCTGAATGAATGAATGAAGACGAACTTTTTTGTTGAAAGCTTGTGCTATTCGATTATGATAGACTTCCAAGTAGTTCAAGGTGCATAATCTTTTCTCATATAATTGTTCCAATTCATCTAATAGCTTTTGAGATTGTTCATCCATAGATGACTGATCACAAATGGCTACCCTAAGTGAGGGTAATTGAACCTCAATGGGAATGGCTGCTTCTATTCCATATACCAATGAATATGGAGTTGACCACGTTGTAGTGTGGGCGGTGGTCCAATAAGCCCATAAAGCATGAAAGAGTTTATCAGGCCATGATTTCTTATCTTTATACACCATCTTTTGTAGTGTGTTTGAAAGATTCTTGTTTAAGGCTTCTATTTGTCCATTGGCTGCTGCATGATACCAAGAGGAATAGTTGGATTTTATGTTGTATTCTTGATACAACTTCCTTACCTTGGATGAATAGAAATTGGTGCCATTGTTCGTCAATATGGTATGAGGGACACCAAATCTGGTAATGATGTTAGACTTGATGAAGATAACAATGCTTTTAAAACTAACTTCTTTGAGAGGTATTCCCTCTGCCCATTTGGAAAATAATTCAGTAGCAGTAAGAATGTACTAAAACTGCTTGGATGTAGCTAAAGGATAAGGTCCTACTACATCCATTCCCCATGTGGGAAATGACCATGAGTACATAGCTGTATGAATCAACTCTGGGGGTTGATGAATGAAGTTGGCATGTACATGGAAAGAATGAAACTTCTTTGTGAAATCAACACATTCTTGTATCATTGAAGGAAAAAAGTATACAAGCCTTCAAATTTGATCAGATAGTCTATGTCCGGACTTATGGGCACCACAGACTCTTGCATGCACTTCATTCATGATAGTCATTTTCTCTTCACCATCAATGCATCTGAAGAGAATTCCATCAAAACCTCTTTTGTAGATAATTTTCTCTAGGTGATCTGGGCTATCATAAAGAGTAAAATTGACCACATGTTGCCAGATTTTTTCTTTCTTGGCTCTATCAGGTGGAAGTATTCCATTTTGAAAGTATTCCCTGATAGGTGTCATCCATCCTATAGTATGACCATATGGTTTAGGAATGGGACTAATTTAATTGATTTCCTCTGTTCTGTCTTGAATATAAGGTGAAATTGTATGACGGTGGGCAATATTGATGACTGTCTCATCCCGATTTGGATCTACCAGAGCTGTGGCTATATTAGCCAATGCATCAGCTTGAGCATTTTGTGATCGCGGGACATAAGAAAATGTCGGTTCCGAAGGAAATTCTGCAATGAACTCTATGACGTAATCATACAAAGGGATTAACTCTTCTTTTTTGATGGCATAATCCCCATTCACTTGTTTGATTACCAGGTCTAAATCACCTTTCACTTTTATGTGATTCACTTGTGCTTGAAGCGCCAACTATAATCCTGCAATGACAACTTGGTATTCTGCTTCATTATTTATACCGCCTCCCAAAAATGAGAAGGAATATGGTAGCACTGCATTTTTTGGGGAAATAAGTACAATTCCTAATCTAACATTGTTGAATTTAGGATCTTCCATTTTCTTCCCTGTTGGACTTCTGGAAGCACCATCAAAGTAAATTTCCCATGTTTGAAGATTATCTTGAATAGAAAAGACTTCTTCATCAGGAAGTTCAAAATCTAAAGATGTATCTTCTGGTGAAGGGTGTTCAGCAAGGAAATCAGCCAGATCTAGGCCCTTTATGGCCTTTTGAGACAAATACTCGATATCAAATTGCTGGAAAATAACTGCCCACCATGCCAGACGTCTTATAATCATAGGATGACTAAGGATGAATTTGAGCGAGTTATTGCGAGATACCAATTGGACATCAAGATTTTACAGGTAGTGTCTCAGCTTTTGAACTGCAATTACTAATGCTAGGAAGCACTTTCCAATACTTGAATATCGGGTTTCTACATCAATCTTAGTCCGACTGAGATTGTAAAGGTTGTTTTCATTCCCAGCATCATTCTTCTAGGAAAGGAAGGCACCCAATGATCGCTCTAAGGCTGTCACATAAAGAATAAGTGGTCTTCCTTCAACAGGTGGAATTAATATCGGTGGACACAAGAGATATTTCTTGAGAATATCAAATGCTTCTTGACATTCTTCAGTCCACTAGTAGGTGACTCCCTTCTTTATCAATTTGGTTAAGGGTAAACTTTTGCCTACCAAATTGGTGATGAAGCGTCCTTGAATTCCTCTCAATTCTTTCAAATTTCGAGGAGGTGACATACCCAGGATTGACATTGTCTTCTCAGGATCCACTTCGATACCATGATGGCATACAACAAAGCCGAGAAATTTTCCTGAGGTTACCCCAAAAGCACATTTCAAGGGGTTCATCTTTAAATTGTGTTGTCAAAGTTTGTGGAATATGACTTCAAAATCATCCAAGTTATTAGAACTTTGTTTGGATTTAACCACCAAATTTTCCACATAACATTCAACAAATTTCCCTAAAAAGGGTTTGAAGATACAGTGCATGGCACGCTGATATATTACGCCAGCATTCTTTAGGACAAAGTGCATTACCCGATAGCAAAATACACCCTGGGGAGATCTAAAGGCTGTATATTCTTCATCTTCTGGAGCCATTTAGATTTTTTTATACCCGAAATATCCATCCCTGAAGGAAAGTACTTCATAGCCCGCTATTTCATCAATCAATAGTTCTGTAATCAGAAATGGAAAATCATCCTTAGGACAATGCTGAATAATATATTTTAAATCAATGCAAAATCTAATTTGTCCATTCTTCTTTTTAACAGGGACAATATTATCCAACCATTTGGGATATTGAACTTCTCTGATGAAATTAGCTTTGATAAACTTATCAACTTCAGCTTCAATTTTGGAAGCATAATTTGGGTGTGTTCTTCTTGCGGCTTTCTTGAATCCTTGATGTTCTTCTGGAAAACCCAAACAATGAGTAGCAACATCAGGATCAAGCCCGGGAATCTCTGTATAATTCCAAGAAAATATATCTCAATTTTTCTCTAAAAATGAAATATATATTTCTTGATCTTCCAGAGTCATGGCCGCACTAATTAAAGTTGGGCGTGGATCTTCTTTTTTACCCAGATTTGTTTCTCTGAGTTCATCCATAGTAGTGGAGATACCCTCTTCAAATACTGAAGGAGAATCCCTGAGATCTTCCTATTCTACTTCAACACATGTTATCTCTTCTACTTCTACTTGCATAGTAGATGATGAAGCAGAATTTCCATGACCAGGAGAGATGTTAAAATTTGAACATCTTGAAAAAGAGGCTTCCATTTCTGACCCTATTGATGATGAAGGGTATTCCTTGGGTAATAAAGAGGAGATGATAGATTAAGGATCAACATCATAGTTCACCTCTGACATTTCTATAACTTCTTCTGTCCTGGTCGGTGAAGTACAGATTTGCTAGATTTTAGTGGATGAAATGAAGACATCTCCATTTGAGCTTTCGTCATTGCCTGGTGCATCACAAACTTCTCCCATGTTGTCTGGCTTAATTGTTGTAATTGACATTATGGAAGTTTTCATAAGAGTATTTGGATTCGTGTCTATCCTATCAATTTTACTGATAGACAACACATAATCTGTACTCACATGTGTGAATGGGTTTACTGGAATCTTTTCCAAACCATATGGCGCATTAACTTTGGTAACCTTCCTTGTAGTGTATTTATCCTTACCCTTCATATGATAAAATTCCGCCTCAATGTATTGGGATTCACATGTTTTTTAGGGGGATTTATCACCATACAATGTCCCAATTTAACCATTGAAACAATATTTGACGCATTGATGGTATGATGAAGGGATAGTCGCATGTTAATGTAGCCACGGTCTTCCAAGAAAAACATTGAAGGCTGTATCGTGATCAATAAACATGAAATATGAATTGGATACAAGGTCTCCAAACTGAGTTCTGAGTTTAATATCGCCCAGCTGTTCTTGTTCATTTTTATCATATCCTTGTAACATCAGAGTAGAAGGAGATAAATCAGATTTTATGAGGCCCAATCGATGAAGTGTATGAATGGGGATGAGGTTGACTCCTGAACCATTATCAATGAACGCTCTTCGGATGTCCACACCATTGACCTTGCCAGATAAATACAAAGGTCTAATGTTTCCATGCACAACATCATCCTCATCTTTATCTGTGAAAGATATCACTGTATGGAATTCTGTAGGATCATTCTCTACATGGTAGACTTCAGCCGCAGCAATTTCAGTTGCGAATTCCTGAGGACATGACAAAGCCTCAATGAGTGCCTCTCGAAGATCCTTGGATATATTCAAGGCATCCAGAATTGATAACTTGGCTGGTACTTGGGCCAAATGTTTCAAGACATCATATTTTTGATCCAAAGGTCTGTGTTTCCCAATAGGAACATGTGGTTTCGCAGGTTCCTTAGAAGTTGATGCTTTGGAAGTAGATGCATCTTTAATCGGGGTAGGATTTGGAAATACTCCTGTCTTTAGGAGATTAGACCGAATAGGTCTATTTACTTGCTAAGAGGAAGAAGGTGGAACCTCTAACCGATCCTCTAGAATAACTATACCAGGACTAGATCTTTATTGCATGGAAGAATTTTCTTACTCTTGTTGAGCCCGCTGAAGGGCTATACCCTGAGTTTCTACTGCAAACACAGTTCTAGCAGAGGTAGAATTGGAATAGTCGTTTCTGGGATATCCATGTTTTCCTTTGTATCCCAGACCTCTGGAACTCTCTCTAATTCCTCTGTTTGATATAGGGAACTCAGGCTCATCGAGATCAAAATTATGACTGGCATAAGGATCTGTTAAATTAATCATGTTAACAGAACCAAATATCAACTCTTTATCTGATGAAGATTCTACCTGATTAGCCCATTTAGGTTGTTCCGTTTGGCGGGGTGGTGCCCGTGGCTTTGAAGTAGATGGCATAAAATCTTCCAGAGTCAAAAACAACTTGGGCTTTGACACAATCTTATATTCTTCTGATTGTTCCTCTTTCTTTGAATTATGTCATTTCTTCAAGGATTTCCCCTTTGATGAAGAGGTTTTTACTGTGTCATTCAGAGCAGAAGACAAAATTGGTTTCTTTAATTGCGTTGGAAAAATGGCATGAGTTCGGTTGATCATTTTTTTGACCATTAAATCATAATATTTTTGCACATTTTTTTTTGACTTCTTCCCCCTCGCCTTCTTCCACAATATTTGTAGTAGTAACACATGCTACCTGAGCTGAAGAACCTTTCAATTTGACTTGTCTCGAGTCGACCATATTTTGAAGGATGTCTTTGAAGACAAAACACTCTTGAATGGGATTCCCCAACATCTGATAAAATGAGAAATAGTTGGGATGGTCTTCATATCTTTCCTTGTTAGGCCTTTTGGGCCTTGGAAACTGAACCAAGTTATTTTCCATATCCGAAATGAAGTAACCAAGAACTTGTTCATTTCGGAAAGAGTAAACTTTGCTCTTTATATCCTCAAATTGTTTTCATCTTTGATCTCTTTGATCATCTTGATGAAATGGACTCTGTTTTTGAAAAACAGGAGGTGGATGCCTTTGATAAGATGAAGTTTTTTGAAGTATAAGCAGTTATATGTGGTTGTTTAAGCGTAATTATAGCAGTCTTTGCTTTAACCATTCTCCTTCCTAGAGATGATGGAATTACATGAGTTTTATCCTTAGTTTTTGTAAGAGAGTCTTCGATCTACTGAGCGATCGAAGTAAGGTCTTGAAACCCTCCTATGTATTTCACAGGGATCAACGGTGTGCATAATTCATTACACAAATTTGCCACAAAATCGGTAACAATTGTTCTTGAGGGTGTGCTAAGATTAGGGAATATGTTAATCCCTTCCAGCGAGCAATGAAATCTGAAACTCTTTCATTCTCCCTTTTCTTAGAATTTTTAAGATCAAAATTTTTTGTCTTTGGAAAAGTTGAGATGAATTGAAGAAGTAATCTTTGACGGAGATCCTACCATCCGGTAATTGACTGGGATTGCAAGCTTGTATACTAGAATAAATCAGGCCCTTGTAATGACTGTACAAAACACCTGATCTTAACTGATTCTTGTTGATGAGTGGTTCCCATGATAGAATCACAACAAGAATCAAAATTTGTTATGTGCTACTTTGGATCTCCCTAACCATTAAATATTGGGAATGTGGTACTTGCAAAATTTGATGGGGGAGGAATTTCATCAACCCATTCAGGGTAAGATCTATTTTCCGGTTGAACCGGTGCATTCTTTCCTTCCATAGCTTCCAACCGATCTGTTAATGACTCAATGGTAGTTATTAATTTTTGAGAAACATCTGGTTGATCTTGGACTTGTGCAGGTGCAATAACTGAAGCTTGGATAGGTGTGGCGATCGGGACTGCCACTGATGGTAGTATTGCCGGTTGTTGTTGCACCTGACCCATAGGATTAGACTTGTGTAGGTGTACTATTAAAGGAGGATACTCTTGATCCATCTCAGTAACCGAAACAAATTCCCTTGGCTGACTGACTCTAGCACGCTTAGGAGGAAGACTAATTTGAAGTAGTTCTGCATTCAACTTCCTTAATTCCTTCATTTCCACCTCTTGTTGTGTGAATATTTACTCTAGTGAAAGTGATTGTCCTTCTCCAGAGGAAGGGTATATAACCTGATTCTTTCCTTTCCTCATGTTGGACGCCTTTCAGAGAGGGGGAAGTTGGTTATTTTAAGGAATACATAGATTCTGTGTAACCCTTTGATTTGTTTTATGCACACCTTCTTCATTTGTGTATGTGTGTAAAACTTCTTGAGTAGGAACTTCCTCATCTGATCCTTCTGAATGATCCTCATGTTCTGGAGGATCAGCAACAATTAAATTGATGACATTAATTGATGCATAATACATTGAATCCCTTCTATTGGCATTTCTGTGATACTGTCTTTTTTCATGTCCCTAATGAGACATTGCCTTCTATTGAGTTGATCTCTCAAGAACTTCTTGACGAACTGTAACTTGGAGAGAATCTCTGGATAATTCGGATCTTCGTTGCTCTTGGGGATTCTTCCCTAATTGAGAGAAGACTGACTTTCTCTGAGGAAGATATTGAAGATTTGAAAAAGTCCCCAGTCCGGTGGACTGAGGCTGTTCCTGTTCAACTCCTTGAATCCTATTTGCTGATTCCGAGGGTTGGGCTAAAAGAGTCCCCTATATGGCAAGCTGGGGTGGTTCTTGAGCTACTACATCTGAGACTTTCTTAAAATCTCATCTAATATTGCGTACTTTAGTCTAGAAATTGGCTGGATTCATTAACCTACATTCACTCAAATCACCTGGTTCAAATGACCGTTGGATGATTTCTGACACTTCTATCACTTGATGATGTGCATGCTCTAAACGAGAAGCTTGTTCGATGTTCTCTTTTGTCGGATGAAAAATTAATTCGACAACTTGTTCTGTGTATTCCTGATTATGGGAAGAACTGTTTGAGGCCTATTCTTGAGAAATCCTTTGATTACAAACAAAACCAATTGGCTGTGGCTGGCCGTCGGTAATAACATTGCTTGAGACCACTTTCTGCAGGCTTTGTTGACTGGAGAGTACAGTGAAATCCAATGCTCCATGAACACCCCATCCCCTGATATAAATACCAGAAGGGGAATTGGCAATTAACCGGCGCAACCTTCTTAGTGTGCCAAGGTATGAACGCGGAAGGGATCTCTGCTGCTTTTCAGCCTTCAGATATCGATAAACTGAGAGATATGCCAAGTCAATTTGGCGTTGTAACCCTTCAATTATCTTGACATTATTTTAATATTCATCATAAGATAATATTTTCTTCTTCAATTGAAAAAGAGTTTTCCACATATTGAGATGAATATCATGAATACAATCTTCTATCAACATCTCTGGAATGTCATTCTGAGAGTCAGCCAAAGGCCAAAACTTGACTGGTACTTCACCTTTCACCAGTTGTTTTCTTATATTCAGCATTTCCTCTTTATCATTCGATAAAGATTCTTATACCTGATTAGACCAAATATTGTGCTAGTTTTTTGCTTCATCAGATTCAACAATATTGGTATAGAATTCATTTACCAAATTAGAAGATGCATGAATCATGGGTGGTTCGAAGAATGACCTACACCCCGGGCTATCTTCTAGTTGAGAAAGTATTTCACCTGCTATTGGTAAAGCATCAGACATGACTGGCTTCACATTTTCAAGTGCCTCAAGATAAGAGGGCTTTCTCATTACTACATTGTCCATTAGATCATTTTCCATGCAATGTGAATTACTACTACGGAGAGGACTTTCGCATCTAAATTCATCATCATTGGGAGGACCACCATGGTGGGTTACAGCAAAAGATGAAACCTCTTGCTTCTTAGTCTTCTGGCCACGTAGAGGGTTATCGTGGCTCTCATATGAAGATGATATTTCGAGATCGACCGAACTGTCATGAAGCAAGCCTTCATGAGGAAGTGTCTAATACTGACCTTCAGAATTAATGTCCCCACTATTGGGAAATGAGAGAGTAGAATCTTGAGTTACGACATATAATTGTCTGAGTGCATCAAGAACTCCAGCATCGAGCAAGGCCTTATTACAGATTGGATCATGTTTTCGTGCCTGTGTTGGACAAGTCTTCTACTTAGACGCCTTCTTACTCACTTTAGGAACTACTTGTTGATGAAAGTGGTTATTATGGGCAGGTGTATGTGCCTGATCAGGAGAAATAGTCAGGTTAGGCTGATAATCACCATTCAAATTGGGTGTATGTGCCTGACTAGGTTGTCCGTATGACATGGGGGATTATGCCCCACAAAACTCTTGGACTAGAATGGTGGTGTGTATCTGTTCTGGTGTGAAATGTTGATGTGTCACTCCATTGGTAGGGATAGATTTTCATTTCTTTCCCTTTTATGTTGTTGAAACTGTTATAATATCCTGACAGGCATCCAGAATATGAGTAGGGATTTGGTTCTACTCCTTCACCATTGTTAGAATGTTCTTGGTGACATCAGCTGCTAGAATGGGAATATATGTCCATTTCTTGCTTTGAGTAGGTGTGTGTTCCTACTCCTATCCTCCTTTTCTTGTCAGTGAGTTCTGACAGTACTTATGTGTGGGGTAAGAGAGTTGACACTGCTTCAATTTTGTCGCCAGGGCTTTCCGACTGACTTCTCTGGGTGCTACCAAACGAGACTATTAGTAGGCTTGATCAATACTAGTAGGTGTATATGCCTTTTGATTGCACTCTGTCGAACGTGGTTGATGAAGTTCCTTCAATACTGGCAGATGAGACTGCTGGCAGGATTGATGAGTGTATGCAGGTGTATGTGCATGTTTACCAGTTTTCAACACATTGGGTTAGCGGGCTTCATCGTATGTAGTCAGACGAGCCTGCTGACTAGCTGATGATTTATAAACAGGTGAATATGCCTACATATAATACTCCACCAGAATTGCCTGGTGAGATTGGTGTGTTGCTTCCAGACGAGTCTGCTGGACAGCGGGATTAGAACGGACGGGTGTGTGTGCCCACTCGTTGCTTTACACCAAGTTAGGTTGGTGGAATTCTCCAGAAATGGAATAGATAAGAACCTGCTCAATATGGACCGGTCGTCACATCTGGTGGTTCGTCTTGCCTGGTTGGGTTCGAGGAACCTGAGCTGAACGCCTGGAGACGACACCCTCATCATGTTGAGGGTGCACTGTCACATGAGTCTGGCAGCGATTGTTGATGGGAGCCCTTGGGAAGGACTCATGTCTCTTTGAATTAAGGCCTTCAGTGACCTTCTCATTCACCTCCACATAATATGGGAGGGACTGATGATTGCGCTCCAGGGATAACGACCCGAAACGGTTGGAAACAGTGGTTGGAACCACCTGCTTCTTGATCGCTGGCTGTTTCTGTCCTGACAACCAGGGTGAATTATTGGCTTGGAGAGCTTGTCGAGCAGCCTCTATAGTAGAAATGGTACTGTTTCGATGGTATTCGTTAACCAGTGTATTTGATACCTAGTGTTGAGGACTCTGAGTAGGTGATGTCGTCCTCAGAACAAATGACAATCAAGAAGGAGTAGCAGTAGAGGTATTCACAGCAGAGGCATTCATTGGTGTGAACTTAAGAGAATCCATTTCTGTAATGTAGAAGATCTTGGAAAAGAGTTCCTTTTTGATATAAGAGACATAATCAAGATAAGTTCAGCCACTACATCTTTTGGATGAGCACATATGTTATTGATTGTTTTGTTGTCCCTCTCATTGAGTTTAAATAGGGTCCTAACAAATAAGTAAAACATCATTTTAACTTCGTTAAGGATTCATGTCGGGTTCATCATTTTTTGTTTCCTCTAGAAATGGGGATGGACTTGTTTTCTTAAGGTTCAAACATTCCAATCGGTTTCTAACGGGTTAGTTCGTAGAACCGGAAACATCCCATGATTCTATATCCATTTGAACCTACTTTCCTAAGGTAGGTTCTCATTAGTTATAGACTGATGAGGCTTAAGAATTTTCATTGGTCAAGAGGATGGGAGGTCGGACTCATCACACCTTTTTGGGGGTAATTATTGTCTACTCCGGGACACTCTTTATAGATTTAAGTTATGTTCGTGAATCCTTATTACACTACCAAGTATGAAAATGAGCTTTCCTTAAGATCTAGCAATCAATTGTTGATATGTATGTATTTTATATGTATTTGATGTTATTCATCGATAGAGAATAATCTGTTTATGATAGAGATTCTTAGTCAATGGTATCCTTCAACACATTATATAAAAGATCACTTGGTCATTATGATAATCATACTGGTTTTAAAGCCACTCAGCGGGGCACTAGAAGTTTATTGTCTTTCAAAAGGACATGGAGTATTTCAGAGTTGGGATCGTACCTATAGATGGGCTACCTACGTATCCTTGTTAGAAAAAGAATCAGAATCCACGTACTTCAGGAATTAAGATATAGTTTAACCTCATATGGGATGGATGATAATTAATGGTTGATGGGCTTGAACCTTAGAAAGGATTCCTACGTACTCCACTTTTAAGGTAGAGATCAAAGTCCACATAGTTCGGTTGGGAATTGTCGTGCTTACATATGATTAACGGCCTAAAGAGATGTGTCATTGTTACTTTTAAACTCTAAGCTCAAGTGAGTCATGCTCGATGTGAGAAACAAGAGGTATTAGTAAACCTGACAATTTGTGCCACGAAAGATGCGGTCACAAAGAATGATATTGGGCTTATGTATGTATGATTTCCCAAATAGATAAATATCAGGACATACATTAGAGAAGAAGTCTGGGAACAAGTTCCATAAAGGTATATGTGCTTTATGAAGATTTGGATACTCTAACTTGGGGCTTACTCCTGAGAAGGATTCCCAAATTAGGAGAGGACTTGTGATTGGGTGTTATTCCTGAGAAGGAAGCCCAAATCAAAAGAAGTTATGACTGGTTAAGAGAAATTATGACTGGGGATTATTCCTGAGAAGGAGGCCCAGGTTAAGGGACTTGAGAACTGGGGATTACTCCTAAAAAGGGGCCCAGGTTAGGGAATTATGATTGGGACTTACTCTTGATAAGGAGGCCCAAAATTAAGGTAACTTGAAGACTAAGGCTTACTCTTGAAGAGGATGCCCAGGTTAGGGAATTATGACTAGGGATTACTCCTGAAAAAGAGGCCCAGGTTAAGGGAATTATGATTGGGGATTACTCAGGAAAAGGAGGCCCAGGTTAAAGATCTTCTCATCTTTAAAGGATGAGGTTGAATGAATGAAATCTCTCACCTTAGCGACATGAAGATATGTAAATCACTAGGTTTGAGAGATGTTCTACAGAATTCTTTTCATATAAGGAAGAAAACCAAGGAATCATGCCATAAATGTCTTTAAAGAGTATTATGAAGGATAAATCTTGAAGAGGAGAGGTGGATTTTAAGAATAGAGATGAATGGACATGAGGGGCACCCAAAAGAAGGTAGGCGTGCAGGCCCTGTTTGGGAACGTAGGTCCTGGTCGCGCAGGTATTTCTGCGCGACACAGGTGTACTTGCGTGATGGTCAACCCATACGGTAATACTTGGGAAAGTCTTGGCTCAAGACCTTAGTATCATCCCTAAATAATTTTAAATGAGTGGCGCGCAAGTTCTTTTTAAGGGATAAGGCGGCACGCAAGTGTCTTCAATTCCCTGAAGGGTTAGACACTTAGGCACGTAGGTGTTGATGAATTTCAACACTTGCACCTTGTTCCCCCTCTTTAGATCTCCCTTTATAGGTAATAAATTACCTTAGAAGTGTTCAGATGGCTTTGAGAAGATACTAGGGCGTCGAGAGCTCAAATCTGAGTTTCTGGATTTTTCGTCGTTTGGAAATGGGGGACCCACAATGGGGTATTTATAGGCTACTGAAGACCTTGGGAGAACATGAAAATAGGGCACACAAGTCACCTGCGCACCCAATATGTGGCGCGCAGGTACCCTGTGTGAGCCTCTTGGGAATTGTGCGTCCCATGTGGAAGCAAGTCCTAGTTTATTCCTTTGTCAATTTTTGATATTTTTTCAAAGGATGAATCACTTTGTGTTAAGGTATTTTCATTTTCATTCGTTTAGACTCTGTTACGGAAAGGAGCATCAACAAACATGTTAAGCTGCTTCTACATGAATATATATACTTGAGTATCTAGTGATCTATACATATTTTACACTTTTATCCATAAAGATAATGCCCCCACATCTTCAATATGAAGACTATTATAAATAATTTCAGATCATGTGTTGTACTGGTTTTCTTATTAATCTTCAACTATATTGAGGCATAGGCTTTCACATTATCATTTTTCTTGAGGAAAAAACCTAAACCCCTCATTTAAGAATTTTTATAGATCTAAAATTCTTCCCAAAATGTGTCTAGTATGAGTAATAGTTTAGTGATTATCTACCTATACAACTCTTTGAAGCTCTCATCACATTCATCTATCTAGAAAAATATAAATCACTTCTGAGTTATCTTGGTTAGTTATTTCAATAATATGATAAACGACTTACAATTTTTAAATAGTACACTAATAATTCTAAGAATTTAAGGGCATCTATTATAGATTTTTTTGGCCCATTCCAAAATTTCATTTGATTCAATGGATCCACAGATATCCCCTTACTTATGATAACATTCCATAATAATGTTACGTTCTAAATTAAAAAATAATATTTACTATACATTTCATATAACTTATCCTCTCTCAAATTATTTAGAAAAAAATAAAATATTCCTAGTGTTACTCTATTCTACTAGAGTATATGAGAATATAATCTATAAATACCATCATAAATTTTTTGAGGTAATCTTTAGTGCCATTATTCACATAATCAACAAAAATTGTCAGAGCATTTGTGAGTCCAAATGTAATCATTATGAACTAATAGTGTTAGAAAATTTTATAGAAGGTAGTATTTGGTATATAATCCTTCATCATTAATTAATGATATACTAACAGATGGTCAACTATATATAATTATTGGTAATCTTTTAGATGATCAAACAAGTTATCAATCCATGGTAGGGGTGATTGTTCTTTCTTAAGATCATTTTGTGTTCATGATAAAAAAAATATTAAAGTAGATTGACACATATTTATTCATAAAAATAGAAATAGTTCACCGAATGGTAAATCACTTGGGTGTATGAAATGACTTTCAATATTCTCATCCAGTTGAATCATTAGTTCTCCTAGTTTAGTGGTGTAATGAACTGAATTCTTCATCAACTATTTTTTTTTATGTATTTATCCACACATAAAACCACATCCAACACAATATAGATAATTAAAAGGTAACCATATAATTTTTAGTTATAAAAAATAGTAAAAAAAATATGAAAAATATTTAAATAAATATATACTTAAAAAGGACAACAAAATGAAATAAAATACACTTTATATGTCAACTCAATTAGTACAACTAATAAAAAAAATATTTATTATGATTAAAATTTATTTTATAAAAATGTTTATTTTGTATGATGGATGTATTACGATTATCACTAATTTTATAACAATATGTAATATAAAAAATTAATTTCTTATAAAAACCCATTTTTCATTATATTTTATTATTTTGATTTTAAAGTTAAATTAATTATTTTTGGGGTGTTAATTTATAAAAATTAAAATCATTTTTTTTATTTTATAATGGTCAAATTATCTTAAGATTAATTTTTGGGACTTTTCTAAAAATATTTATTTTTTTGGTGAATATTTCAAAATAATATTTGAACATCTAATATGACTTTTATGAATTTGGTATTATATAAGTAAGAATAATAAATTTATAAACCATTTTTTAAAAAATATTTTAGTTTATAATTGAATGTATAATTTTAAAAATGTTGTTTTTAATGTATAATCACATATTAGAAATTTTTTAATTTGATTTAAGTTTTTCAAAAAATATATTTTTTAACATATTGTGCATTTAATATTTTAAAATTAATTTTTATCTTATTTTAAAATTGAATAAAAACCTATTTCAAATTTGAAATCATTATGTTCAAATTATATAATAAAGTCCATTTTTTTGGAATAATATATAAATTACCTATGTAAAAACAAATTTCTTTAGAGAAAACTAGAAATTGTAAAAATGAGTAACCTTATAAGATAAGGGCCTAAAATGTTTAAAATATATTTATAATTGAATGGTGGAGTTTTATATTTACCTTAACTTCTCCCCAATCCGTTATTCCTCAATTTTTTATCTAAATTCTTTGTGAGTGACTTCCCATTATTGATATTTTTTGTGTATTAACTAAAATTCCATTACTTTTCACTTATTAATGGGTTACTTCTCTCCTCACATCCCTTCAAAACAGAAACTCTTATTTTTTTCATATACTATACCCAAGTCTCTCCTCTACACTCAAAGATAAATTAATATCATTTTTTTCTTCTCAAAACACGATCCCTCAAAGGCTTAATCCCCTTTATAAATGATATAATCCAAGAAGTGATTCATAAGTTCATAAACCCTCTCTCTATTTCTTTTCATTTTCATTATGTTCTTTTATTCTCACTAAAATTTAATTTAACCAACATAAAATGATGAAATATGTATCATTATACTATTATGTATTATTATAATGGTACAATTATAAACCACCCTCCCATTTTCGAATGTGAAAAATGAAAAACTCAATTGTTTATTATGAAGAATACTGCCTCCCTGAATCAACATGTTTCATTTTCTTTTGAGAAAATAAATGTATGGTCCTAAAAAGGGAATTTAATATATAATTACTATACTTATGAGATATTTTATATTCTGAAATTACAAACCATATTTCTTCTTTTAACACATTAATTTAAAAATGAAATCATCACCCTTTCCTACATGTGGACTTCCACCTTTATGGAATGATTGATTTCCATGTTTCATTTCATCATCACCCCACATGGGTGGTCATGATAATTGTTTTAAAGTATAAATATTATTTATCTAATATCATTAAGGATTTCATGTCAATTTTTTTTGAACATGTTAATGATATGATCAATAAGTGATTATCATTATTTCAATCATTTAAAATATGCATATGAAGACAAAAATATTTAATTTCAATTTTTTAATATTTATGAAACAACCCAACCTAGAGCCTAGGGCCAGATCTACAATACCAAATACAATTATGCATAACTCCCTATATTCCAAAGGCTACGGACTAGTAGCAAGGGTCTAAGGTGGAATAGTGGGGTGACTATACGCTTGATCAGAGTAAACAATAACAAATAAATAGCCAAACATGTAACCTTTTTAAAATCAATTTAATATAAAATACAATAAAATACCTTAATAAAGTATTAATGTAGAAAAAATAAAGAAAATAAAAACATACAATTTCTTTTGTAACACCAAAACTCACCTCATCCTAATCCTCAGACTTATAGTGAGCTATCCCACTCAAAGATCTTACAAGGGCTTCAGCCCAACATGTACCTATAACATGTGAGTGTTGATTGGTTACCCATGTTCATTGGATTCTCAATAAGCGTGTCAGTATGACTTAGTGGGAGACTTCCAATGTGGTTTTTTACATGACCATTAAATTCATTGTATGTTCATATGATAATCACAATTAAGAAGAAACTAAATACATAATATATAATTGTGAAAGCATATAATATAAGAACTAAATGCACAAGTAAGTGACAACACCCATATATTGAGAAAATGTTCACTTACCACGATTCAATTAACCCCAACCATACCTATTTCAGCACAATTATGGATGGAAATTCAACTAGACATGTATGAAACATCCCTCCCTCAATGGTTTAGTCCAAAAAACATCTATGTCGTCCTGTTGAAAGGGATATTCCATGCATTTAGTGAATTAAAAATTGACAGATCCCTCTCAAGAGGGACGGTGCTTATGGATCAACCTATAACGAATCTACTGACACATTCTTTCTCAATGGAATAATCAAAAAAATGTTTGAAAAATCCCACTAGAAGGGATATCATATGTACGTGATGGCCAAGATCTGACACATTCATCTCAAAGGAATAGTATATAATGCTCACCCTATAGTCTTAACTAGAAAATGGAGAGGAATAAGGAATGAAATGTATATTTATTTATATATATATACATGATGAAAGATCATACATCAGGTCATAACAAGAAAGAGTCATTACCTATATAATTCTTAATGCGATCAAACATCCAACATAGGTCTCACAGGCTATACACACACCTCATGTATGAAATCAAGTATAAATCTCATAGGGCTACTCATTCACACCACATGAAAGAAAAAGGCATAGGTTTCATGGGCCCACACACATTCCATAAGTCACTTACATATTAAATAATTCCAATAAGGGTTCCATGAAATCTATGTTTTACATTACCCATCAAACCCTTGGCATCGATGGCCAGGAAAGATGAAAGTACTCAATGTTTTTCCATGGACCATGGATCATTATCAGCTTATTAAGAACATTAATTTAATTAGTTAAGATAATTCATTCATTAATTAATTATGTAAAAATATTGGTCTCTTATTTTAGTTGTCTAAATAAATTAAAATATAATATACGGTGTTCTATTTATTTTTCCAATTGTTATATAAATATCAAGTTCATAATCCCAAATGAGGCATGACATCATACCACAGGCTAATAAATTGGACATAAAACTTATTTCAATGTATATAGAACTGACTAACCCAAACAGAGTTAACTCCCATCTATGAAAACACCATCATCTTTATCTGTGAAATATAAGTCTATTCTACCTCCATCAATCAACAAAAGTTCTATCACATTCCTAAGAATTAAAAATAATTAATTATATCTAAATTATAATTACTTAAATTATTGTAAGGAAAATCACATTCAATAGTGAAAGGAATACTTTTTTAAGGTCATACTATGTATCACCACCTAGCTAGAAATGCAACTAATCCACCTTGGAAGGTCTATATTATTTTTATGACATCATTCCAAGAAAAATAACAATCATTTGGAGATAAAAAAATGAAAAAATTAAAATAATTTAGTTGGAACCATTTGAGGATGATCAACTAAGTGGTGTACCATATTCACATGTCCACCAATGGAGTTCGAGTTACTCCAGTAAAACTCCATATACTAATATGAGTGAATGTACCAAATAAATTTCATGATACAATGGACAAATTTAACTCAATTTGAAAAAAATATAAGGAAGAGATCATGAATGGAAATACCTTCATAGAAACTCTCATCAATGACATATACTCATCATCATAGGACATCGTTTTGACATGCTGATCTGAATCTTCATTGTTCTTATATATTTTAATGAAAATATAATGTAATTTACATCCAATTGTTTATTTAAGGAATATTCATCAGTATATTGATGGTAATGAGAAAAATGAAAAAGAAGATCCAAGGATAAATTTTACATGAAAGGATCATAAATGCAACAACATACTAAGAGGATAAATCCATGGTGAATGACATAGTGATACAACATAGTTTGAGGTAGAAGGAGGCCAAGATCGACGAAAAATGGTGCTTTTAACCTAGATTCTCCAAATCTTCACACATAGATCCATATTGGATTAAGGGGAAATGAAAAATTTTATATAAGATGGGTCCTTGGTTGAATAGAACACCAAAAACCAAGCCATCCCAATTAAACCCAGAGAGGATCAGAGGCCAAAGTGACCAAATGAACTTCCCTTAAGTTTCATCTAGTTCCCCTCACTTGTGAGAAGGTGTCCTTCCAGCTAGCTGGGGCGAAATTTGAATTAGTAGCCCAACTTCCTACCTCATTGTCAAGATAGTTAGTCATGTTGGCAAGTAGAAACATCGACATACCCCACCAGTGATTTAATGTGGGCTATTAGTGAGCCAATGCTTCTATTGAAGGCCGACTTGGTCAACCAGCTTCTCACTATTCTTTTAAGATCTAGCACTCCCACCATGATTCCATTCCTGAAAACAAACACTACTCATGGATTTTTAAATTTAAAGTATCTCAGTTTGATACCATTTTATCTAGAAGAATCATCTACTAGATGAAAAGTTCATGTTCCCACTAGAAATTTAGTCCCATAATGATGTAGGTCATTATAATTTCCCCACCATAACACTTCTCATCCATGAGAAGTTCAAATAGCATGTGAATCATGCCTCTTGATATACATCGATAATCATCCACAAGGATTCATCCATTCTAAATGTAAATTATACACTAATTTACTCTAGTAAATTATTATTCCTAAGTGTCCATATTTCTCCCACTATGTTACTCTAATAAAAACATTATAATATGCGCCATAAAATCATTTTCATCAAAACATCATGACCAAAATCACTTATTTAATCTTACTTAACATGCTAGAATGTCTACAACGAATTCATTTTAAATCATCAAAATGCACCCCAATATGGGAATCATTATATATCATAATAATTCATTAGTATAATGACATTCACAATATGGTTCTATTTCATAAGACTCGATCAAATGCAAGGTACATTTTTATAGTCAATATCTAAAACTTTCTTGTAGTTCTAAGAAAAACCAATGAACCTTCCACAAATAATGTAAAATAAATTATGAAAAAATGATGAAATCAAAGTGTTTATAACCCACTGCATTCAGATTATCTTGGAAACACCAATTGGTATATTTCTAGTCAACTACCAAAAATAGTACATGACCTAAACAACCAAATTTTCATGAAACACTAATTATGATTCCCTAAGCATCCAAGGAACAGCTAAATTGATTAGGAATCCTCAAGGAAGTAAAAAACATAATTTGATGGAATTTACCCTATTGATTCCTTAACCACTTACACCAGCCAATAGCATCTCAACCATTAGTAAAAGAATCAATCATATTACTCCTCAGTTTTTGTTGAGTTCTATTGAGTAAGAATCTCACATATAGTCTCTATCCAGCAATATATCTAAATTAATCATCTCAAATTTATCACAGAACTAGAAAAATCTTTAATCAATCACACATTGGTTTTCTAGTGTAATCATGACTATCCAATTACCAGTATTACCCAATATCAATAACCATCAATAAGAGAGGTTGTTTCACATTTTATCATGTCGATGCACACCACCAAGGAGTATCCTTATTATATTCTTGTAGAACATTTATCGATCTACCTACACCACAAAAATTTCACCAAAAAACATTATAACTAAGCATGATTATCCATTAAATCCCAATTCTAATGTATAAGTAGGAATAACTTTACACACTTAGATTTTTTAGAATGTATTTTACTGCATCTAATGATATTTTTTGATGCACAATATTATCTAGTATCCTAGGTGTGTGTTTTAACTTTCAACCTTGATAGGGATCGTCCCCTCATGAAATTATCTATAAATTACTATGAAACCACCACATTAAAAACCCTTGAGTTGAAGGAACAACAAAACCCTGATCCATTTTTAATGATATCTTTTTCCACATGGACATCTCCATTCACAAGAATATATAGGCTTCCAATCACAATGGCATTCAAATCAAATTTCCTTGTTGGTAACTCTAAGGGTGACATTGAACCAAGAACATCTATGACCCATTTACACTAACCCTTATAGTTTCATGGAAATAACCTGGAAATTCTCAAAAGTATTCCCACCACCTCATTTCCATGGGTTCATCCTACTCCATGTGCAACTACTTCACAAGCACTCTTGCATTAGATCTTTCTAGAAAGAAATGAAAACACCACTATTTAATCCAATAGAGTGTTTTACCAATGAATCAAGGACTAGGGGGCCCATAATCACATGACTATTTTGTTTTCCTCTCAATAATGATCCATCTCCACTAAACATGATAACTCTCAAAATTTCTTATTAAAAAATATTACTCCTTGATATCGAGATACAGATCACACCACTCCACACATGAGTTTCTTTTCAATACATTGATCATACACCAATGATTTATATTTCATAGGTATGATAACATAGGATCTTCACTCAAAATAAAATGAGAGTGACATTATATAAGAATAGTGTATGAAACGCCTAATTATTCCCTCAATTACCCAAGTATCCAAGTTCTCTAATACCAAACCTCGTATCATGAGTACTAATACTTGAGGTTCTCCATACTCTTCGGTGTAAGGAAACAAA
Organism: Viscum album; assembly: GCA_963277665.1. Taxonomy (NCBI): domain Eukaryota; kingdom Viridiplantae; phylum Streptophyta; class Magnoliopsida; order Santalales; family Viscaceae; genus Viscum; species Viscum album. Next base: position 1,972,663,950 of record OY728125.1, on the reverse strand, counting down.
AAATAAATTCATTTATAACTTCTAATGGTCACTCTCATGAACATGAAATTTTCACCAATGAAAATTTACCCTATGGAATTAACCTTGACTACTCCTTTATAACGAATATCCTTGCTCAGTTTTCCATCAGGAACCATGAGACACTGGCTCATTGGTAACCATAGACACATTTATAAGGCTAAGGGAACATTCTCAAAACCCATAAAAGGTTTTATTTAGGGTAAAATTCAATGGAAGATAATCTAGAAACATCTATATAGAAATTATATGATGAATTGTTTCTTATAATAACCACATCAAGGTTAAAGATTCATTGTTTAGTTCAATATAATGCCACTAGGTGTTAGATGGATAACTCTACATAGGCTATAGTTGGTACATTAATTAATTGGACCCTTCAAATGTCTATTTTCAAAATGTTATTTACTAAGTACCTTAACACAAAACAATGACATAAAAATGTACTACACCACCGAATCATTGAGGGACTATATTATTATCTATTTCATCACCACCACCATCATCAATATGATCGCCATCACCCAGACACACCACACAATATTCTCACATCGCTTGCTATCTTATGTAAAGATGAATGTGGGTTCATATAAATATAAATTCACTGTTAATAATATATGGAAACACTATACATGTTTTTAAAACTAAGGATATGAGACCTCCATCATCAGTGAAATCACATAAAATCATCATATATGTCATTATAAACCTACATGCCGAATATGATTCGTATGACACCACTTTCCAATATGACCAAGATTCAAATCCATATGAAATCATAGACGTAAAATCAATGTGTTCCAAACAAGGTTAAATTATATGAACATAATAGGGAAAACCCAAAACATCAATCTGATTCCCAGGTAACATACACATTCCTTGAAAATGGTGTTCCTGGACCATTAGGATGAGTTTTGTCATAGTCTCTAATAGATTTCTATATCACTTGTCACCAAGTCCCCAAAATAGGGAAAACAAGATATCCTATCTAATTTTACCATTTTGTAACATCCTGAGCTCAATCATGAGGTCTAATACTAAATGATACATAACCCTAGGAAAGCCTCCTCATAAGGTAGAGGTCACTGACTATCAGGAATGGTCTAATATCGAATTCTGATGAGAATATACCCTCGATCAGTATAAACAATTACAAAATAATAATCAAACATGTAAACAATATAGAATCATAGTAATAAAAAATAAAATACTTTCGGTAAATATAAACACAGAGAAAAATAAGGAAAAGATAAAAGTATAAGAGGCTTTGTAAAACCGAGCCTCACCTCATCCTTATATCCATATTCATAGTGAGATATCTCTCTTTATGGTCAAACCCATTTATCATATCAATGTACACCTATAACAATAAAGGGTTACCTGGGTACACAATTTGCACAATCACCAAATCAGGATGTGAGTACAACTTTGTAGGACACTACTAATGCAATTCCATACATGACTAATAAATTTAATTTACATGCAGGTGATAAGAATAACTAAGAAAAAAAGTTAACAGATAATATATAACTTCATAATCATATTAAATAATCGCCAAATGAACAACTATGAAATTATTCTCATATGCTAAGAAACTTTTATCTTACCAAGATTAAATGAACCACAACCATAACTATTTTAGCTCTATATTTGAAGTAAAGTCAAACATCCATGTCTTAAAAACCACTCCCTCTACAAGAACGTCCAAGACAAGCTTGAAACATACCCCTAGAGGTGATTGTCCTTGTTCATACTGATTTAATGTCTGACACATCACTCTTGATAGGGATAGTCCACAGGGATCATCCTGAAACCACATGCCTAACACATTCCCCCTCATTGGAATAGTCTAAGACACGTTTGAAACATATTGAATGTAGGTATAAGCCTTGCACTTTCCAATCAAGGTATGAAATATTGTTCTCGAGGGAATAGTCCATATGGACCTACCAATATGTGAAACTATAGAGTAAAAATGAATAAAACATGAATTTTGTGCATATATATATATATATATATGTATGTATGAACATATATATATATATATATATTATATACATATATATACTAAATGGAAGATGAAATATCATTTCATAACAAGTAAGATTCATACCCTCAATAATTCCATATGAAACCAATCACCAAACATAGTTATAAAGACTACACAGACACCTCATAAAAGAAATCAAGCATAGGTCTCACATGGATACTCATGAACAACACATGAAATAAAACAAGAATGTGTCTCATGATTCCACACATGCATACATGATAAATACCTTCCAACAGGGTCCCTAAAAACTATGGGTTACATTACCCACAAAACAACAGCCATCGGTGACCGTGTAACAAGCCATACCTCAATGGTATTCCATGGTCCTTTTCACCTTTTCAATTAATTAGGCATATTAATTTAATTATTTAATATAAGTCATTAATTAACCAATTAAAAAATTACTTGGTATCTTATTTTATTGACTAGGACAATTAAAATATCCTACTAGGCATACCATTTAAATTTTCTAATGTTACACGAATCTTAAGGTCAACCACCAAATGATGGTGTGATTGCATACTAGATTCTAATAAACTAAGAATAAACCTTATATTCTTATACATAAAACCACCTACCTCAAAAAGGATTCAAATCCCATTCATGAAAATCCCAATATCATTTTCAAAGTTATTCAAGTCAATTCAACCTCCATCGATCACCATAAGTCCTATCACATGCCCAATAATTCAAAAAAGTTAATTAAAACTAAATTATACTTAATTAGAATATTAAGATGAGACACACATTCAAAGGTGAAGTTTATACTTCATGAAGGACTTATCGGGCATCAATTCCTAGTTGAAAACAATACTAACAACCCAATGAAGGTTTGTAACATACTATCGAAAATATTCTATGAAAAATCCAAATCATTTGAAAATAAAAAAATAAAAAATTTAATATAATTAAATTGGAACAATTTTAAAAATATTGATAAAGAAATATACCTTATCTTCTCATCATACAATAGATTTCAAGTCAATCCTAGCATACTTTCGATTTTAAGATGAGTAACATGTTTTCTAATTTTAACACAATTTGACCAAAAACAAAGGGATGGATCATCAAGGTATATACATTCAATGGAAAAATCATCAATGAAACATGTTCTTCATAACAATACATACTCTAACCATATTGATCCAAAGCATAATCATTATTAGATAATTCCATCAGAACCTGATGGAATTTTTATCCAATTTTTTATTTGTTATCTAGTTGTTGATAGGTCAGTGATCAAGATCATAAATGAGAATAATATCCAAGGATAATGGGGACATGAATATATTTTAATTTAAATAACATACCAAGAGGATTAATCCTTGATGAATGGAACAATGATCCACAACCATTTATGTAATAAGGAGGCTAATATCAAAGAATAATAATTAATTCACAAGGATTATCCAAAGCTTCACACCTAGACCCATTGTGGACTAAAGGAAACTCAAATTGGTGGAATAGATGACTCTAAAACTATATAAAACTCAAAAAACGAGCTAACCCTATTAAACCTAAGGGTATTTATGGATGAATTAGCAAAAAAACCTCCCTTAAGTGTCATCTAGAAAACCCCACAGATTGGATGGTGTAGGGACACCAACTGAATGGTGATCCCTTCTAGGAAGAACACATTTTTCCTACCTCACTTGTTACCTAGTGTCATATCATTTGCTAGTTAATATATCCTATTGGGTAATAGAGGCCTCTATACACTTAACTAGCTAGCCAGTGCTACTAATGTAGTTTGGATGTCCCAAAAAAGATCCCAACCTTTATCAGAGATCCAAGTCTAATATCATTATTCATTTAAACCAAAAAAAATCATAATGTATTTTCAGATGTAAAAAATCATAGTTCGAAACATTTTTTTCTAAATGATCCATCCACCATATAAAAATTTCATGTTCCATCAGAAAATTTAGACTTCTAATGACTAGGGTCATTACAATTTTCATATCCATTACTTATTCTCATACTTTATTTATAATTATGATATATAGAGCTAATAAAAACTAAATGGTATCATTATACTCTTAGATCAATGATAATGTAACTAAATCACCACATAATGATCAATAATAATGGTATGTTCATATTAGGGTCATTTTGATAATATACTTAAACAATTCTATGAAATTATATCATGGATGATTATGAAAACTTGATATCTAGTATAATATGATTTAAATATATAAATAGTGATTTTTTTTGTTCTATAATGGATATATCAATATTTAAAACATTAATTATGAATTCAACCTTTGTATAAAGAATATATCAAAAAATATTCATTATTTATTTCATCCTCTAGGACAAAGGCTATTGTACTCCCAAGAATGTTTGGGATCTAGACAAAGTGGATCCTATAATTTAAAAAAAAGTAAATAAATAATTCATGAATTACAAGGTGTTTTAAAAATATGTTAGTGGATCTAACTTTTCATTTCCACATCCACCATTAGTACACAATAGCTAGGGATTCTTAAAGATCACATCATATACATTTTCATGATCTCTCTCTTTGAAAAGGAATATTCCACTTGATTACCCTCTCTATAAGAATGTGATACAATCAAGTTGTGATGGATATAATCTTGAATAAATTAAATCTAATGAGGTAACATTTTCCAAGGAACATTCCTAGTTCTATCCTTTAGGTATTCAACAAAAAGATCATATTCAGATGCAATCTATAGATAATTTTAGTTAGGATTGACAAAATGTTTGATGAAATGTATCATAGCCCATAATTTAGATTTATAAAAAATAAAAAGCCCAATATAGTGATCAAAAAATGATTTGAAAAAACAATATTGGGTGAAGAGAACACCTCCACAACATGAGGATCCTCGCATATCATAGATTGCACAATTAACATTGACATTTTTCTATGATGAGATTTGTGGAATCCAAAAAATAGATTTAATGATAAAGGGTTTTATGAGCCTTCCCTAAACACCCAACAATATTAAGATGTTATATTCTATAAATACATTCTACATGGATCCTTTTTTTAATTTTGAATCAACATAAATCTCTATATTAATGTCAAGAATACTTTCATGCAACAGGGGGATGGTTATCAATCATCAGTTATTTTCTAGAATTCCCAAAAAAGAAATCACAGAAGTCATAGCCATCGAAATAAGGTTTTGAACCTAGTCACTATGTCTATCCTCATTAATGGAAACCATGAAATCTCTCAGTTGGATTCTTGTATTGATATTGATGATGAAAAATTACCAATATAATTTTAGTGTTCTTTGTCAATGTTGTAACGCAAAAAGAGGTTTTCACATTCTCTTAATCCATCAATCATATATGATAGGCTGAATTAAGCTTCTTGCTAGTTCCCATTAATTGATCATGTTTATGAAGACTGTTTTTCTTGATTTTATAAATTATAATAAGCATTTAAGTATTTATAATGTGTGTATTGAATTTCAGAAATCATAGTGGTGTCATAATGGAGGCATCACATTTCAACTTCTGTACTCCATGAGATTAAATTGACCATTCTTATTCAATTAATATACAAGAGTTCCAGTATATATAAATACATACATCTATATTTATAGTCTAGTTTAGAAGGGTTAAATTTCATTAATACTTTTGTTATATGTTATGAGATTAACAATAGACATATTGTTCATGTTTGTAGGTACACCCAAGACGTCCCTGAGGAGTTTCCCAGCCAGTTGGTTTTCCAAAAATTTAAATTAGACTACCTACTAGACAACCAACTGGAGTTACACATGATTTCCTTAAAACAGAACCTGATTTCTATCCAAATAGATTATGTCAGGTAGTGAGGGTATACTTTTATTTACCTTGTATTGAACCTATTTGAAATAAAATCTAAGGAATTTTCATAAGACATTATAAGGGTCCTGGTGAATTTTCTATAAATTTTATCATCAAATATATTTATATATTTGATTATATGCCCCCATTCTAATGGGATTTATGAACTCCTTCCAAGGAATGGTTGTTAATTTAAATTCATGGATAGATACTATTGAATGTGAAATATTATCACTTTTCCAAAAAACAAGGATAATAAAATGTTGGTAAATGGGATGGATCCCCTATCCACCCAAAGATTTCTAGTAATCCTCTTTTTTCTTAGTGACATGAAATCCATCCCCAAATATAGTGAAATATGTGTTCCAACTAATGGTGTGTCCTTCCACTTACTCATAGTGAAAATTTTATTGATATTAGTGATGGTTTTATTTGTAGCATGTCCAAGGAGGGAGATGTCATCAATATACATGAGTTATGATGGAGAAAAGGATCATATTATAGAATTTATTTTATTTTGTATTTCAACTTGAGAAAGTTCATTGATGCATCTACTCATGTATTTCTCAATAATGGTAAAGTGGATGATTGAGAGCTTGTCTCCTTGTTTAGCATCCCCAGATTACTAGAAATGTTTTATAATGGATCTATTAATGAGAATGAAAACCCTTTTAGATATGATAATGGTGTTTATTAATCTGATTAAATCAATTTAGAAACAAAAATTCTGGAAAAAAATAAAAATGTAACTCCATTTAAGAGTATCAAATGGCTTGGAGATTTCAATTTTGAGATCAAAACTTCCATCCTTCATTTTCATCTTCATTAGAATGACAATTTTTTATGCTGTGAATAATCAGTTTTGGATTCTTCTCTTAGGTACAGATACAAAATTATTTAGCGTAATGATGTCTCTAACTATGCTTTCTATTCTAATCATAATGAAATTTCTAATAATTTTATGAATTGTGTTCCTAGTGAAACCATCCTAAAGTCGTTATTGTAAATTGTATTGTATTTATTGGGTATCAGAGTTATTAAATTCAAGTTAATTCTATATAGCACATAAGCGTGATTGGATAATTCCATAACTGCATTCGTTATGGAATCATAAAAGATTCTCTAATAGAAGTTGAATAATTTATTAGTTAAGCATTCTGGTCTAATAACACTATCCATGTTGAGAGAGAAGATAACTATTTTGACTTCATCTTCAGAATGAGCCATGATAAGATATCAATTTTGGTGTTCTTTAATAAAAAGGGGAATGATATCAATAATTTTTTTTGTTTTTTTACACCCCATGATCAGAATAAATTCCTCTGATATAATCCACTAAAACAATAGAAATTTCATTTTCAAAAGTATAAAGGAATCCATTGATTCTAAGGGAATTATTTTTAATCTTTATTCTCTTATCATTGTGTAAACAAGAGATTAACCTTGAGTTCCTATCACCATCCTTCAACCATATGACATTAATATGGTTTTGATCTATACTTTATTTCATAGTTAATATATAGTTAATTTCAAAAAAGGATTTAATTTCTTTCATAAATGGACTAATCTGATTTTGGTTTCTATTTCGGAATTATTCAAATTGTTCTTTAGCATTTATGATTTTAGGATTCATCTTAGGGAAATATTTCCAACTTTGTTCCCTTAAAAGGGATTTAGTATGCTTTAACTTCCCAATTAGAGTCCATAAGGGGATGCCAAGGGGAACCATCATCCTATCCATAAGAACAAAATCCCTATATCTAGTAGTAAAAATATATCCATTATTGAATTTAAATGGAAGAGGAACTAACCATGTTCGATGAGTTTAGATTTCAACATTGATTAGTATATGATGTGACTAGCGTTTGAGGAGGGTGAAGCAAGATACCCTAATGGAATCACTTCTACCATTCATTGGGATAATGAATAAATCTAGATTACTTATTTTTATTCCATTAAATTTGTATATTATCTATACTAAGCTATCTCTAAAAATTTTAACTTCATCAATATTGTAATAGTCAATACTGAAAGAAAATTCCAATGAGTATTCCCTAGGAAATATGGATCTAGTTTTTTCTTTAGGATTCAAAACAGTGTTTAAATCACCCATTATTAGCCATTTTTTATTCATATTTTCAAAGGATACATCAATATCCTTCCATAAATCTCTTCTCTTTCTAAATAATGTGGAATCATACAAAAAACAGGCAAATATATTATATCATTTAGTGAAAAATAAAATTGAGATACTCTGAGAGTTCTTATTGCATGTGTGGAGGTGGATGCTTTTATTCTAGAAGATCCATAGATGGTCTGTATTAGTGTCATGAAAGTTATGTGAGGAAAAGTTGCACCAAAGGGAGGCCCATTTAGATTCCTTCCAATTATTAATGATAATTTTTGGTTTTGAGGTTCCAATTAAATTGGGCTTATACGCCACAAGATAATGTCTAATGGATTTAGTCATGGGATAATTTCCTATCCATTTACAATTCTAATATAGGATATTCATTACTTATGATATTTTCTCTTGGTTAGAGTACATATTTGCTATGACACATGTACATTATCTTTTATCTTTTTACACAAGAATTGTTTCGTCCTTTCCTTGGGAGTTGTAGCCACCCTTGTACATTCCCTTCTCCCAATTCCATACTGACATTTTGTGGGTGAAGTCTCTTATTACTACCATCAATTTAAGTAATTTAAATTTTATTATAATCTTGATGGTAAAATTCCTCACCCTCATCTACCTAAAAACACCTCTTAGAGTATTTAGTATATTAATGGATTTTTTGGGATCAAGAGTTTTATTTATGTGGGTCATTCTTATGGAAACTTTTGATGAAGGTACCTATGAAAAAAAAAATTCAATTTAGCATGAATATCTTGGCCTAAATTCTACCTGTCATTCCTATTAGTTTATATAGCTGATGGGAGTGGAATCTTGTAGATACTTCTATAAATTCCCATCAGGTATTACCATAATTTCCAAAGATCCATCGGCCCCATCCAGAATGACATGAGGTCCCACATTTGAAACCATTCTATAACTAAATGAATCATAAATGGTGACTCTTATAGAATCCTCCATATATGAAGGTGGGGTATTAAAGACCTGTTATTCATTCCCATAATAGAAAAATATAGGTTTTTTAGAATCCTTGTTAGGAAGAAAAATAGGTCCCACCTCTAGATTAAAATAATATTTGATTAGAGGCTCTTAGCTCAGGTTGAACTCTAGCTTTTTTGTTTTTTTTTTTTTGATTTTTTACCTCCAACAAGAGGTCCTCCAAAAATATTTAATGAAATTAGAGAGATTTTTAAACTTACTCTACTTTAATAATACCAACTAGAGATGAAATTTCATTATATGTATCCTTAAACTCAACCCATGATGGCATATAGGTCTATCATAGTTTTCCATATGGGTCTTTCTTAGGTGTGTTCTCCTCCGACCACACCCCAATTTTGAATCTATTGCCTCTATATTTTGAAGATTCATGTTCCATGCTTACTTGGGGACCATGTGCCATGATGTTTTCCTCACCCTTTATTATGCATAGGTATCATCATAATTCTCCCTTCAGTTTCAAAAGCTTCATGCCTTGTCCATGTTGTATTTGAAAGATTACATCCCAAAAAAATGAAGTTTGAGAAAAAAATTACACTTCCTCTCAAATTCAATATCAATATTAATTCTATTATCCCTAGTAATTAGGACCACTTCATCCACTATGGTGGTATATATATGAAACTCCACAAAAATTATGTAATACATTTTAATTTTTTTATTCTATATTTACCTATACATCATAAATAGATTTACAATTGAAGAAGTTATATCCCAAAGGATATGAGGATTCCATTATAGAAAATTCTGTTTATAGATGTGAATAAAAACATGTGTAAACGTATTCCTATAAATTTTAGGATCAAAGTTCTAGTACCATTCCAGAGTAATTAGGATTTTAGGATTCAGAAAAACTAATCCCAAGCTATATGCCCTTTATTTTCACTTATATATGGGGAGGAAAACATTGTAATAGCTTCAACCAATAGCTTCCATCATCCAATATCAAAACCATATATATATAAAATAAATTATGTAAGATCCTTAAACCTACAGATCATTTCCCTTTTAAATTTTATAACTCATATAGTGATTGAGTATTAATAAATATTCACTCATTTTTTGACAACATCATGGTTGGTTGAGATGTGCATTGTTATTTCTTTCTTGATAATCCTTACAGGTTTGGGATATCAATGTCCAAGAAGGATATACTGGTGGTGGATGACATGAACACAGCCATGGTGTTTTTCTTATGACTAGAAGTTTCAGTTGGGGAAAAAACACCATATTTTATTTTCTTGTTTCATATAAGTGAAATATATCTATGTCCACAACATGATCAATATTATTGATAGACATATCTAAATTGGATGGATTTGTAGAAACATTATACATCACACGATCTTGATGGTCATTTTGTCATGGTTTTTCCCCTTTATATCACTTTCCTCTAACTATATCTTAAAAAATCATTAAATTTTAATGATGTACTTTGGAATTGGATTAAATATCAACACCATTTCTTTGGAAATACTATAAAATATCAAAACTATGAACACCTTGTGTGGGAAAATGGGTAAAATTTAACTAATATATATATAGATAGTTATTATATATTGAAATAAAAAATAGTTTTAGGTTTGAAAATGGGTTTGAAATAGTATATTAGGATATTTATGCATTCTTGACAAGAGTATATAGCGAATTGAACTAAGAAGGGATAATGGTTAGGGGATTTTTTACTCAAAGTTTTACTTTGGATTATGATCACTATTCCTTTATTACTATCATTAAATATTGATCAATTATAACATATAAGGATTTTATTTATTATTCCCACCTTCTTTTTTAGGGAAATCAATTTTCACATAGAATTATTCTTCTTTAATGATTTTATTGGTTCGTTAATTATTTTAAAATAATTTTCATTTCTTTTAATGGTTTTTTATTCTATATCCATGTTTTTACATCTCTCCAATGTTATCATTTCCCCAAGGGAAACTCAATTTGTTTTAATATTTATTGATCCTTTTATTAAAATTAATTAATTTTAATTTAATGGTTCTATTACCCTTTTAATGATGTTAGTTTTAAAACAATGGTATCTCAATAGATAAATAATGGGGTTTCAAACATTTCAAAAGTAAAATATTTTATATTCCACTAAACAATTATTGACTACCACTATGTATTTTAAAGTATATTTTCTATGTAACTATTTATAATATAATTTTTAAAATTATTTTATTTCCCTTATAATAAATGTTTTTGATATGTGTTTTGAGCCATGTCATCTTTTTTATGCTTCCCTAGTGATATTTTTATGATATTATGTTACACTAAAAAAAATTATGATTATCATTTATGGTCTTTTGATAATTTATTATGATATTAATGTCTCCTTTATGTTCTCCTTCATGTTATGATATATATATATTTTCCCTTTATGAGCATCTGATATCAATCCCTTCATTATGTTTCCAATCCCAAGGTTATGAACATTGTTATATCATGTGATATATCTATTAAAGGATCTAGTGGATAAAAATTCTATACAATTTTTTAATAGTTTTATGAAATAGTTTTTTTAATTAGATAATCTCCATGACACTAAGCCTTTCCATATTTAAGTTATGTAACTATTTGTGAGATCATGTTTCCTCCTCAAAAAAAGTGTTTTCAAAATATTAAATTATCTCTGAATATTTCCATAATGAAGTACATTATTTCATGTGAAATTGTGTTTCCTACTCACAAAAGTTTAATTAGTATTAGCCATGATAAATAAATTGGATACAGTTTACCCATTGAGGAGAAATATATATTAAAAAGTATGTGATATATTTATCTTGGGTAAATGTAAATTTTTTGTAAGTGTAAGTATTTGTGTTTCTATAGATTTAAAATTTGAGATAAAAAAGAATAAATTGTAGAAAATGATAAATTTGGTGTTCTTAATTTTATAGTTCTGGGTATTGGGATTATAGAAGTAGAATTTTTAGATAATGGTATTTTTGAAATTAGTGTTTTGGATAATGATAATATTAAATATTCTATCTTTCTCATATATTTGGAATAAATTATCTTATCATGATGGGAAAAAACTAAATGAGGGTGATTGAATATCTAATGAAAATAGAAAAGTAAATTGTAAGTGGAGAAAGCTTCCTTGTGATTATAGTTTTTCAATCTATCTATTAAGATGAATATAGGGGGATACTATTAATATTTTTTAACTACCCCTAAAATAAGGTTTCTAATTTGGTATCACATGAGGAATTACTTATGGAATAATTTTATGTCTAATTTAGTCACTCTTGTTTTCTACAACTTGAATTGATTACAAAGAATTTGAGTTGATTAATGAATGGAACACAATTTTATGAAAAGTGATTCCATCATTCCCCCATGTAAATTGGGATTTGATTTTAATATAATAGAATATTCCGAGGAGAAGATGGAAGTTTGAGGAATGTTTGGAACAATAGATTTCAATTAAATTACATAACTTGAGAATCTCAAAATGAGGAGAAGAAAGTGAATTTTTATGTTTTTTTCAATATTGGGGAGAAAAAATAATAACACAAAACAATTATTTCATTGAGAAAATGTTATTGTGAGATCATTGAATTTAGTTTAAAAAGGGTATTGACAAAAAATAACAAGGGGGTATCAAAGTTTACATGGATTATTTGAAATGTTTTGTATTTTTTCAATTGTTTAACAACACAATAATTGATGATACATATTAAATTCTTGACTAAATTAAATGAATAATGAAATATGATACTTTTTTATGAATAATAAGCTTCTTATAAGTGTTTTTAAAGTTAACACTTTGAGATACATGCATAGAGACCAATGTAACATGAGGTGGATTACACAAAAGGGGTTAGGATGATTAAAATAGATGATGGGAGGGACTATGTTTTTTGATGAAGTGAATCCAAGTTATACTATCATTTGAATATAGAGATTCTTAGAAGAAGTTTATATATAAGATAATTAATGAGAAAAACTTAATGAAATTTTATTAAAAGTTATAAAGTTTTATGAATTAACTTTCAAATACATGTCCATGTTGGAGTTTTTAAGAATTTATCCATGTGATTAAAAATTATGAAAAACTGATGTTGACAGTCAAAGGTTGAAGTGTATATGAGATTTAAAATATGATATTCTAGAAGATATGTTAGCCATATAGTATACTCATGAAAGGTTAATTATGGGTGACAATCATGGGTGTTTTAAAGATATACAATGAACTGCATATGTGAGGATGTTGATAATTTGGATGATAAAATATGAGGGAAGATTTACATTCAAATATGTTTTTATAAATTTATAAAATTACACTATGAATATTATGATGAAGTTTAATCATTATATTGATATGTAGAAGAATTTTAGTAACCCCAAATACAATTTTTTATATAGTATTTGTGGTGAATGAATTAAGGAATGCAGTAATGGAAATAATTATAAATTGGTTTGTAAGATTATTTTCATTCAAAGTTTACTTTTTTTAATAATTTAAGACACATAAATACATTATGTAATATAGAATAGTAAAATTTTCAAATTAGAGTTACTGAATAGAAATTTGAAAAATTATTGGGAGATTTACAAATATGTGTAATAGTTACTATTTCTTAAGTAAAATTCAATAGGAAGTAAATATTTTTTTAGTTCGATAAATTTGAGTCGTTAAAGGAATTTCATATGTTAATCAAAAAAAATTTCTTGATGGTACTATATAGATCTTTAAAATTAACATACATCATGGTGGTTTGGAAAATAATTTTGATCTGATATGAGAAAAAGTAACAATTCTAAAGGGTAAGAGTAACAAGGTTGATTTTTAAGTATCCAAAATATAGAAGGGAAAAGAACATTAAATATACCTAAGATTCACACATAGATACAAAAGTGTGATAAATTCTTATATATGTATTAATATAAGTGAACAAGGAGATCGATGAAGGTAGGGGTATCAAAAATCTAATATTGAGTGTGAACAAATGATAAATAAGTAAAAAGAGACTAGTAATCCTATATATAGTACTAAAAAGAGACACATTAATTTTTAGATTTGATACTATGAGGGAAAAATAAATCCAAACTTATGTGTGTGTGTGTGTGTTTGTTTCTATAATGTAACTGTTATTTCTTAAAATTGATCATATAATCTTTTAAACTAAAGGATTAATGTGTTTTTAGTTTAGGTACATAAAAATTTTATTGTAAACATTTATCCACAATCGTTCCCTACTATATCCCGTTATTGAAATCTAATATTTTATAGTCATGTTTATATCCTAGGAATTGGGAATCATAAGAAAGGGTTAACCCCAAATTCTTAATAATGTAAATACTTATCAATATGTCATTAAGGTTTATATCATAATAATGAGAAAACATGATAATGGGATAATTATCTAAATAAGAGAACATTTTCCAAAAAGGGTTGTCCATAAAAGAGTAGGACATGTAATATCAAAGGATCAATCATATACCAGGGAATAATAGTGCAGAAACATCTAATAATAAACATGATCCTTGGTGTATAACCTAATAATATAATATAGAAAATTGGTATAATAATAATAATAGGGAATCATAATATAGTGGATCAAGAATAACATTATTGCCTCCCACAACATAGTGGATGAGGAGTCTAATACTCAGCTCCCACAACATAGTGGATCAGAAATCACATCCATACCACTCATTATAGAGTGGATCATGAGTCATGTCTCTGACTCCCATTACATATTTCATCAAGAATCACATCCCTACCCCTATTACATTATGGATCTTGAATCATGTTCCTGCCTCCTATAACATTGTGGATCAGAAATAATATCCCAACCACCCTGTAACATCCTCACTATAAATGTTTGTAGAATATGGTTAAGTTATAAATCATATCATTATCATTTTTCTACTATGTTATGGGCTGTTTAGAAGTCATTTTTAAGTGACTAGGTGTCCGTGAATATAATGGTGGAGTTATTAGAGGATACTTTCTTATTGGTGGATGGAAGGCTTCCACAAGTTAGATAGTGCCCATAATCCAAGGGTGCATTTAATGCACACTATGAAGTTTTTATCCAATGAAGTTTTGAACCACTTTAACACAAAAATAATACCCTAATGAACCTATTATAAATTTAAGATCCCCATTATCATCCCTAATGATCTCTTATTTGTTTCTTTTTAATTCCTCAATGCGGGATTGATCCAAAAATGCTTGTATAGTATGATTTTTTCTAGATCTACACATGTTTCCTCTTACTTATTGAGATATGAGAATATATCCCTACTATATACATGTTTTTTATGTCAATACAATGATTATTTCTTCTATACTTCATTATTCTGTGGTAGATATATAATTTTGAAGATATTTTTTAATGTAATAGAGATCTACAATTAATTAGAGATGTTCTATGCGTTTGTATTTATGAATCATCTTTCTAGAACTATTCTTTATTAAGAGTTGATGATATGACTATAATTATTTGATGATCATATAAATAATTAGTGTTGAATGAAATCTCTTAACAATATCCCAAGAATGAGA
The DNA here is from genome assembly GCA_963277665.1 of Viscum album. NCBI lineage: Eukaryota > Viridiplantae > Streptophyta > Magnoliopsida > Santalales > Viscaceae > Viscum > Viscum album. The sequence goes on along the minus strand of OY728125.1, from coordinate 1,972,648,404 downwards.
GCGTGTTTCCATGTGAGTGGTGGATGTTTCTAGGAATGTTTCATTAGATCGATCATCCTGAGATCTTATTCATCTTAAATTTAATCATGGGTCTCTTTTCCATTGATGTCTTTTAGTGGATCAATGTTTTTTATTGAAACATGTTTCTATTATATAATTGATGAGTAATTCACAATCCAATATTGAATTGAAAATCAATCTGATAAATTCTTGACCTCTCCTTCAATAGATATCTAAACCGGTTCTGTTGAAGAAATCTATAAGGTATGTAATTATAGATTGACATTATTTAAAGGTAATATTCTTAGGTATAATGTTCAAAATCTATTTAATTAATGAACTAAAACCTAAATAGATATCCTTAATACATGGAAAAGTTTTAAATCTATGTATGATGCAGTTCAACTTCAATCCTTTGATGAAACTTGATGTCATTCATCAAAAACATTCAGATATGATGTTTTTTAACATTTGGGGATCTTTTATACAATGCTTCCTTGGTATAATTATTTTTAAGGCATACTTTTATGATTTTTATTGATTTTGATTGCATATGGGTGTGTGTGTGGCCCATAAAACCCATTTATAACACTTGTTTCCATGATTGTTTTTGTAACTTGTCAATTATATGTGTTTTATATTGCTAATATTTTCTCAGGATGATATGATATGATTTTATTTGTATTCTATACCCTATTATATATGCTAAAAATCCTTTAAAGGTATTTTTCATACTGCTTAGCAGTGGTAGACATTTTGTGATATATTTATCCCTTATAAGGGGAGTGCACACAACTTCAGATGATAGAAACAATGGAACTAAGCATAGGGTTTTTATAAAATGATACCCCATGTATCATGTGGGGTTCACTCTATTCCTAGTGGATTCTAGGTAGAATGTTTAGTTGATACCTAGTAGATTTTGAGTAAAACGATCACTCAATGCCTAGTGGATTTCGACAACATGACACACTTTATGTATAGAGGATACTGAGTAGATTATTCTAAAAATTTCATGAAGCATGTTCACTATCCATATAGATTGTTCCTTATTATGTCTAATATCATGATATTCATTATGTCATGGGGATGAGGAAGGTAAATTTAAGGATCATAGTTTCTTAGCTATCATAAGTTTTCTCATTATATAATTGATTATTATTAGTTGTGAATTTATTATTATCATGGAATATGACAATTATACTTGTGAAAAAATTGTAATGACACATTAATGGTTTCCTCATATATTTTATTACTCACAAATCATACAATAACTTTGATGCATGTAAATATTTCATTTATATCGATCTTCGAAAATGAAAGGGGGTTATGGATGATAGTTGACTCATAGATAATAGAGTTAGTGGATGGATTGGTATATACTCTGAAGAATTTCCATAGGATTTAATTATTTTTTTATTACATTATTACTCTGGTTATCCTTGTCACACTGGGAGTCCATTTATTTATTACATCACATGTGTTCCAACAGAAATAAATTTAATTTATACTTTTTACCCTATATTTATATATTTTTATTTATATTAATTGTTATATTATATAGAAATATCGTTATTGTATCCCGATTGATGGAGTTCAGACACTCTCTATTAATCGATAGACTTTTTATATTGGGAGGCACACATGATGTCTTATTCCCCTCTAGCTTGGACCTAATGGTTCCTATTAAGAAATTATAAAATGGTATCAGAAAATTGTTTTCTTATTTTTTTGACCAACTTGAGACATGATAAAAAGGAGGTAAAATATGAGGCACTCGGGTAGGGTAGCTACCATGTTCTGAGCCAGCTAATGTGTAATGAACCCCTAACTTACCATTGATGTGATTACTATTACTTTTTTTTGGATTACGTTGTGTTCGAAAATCCAATATAGGAATGTAATATCACATTCCAAATTTATACCAGTTATTAATACATAGTTATTCTTAATTTAATTCCTTTATTTATGATATTCTTTCTGTATTTTCCTGTATTCTTTGTTTAGTGACATATTTATTTTCCATGATTTTGTGATATATCTGTGATAACATTAGTTAGTTGAACCATAGAATAATAATGTGTTTTTATATATGGGATTAGGTCTAACTATAATGGATCGAGACCCTAGTTCATTATAGGATGGATATACCTTGTGTTATGGGAATATTCCTAATAGAACCTTTTTGTGATCCAATGTTATGATTAGGATCTCTCCTAATGAAGTAATTTTTTATAAAATTTTGCTTCATATTTCATAAGAGACCACCCCAATAAAGACTAATGGGACTACTATCTGATGTGGGTAAGGATTCTCTCTCAAGTGAGGATACCCCTATTCTACCACCTATTATGTAGGTGGGTGTAGTATAGAATTATCATGCACATACTCCATTGGTGTAGGTAGTGATCTCACCCCATCCATGAACCCTCATATTTGTTCCGATCTAGGGAATATTTTCACAAAGTTCCATGGTCTAGTATACTAGATAATTCCATATTCAACATCCACCATCCTTTTAGTGTATTGGGGGAAGACAAGATATTGAGGAATGGATATTCATTATTGATAGTTTTATATCATTTAGATATCTAAGTTAAATAATGTGATGTAGGAAGTAATAATGTTGTAGGGTCCCACTAGGAAGAGGTAGAATGTGATGGGACAAGCTAGTATACATGAGGGTCTCAATTGGGTGGCCTTATATGACATGTTCTTTAGGGATTTTTTTCCCCTAACACTCTGAAGCTAGACCATGCACAAAAGTTCATAGAGCTACAATAGGGGTCCATGAAAGAATCCATATAATCTGCTCATTTCACTAAGTGACTTTGTTTCACTCCTCTCATGGTCATAAATGATGTAAAGAAATACAAGAAGTTCACTATTGGTCTTTATCCTGACATCAGTGGGAAGTTTAAGACCCTTGACTTAATGACACACCCAAAGGTTTTTTGAAAGGCTTTGACTATTATGTAGGGTCTGGAGGATAATTGAGAAGTTGTCTTTCCTTCACCTTTTAGTAATCTGGTGATTAGAACACTAACAAATGTGATGAGTGAATCTTCTAGTAAGAGGTTTAAGAAGATTAGGGATTTGAAATAGGGTAGTGTTATGATTGTGGAATAGGGTTATACTTCTTTAATTCCCTAAGGAGGAGTGCCGCAATTCTTCAAATTTGAAAAGGTTATCCATTTTCATAGGTTCTACATAGTACCTCATAGCCAGTGTCGATAGTGTTGAAAGACATTACATCTCCAATATTTTTTATCCAAATATATATGGTCAGGTTTTTATAGAATAATGATGAAGACGTGGTTAGGGAACCAAGGATATATCTAGGGTCCTTATTAACATACTCAAATTATAGAGACTTAAGTGGGTCATTTGTCTTAAGAACATGGTCAAGGATCTGAGACTAAATGATTTTATATTATTGATCATAATCTATTAGACTATAGTGAGGGACCATATAATATTTAAGTTATGTTATTGATCACTTCTATTCTATCTATATCCCTATTTGGAATAGTTTTCCCATTACTTTTTATCTACACAAGTTATTCTTAGATGTTACTTACTAGTCATGTTGTCTTCTAAGTTACTTTCCCTAACAATACCACTGGCCACAAAATTGGAATTTATTTATAGATTCCCAAAGATTCATAAATTTTATTCTTATTATTAAATTATATGGGACATATGATTATAGAGGTGAAGAGATTCAATGTGATTCTTGAAATGGAATGGTTAACCATATTTTAAGACCACATCAAATGATATCAAATACAAGTATCATTTATATCTCACAAGGGAGATAATTACATGATAATCTATGAATATGAACTGGGTGAACGTGGATTTTGTCTAAAATTGACTCGTCTTGGCATGATCATGTTGTCAATTGTAATCTTTGTTATTATTTTTTTGGATAAATGTTATCCCCTTCCCTTTTCCTCAAGTTCTAGATCAATATTAAGAAGTCCTTATAAAAGATATTAAATGAATTTACCCAGATATAGGTGTTTAGTTAAAGATATAACTCATTCTAGGTGTGAAACCCATTTCAATAAACCTTATTATATGGTAAAGAAAATGTCGAAACAACTCAAGATATTGGTTGAGGTCTTGGAGAATAATTGATTAATGAGTTTGAGTACTTTTCCATGGGTTGAACCTATTTTTTCCAATAAGGTTGATTTTAGTCTTCAACCTTATATATATTTCCAAAATATGAATCCGGTAATGCTGGAGAATATATAAATTTTCCAAGGATCAATTATTTTTTTGATTAGTTATGGTGAGATCAATGGTTATCAAATATTGATCTTTGATCTGGACATTATGATTTGTGGGTTAGAAAGAAGGATGTACTAAAAACAACATTTTAGATAATGTTTGTGATATATGAGTACTTAGTGATTCCATATGAATGAACAAATGAACATGAAATATTCATGTACCTCATGGAAATGATCACTCATCCATATGTTAACTCTTTCATCATCATGTTTATTTATGATATCCTTATTTACTCACTAACCACTATGTTGCATTCTAGACATGTTGATATAGTCTTTAGTATTATTATAGCACATTAGTTTAATGGTATACTGTCAATGTTTAAATTTTGGATATAAGAGGTAAAATTCTTGGGGAATGTGGTGTTTGAGATAGGTCTATCCATGGACCCAGAGGAAGTCAATATAGTGATGTCCTCAAAATATCCAAAAAACTTTTTTGAGATCAGGATATTTTTGGTTTCAGTGGAATACTACCAAAGTTTTCCCTAGGGATTACCTTGTTTATTAGAACCCATGAATGTTCTAATAAATAAGGTAGTGATGTTAAATTGGTTTAATTAGTATAAATATTCATTTATTTAGTTAAATAGGAGGTGTAACACAAATCTAGTGTTGATTATTCCTTATCAAAGGATTTTTCATACCATATACTATGATTAATCAGGTGTTGGTTTTGGAGCAGTACTTAAGTAGAGGAGGAAAGTGGTGTCTTATGAGTTACACAACTATAAACCTTTGAGTGGACCTTTCATACCCATAAATTGGATCTAAAATCTGAGGTCCAAGATTTGAAGTGTCTTCAACACTGTCTCTTTGGTGAGATCTTTGTTCTCTAAATGGAGCACAAGAGCCTTCATTATATCTTCACATAGTATGACCTCAATTTGAGACGTAGGTGTTGGGTAGTGTATCTAAATATGTTTGACTTGGAGAAAAACCATCCACCATATTAAGTAAAAATCTTTTCAGATTATCTTATCAATAAGATATATATATATATATATATATTAGGAGCTTACTGAATGACCTTCAGGGGAATAGTGGTGCCTGATGATATTTTTGGAAGATTGTAGGATCGATGCTTTTGAGGGCCATAGATTGATGACATGTACTTCATTGGTGTTGATATATAAATTTTAGGAATGGGTACTTTCTATATATATGGGAATGCCCTATAGTGTGTTGTGAGAAGGGAAAAAGTAAGAGGAGGTAAATCAATACCTGAGAGGCTATTGGATGATGATGATGTGATCCTAGTTTGTGAGAGAGTTGTAGTCCTTGATTCCTTTAGGTAAGAGATGATGAGATAATTCCATACAACTAATTGGGTGGTATATCATAGTGTGACAGAGATGTACCATGACTTCAGGTGATAGTTCCACTTTCCAAGGATGAAGAGGGATATTTTTGGATTTGTTTCCCAATGAATTACTTTCTAGAGTGTAAAGGCTGAGATCCAAAGTCCGGATGGTTTTATATAAAAACTTTTTTTCATGTGGAAGTGGGATGACATCAAAGTGGAGTTTTTTTATAGGGTTACCCATGACCTTGTAGATCTCTGACACTTTTTGTGCAATTTTAGATTGGCTAATGAATGTTTATCATTTCTAAATGTTCCATGATACTAACTCAATAGATGATATAAGGAAGATTTTTATTTTTATGTTATTATACATACATAAAGTTTCTTTGAGTGTCATATTGGATAGAGACATAGTTTTTTTATATAGTTTTGGTAAATATTGTATAATTCTTTAGGAAATCAAATCATATTAAGAAAAATGTATTATCCCCAAAAAATGGATAGTAAAAGAACAAGATTTATATATTGGAGAATGTGATTAGAGATTTCATTTTGGACTTCAGTGAATATTGGGATGAACATTTAATCTTGGTTGAATTTTTATAAAATAAGTTCTACTAGGATTTGATTTATATGGAACCTTACAAGGATCTTTATGGTAGGCCATGTTGTTCATCAAATTGTTGGCATGATGTTTTTGAGGTAGCACTTGTGGGCCTCATTATTGTTCATAAGACCTCTGAGATACTAAAAATGATTCAGAAGAGTTTGATCATAGCTTAGATTAGGCAGAACCCTTTTCCTAACCGTATGAAGAGGCCTTTGGGGTTCTCTTTAGCTAGTTTGGTTTTTTTGATACTGACTCCTTGGTAAGGCCACCCATATTTGAGGAAGAAATGTAAGATAACTCCTTTCTATTTTAGACACATTGAGATCTCCAGGAAGACTGGGACATTGGAATACCATCTGGATCTTCCCTATCACCATTGAGGTATGCACAATGTGTTTCATGTGTCTTAGTTATAGAGGTATCTTTTTTATCCCAAGCATGGCATCAGCTGTGAGGATGTTGATCTGGAGCCTAACACATTATATATAGATCACCCAATTTATATTTTAGACCATATAAGAAAAGTCATTTAAGGGAAGAGAATTCCTCTTTTTATGTTCAATGGTTTCATGGGCGGATCTAGGAGGAGACGTGGGAGTGAGAGGATTATGCTATAGCTTAATGGCCCAATTTGATTGAGAAAATTCATTAAAGTAAATTCTCAAGTATGAGAAGTCATTATAAGGTGGAAATTATAACATCTTATCCTTAAATTGATGTATGACATGTTTATGTTATATAATATCTCATTATATTTTATTTTTTCAATATTATAGGCATTTTATAAGATGGTTCTATGTGACTAGGGGTCAAAGAATTATATAGTGGAGTTTGGAGAGGATACTTGACTTTTGGTTGCTACAAGGATCCCATTGACTCACCAGTCGGGTTCTATGAGGTGTGAATTTTTATATAGACTCTACTAACCTTATGATGGTTCTAGAAGAACCTATGTGGTTTTCTGAAGCACACTGGCTGGTGGATGAGGCCCACCGTGTAACTGGTGTACTTAGTCCGAGGGTTGATTTAATTCATTAGATAAGATTTAAATCCCAATATATTATGATTATCTTTAACACATAGATAAAAACCCAATATAACTATTATAAATTTAATACCTCCTTTATTATTTAATTATTTCTCCCATTCATCTACCCTTGATTTTTTAATGTGGTATCAATCTAGAAATGGAAGAATAACGAGATTAATATAGATTATCAGTTTTTTCCTCTTACTTCATGAGAGATGAGAATGTATCTATAATGCATATTTGTTTTCTATTTCTATAACATGAAAATTTCATAATTTCTTCTTAGGTTATTGGGGAATATGGAGTTTTGATGATGTCTCTCAATAATATTATGATATAAAACATCGTTTGGATGCTTTATGGGTATGTGTTTATGAATCATTTTCATAGACCTCATCTTGTGGAGAGTCAATGATATAACTATAATATGTTGATGACACCGTGATAAAAGTAGTGTTATATTTGAAATGAAAATGTAATCAATTTAAAAAGAGTTGATTTCCTCATGATTTAGGGACATTTCAAGTTATGTTTCTTTATATTGATCTTCATTAGATCTTCTTATTCCTGAATCTCCTATAGGATCTCTTTTATGCTGACAGATATTTTATGGATTGATGTTCATTGGCTAGACCTGATGTTTTCTGCTATAATTTATTACGAATTCAAAACATTTCCTTAAATCATCAATGTATCCAGTGAATTGATGGCCCCACCTTTTATATATAATTTGGATCTAGTTCCATTGATATAATCAATGGGTTATGAAATTATAAAATGACCTTCTTGACATGGAATATTCATTGGTAATATCTTCTAAATATATTTATTTGATAATACAGAATCTAAATAGACATCCTTGATGTGTGGGAATGATCTCCATAGGTGAGAAATGTGGTTCAACTTTAATACTTTGAAAAACCATGGATTTATTGTTCAATAATATTTAGGTAGGAAGTTCCTTACAATTAGGGTCTATTTTATACAATTGTTTCCTTGGTTTAATTCTTGTGTCAGTATACATTGATGACCTTTCTTGATTGTGATCATATGTGGGTGTTTTGTATCCTATGAGACCCATTTATGATACTTATTTACAAGAGTTTTTGTTTACCTTATTGATCATATATTTTTTATGTTTTTACTATTTTCTCATGATGATATCCTATGATTTTCTTTGTATTATCTTCCCGACTATATATGTCACCATGCCTTTGGAGGTATTATTCTTGGATCGTGGAATATGTGGACTATCATGAAATAGTTATCCCTTGAAGGGGGTATGTGCAAGTATTTTGATGATGTCGATTTTGGATTTGATCGCAAGGAAGAAATATATTATTTCTACTTAGATACAGTGTGATTCACATGATTCCTAGTGTACTCCAAGTATCACGTTTACTTGAGGCCTATTCAATACCAAGTATAATTATCACTCAATGCCTTATATATTCCAAGAACATGAATCACTTTATACCAAGATGATTCCGTATATCTTGTTCACATGATTTTGAACTGTGTTTCACTATCCTTGGGGATAATTGTTGAATACATCTGATATCTTGTTATTAATTTCGATATGAAGCTAATTCAGGTATAATAGGGGGTTATGGTAGCCTATTTTATACATGGGTTCTCAATATATAATACATTATTCTTTCTTTCACATTTATTATTATCATTTTATACACCTGTTATAAAATTCCGCATTTGTTATAGACACATTAGTGGTTCTATATTGGGTTTTATTACTCATTCCTTATATGAGAATTTTGATTCACTTGCATATGTATTATATAGGGATTTGGGAATGGGAATAGGGCCTACTATAAAAGGTTCAAACATTGAACAAGGAGGTTATGGTGGGACCATGACAGGCTCTGGATAATTTTTATAGAGTATTATTATGATTTTTTCTTACACTAATACTCTAGTATGGATTTACACACTAAGAGCCTGGTTATTTATTGTATAACATGTATTCAACATAAAATCAGTTTTATTATACCTTGTTTACTTTGATGTGTTATATTTTCTATTTTTATTTTTAGTGTAATGATATATACTGATGGAATTGTCTCACAGATAAGGGAATTTGGACCCCCACTACTAGTCTACAACCTCTTATGTATGGAGAAGAACACATGAAGTCTTGTGGAACTCTGGATCAGACCCGATGGTTTGAGTTATGACATTAAACTACCATTATATTGTGGATTATGAATCATTTTCTTTCTTATCATAACATAGTGTATTAGAAACCACATCTTTACCTCCTAGAATAATCTCATGAGGTATCATACTTTACCCAATTCCTTAGATTGAGACATAATATTTGTCACAAACATAATATAATGATAATATATACACATGTGTGCCTCCCAAAATCAATTAAATACCACATAATGAATAACCTATGCAAAGAAAATGGGTTTACAAAAACTTCTAAATGTCATCACATAAAATGACCTTAAGAAATTGATTGGTTGATACCAAAACTTCAATCACTATTTAGTGGTATTTATTATGGGAATTTATAGGGTGTTCCACTAAACATCAATCCAAATAAGATAGATATTTTAGAGATAAATAAGATAAGGGAAGAAAAATCATAAAAGGATATTTTATATATTATTTTTACCTTATTTTAAAAAATATTAATATTCACTTTCAATAATAATATCCAATATAGTGCATGGAAGACCATTTTTCAAAAATAATTTAGATAGAGTTACCAATGACTGTGCTTTAAATAAATTTAGAGAAAAAGATGAAACATATTAAAGTTAAATAAAAATAGTTTAATATTTTAAAATACCTTTATTAAAACCCACATAATAAAAAATATAACAAAAATTTCCATTAAGAAGATATAAAAGAAAATAAGAATATGACATGAGATAATTCATATTTAATTTTCAAAATTTTATAAAAAACATTAGTGGGAGTAAATAATTTGGGCATGGAGAAAAAAAATCATTAAAGAGAATGAGTATTATCATTATCAATGTTGTGTGTTTATGAGGAATGAAGTCCATCAAAGTAAAAGAATTCAAATAACCATCCCTTGAAAAGGATATCAAGAGAAGAAAATGTAAATATATAGGAAAATGATGTGAATTAAAATATAATTCAATAATAAGAAATAATGTACCCAAATTATAAGAAACAATTTCCTGAAGAACAATCATAACCCCTTGAATATAGACAAATTTAACAAAAACCCCTTACGACTTTGGTAACTTTTGGATGAAAAGACCTAGATTAATAAAATCTCATGTTTGTTATAATAACTTAAATTTAATAATAAGTATTATATAAATATATACATGGGACGTATATACACCACGCATAATAAAATAAGTGGTTAATATGACTTATGTCTCAGACATAGAAAAATTAGATGAGAAAAACCCCTAATATTACAATGTTTTCCAAGAAACTACTTTATCCTAATTATGATTTAAATATACATAATTATAAATAATTTCAATTACTTTTTAATTTATGTTAATATTTTTATTTTTTATTTATAATCATTCACTTCATATTCATTCTCTTGAAATTTTTTATTTTTACCATCAGTTGTTAGTAATTTCGATTATTTCACTCATATTTCAAATTTGAAACTTTTAACCCCATAAATTGATTAAAATTTAATCATTATGAGATTATAAAAGTTATTTTTATATTTATTTTTCAATTATTTATGCATCATCGATTTCATTTGATGGAATTCTTGACCATGGTTTGTGGGAATGGGATCCTCAATGGGCTTATTTTAGGCAATTTTACCATATCAATAGATTAATTTATTATGGTAGATAATTTTTAAATATACTTTTCGAACAATATTAAATACATATATTAATAATCAACATAAAATATATTCATTAAAATTAATTTTTAACTCTCTATGTAAGGTGGTGATGAAAAATGAAATACATTTGTCTTGAAGGTGGTAGTTCACACATAACATGAGCGATGTTTTCATTTTAATAATTATTAGCAGGAAGGTATAAAATGTTGATTCCATTAGAATAATAAAATTTCATTATAATTATGATACTTATGTAATTATTTCATTATGGGTATATTATATTTGGAGGTGGTTTAAGATGAATTAAAGGAAAAAAATAAAGAATGGTGATTAAGAGTTTTCACTATACTCTTTGGAAACAATCATTGAGAATTATTATAATGAACCTTTGGTGAGACTAGAACCTATAGAAGAAGGGATAGAGGATTGAGTAGTTATTTTATTAGAGTTTTTTAGAGTTAAAGGTTTTATTGTGTGAGTATAAATTAAGAGGTTAAGGGATCCATTTATAAGTGAAAGGGGTGGAATTTTTTAAAACATCCATTACTCTATATTAAAGGCACATCATTTTCAAAGGAAAATGGATATAATATTGTAAAATATTGGATATGAGTTAATTATCAGTCTAGAAACACAAAATATATAAAAATAAAGGTATATTTTTTTATATTTTAGGTTTTCCCCCATAATTTACCTTTTTATCAAAATTAATTTTTACCATGGTAACTCATTTATTAATCAAAATAAATTATTTTAATGAATAAATAATAAATTTCCACTATTAACTATTTTTTCACTATAATTAAAAAAATTCAATAAACATTTTAAAAATAATTTTCTAAATTTGGTAACAATTAATTTTTAAAATAATAAATATATAACTCATAAATACAGTTTTAGAAAAAAAAATATAACATAGTTTCCAAAAAATCAAACATTAGTTTCTATTATTAAACAACATTTTAAAATTTATAATTTTAATTATTAAATACATATTTTTTTATAAAATGGTTTCATACATTTTTAATTTATTCTTATATATTAATTATATCATAAAATTCATATTTATATAAAATTTGTATTTCACACTATTCACCTAAAAATCATTGTTCCAAAAAAATATCCAAAATTAATCTTAATAAAATATTTTCATGAATATTTCAAAAATGAGGTTAAAAATTTTAAATTAGAAATATATAATTTAGGAATTTAACTTTAAAATGGAAGCATAATATATAAGTAAAAAGTTTTGTATAAAAAAATGACAATATTGTCAAATATTAAATGTTTATATTCTTATGTCCTATAATTTAACTATTTAATTAGTGTGAATATATTATTCATATAAACAATTTATTTTTATCATCATTTAACCATAATATATTTCCTTTCATAATATATAATTCATAGTGTATAACAATATACTTTTAAAAAAATACATTTTGAAGCATAAAATGACATTATTAGTTATTTAGTTACGCTAATTGAATTTTATCAATGAATTTATATTAAAAATGAATTTTATTTTAATTTATATATGGTTCTATAATGTGGTTTTTTATATTTATACCCACCAATTAAATAACTACATTATAAATATTACATTTAGTAAACATAATAAAATATACTATAATTCATTTTACCTCGCAGTTGTCTGTGAATAAAGATATTAAGAATATTATTTATGAATAAGGTAATTAATACTAAAATACTTGGGTGTTACAATTTCCATAAATAAATTACACCCTAAAAAGTTTAATTATTACTCACTAATGAAAATAGTGAAGGGTATCTGTATGATAATCCATACTCAATATATAGTTTTTAAGGACATATCAATCTTACTAACTTGTGTATTATTAGGAAACTCATATTTTCTTTCACAGTTAGAATATATTAAAACCATTTATGAAATTATACTTCCATAGTTAGTAATAATACATAGGAGTTTCTAGCGGCATACCTTTCATGACTTCATTTTCATTAACATGTATTCAACCAAAAACTATAACCAAAATGGTTATAATAATTTCTATTAAACTCATCATAGAAGATAATATAAATTTAAAAAATCAATCCTAGCATGTATTATCTTATGTAAACATCATTTAATTCTACGATACTGTTCATTCAATTATGATATGATGGGATCAACCTATAACTCTTTCCTTTTAACCTAGGTTTTCTATAATAATTATTTTATTATATCATATAACCTAAATTGTTATATATATAATCCTCAAATTTTCTTTTACTACATTATAATGGTTTTAAAATATTGTTTTAATTAAACAAAACATATCCCATTAGAGTATCAAACCATTGGTGTAGCTCAGGCCACTTATAATGCACCGAGTGAAGATTTAGTTAATACAAAACCATCCTTTTTAGGGTTATTAACCCTAGGTTCTATCTTCTTTAGCCCACATCCACTTATTTCAATCAAGACATGGAATCCATTTACATGAAATAATACACTCCGTAATTTTCCAGAATTCTAGGTTGTTAACCTTTATTTAGGATTTTACCTTAGGTTTATAACTAATTTTATCTAGGTATAACCCCAAAAGTTAACTTACTAATCTAAAAAAATTATTATACCCTACTCTCATACTAACTGAGATACCCCAAACACTCACTCCTTGGTTCATTACTAAAAATTTACATTAAAAATCCTTTTGATACCAAGTGATATGACTCAATATCAATTTACCTATATTTCTAGAATATAAACTCTACACCTTATAGATGATCACACAATCCTAGAACATGAAGGTTTAGTGTATTTGTATATTATAAAAAAAATAATTTTGTTATGAATAGTTCTCCATAAATTCACCATACTATATCCCTTTCAGGACATCTCATATGTTATAATCTTACTCATAAATGTTGAAATGGGAAATATAAGAATGGGACATGTTTAAATATCCAGTAAGGTAAAATATATAATTATTTAATCAAGTTTTAGATTATAAGAATTATAAAACATGAGAATATGATAAATATATAATTAAAATTACATGGACCAACAAGAGTTATTCATATGACCGAAGTACATTAAATCTCAAATGATAATATACATACCATGTCCTAAGATTGTAAAAACTTGAGACAGTAAACACGATCCATGTATCATAACCTAAGCATATAACAAATAAATGTTACACAATCAAAAGAATAGGGAACAATAATACAGTGGATTATAAATCATGTTTTTGGATCACATAACAAAGTGTATCATGAATCAAATTGAATCATCCCATAACATAGTGGATCAAGAATCACATCCTTACATGTTATTACATATTTGATCCGGAATCTCATTCCAACCTCCCACAAAATATCATATTATGAATTATGTACCATACTACCATTATATAGTGGGTTAGGAATAATATTCTTACCTCACATAACATAGTGTATCGATAATCACATCCCCAACTCCCATACTTATCTCTTGAGATATCAGACATTATCAAATTAACTGGAGGGGTATATAATTTTAGTCCCACTAATCAAATAATAATAATATATATACATGTGTTCCATAAAAAATCATTCATATATCATATCATTATGAACCCAAGGAAATAAAATGTGGTTTATAACATTTAAAAATAGTATCACATAAAATGACTATATGAGTAAGATTAGTTGATACAAAAAATTAAATTACTCAAAGGAGGTATTTCATAAGTAAAGTTTGAGGGAATTCCATGAAAAATACCATTAAATTAGATATATATTTTTTATGTAAATATTAAAATGAAATAAAAAACATAAAAATATATTTTATAAAACATTTTTAACCTTGATGTAAAAAAATATGAATTTACCAATCACTTTATAAATAATTTTGAAAAAGGTTATTGGAACACTCTTTTTCAAACATCATTTAGATTGAATTCCCAATAATTTATCCTTGATAAGTACATAAAGATTATCCATAGGTAATTTTAAGTTGAAGATAAAACATATGAACATGTAAGGAAAAACCTTTTTAAAATTTTAAAATACATTTATTGAAACACAAAAAAAAACATTATCATAAAGATAGTTAAAGAGAAATGAGAATATACAAAAAGATAATACATATTTTTATTTGAAAATAATAAGTGGATTTTTTTTAATGAAAGAATATTTTCATGGATTAAAAAACCTTTAATGGGATTAAGTATTATTCATAATGACGTTTCACTTTTATGAGGAAAAATGTCCATCAAAGTAGATAAATTAATGTAGCGATCCCTTGAAAATGAATTATTGGAAGAAAATTTAAATCCAAAAAAACATGAAAATAATTACAATATAATTCAATCATAAGTTATAACCTTCCCAACTTGTAAGAATAATGTTTCTGAAGAAAGATCATTGGTCAATAAATAAAGATAAAATTGTAAAAAACATGTGAATTTGATAACATTTGAATCAAAAACCCTTGAATAACAAAACCTTATATAAATTTCAGAATACATTTAATTTCATGATAATTATAATATTAATACATACATGGGTAGTATAATAATCACAAAAATTAAATATAATAGTGAATAAGGTGTGTTTATAAAAGATGGAAAATTGATATGGGAAAACACTATACTCTTACTTTGGTTTCCAAGAAAGCACTTTAAGACTATGGATCATAAACATAAATATCATAGTAACATAATGAAAATAATTATTCATTTATTTTAAAAATTTTATTTTTTAATTATAATCACTACTTATATATTCATTAGCTAGTTAATTTTTATTTTCTTCATTTGATGTAATTAATTTCTATTAGTTCACAGAAGTTTCATAATGGCAATATAAAATCCCATTATTTGATACCAAATAATTGATTCATAAATTTAAAATTATATTTCAATCAATTTTTAATGATAAATACTTCCTTGTGTTCATTTTATTTAAACTGTGCACATGGTTTGTGATAATGTGATGCATCACAAGCTTGTTTTAAGAAATTTACCGATATCAGTATATTACTTTATAATGATCATTATTTTTATCATCTATTTAAAACCATATTCATAAAATAAATTACTCATTAATATAATATATATTCATTAAATATTATTTATAAAGATCAATATATGGGGATTATGAAACCTAAAATATGTCATTCACGGGGGGTTGTAGTCCACACATAACCCAAGCAATGTCTTTATTTTTCAAATGGTTAGGGGGAAGGTATAAAATGGTTTTTACAAAGACATAATCAAATTTATGTATATTTATTATAATGATGTAATTATAGTATCATTATTATAATATAATAGGATTATTTTCTATAATAAATAAATAAAAATCATTTAAAAAGTGTAATGAATAATCTTCACCTTTCTCACCTGAATAAATCCTTGAGAATTTTGATATTGTCCTTTTGATACAACCAAAACATCTAAAATGTGGTAAAAAGGTATGAGGAGTTATATTGGAAGATTATTTTGGGCTAAAGGGATTAAGGTGTGATGATAAATGGGGTGCTTAAGGGGTCCTTTTATTAGTTACTGTGGTGGCATTTTAAAAATATTTGTTACTTTATATAAAGAATTATCAACTTCAAAGGACAATAACTCCAATTGTGGAAAATAATATAATGGTGGTAAATATTGGTTAATACACATCCCATAAACATAATTAAATGATAATTTTTAGATATTTTAGGTCTTTTTTAATTTAATATTTTACCATAATTTACTTTTACCATGGCAACCCATTTTTTAATCTTAGTAACATATATTTTTTGAATAAAAATAAAATTTATATTATTGTCTAATTTTAAATTTATAATTAAAATTATGAAATATATTTTATAATTTAAAATTTATAAAAGTTATTAAAAAATTTAAATAATTAATTTATAAGCCATTAAAATATTTTCATAAAATAAAATTACCCATATTCATAATGTCAAACATAAGTTTCTAATTTAAAAGCAATATTTTTAAATTTATAATTTAATTTATTTAATAGATATTTATTCCTTGAAATGGTTTCATTAATTTTAATTCCATTCTAATATCTTAATGGTGTCATAAAACTCATGGTATTTATAAAACCAATATTTTGTACTATTCGGTTAAAAATTACTCTGTCGAGAAAAATGTAAAAATATAATATTCATATAATATTTCCAGGTAGGGTCAATAAATTAGGTTCATTTTTACTGATTAAATTTATAAAAAAATTGGAAGTTAATTTTTAAATGGACACATAAAATTTAGGAAGAAATATTTGAATAGAAAAAAAGGATGCTTTTTTAAAATAACAATTGTTTTCATTCTTATTTTCATATAAATTACTAATTAAATTAATCTAAAAATATTATTCACATAAATAATATATTTTATCATAAATTACCAATAATTTGTTTAGTTTCTTAAAATAAAAAATCATAGCACATAAAAAGTGATTTTCTAGAAAAATAAAATTTAAACTATAAAATGACCTTATTAGTTACCTAGCTACACTAATTGAATTTTATCAATGAATTAGAATTAAAACAATATCATCTATTTTCCATTTTATTTATATTTTATAATATTACTTGTTATATTTATACCCGTAAATTTAAAAACTACATTATGACACCATCATTTAATACTTATAGTAAAATGTATTGTAGTTCGTTTTAGATTACAGTTGCGTTTGAAAAAAATCCATTAAACATTATAATTATTAAATGATAAATTGTAACTAAACTCATTGGGTTTTAAAATAAATATATAATTTTAAGAACCAAAATTCATAACTATAAACATTTAATATTTTATGTCTTTTTAATTCACTAATGTTAGAGAACAACCTTAATAATCCAGATTTATGGAATATAATTTTTGAGATGAACTTAGAAGGAATTCCTAGATAATAAATTTTCTAATTACCATGTACCAACATTTTGGAATATTAGATATAATAAATTTGAGGCTATATAATGGTAAGATGAACAAAATTTTATAATATGATATGTTGTTAGAGAGAGTTCAAATGATGCATTGGAGCTATATAAGAAGAAAATCAGAAGGTCAAAAGTACATCAAGACATAGTTTAAAGATCTAAAGTATAGGGATAATTGAGTGATGAAATGGAAAAGTATAACATGTAGTAGAAGTGGAGTTATGTATATAGAAGTTATATAACTAAATTATTTTATATGGATTTCACATAGAATTTATGTGAATTCAAATAAAAGTGATGGTGGTGATATGGATGTAAAAGATAACAAATTCATGAAGATTACGTTTTGATTCAAGAGGAGATTTTTAAGAGCCTTGTAGATTGTTGATATAGAGTTTTGCTGAGGTTTTAATGAATCCAGTCTTTGATATATTTAATTTTATTTAAGGTATTATAATGATATGTAAGGAAGGTTGAAGATAGAGATATCGAAGACAAAATTTATCTGAGTAAGGTTGGTTCTATAAATGGTGTGCTCTTTCAGAAATATTTTTATGATACTACTACTAATGAATTAAATATATTAAAGAGATTGAGATTCCAACCTAAAAAAGTTCAAAGAACATTAAATTCAATGACTTGGAGGATTTGGAACGTCAATTTATTATGTTTTAGTGGGAGGCTTCTTGAATTTAGTAAACTGAATGACAGCATACAAGGCTTACTATCCACATACAATATATGGTCCTGAAGATAGGATACCTGAAATTATATAAGGTGAATCATAAGTTACATATTCAGTATAGAGAAAAAAACTATAATGTGTACTATTAGAGTTAATAATACCTTTTCTGTTGAAGACCTTCAAAGAGGAATAATTTCTTACAACTATTGAACACACATCCCAAAGCAGAGTGAATACCCTATTCAATACTATATTGGTGGGAACTATTATAAACTAGTAGGATCCAATATAAAACAACTGTTGAGAAAAGTTATACCTACTAGGATAAAAACAATGATTTTTGAGTGATAGCTTGATGTATTCACTTGCATAATATGGGGGATATTTGTGTCTCATGGTGAAAATAACACAGAAAGTCATAGGTACCCATATTGGGACTAAAACTCATAATTATTATGTGATACATACTATTTATTTTATTTCAGTACATGGTTTTTGAATATTTTTATGGAATAAAAATATTGATAAATATATCCTAATTGAAACATAATAATGAAAAATAAAAGAGGGTTGGAGTTAAAGTTTAATTAAATCAGTAAAATTGATCTATGTTGATTACCCCCTCCCCTATTAGTGTGAATGTATGATCTATTGCGTAATTAATATTCTTCCATCCAAGATAATTATTTCCATAAAAAGTTTGTATGCCTTTATGATTGATGGTATTAGCATTTTCTATCTTCTCTATAAAGAATAATCACTATTCAAAATTAGAGATAATACTTAATAATAATCAAAATTTTATATTAATAGTTCCTTTAAATGTAAAATTATCTCTTTAATATCAATTGAGGTTCCTGGGAATGATGGTGACTATAGCACTGATATGGAGTTTAAATTAA
Source organism: Viscum album (assembly GCA_963277665.1). Classification (NCBI taxonomy): domain Eukaryota; kingdom Viridiplantae; phylum Streptophyta; class Magnoliopsida; order Santalales; family Viscaceae; genus Viscum; species Viscum album. The sequence goes on along the minus strand of OY728125.1, from coordinate 1,972,628,843 downwards.
TTTAACTTTATTTTTATGATTTCCATTGAAATAAAAATCATTTCTAATTAATTTATGGATCTCGTAAAGAATTTAAATCTCCCAGAAACCTAAATGTAAAATAAACAAATATAATAAGAATATAAGATTTTATAAAGTTCACCCCTAGAGTAGGTGACTGCATCCTTACTATGATCCGGGAAATCTGATATATAAATTATTCTCCAATATGTTTCAAATTGAGAAAGTATAATTCATCCGTAAATAATAATATCTTAGCTGATGTCTTCTAATAGTTTATACTTAATCCTTAATTATTATTATATAATATTAAAAATGGAATAAAAAAGGATTTCACGTCACATAAAAAATGAATAAACATAAAAAATCACATTTCCTCCTAAAGAATTCAATATTAGAAAAAAAAAATATTTCAAATAATTATCACAATGATACTATAAATTATATTACACTTATAGGGCTTCATAATGTCATAAAATATGATTATTTTATCCTCCCTAAAAATTTCAATACCTTGATTAAAAATATCCTTATCATTTTCACACTCCCATATTTATATTCTTATTGATCTCTCTAATTTTAAATCTCCAATCATATCCTCATATATAGTTTCTAATATCTGAGTATTTTTATTTTGAGGAAATTTTCACATAAAATAAATCAAAAATATATTTTTTTTATTAAAAAATAATACATATATCAATATTACGTGATCAGGATGCAACACCCAAATATTTTACAGTATATCTCTTTTTAAATTAATTTAATATATTTGATAGCTTGTGTTGCATGAAATAATGTGTTCAATAGAACCACAATATATTATTATGTAACTGTTATAACATATTTTTTGAACTTGATAGTATAAATGGGACTAAATATATTTTTAATAACATATTGTTTATACATTTATAGAATAAGTTCATTGGTTATCAATTAATTTTAAATAGACATTTTAAAAATTAACATTTACAAGAAGAAATTTTCGGGGAAGAAGCATATTTTTTTGTGCACAATATAATATATTTAATTAGTAAATATTTTTTAATGATTTTAATTATAAATATTCAATAAAATGTTTCAAAATTAATAAAATAGTTTATTATTAATGGGATAAGAATAATCCAGTTATATTTATAAAAACTATATTTTTTTAAAAGCAAGTTGTATCACGTTTTTCAAACTTATTTTTTAATATTAACTTCTTTCAGTTATAGGAATTGAATTTTATAAATTGAATAATATCTATAAAATCATGATTTTAAAATTCGGTAATTGGATCCCTTAAATTTTTATCAAAATAAATAGGAATCGTGGTAAAATTTATCCCCTTAATAAAGGCTAAATTGAGTTAATCTAGGTTAAAAATAAGCATAAAGGTCATAATTATTCATAATGTATCGTATTGTATCAATAATATTCATCCCTTATCATTGTTGAAATGAATTGTAGTTTTCTAATGAAAACTTTTCCATGAAAATTTCTTATATATTATTCAAATCAAAGATAGTTTCAAAACATCACTCTCTTCATTTTTAATATCTTTTATCTGACCACATAGGTAAAAACCCAAGATTTGTAAGAACCTAATTATCTATTTTTATATTAGTGAAATTATTTTCATTATATAAAATTATTATTAATTTTTAGAAAGAATATAATCACCTTAAATTCTTGTGTAATGTTAATAGGATATTTATTTGATTAAGAGAAAAATAAAATAAATGATTTTAAAAATATCAATATTGATATAATTTGAGTAATTTAATGAGTAAAATAAATTTTATAGATCTATATGAAATATTATAGATTATTTAAATAATTATATTCTAATTTATCCATTGTATTATTGAATTGAAATTCAAATTAAATGAATAGTGTAAAAATTATCATTATAGATAATTTTTCAAAATAATATATTTTCAAATTATTTAAAATTTAAAAAAATCATATATTTGGAAATTTAAATGGAATATAATTGAAAAAAATATAGTTTCCATTTATGATTTATTTTCCAATTTACAGTAAAATTATTAATCCTCTATGATTAAAATAGTGGTTACCACGGTTAAAGTCAAAAATATTTAGCCAACGAGTTAATCAAAATAATAAGCTTGAAAATAACACAAAAACATGTTTGAATCATATTTTTTATATATTAAAACCCTATCCAACATTAAATTTTAATCCCTTTCAATTTGGGGTAATTTATTATGTGAAATAATATATTATAATTTGGTATTTTGAGAAATTCTAAAAGTGTCTGTCACCTCAATTTTAAAAAGTCACCTCCTCTCTCACTTATTTTCACCACATTAAGCCATATTTCTTAATCAATACCTACCCATTTATATTATAACCATCCTTATACAACTTCTATTTTTTATGGTCTCCCAAAAAGACCAATATTAAGTCCCTTAATAAGAGATATAAAGAATGTAGCTTGAAGGAGAGGTAATTATCTTAAGCAACCACTTTCAAATAATTCCTTGTTCCACTTCTTCTAAATCTATAGAAGTTATCATAAAATAATAAATTAATTATGATAAATATACATCAATTTTATTATGATTATTAAACCACACTTATCCACCCTCTTTTCCTTCAAATGAGAAGTGAAAGTATCACTCGTGTGTACATACATGTTAGCATCTTCACATAGTGATATAATTTATTTTTCATTGACATATTTTAAGGATGGGAATAATTATGTTTTAAATGTTTATATATGATATTTAAAACATCATTATACTTGTTAAATAATGTTATCATATGTAACTTCTTTCCTACTTAACCATTGGTAAAAGATAATGTGACTCATGTGTACGTGCGGACTACCACCTCAACAAGGTAATGTGATTAATTTTTCATATATATTTTACTTAGATATTAATAAAGATTTATTTTGTGAATATAAAAAAATTATATTATATAATAATGATTAATTCAATTATAATTATTATAAAACTTACTTTACTTCTATCTGTAGATCAATGAAAACATTGTTCATGCTTACAAACAGCCTAACGCCTCTATGAATAATGTAATAAATTTTTCTTTCTCTAACCTTACTATATTGATTTAAATAAATATATAATTAATATATATAATATTTATATAATTATTAAAAAAATTATATTATGGAACCTTTATCAAATAATGAATACCAAAACTACTAAACCAAAACATACATGAAAATTAAAGTGTTGTTACCTAAAATAGTAATTTTTAACAAATAATTATCAAGATAAAAGTGAGATAAGATCATAAGTATGTCATCAATTGAATGATATACATAATTATGTTTCATGAATATGTTTATAATAAATTAATATTTATTATATATGGTGTTTTAACATGTATGAAATAATTCAAACCTGATGTAAGATTTTATTTCACTATCTCATCATTATTCAAGATTGTTTATGATTATGTATCCACTCAAGAAAATTTATCTTCAATATCCATTTTTCTTAATAATTATTTTAAAAAAATATTTTTCTTTTTTCTTATGATTTTTTAATTTTATTTTTTGTAATTTTTAGTTTTTACAAAATGGTTTTAGAGGAATATTCTTATCATTTTCCGAACAATGTACTTTTCAACATTTATGTAAAAAATATTTAATAAGTGTTTTTTAACGTATATGGAATGAATTGATTTTACCACCATCATAAAAAATATATATTATTTTAATTTTCTATAGCATTTTCTCTGTTTTCATTTTAAGTAAAAAAATTTCTTTTATATATGCACATTTTTTTCAAAAAATAATTGATTTCAAAGTGAAAATGGTATTTTTTATCCAAATATTTTCAATGGGGTTTTAAATTAATTTCATCAATGTCAATATACTTGGTTAAATTTTATTCCACACTAAGGTTATTCTATTGTAGTACCATATACCATATTTTATTTTATTTGTTATGATTATTTTGATTAGAGATGTGATATTTTAATACCATTCACCATATTAATTTTGATGGGTTGTGATTGTGTTTATTGATTGGGGTAATTATTAACATTTCATATGTTAGTTTCAATATGAATTTTTAGGTTGATTATATTTCACCCCTTTAATATGATGAATTAATTAGACATTTATATTGATGTGAGGGGGAATCTATGGATTCTTGATGCCTCATTTAGTCTCATCAGACAAATTTTCTTGGGTATTGGCTGAGGCCCAATCCATTTATGTAAGATAACTTAGCATGAGGTCTCGAAGGTATATTTGTGATGATTAAAATTATGAATTTCCTTATTATGAGACTATCCATTAATTTCCATGGGATTATTAGATTACTTTTGATATCCATTGATATTTTTTATCTCACAAAACTATTTATATGGAATTATTAGATTTCCATTTATTTCAAGCTATTTTATTCATGCCTTATATACTTTCCATACTAAGCATCTAATCTCACCCTTCTTTTAAGTTTCGTTCCCCCAGGATGCCAAGAAGTATTTTATGATTGACATGTTGGGATAAACTATGACAATAATGGTGTCCTCAATGTAAATACTATATTGAATTTTAGGTTTTAAATTCTAATTTAAGATTAAAGTATGTATATTGTTTTCCAAGACTACTAAATTATTCGGTCCTTTGGGAAGAAATTATTTGTATCTAATTCCAATGTAATAAAGTATCCAACAACTCTAGGCTACTAGGGTTTGGGTATTTATAGTTGTTATTAGAGGAAAATTATTAGAGTCCTTGGGAATTAGATTCAGGAAAACATAGATCATGAAAAATAAATCCTATAACTAACATTGAGAATATTCATAATGAAACCAATATTATTATTTTGAGATTAGTTGTACATAAATTTTCAATTTGTTTAGTGTTTCACTAGGTTTAGAAATATACATTATGATTTATAATATAATCTAGGGTATTCCATTGTTTAAAAATGGCCCCTATTAGAAGGAATGGACAATATATGAATTCACGTAATCCATGTATAGAATTCTATCATAGGAAATATAATAATGTTGGAGTTGGATCAGTAGCTAGAGCTGAAAAAATTATAACTATAATTAGACAACTAACTTAGGTTATGAGAAATAACAATTCGTGTATGGATTATATTGCTAATATACAGTGCGGTTAAATAATGTTAGACCGCTTCATGCATTAGTATCCTCTATTTCTCAATGGGGCTAAAAAACCATTTATAGATGAGAAATGGATAAATTCCTTAAAAAAGATATTTATTTCATGGAGAAGTGATGGAAGTGAGAAGGTCTCCATAGATAATTATCATCTCTCTGGATATTCATATCAATAATGGTCTTCTATTCAAAACCCTAAGTGGTTGAGGAAATAGAAAACATGGAATTGAAGTATTTTGATGTACTTTTATTGGGAAAATATTTACCACATTAATAGTGAGTGGATATGGAGTGAACATTATTGATTCAAATAGAGGTGAATAATAATTTTTATAAATATAAATCTAACTTTATAAGATTATTAAGGCATTCCACATAATTCTTATTAATCCAAATAGTAAAATTGACTATTTTTTTAAGGGATGAAGCCAATTATTTGAAGGAAAATAGTATCCCAGACATTCTAATCATATGATGATATAATATAATATGATATAAATATAATGAATAAATTCTCCATGTGTTATAGATCTAAATGGAATTAAGATAATAAGAGGGGTGTCTTGTACTCTAGAAAAGGAAATAAGAAAAAAGTGAATAAGGGAAGTGTGGAATTTACAACATCTAATAAATGTGGAAGGAAACATCAAAAAACCTGACTATTTATAATAAGAGTTTGTTACAAGGGTGGAGAGAAATTCTATAAGGTTCATGGATGTGAGGTCAAGAATGAAGCTGGTAATGTGTAATTATTCAAATATAAAAATATGAGACACTATGAAAATTATTGACCTAGGAATCAAGGGATCGTTCCCTAGAAAAGGACAGGGAAGCAAGGAAAAGATTATGTGATCACAACAGCTAAGGATAAAGTTTCTAATGATATTGTGGTTGGTTCGTTAATCATATCTGAATATTTTTCTAATGATTTATTTGATTTTGTATTATCACATAATCTTATATCACCTCAGTTTGGTAAAAAAATAGACATTTCCCATTCACCTTAATAAGGGAGTTTTCAGTCAAAACTCCTTGTGAAAACCTCACTACAGAAATGATGTGTCAACAAGTTCATATTATGACACATGATTTTTCTCTATTTTTTGTATTTTTTTATGATACATATGGTTCACGTTGATATAATCCTTTTTATGTATTGTCTTTCAAAATATAATTCAAAACTTTATTGTAAAGAGAAGTAAATTATGATTCATGATAAAGATATCGAATTACTTATCATTATAGGGGAGACTAAATTATCTAATTGATTATCGTATCCACCTCTAATATCTCTTTTAAATGAGATTATTAGAGAATAAGAGTAGACACAACCTACTAATGAAAAACGTAATCTTCAAATTGAGTATGTACTTTTTTTAAAAGAATACATTTATGTATTTTAATAGGAATTACATGGATATCCACAAGAGTGGGAAGTTTAGTTTTCTAGTTATCTAACCCCTAATATAATTATTTTATCAAATAAACACAAAACAATAGAAATTATGGAGCTAGTTGAGTTAAATAAAGAATTATAGGTTTGATTGCAAAGGGATTTATATTCCCTAGTGTTTCACCTTGGGGAGACCCTATTTTATTATTTAAGAAGAAAGATTGTTATGTTAGAAAATTCTTTGATTATAGGGAAATCAATAATTTTATAAGAGATAATAATTATAAACTACCTCGCATTGATTACTTATTTGACCAAATTCAAGGAGATGAATATTTTACAAAAATAGAACTTCATTCTAGATATCATCAACTATGAGTATAAAAGGAATATATCCTTAAGATAGTATTTCAAATGAGATATGGAAATTATGAGTTTACAGTAATAGAATTTGAATTGAATAATGAACCCTATTATAAGAAAATATTTATATAGTAAATTTGGAAAGTGTGAATTCTGGCTTCAAAAAATTTCCCTTCTTGATCGTATTTTCTCCACAGATGGAATCTTAGTTTACCCTATGAAGATAAATGTAGTATAATAATGGACTATATCGGATAACATAATTGAGGTATATAGTTTAATTGGTTTGCTGGGTTACTATTTTTGATTTGATTAAAATTTCTTCTAATTAGTAAAAATGTTAACCATCATTACTCATAAATTTTATTTTTATTTAGACAAAGGTATGTGAAGAATGTTTTGATGAATTGAAGAGGGAAATGGTGAATGGTTTGATCTTGACCCAACCATTAGGAAATGATGGATCTATGATATATAGTGATTCAATAGGGAAGATACTTGATTGTGTCCTTATGAAAAATGGTAAAATTATTTTCTATGCATCGAGGTAGTTAAAACTCATGAAAAGAACTATCCAACTCATGATATTGAGTTATAAGGAGTAATATTTTCTCTAATATTATGGAGACACTAGGTCTGATGTGAAAGATGTGAGATCTATAACGACCACAATTGTTTGAAATACATCTTATCATTAAAGTAAATAATCATGAGGAAAAGTTGATGGATAGATCTACTCAAGGATTATGATTGATTGGGAAAATAACACCCAAGGTTGGAAAATAAGGTACTAGATGCATTGTGAAGGAATGTTGATGGAGTTACGAAAAAAATAATGATTGATAAGAATCTCATGTTCATGGATCGAGTAAAGATAGATATGGTTATCATTAAATAAGGGGAAACATAACTCCCTTTTCAAATTATTTGCAAACCATCATTATTGTAAAAGATAAAAAGTTCTCAGTATGAGGATGAGAATTTTAAAAATAATATTAAAGTTGTGAATGATGGGAACTTCTCAGACTTCTCATGTGAAAATGGTATTCTAAAATTCATAATGGTTCTTTGTGTTATCTCTATACCCAAGCTAAAAAGGTAATTATTGGATGATTCTCATAGGTATAATTTCTCTATACACCCTGGTAGATCTCATATATACATCGATTTGAAGGAAATTGTTTTGTGGAAGAATATGAAGTGGTAAATTACTTCATATGAGTCTTGATTTTTAGTTTTTCAACAAGTGAATACAGAAAGAAAATATCCAAGAGTAGTCATGCAACCTATAATTATTCCTACATGTAAATGGGATTACATTACTATTGACTTTGTTACTACATTACTAAATTCTCTAAGAAATAATGATGTAATATGGGTTATTATTGATGGAGTTACCAAATCTACACATTTTATTTCTCTAAGAGAATATTTCCCACTTGTGTTCCATATAGGACACTATATTAATGATGTTTTATGAATTCATGGTGCACCTCTTTCAATTTTGTTTGATTGTGATACATGATTTACATTAAAATTCTAGAAAATTAATTTAAAGGATTTTGATATTGAGATTTTTTTGATAACTTCTTATTACCCTCAAAATAATGGGAATTCTAAAAGGACTATCCCTGATTTAAAAGGAATGTTAACGTACTGGTCACTTGAAAATCAAGGTATGTGGGATTAGTATTTACCTTTGGTATAATTGTCCTATAACAATTGCTTTCATTAATGTATTAAAATGGAATACTATAAAGCTTTATATGGAAAGAGATTTCATAAACCGACTTGTTATTATGAAGTTATTTGAAAGAAGCTTGTAGGCCCATAACATGTAGAGGAAATAATAGAAAAGGTAAAGACTAATCAAACTCAAGCCAAAGAAACTCAAAGCTGTAAAAAGATATATGATGATAATTGGAGGAAATATTAGGAATTTCTAGTGGTAAATCATGTTTTCCGGAAGGTATATCCATGTAAGAGTGTTATAAGATTCTATAAGAAATGAAAACTAAGACCAACATAAATCATACCTTTTGAAACCCTAGAATGAATTGGAGCGGTGGATTATCATTTGGAACTGCCACCTAGCCTTTATAAAGTACATGGTGTGTTTCTCATCTCTATGTTAAGGAAGTACATGCCAGAATAGATCAATTTTCTCACATATGAAGAAATAGAATTGGAACTTTATTTATCATTCTATAAAAAGACTATCAAGATTATGGACACTAGAGAATATGTATTTAGGAATTGTATAACTATATTGGTAATGGTACTTGGAAAAATCATAAGATAGAAAAGGAAACATGGGAACTTGAGGAGATTATGATTAATAACTACCCAGATATATTTATAAGGTTACATTTTAGAAATATTGAGGATTAATTTTTTTGAAGGAGTGAAGAGTGTAACACCAAAAGATATTATTGCATGTCTCTTTTTAAATAAATTCAATCTCTTCAATATATTTTTTGGCATTCAACATCGAGTTCAAATGAACCATGATCTATTATTATTTGACTATTATAACCTATTAGAGAAATTAGTGGGTATAAATTTTTGGTAAATAAATTTTTAATAATATATGGTTTATACTTTTATAGAATAAATTTATTTGTTATCAATTCATTAGAAAAAAATAATAATTTTTTTTAAATAATTTTTTCCCAAAAAAATATTTTTGTGCATGAAACATAATAAATTGAATTAATCAATTTTTTTATAATTTTATTGAAATTTATATATTCATAAAATATTTTTAAAAATTCACACAATATTTTTGTAATGCATGGGATAATAATAAATGTATTTTTATTCTTCAAAATTACATTTTCTAAAAATCAGTTTTTGTCTTGTTTTGCAGACTTATTTTTTAGAATTATTTTTTCCACTTATAGGTATTGAATTTAAAAAACAAGAATTAAATATTTAGAATTAAGTGGTTCTATTTTTGTAGTTGGACCCCCTTTATTAATGGTAAAAGAATTGTAATTGTGGTAAAACTTATCAATTCGATAAATGGTAAATAATGTTAATTGAGGTTAAAAATAAGAGATAAGGACATAATTTTTCCTCATAAATCTTATTAGATTAATAGTATTTGGTTCTTATCACCTTATTCTCCAAAATGAGTTTTATAAAGGATAGTTTTCTATGAAATGACATATATATTATTTAAATCAAATATTGGTAAAAATGTTATGCTCTTTGTTTTTAATATCTTTAATGTGTCCATATATAGAAAAAAAAAATATAAATGAAACTAAATGTTGATTTTGAGATTAGTAAAATTATTTTAATTATAAAAAATTATTTTTAATTTTTTTAAAATTATAAATTTACCTAAAATGCTTCTGAAATACTAATACGGTATTTTTTAATTAACCAAAAAATAAAATAAATGTTTTTAAAAATATAAATTTTGAAATAATTTGAATGTTTTAATGTGTTAAACGAATTTTATAGATTCATATATAATATTATAGTGTTGTTAACGAATTATATTCTAATTTATCTTTTTTATTCATGTATTTGAAGTCAAATTAAATGAATAGTTTCACAATTGACATTAATGATAATTTATCAAAATATATATTATTAAATAATTCAAAATTGATAAGAATATTCTATTTTCAAATTTTCATGGAATATAGTTTAAAAAATCATAAATGGACCATTTATGAGTCATTTTACAATTTATTGTTACATTATTAACAGTTAATGATTAAAATAGTTGTTACCATGGTTATGACCGAAAATAAATAACCAAGGGGTTAATGAAAATGATAAGGTTTAAAATGTCACCAATGTTTTTATAAATTCTATTGGATGATGGGATTACATGCCTATAATACCTTATATTTAAATATATTTCCATTTTTAGGAATTTAGTGTGATATTTAATTCATTATAATTTAATCTTTTAGAAAAATTCTTAAAGCACCCCTCCCCAAAATTATAATAGTGCACCTCATCCCTCACTTATTTACACCAAATTGAGCCATATATCTCGACCATTACCTATAACTTTCTCTTATAAACAACATTATAAAACATATATATGTTTTTCATTCCTAAAATATCAATCTTAAGTCCCTTAATAAAGGATCTAAGAAGGTATCCTGAAGGAGAGGTAATTGTCTTACTCAACCTCTTTCATTTTATTCATTATTTTAACAATTATATATCTCTATAATTTGTTATAAAATAATATATTTAGTAGCCTAAGTATAATTAAATGTTATAATTATTGTGAACCCACCATTTCCCACCCTCTTTCCCAAAAAAATGAGAAGTGAAAGTATCACTCGTGCATATGTATAACCTACCATCTCCACGTGGTGATACAATTCATTTTTCATTACCATCTTTTATGGATGTGAATTATGATGGTTTAAATTTTTATATATTATATTTATAAAATAATTATTCTTGTTGAATAATAATATCATATCCACCTTCTTACCTTCCAAACCATTGGTGAATGATAATGTCTCTTGCATGTATGTGTGCACAACCACCTCCACGACATGATGCGATTTGTTTTTCATTTCTATTTTACATCATGGTGTGCAAACCTTTTTCATGATGTGAAGTTATCCTGCAGTTAGAAAAAAATATAGGTTTCTTCTCAAAATCCCATACCAACACTGGATATCTCATAAGTCAGGTGGAACCTTGATAACCCAATAACACATTTATACTTGTACTCTAGTATTTCAAAAAACATACATTTTTAGACATTAGTTCATTTTTTTCAGCACATTATCTTCATGCTCAGGTGTCCCAAACACACTTAAATAAAAAAGGAAAACTAAAATAGAGAAGAAATATAAATGAATATGGTAATGGTATGTTACAAAGAGATTATCATTCTATAAAGAATACTCATTATTTATATATTCCTAAAAACATCGGTGACTATAATTTCTTTTTTCTTCGGGTATAGGGAGATTTCATTGCAAATACCACTCGATGGGATGCTTCTGGATGATTTAGGTCCCACCTAGGAGTATGATGGGGAAGAGTACTAGTTTGAGGGTAATATTAGTATTCTCTGACTTACCAACACTTTTTCCCTGTCCAGGGGAATGGACGAAGATTTATCATGGGTATTATTAATGGCATATTCTAGGTATTATGTCATTTATGTGAACTCGTAGAATTATCATAGATAATTCATCTTGATCAATGGTGTTTAAATATCATCCTAAATATATATATAATAATGTTTTGGATATTTCTCATATGATAGAGGGACACTAAACGAATACTTTAGAAATTTTCATATGGAAATGAAGTTATAATCCATCTCATTGTAATGTTTTTTTCAATTTATGAGGTCAAAAATTATTTTTTACTTATCGTGGATATGAATGGATAAATTAATTCATGATATAGGTCTCCTCATCCAACAATGGATCCTACTAGAAGGTTGTTATACCAAATTATGGTAGGACCTTCTAAATTCTACAGATAACGTCTCATTTTCTTCGCATCCTGTTGATCTTAAGGGCCCTTAATTGGTTCATATCGAGACACAAATGGAATGACATTTTATTTTAGATCTCCCACATAGTCAATAGTTGAGAAGATATTATTTACTATATCCGGTGGGGGAAAAGTTTCATCCACCCTTTTGGGAGAGGGATTTATTTTGGGCTTCGTGGATGCATTTCACACTTTGATGTATTCTATTAAATAATTCAATAAATCAATGGAATTAAAAATTTATGAAGGTATTACTATATAGAATAACTCTTGTATATAGGGATTAGATAATGCTTGATAAGGTGAAACTAATTTTATATCCTACCACTTCTCAATCTGTGATAGGTTTGAATGATCACCATGATGGGGAGATATTGTCACTATAATAGAGGAATTACATGATCATCCTTAACTCCCTCATTTCTATAGATTGGCTTCCTGGATATAGATCCATCCTGATGCACCAGTTCCTCTCTTATAGGCAGATTTCATCTCTTTTGATATGTGTTAAAATGGATGTCTTTATTTTTCAAAATATGATACCCAACATGAATGTTTCCCATGACTATTTTCTCATTAAAATGTTTGAGATTTTGTGTCTCATTCCACTTGTTTCTCAGTGGAGATAATTTTAGTTCTTCTAGGTGGTGAATGGTATGTAGCCACAAATTTACCTTTATCCATGTAAAAATACCCCCAATGTGCGGTAAAATAATCATTCAAAGGTTTTTGGATCTAGATTCTTCTAAAATTCCATATACATGAAGCCTTAGTTTGTGAATCCAGATCACCTACCTCTAAAGGCACAATTTATGAATTTTTTCCTATACATTTACATATTATTCTACATCATTTACTCAATTGATGGTTATAACATTTAATAAGTTGTATCGAGTAATATTAGTTATCCCGTTACTTCCTACACAATAGGGTTATTATGCACCTCTTACTCTTCTATTGATAGTTGTATCAGGGTAATTTCTCTAACCCATAGCACAATTGGAATATTTTGTATTATGACCCAAACAAGGTTTGATTTCATTTTAACAAGTTCCTCTTGTCTCGATTTATGAATTGTGGTATAAAGGGAGTGTCATCTCATACTTCCTGAATGGTCCCCACATAGAGATGGTTTGTTTCATGGTGAAGGAATGGATGAGATACTAGATTTTAACATTTACCTCACAAACTGGAGATGGATGATTCATTATTGGTTGATGATGATGATGAAAATCACCCCAAACTTTTGGTATAGTAAGGATTCAATACCGGTCACTAAACTTTCAGTTCCTATTTTTGAGGATTTGATGGATCATGAGGCTAAGATTGAGATATAAATTTCCCCTTCCTTGAATTATAATGTTGATATGGAATAGCTAAAAAATTCTCTTCGAACCTCATAGGGTGTGATGAAACTTGTGGGGGTGATTTGGATATAACTTCCCACATCCCTATATTTGAGGGTTAGTTTAGAGTAACCACTAGTATTTAATAGATACTTTCATGATTTTAAGAATGAATGGGAGGAGGTAGTGGTAAAAATTCACCCATGATTATGTGATTGATAGGATCCTAGATGAATTGTATGGAAGCTACTATTTTGATTAAATTTATTTGGAATAATTGTACTTGTGTATGATCTAGGTGAAAAGATACCTATTATGGGAGAAATTTTTAATTGGAAGAAAACTTGTAGTCTGCAATATCAATATTCACATTTTATATGTGTTCTAATTCTATTGATAGGATCAAATGAGGATCGTGTTGGTGTACCTATCTCTCTCTATTAGTGAATCTTTTTGTCCTCAAATAAGAGGAATCTCACAGTATATTCCAACTAGTTGGCTAGTTACCAAGTCCATTGATTTTTAAAAAGGAAATAACATTACAAGATTCCATATCTTTTGAGGTTTTCTATTTTGGAAACATAGTGAAGTAAAATGATTTATATTTTCGCCATCCTCATATTCATATGTTTAACATGGATTTGTAAATCAGTCATTATATAGTTGATATCATACAGATAAAATCAGTTCATAAGTGATTGTATTTTCCTCATAATCATGTCTATTGGTCTATGGAGAAGGCAACCATGTCAATCTAAAAAAAGAGTGTATTTATTATCTGAATATTACCCTCATAGACTCCGTCTCTTGCATTTATACAATATCATGGTCAAAACTGGAGATGGGATAGAACATGGTTTGGTGGTTGATTCATGATAACTATCTCCATATATCCTTTTTTCCTCTTTATTATCATAATTATATGCCACCACATATTGAGAACACATTGGTTTCTTCTCTTGTCTTCCAACTATACATGGTGAAGTGTTTATGATTGTTTATGGGACCTATATTTGGTTAACCTTGGTGTTTCTATCAACCCTCTATTCAAATGTGTCTATGTTTTGAGAAACTATATATATGACGCTATCTAGGAAAAAATATTATTTCCTTGTTAGTGAGAGTTATTAACATAGGGATATTGCCTATAGAATATAATAGGAGTAGTTACCCTTTTATCCATATTTGTGCTATCGTAAGGAGTACTATTAAGGTAATGATCAACATCTAATTTGGATGAAGGGTTGAAGAAACATTAAGGTGTTACTAATATGCATCGTACAGCCTCAAGGAAACTAGAATTTTGAATACTAGGGTATGATCCTCATTATGTATCATTGTTCAAATATGCTATCATTCCATTAGGATTTGAGTAGGGATATAATCCTATGTAAAGGCAGTAGCTAGAATATATTGATAATCTTCTTGTTTCATTCAGAAATGATCCCTTTACTAAGACGATGGTGGAGTATTTCAGTGTTCTAATATAAAATCTATGTGAATATGATCCTCCTTGTGGGTTTTTTCCAAAATGTGCTAGCCAATCCAAGCAGATGTGGGGGTTTGATCCGAGTTCATATATGCATTCCCCATCATCATATGCCAATGGAAATATATAATTTGATAATGGATATTATCCTCCTCTTGTATATCCCTGTAAGAATGTCGTTGTATTCATTCCTCAAAGGAGGTATTGATATGAGCCCAATTTTTGTATATTGTTAAAATAAGCCCAGTATATTCATTTTAAGGGATATGAGAAGAATATGAGGTGATTTCCATATTTTTTAAATAAAGATCCATTGGATATGAGATATGGGATATGTAATTCTCCATTGGAATATGATTCTAGTATTTTTTACATGGATGTGTGAATGTTCTAAGGCATGTGCCAAACTAAGTTTTTGAGACCTATTCAAAATGATGATATGATACATGTCTTATGCCTTTTTGTTTTCCAAAATCTGTTGATAATCCTATTATATGGGTGAAAAAATATTCACATTATCTATAGTATCCACCTATTTATACTGATCATAATGATATGTTTCTCTGGTTATGGGGATAGGGATATGTGCATGTCCATATATTTGTACTAGTTCAAGAATATACCGACAAACCTCATCTTTTATTTCTAGAATGTAGCTAGACATTAGAAGATTGTGTATTGGAACGTGTTCATACACATTCTCAGTCTCTAAGATATACTATTAGATGTCTTCAATTGAAATGGTTATATAATACCACTCATTTCCTCCTTACTCCATCATAATATACTGATGGGATTCATGTGAAGAGGAAGGGATATGCACCTCCCCCTTGAGTGTTAAAGGAACATGTGTGTGGAGTTGATCATATTGAGTAGGGATATGAATTTTCTCACTAGAAATCTCTAGAATATGCTGATAGGATTTATCAGTGGAAGTTCAGATATGATCCCACTCCCATTAACCAAGAACTTTTCATTCCTTAAAATATCTCCATGGTAGTCTTTCATGAGGTTATGGAATGGAAATTTTTCATTTGGTTCTCTTAGTAGGTGACAATGGGGAACTATTGTGATGATTCTAATGATGATGGTTGAATGGTGAATGCCTAGGATGCTCCTAAAACAAGATGGATATTTATTTTACTCCTTGAACCACCTTTCCATGGTAAGTTATGTTATGGTTTACATTCTATAGGGATAAGTTTTAAAATTGATTTTATGTGGTGAATGGTTCCACAAGTTCCATTATAGCTTTCCCCAAACAAGATAATATCATCAAATTCAATGACAGGATTCATCTACAAGAAACCTTGAGGGTTAGGATTTTTCCATTTTGGTGGTTTTCTTGAAACATCTTATTCCCCAAACAAAGTTAAAGGCCATTGTTGGGTGAGTTTATTTAATCAATATGTAGATGTTACTATTATAGATGAGGTTCTGTAAAAATCAATTTATGAAGAAATGATCTCATGTTAAGATGTTTTTAAGAGAATTTTTTATTCTAAAAAACACAATGAGGAACAATTTCACTGATTAGTGTGTATGTGCAAGTGTTAAACATGGTCAATCTACTATGCACAGGTAACACAGTTGTCCTTTATTGTTCTCAGTTTTCCTATATTTCATATTAAATTTTCACAATGAGAATGGACTATTTCATGGGAACTCAGGTTACAATTTATTATAAAAGTATTTCATGTTATATTTACCATTTTTCTATAGGGGATAGAAAAAAATGGCCTCATGAAACATAAACCAATAAATTTAATTATTTAATATATTCACATTGAGTTCACTTATTTTTATTCCTTTAGAATGATATGGTTCCCTAGGTTTAGTAAACAAGACACTCGATACCTATAATGATTTAGTTATTATGTAATTATATGATTTATCACATGGTTTATCTATTTTTATTTTCTAATGATTGGGGATGATGATTGATTGTGGGGGGTTCAATAATGGTTTCACAATCATTCACGTCAGATTCACCGTTTTCATCTCCCATAGAAATTCCCAACAACGACCACATCCATAACAATGTATAGACCTTTATTCCAAATTCAGAGGATGGCATTAGATGTTTCAAGACCAAAGACCCCTAAAAATCTTGTTTTTCAAGAGGATGGGTGGTCAGTCGCTTAACACCCTTTTAAGTGGGGATTATTTTATATCCTTGGAATCTCTTATATAGTTAATACATGTTCCGAAATATCTTCTTGATCCCAATATGAGATAGTTTACACTGATAAAATTAATAGTTTATGAATTATTCTTCATGAAAAGGGGGTTCAATTGTTGAGAAAATATGTATGAATTATAGGTTCTGAATCTTTTTCTCACTATTTCATTACAATGGGTAGCTACTTATATTTTTATGTTTCATAATAAAAAAATCTAGAATTTACTACTATCTTGGGAGGGTATTGGTCTTTAAATATTGGGATTGAACCTCCATGAGGATTTTACATATCCTATTTATAATAGGAATCAAAAACCATGTACATCTTTCATGTATAATCTATGCTTTTTAAGGTCATGGGGAAAGGAAATATATGACAGAACTTTGGATCTAGGTATAGAGATATATCCTTAATAAAGAATCTTATGTATCCTACTTATAATAGGAATCATGGTCTTCATAGATCAATCTTACCTCAACCCACTAATGTGTGTTAAAAAATCATTATTGACTGTGAGGTTTATTTTCCCAATGTTGAACAATATTGGAATTCTATGAAGAAATACACCAATCTATATTCCCTCATATGGGGGCAGTTAAATCATGTTACTGATTGGGGATTACAAAATGTTTTTTCCCTGGATTGGTGGAATTTTTTGATACTAGTGATTTTATCATTGCTCAGACCTAGGATCACATGAGTCATGCATGTTTTTTGAAACAATTCATAGTAGGTGATCAGACTCACTTTAAATGGATATAAGGCTTATGCACTAGGGAGTCCTTAATGGTGTGCATAATATGGATCTCAAATAGTAGTAATGAACCATATATATCCTTCTTATAGTAGGAATCAGATTCCTCGTAGTTCAATTTGTCATTAACTCACAGATGGGTATAAGGTACTTGGTGGCATGGACATGACCTACACTCAAGAGGATTCGTGTTCATAAATTCACTTTCTATCTGCTAATAGATAAGGATTGATTATAGAATCATAAGATGATTTGGGTTCTATGGGACAAGGTAATTAAAATTTTGAAGGACTTACATCGAGGTTAATTTCTATTAGATGATATTCAACCCTTATACTCAGATGATAAATGATTGGGGGCCTTATGTGTCCAGCTGATCATATAAACATGGCATGAGGATCCCATAATACTGAATATATTTCATGAGTATCCATTTCTAAAACATTATAGAAAATTACAATATTATAGGTGGATTCTCATCCAAAGACTAATAGATTGGGGTATATATTGTTCTAGGACACATCCCCAAGTACTATTATTGTACGTGACTGTAATGTCTGTGGGTGTCTTCCTAACATGTCTAGAGAATATTCAAGAAATGTTTTTATTGAATTCCTGGAATGTCCTATGTTTTTGGATGAAATTTCTAGGGTGTCAGTAAGACATGTCCTAGTTTTCTTCATGGAATGTCTAAGGATGTTCATACATGTCCTAGTTGTCTATCTGGAAAGTCTAAGGATGACCATGTGACCTAGGTGACATATTCAGGGAAACTTTATATAGTCGACGTAGATAATAATCAAGGCTGACATGTCAAATGGATACTTCATGATCTGTTTAACATGTCTGGAGGATTACATGTTGTATGGATGATATGTGTGGATGAAATCATATTTCATGGATAACATATCTAGGGTACATCACCTGACATTGATGAAATACCCTTCAAATGTAACATTACTAATGGATTGGTCACACAAAGTACATGAATCCTTCACATTAAAATCTAATTATCTTTATTCATGTAATACTTTCGTCATTTTTGGGATTTATCACATAAATACATAAATGATTTCTAGGTATTGGCCTATTGATACCTTGTGTGACCAAGTCGACACGTAGAAAATCCTTTGTGTAATATTGTCAATTTATAGTATTTCCTTCATGTGATCAATTTAGTAACTTTGTAAAGCATATATACATGCATCATAATCTCTTAGATTTTCCTCTAGTTTACCTATTTGAAGTCCCTTTATATTGCATGAATTTCCTCTTCGAGAAGGCCTCTCTCACCACTATTTTTCCATGTGTGTATTTTTGGTTTTCAGAGTGATAAATTTGTAGGCTTATCCAACCTGGATCTATGACACGTCATATGATTCTTTAATCACATATATTTCCTTGATTCGGAAGAGAGAGCATCACATCATGCACTTCACGTGAACAGACAATGGGTTGTCTTCAGCATCATCATTCTGGCACATGGTAAATAGTGACCATGACACCAATACAACATTTACATATTTATTATTCTCATTGATTCTACAAGGCTTTAACATATTCTATTTTAAATGTCAAACAATATTTACAATATGAGGTGTATTGATTCATGAGTCTTTTTGATATGATGACACCTATGAAAGATGATTTTCACATGATCATGGAAGACTTCTTTGGGGGGCTTAGTGATATCATACTAGACTTTTGTATTCCCTTTACTGGATAAATTTTTCATTTCAAAGGTCCTTTGTAGGATAAATGGACTAATACCACAAGGCACAGAACCAAATTGCCTGAAAAATAGCATAAAATTACGTCATATGAGAGTAACACCTTTTGAATAATTTATTTTTTATTTTACAATACATTCAATATTTTCCCACTAATTTATCATTAGTGATCCCTGTAATTGACTCGACATGTCTAAGGGCCTTGACATGGTGAAGGTTGAATGCCCAGAGGCATCCCTATAGAATGATTGCCATGCCTTAGGGATCATGCATAATCATTTATCTGATCATGTGAGCTGTATTATCCCATCATGTGAAAATGAACATAACCTCCATCACCTGAAGCTTATACCTTTTTATCATTTATTATTTAATTTAAAATACTTTTTAACTTTTCCCACTTATTTTCCTTCTAGGTGTCACATGATCAAGTAGACATGTTTGAGGGACTTTTCATGACGATTTTGACCTACCAAAATTCATTTGTGCAGCATCACTAACATACCAATAGGGATCTTGCATGATTTTTGAATCGATCATGTGTTCCTTGTAATCCCTACATGTTAAAATCAACATACCTTCCATCACATGAATATTAATTAATTTTAGATTTTACTTTTCAACATGATTTAGGAAATTGTATTGTGCTTGTCGATTCCCATGTCACATGATTGGAGGAAGTCATCTGATGTAGGTTTACATACTCAAGAATACTTGTGGGATGGGTTTTATGTAACAATGTTTAATGTTTGATGTGTATTTTTATGATTATAATAATTCTCTAAAGGGGACTCACATGACCAATATAAATCTTGTAGAACCCAATATATGACCAGGTGATGTTTTTAGGGTCATGATATCATTTTCCTTCTTGAGGGTCACATAACCCACATAACCTAGCCACCTGATCTCCATGTATTCGTGTTTACCTATCCTTTCTATTTTTTAGAATATTATCCTTTGACATAATGTATTTATTCTATTCTAAAATTATCAATTCTCTTTAGGAATGTGTAAAAAATATACATTCAAGTAGGATTACAAAAATTGAATAATGTATCATTGTTATGTATGTTGAACTTAAAGTTGATTTATTTTCCATGGTTTCTAAAAAAAATTAAAAATGTATAGATTATAGATACCAAAAAACTATTTGTCGAATATGTTTAGACTTTAGGGAGATTTTTGTGAACTAATGTTAGTTTGTTGATATTTATAATTATAGAGGTTTCCTCTAGAAGTTATCAATTTTTCCATAGAAAAAGTATTTGAGCAAATAGAATTGGTATGTTTATTATGTTATCTTTTGATTTTAATAAATAAATCACTATTAAAATCACAAAAAAATAATGTTTATTATAAAATATGAAGTATTTTTAGACGTTTTGAGGAGTTTAAAATTGGTAAACTGGTGTTTACATGTAATATTTGAATGTATATATAATTTAGTATATTCATAGTGAATTTTTAGCTAATGAAATATAAATTAAAATTCATAATATTTCTTATTCTTTGTATAATAAGAACTCTAAGAGGATATAAAAAAATTTATAAGTCAAAATTTATAATTCTCATCATGTGTGGATATCAAAATATTTGAAATTTAAGATTTTGTAAGAGTCATATTGATCATTTCATAACGTTTATAAAGATTTCAAATGGGTTATCTCTGTAGATAAATTTTTTTAATATGATTAACTATGATTATTTATAGGTCATTTTAGAATGTCTATGTTTTTCTCAGAGGTGCATGGAAAATGAAAGAGTCATTTTGATAAAATATATGATTCATTCTAGAATTACATAATAAAAACGTTTTATTTTAGAATAGTTATATAGGATAGGTAATAAGAAAGGGTTAAGAGTTTTCCTGAGAGTTACAAGGGTTATTTTACAATATAAAAAGATAATTTCCGTTTTTTAATTGGTCAATTCCAACTGTGTAAGGGTAAATTCTCATTTAAAAAGATTCATTCCTTGATTTCTTAAGGTAAATTTCTTATCCAAAGGGAGTTTCATAAATAGAAAAATATTTTTTATGGGATATCATGAACTTTTACAATAGATACTAAAAAACCGTTGTTGTGTAATCTAAAAGGGTTAGAAAGGATCGTGGAATATCCAATGATTCGCATAAATAATATTAGTTTAATTAAATTATTAATGGGATCTGCAATAATATATTTTAGTGGGAATATTATGATAAATAGTAATATTATTTCAAATATCTGATATTTTAATTTATGTTTTAATTTGAGGATGGATAAAACATATT
Source organism: Viscum album (assembly GCA_963277665.1). Lineage (NCBI taxonomy): Eukaryota > Viridiplantae > Streptophyta > Magnoliopsida > Santalales > Viscaceae > Viscum > Viscum album. The sequence goes on along the minus strand of OY728125.1, from coordinate 1,972,606,693 downwards.
TTTTTATATCCTTATATTAGATGCTTATAAATCTAGATTTTGTGGTTTAACTATCAATATTAGTGTTTGTGTTTCAATATATGAAAGAAGGATAGTCTTTAAAATAAACAAGTTTTTTTCACCACAAAGGGATAATATGTTTGGTTTGAACTAGAGAAAAAATATTTTTTAGTATCATGACCTATAATATTTCTCCACAATATATATAATATTCCCCATGAAAAATTATGTAGATATTCTTTGATTATTAATTATGAATGATTCAAGATATGGGATTAATATATAAAAAATAATTAGAATAATCTGTTATCCTATTAAGGGATTTATGTTGTTGGGAATAATTCATACATTCACAGAGAGGCTGAAATTTTAAAATTCATTAGGAGAACAACTAGAAGAAATTAATAAGAGAAATGAAAAATATTTATCAAAATATCTTATAATGAATCATAATAAATAGTATCATGTGTTGAAATAGTGACTTAATAGTATGTCAATTGTGCTACAATAGTAGTGGTAGAAAGTTCTTATGAGCTACATTAATATGCCTATTTCAAAATAAAAACATGCTACTATGACTATGAAATTTATGAGATTCTCTAGTCCCTTGTTGCATGTTACTAAAATAAGTCTGAAATACTATAATACCCTTATAGTGTCTCTTTTTTTCAGTACTATAGTGTTCATATTTTCTACAATTTATCTAACACTGAAAAAGGTGTATGGTAATCCAACGATTATCCAAACATAACCCAAGGATCTTTCTACACCAGTCTAAAAATAATCCAATAATTTAAACAGAAAAATAATAAGAAACAATTGGGATGAAGAAGAGATGTTCAAAAATGTAATCAAGGGTAGTTCAAAGTTTTAATTTCAATTTAATATCAAAGTTAGAATGTGTTGAAATTTCTATCATTGTGTAAGAAATATGATATGGTTATTTATTAAAATTAAAATATATACCACCCTACAAGTTTATCAAATAGTTTACTTAACAGAGTAATGATGAGGTGAGGATTTTTTAGAGTGAAAAAGTAGGATGCTTGCAACACTACATGTTGGGAAATAAGAGAAGTAGAACCATGAAAAAAATTGACTATAGTTTTATCAGGTGGAAATATCTCATATCATTAAAAATTTATCATTGTTTTTGTGTTGAATAACATTATAAAATATGGATTCTTATATGTATCATGAGTTTAAGGATAAAAAATTATATATTGTAATTTTCATAGTGAAATAAGTCAAATATATGATCTTGTTTGAATACATATCATTCTATTGAATCTATTCATATTCTATGTCATGAAAATTATTAAAAATATGTATTTCATGTTGTGGGTGTATGGGAATTTAAAAAAACAATCAAAAGAATACTTTAAAGGGTGATGAAGAGAAGTTGAAGAAGAAACATAAAAATGATTTCAAATCCCCAATTCACCACCCTGTTTTTCTATTTCTCATGGATATTATTGTTTTATTTTCAGGGAAGAACCATTAATTTAGTGTCCCCATATTATCTATATTTTTATGGGCACTTGAGGGAATTTTTCACAACTATTTCCCATTATTTATACCTTTTGGGGAACCTTTAAACATATTTTTTTTCTATATCATTAACAACATTTTTTCTCATGCTATATGAAAGTAACTCCTCCTCATTTTCTACTTTGAATTCCTATCCTATTCTTTAAATAATTTTGACCTTCAGTTTTAGGGATATAAGATTAAACCACTAGAGGATGGTAGAATCATATCTAAAATAGTGGGTTTCATGTTGCGGTGGTTTGAGCATACTAGAAAGGGTTAAACTCCACTAATTTTATATTATTTTAATAATGGTAAAACATCACTAATGTTTCGGTAGGTTTTACAACTGAATCATTTTTATTTAGATATAATTGTATATATTGTGGTTGGAATTTTGTTCATATGAGTTTTGGATCCCTACCACAGGTTGTGGAAAATTTTGCAAGGGGTCTTATACTAGAAGCTGAGTGTTGAGATTTATTGATTTATACTAGATTTTTAAATAATGTGGAATAAATTATAAAATTTTATAATAACTTTATTATAGATTTGGGTGTCATATTGGGGAACAAGATCTTGAGTCTGATTTGAACAATATGGAATGAGGCTTAGAGAAATATAGTTAAGGGATGGTGTCATTATTATCTAGGTAGGCAATCCCTATAATATATAGCCATATCTATGATTTCATGTGGTTGGTTACACATGCTTGAGATTAATTTTTGTTGAACTAGTAAGGAAAAGGTGTGTTTCCTTGGATGTATGCTGCTAGAATACATACATTTCAATATAGAATGATTATTTTAGGAATAATTGTGAATTAGTGAGAGGGTGGTGATAGAATCCCCAAGTGTAATAATTTATAGTTATAATTGAAGAACCTAAAAACGATTCTGATTTTTTAAATGGATTATCCCTAAAATGGGGTTATTCTATATAGTATTTAAATAGAAATCCAAATGGTATTGACCTTGTATTGTTTTTGTAGGTATTGACATAACTATATTTTTTTACAAAGGGTTTTGGTTGTGTACATGGGTATGGGAACCTCCGATATGGGATTTGGTGATAGCGATATGTAATTAATGGGTTTAGATCTATTTTCAATGATATAGAGAGAAATATAATCACAAAGTAATGGTCCCCAGTGAGTTATATTTCATGAAATGATTGTTGTGTTCCAAACCATCTCACTCTATAGTAGCCAGATCGGATCACCATGTGACCTCTGGCATTCCTCCCTATCTGTCAAAGGTAGTAGAATATAAGTGAGGGTCAATTGTGATTTCTTAGGGAGCATATACCATAATATTAGTGTTGATTAAAAAAATTAATATACTACAAGTCATCACAGTATCTATCAAAATAAAATTTCAGTATAAAAAGTTGAAATGAAAATAAAAACCATGCACATGTTACAATAAGAATGCCCTATCTAAAATAAAATACAAGTAAAAATACATTGAAAAGATATTTCATGGGTAGATATTATACAACCTAAATTAAAATATAAAAAAATATATAAATAAAAATGTTGACGTCTAATTACTTAGGTCCCACTATGTACTAAATCTATAAACTATCTATGTCATAGAGCTAAACCAACTAACACTAGGCCATACCCTACCAACACCTCCAATCACGAAATCATCACAAGTACCAATATGTTATGGATATTAATGAAGGGTGTGATTATAACTAAATTAGAAAACAATATCGGTTTCCCTAACAATATAATAAATGCATCCCATATACAATGTTATAATCTATGAAAGAATAAATGAATAGCTACAATAGAAATAATTTTCATGTTCATGTGTACTATATAAGTCACTCATGAGAAACCATTCATGCCTTGGCCAGTGATGGTTTGTCTCTATGAATTTCACAAACATTCCAAGGGTTAGATACGATCACAATCATAATACTATATAATATCATATTATATTATAACATCCGGGATAAAAGTTCCCTCCCTATAAACCATTATATAGAAAATCCCCAATTTGATAAGCACTCATCATGTATACAATATTATATAATCAGGGATATAAAATATTCCACCCTATATACAATTATATATCACTAGTTGGATTATACCTTACACTTTGTTCCAACATATATAGTTTTGAGACTAGCTCCCATTCTGTATAACATCACATTTGATCCATAAAAATAGTTACAACACACTATATTGTCATATATCTCTAGGGGGATTATCACCCACATTTTATACCATGTTATATAAGGTTAAAAATGTAAATAACACCCACTAAATAAAATATTATATGTCATATCATCTCATAATCATATAACATCAATGGAAATAACCATCTTATCTTATATCATCATATCATCATATTGAATTAAGGGGAATGGTTCCCAACTTGATACCATCACATCTCATATATCATCGTACAAATACATCAACAATGGCGGGGGGGATATACACCCACCATACATAACATAATATCCAACACATTCTCATAATATAAATCATTTATTTGGTTGGTTTTTCAAAAACACAACCCATTCCAATCACTGTATTCATAACCAAATACAACCATATAATCCACCATGTTTTAATTCTCTCCACAATTAATAAATGGATTTGGGACACATTATGGTCTTATATGCCACAAAAAATTCAAGACACATCACATGGGATCCTTTATATGATTCTTAACTCTTGGGTTAATGTTCATCACTCATGTGAATCACTTTCATAAACATAAATATGAATTTATCATGGTATAATCATCCATATTGTAAATTACATATGAATAAAACATAAATGAGTGGTATAATGTCTACCTCACTTCCAAATATAATCTCAGTTGGGCTTCCCACATCAGTAAAATACAAAAATCCATTCCATGGTAACCCCGCTAAGACACACACACACACATACTCATGGAATAGAAACACTCTCTAGACACAAAAAATCATCTATCTTAGAGGATTTATGATATCTTATGATTTCATGTAGCTAATAGGTAAGCCTCTCACAACCAATATTTCACTCTCCGATAACTTGGGGAATCTATGTGTTCCTATAAAAATTTCCACTATGATTCATTTATTTCATGTACTCCTTTCTAGATTATTTATATAATATATCATATATCTTTTGTTAATATTATATCCATTAGTAACTGAGTCATAAAGATAAGGATAAAGGATCTGTCATAGCCCAAAATACATATGTTCTAATTAGGTTATTTTAAAAGAAATAATTAATTTAAAATTCAATATTTATACCATAAAAGTAGAGACAATGCATATCAAGTATTAAATAAAAAACACAAGTGGTTTTTTAGAGGGCCACCTAAATAAATAGAAGTAATTCATTAATGATGAAACTCAACCACCACCACCTATGAACATCCATGCATGATTGGCCTTATCCCAATAAAACAAGGTGCTAACTCAATCAATAATGATCCAAATAATTGTAAAATACTACTAATATTTCATAAATTGAAATAATATTAATTCCATTTTCAATACTTATGGAATAATCAAATAATAACTTACTTGGAAATCAAACATATCCAAATATGTATGCAATGTAGTGTGCATCACCCTCGTCATCCAACCAAACCATTAACGTATAACATCTCCATTTTTTCATATTATCTCATCAATCAATTTCTCTAAAACAGAAAAGATCCATAATGAAATTAGTACAGTAGTAAACATAAATAATAATTAATAAAACCTAGTGCATTAATCCTATCATGATGTCCTTTATAAATGCCATGGTAATTCCCAATCATGTCATCTGGATCACACCATGATTCAACAGAATCAACATAAAAACATACACAAATTGCAACAGATCAATGAAAACTCAGGATGAAATTAAATAATAGAAAAAGGAAAAAATACTACAATACACAATAAGGAAAACTACATTCAATCACCATGGATCAATGAGGTTGAATGATAAATTATTTATAAATAGAATCTTCACCTCCCTCAATTTGAACATACCGAAAATGAAAACTATCAAAGGAAGTTTTCATATTAATATCCTAAAACCCCATCCCTACCATGGATTTTTTTAATATATTGAAATTAAATTAACACTTATATATCACCCATTAAAATCCTTATGTTTCTCCTTTATAAAAGGTAATACCTTACATATAACTCTAAGTATAATATAAATTTTTTTCATTTCTGAGTACCCTTATGTATTGAGGACATTACCAATTATAATAATACTTATGTATTGCATATTTTACCACATTACCAATATAGATCACCCCATACACATCACAATATATGAATTAATTCTTGCATGTTATAGTGTATCCACCCTTTAGAATCATATAGAAACCACTATATATAATACATTACCATATATCCACCATGTATAGGAAAATCCTTATTCTCTTGTAACATTACCATCCTTTTCCGTATACATAACAGATTAACCTAATCATATTGGGTACATTAACAATTTTTCAAAACATTATGCATCAACCCTCATATATCCAACCCTTATATAACACATGTAATTATCTAATAACAATTAAATATTGACCTTAATATTTGGTAGAGTTCCTTTATATACCTCAAGGTACCCATAAACCCCCATATATCCAAACTTATAAACCATTACAACACTAAAAATTCTCATGGTTAAACCCTATATATCCTAGGGGCACCCTCATATATCATAGTAGCCCCAAAACATAACTGATTTTCCAAATGAGTAATATATCCTTACGCATGAGGTTTTCTCTATGTTTTTTACCCTTATTACAAAATAAAAACTGTTTTGCATAAATATTTATCCAATTTTAATTAAACCTATAACTCTTGAATTAAGCTAATAACCTATAACACTAACAAGTCGTACCCTAAAATAAAGTCTTATGCAATCTCTAGAACATATATAATTCTTCTCCATTCTCTATTTGACCTTTAGAGACAACTTTTGGGCCAATAAAAATCCAAAAACACTTCTAAATTTTGTTCAAATTATATGAATATAAATCCAAATAAAATTTTAAATGCACCCATTACTCTGAAAAAAAATTCTATTATCTTCTATGTTTCAAGAAATCAAAAAATGTGGATCATTAAACTCTCCCAATCACAATGCATCTCATCCCCCAAGAAGTAGATTTGGTTTTTCTTATACCATTTCTCTAGACTAACATTGATCCTAAATTCACATACAACTCAGCGCATTCTCTCTTAAAATGAAAATCATGCTACCACTATGAAACTCCAAACTCTAAAGTGCATTATTCATCAAAATGTGAGAAACCTCATAAATGATATTTCCAAATCATTATCTTACCTCTACTAAAATCATAATGTTTTTCCGTAAGCTATCAATAAAATCTTTAAGATCCTAAAAACATGCATTCGATCAAACATCTCCTCAAGGTCACAATATCACTAGGATAATACTAAAAACACCTATCATTCTCAAACTATTGTATCATAAATGATCAATCCATTTATAATATTATGTATCTACGCATAATAAAAATTATATACTAATTGAAAATTCCAAATAATTATTCTCCCCATCATATGAATCTCCAACTTAAACCTAAATAGACCACTCCATACTAGGAAACCATCAGAATACACATCCATCATCTTGATCCAAATATAAAACATCCATATACCAAAACTAAAACAAATTTATCACTTCATAAAACAAAAATATACACTAATAATTCAAAATTAGACCACCAAATTTACTCCCAAACAATTTTTGAAAATAAGGATAATATAATATACACACATATTGGTTTTCTTTTCCAGTAGTAGACCATACTAGTTCTACACTCTTGAACCTCACATGGTTTTTTCCTATGAAACATAGTATAATATCTATGTACACAATTGAAATATACTGGTTAATCTATTTTAGAAAACTTATATGAAAGCATACCAATATTAATAGGTACCATTTTATTAGCTCAATGATCATGTGAAATCATTCTAAATACACCAAAAATCATTCCATTTCCAAAACAACCATTATTATCCAAGGTTTTTTCAAAAAAATTTACAAACAAAAATCATCACCCAAAGAATCTTTCTCACTAAAAGCTAATTCTATTTTTCTAGTCCCTTTTCAAATCCAATTTCAAAACCCATGTCCATAGATATTATCAAAATATAAAAATTGAAAATCATTTTTAAATCTATAGATTCATGAGATATTTTTTATAAACTAACTTATATTTCTATTTTTCACACATCTCATTTCATTGCATGATTTTTTTAAAAACAAATCATAAAATTACAATATTACATGACTCATTATTTTGTCCATTTATACAATAGCTCTTTGCAAAACTATTATCCAATTCTATAGACAATTCCCCATCACTAAAATAGTCATCAAGGGTCTATCTCAAGTTCAAAACACATTCTCATTACCACATGACTCTCATGTTTCATACAACTATGGTTCACACTTATTCCTATAGACAAATCATAGCCATATTGGATCCCAACTCACTATTGTTAGGGAACTCTTTCAATTCATTATCTATCAATCTAGGTCACACATCCCTATAATGTTTTAAAATACCCAATAGGTATTTTAATGAAATACACATTTCATATTATTTTATATCATCCCTCATATAAGCTAATTTTCATTAAATTTGTTTAATATCCAAACCTCTCTTCCAAACCACCATTTTACCACAAAGATCATTTAACACTCACTTTTAATATCTCAATTCACCAATTCCATTAGTTAATTCCAACTCACTAACCCCTATATAAATTTTTCAACCAAACAAATTCATTTCATAACAATATTGATCAACACCCACTACTCCCTTCCTCGATAAAAATAAGGTTTCTAAAACCCTTAAACTATTACCCCATATCTGATTATTATGTCTAAAAAATAATCCACTAATCCCATAAATAACTATTGACCAATCTCCATATAGTTGGGAAATGATGAAATCCTTGTCCCCATAATAATATACAAAAAATATATTAGTGTCCATAAACTAATATGGTGCCCATGAGGGAAAAAACATGTATCCCAAAATGACCTTACCACACACATTGATGGTGTCACGTGAATGAACTTTTCATTTCCATTGGTCATCCCAAAAATACCCAAAAGGTCATGTGACTTATAAAAGTCAATATATATATTGGATATTTCAAATAATCCATTCATTTTCATTCCCCACATGTCACCAAAGGTTATCCATAACAAATCAAACAATAAGATTACCTAACATCATCTATAAATTGGTCCCATCAATCCATATACCACATCAATTAAAAGAACTCACACTCTTTACTAATGGTAAGAGTGTATCCATATATCTAATATCACGATGGTTATAATATTCTTCATTAACTAGAAAAAAACCCTATAAGTTTTATAAAATTTTGTTACCCTACTATACTATAAATATAATTATACTTGAAGTCAAATACCATTAGTCATTGACTTATTCGCCTTATCTCATAGCTAAACACATGCCACATTCATGTTCCTCCCTAAAATTATAGGATTTATTGACAATTTTATCATTTTACCATTTCTCTCATACATGTAAAACTCATACCATATATAAATCATCATTGATGATTTTATTCCAAATAGTATAACCAAAGATTCCCCAACATTTTATAACCCATATTTGATGATATCATTTCTACCTCAATCTTAATCAAAAAATATCAACCCATGAACCCCATATCTAAAGGAACTCACAAGACTTGGCTAATATCTTTCATAGTTTACCCTCATTTATTTCAATTAATATCAAAAAATGACAGGAAAGCATCCATCTATCCAATTATAACATTGAATTACCAATTTACAATATTACATCATATTGTCCCTTGGATCTCCCACATTTCCCATACCTATAACCCACATGGTCATTGGTCATACAAAAACATCAATTATCTCGTCTTGGATATGAAAAAAACCCATATCTCAATAAACCCACTCTAGGGTTCTCATATATATATATATATATATATATATATATATATATATATATATATCCCATATCATTTAAAATATCCACTCTTAGCTAAAAAACCTCACTGATATTCTACATTCCATAATATCCCTTTGAGGTTTAAGCTCATATACCCATACATAAATCAACATAGACCAATAGAGATATGTATTAATAAAAATACTATCCATATAGTTTTTTATGTGAATATCAATGTGATGATATTTGGGAAATCAAAAAATATGTTATTATTGAAACATAAAATTACCAAAACCAATATTTTTTCCCTATTTCTAAACAAAATTATCAGTATCTCACATAAGATTTAACATGTCACGTAAACCAATGTTTCTGGTATAATAAGATGATGCACAATCTTTTTCCACCCATTTATATGATAAAAACTAAAAAATAAACAACTAAAAACATAATACACAATAATAACATACTGTAATGAACCAACTTAGGTAATCCTAAAATAGGACACTCGATTCTGAAAATGGAAATTTATAAAGATTATTCTTGATCCCCATGGGCTGGTGATATATTCTAGTGAATTAAAGAATCATTAATGGGAATTATTTCTCTAAAAAAACAGGATTTTCCAATAAGAACAAAATAAAATCCATCTCAACACTTGATATAAATAATTATAAACTCCGAAAAAGTGAATGGAATATCTTGAATGATCTAAAAAGATAACAAGTGATGATAAGAGTATCTCTAAGGAAATATATGAACTAGTCTTGGGATAATAAAAATAAAATAAAATATTACAACACTTCTCCCCAGGATATGTCTATATTCATCTCACTTATACACCACTATATAAATTCAATAAAACAAGAATGAACACCCATTTCATCCATGAGGTGGATTAATATTTCATGCGTTAGAAATAATAATGTATACAGACACTAATTGTGTGTATTCAATGTGTGAGATCAATAACCCACTAGGGTCCTAGAAAGTGTTCTATAAGTAGACTAAATTAAATAAATCAATTGTGGTCAATTTAAAGTTCAAAATGGTAGTATATTTTTATAAATAAATCAAACCAAGATAAAAAAACATTTTTTTTGTTTTTAATAGTGGAATTCAATAAGATTTAAAGGGGAATTGAATTGAGTTCTTTAAAAAATTTATTATCTTAGAAAAAATTACCTTTATGATATGAATAAATTATGATGTTTTTATTAACAGAAGTTGTGGTGGAACTAAAATCAAAAAGAAAATATATAATAAATGTTTATTTATAGTGGTTTATGGAATATGAATACTATAAAGACCCAAATATTGACATACATATACATTACATTACTTTTTCGGAATACTTAATACATAAAAAAAATAGATGCCCAAAGACCATATTAGTTTAGTGTCTTTGGAAACTCAGACTTCTAATCATGGTGAAATATCTTCAACATCACCCATCAAGATATTTCTCTTTTGTTTTCTTACCTAAAACCTTTCTTTATATCCAGGGAAATGAAAACATAAAAAGGGTAAGCTCAAATGCTCAGTAAAGGTGAACATAGAGAACATAAAAACAATCCATAAACATTTGAACGTAAAAACATGAACTTAAAACATCAAAATCTTGAGCAATGACATAAATCTTGGCAATACATGAGGCATAGATCATAAAGGAACGTTAATCATGATAAAATATCATGGGAATAAAACATGGAATTATGGAAAACCATTAAGCACATGATATGATTTCCATAGCAGCCAAGACATTGGTGACAAGACAATCATAGTGGACAAAGTCCATTACTGAACTGGGTTTACTTGTTGTTCCAGCCCTGTATTACTGAACCAGATTCACTTTTCATTCCATCCATGTCTATCTCATGAGATATAAATCTTTACCCAATGCATTTGAGGAAGATATAGGTCCCATCCATCTCATTATGAAATCATTCTTATGTGTGCCTCAAAATAAGCATAAATCATTAATCATAACCCAAAGAATAAAATGGGTTTCATAAACATCATCCCATCATAATATAATCCATATAAAACAAATGGATATAATTTCTTCATAAGAAAAATCAAACCATGTAAATAATAGATACATTATACTTGAAACATAAACATATTAAATAATGTCATCTTAGATGGGAAATAGTTTTGATAAAATACTAGAAATGAATTCTTGAGGAAAATATCCTTTCTTCTTCAAAATCATTTTCTATTCTCAAAATTCCATGAAATTTTAAAAGAAAGATATTTTATTGAAAATAATTATGAAATATTGTACAGGAAGCTACATGAAAATAATGTGTTATGAGACCGTAAAAATCTGTTCATGCCGTATAATTTAAAAAAACATTCTCTTCGTACTTTATCCAGAAAAGTCAAAAAGTACCTCGTATGGTAAACAAAAGAAATATTCCTTCCATAGCATGTGGTAAAAGTAAACAAAGTATAAAAATGACTTTAAACATACATGGAAGAATAGTAAACATTTTATATAAACATTTTTAGAAAACATGGACATGGATGATAACTATAACCCTTGTAAATACTTACAAAAAAACAATCTCGGACAAGAATGAGATTGAAATAATTATCCCTTACCTTAGGTCCAATATGCTTTATAAATATCTGAACCTCCTGTATTATGATTTAAATATTGTCATATACTTATTATAGAATCATATTCATTGTTATGATATCATATATGGTCATATTCTTATCTTCTTATTAGTAATATTTCATTACTACTTGTTATTTAGGTGTTCATTAATTTATATTCTAATGTGTGTTTAGTCGAATAAATTCTTGTTCCTCTTTTTAGTTTATAGAAAAATCATTTACAGAATGGTTTTAGTGTAATATATATCATATTTATTCATTCAATTCATTCAATTCATTTATATAATCATTATTCAATAAAGATCATGTAGAACGAGTCGCATCACATCATGGAGACGGTAGGTCGTACGTACGCACAAGCGATTATATCATTCCCAGGATTATGGAATTGTATTGAAGTGTATGGTGTATAATATTTCAGAATAAATATCACTTTACAATAATCATATATAGTTATTTCTTCCATCCTTAAACACATCCAATTATGTTAGTGATGAAATAAAAGATTACATCACGGCGTGGAGACGGTAAACCGTACGTACGCACGTGTGGTGACTATATTTTTTCATAGGATGGATAGAAGATAGAATATGGTTGTTTCATATTCATAATAACATATTATTATACAAGTGATACTGGATTTATTACTTAATAATGAAACAACTCATATATATTAAGTAGGAGAAGAAATAAGTTTGAAAGAATCGGTAAAGGATATAACCTCTTCTTCGACACGCCTCCTCTTAACCTCCTCTTAGGGCACTAAAGTTGGTCTTTGAAGATAACCAGGACCTCTAGTAGGTTTCTAGGGAAGTGTATAAGAGAAATCGATAGGTTTTGGCCGATCTTGAAGGCTCAAAATGTTTTGAAGAAGAGAGGGAGGAGGTGCCCCTTTATAGGGGAGAGGGGCACCTTTGGAAACCTAAAAAATATTAATTTATAATAAATTAAACCCCCACTAAAAAACCTCAAAAATGACTCAATTAAAAGTTGATATGTTATAGGGTTTTAATATCATCAACCCATAAAATTTAGACATGTTTTTTGTTTATTTTAAACCATATCATTTTGATTTATCCTTATTTAATCTATTTAATTTTATTTGTGGAAATAATATTCTAAATTTTATAATGTTATAAATTCATAATTATATGTTGTAAATTTCCCATAATTGGATACTTTATAACTTTTTAGACCATATAATTTTCAATTTTTAATTTTTAAATATTTTTGTGATTTTTAAATAATTTAATAATAATTTATTTTTATAAAATACCAATAGTGTAAATTTTGACACTATTCATTTATTTGAATTTAAATAAAATACACACAGAGAATATATTCGAAAAATAATATTTAATAGGTTCCTAACTTGTCATATTCATCTATAAAATTCGTGGTGCATGTTAATTAGTTCATATAAAATTTATTTTAATATTTTTAAAACCATTTATTTGATATTTATCTAAAAAAATAATTACTAAACATTTTTGTATAATTATTTAATATATTAATCTGTTGCATAAAAATTAAAAATAAAATACTATGATGAATATAAATCTAATACCTTTCATAATAATACTTTCAGTCGAATTTATCATCTAAAACACTCAACTTTTTAAATGTTATGTTTATTTAATTATGAAGGTGACAACTTTGACATCATTTAAAATAAAATAATATAAGTGTCATAATTGCTTTTATAAATCTCAAAATGGTCAAAAATTGGATATTTGTATTCTTATGGTTTATATTTACATGACCAATAAGTTTTGGTCAGGTTTGAGGCCTTTTATGGGTATTATTAGTATAATAAAAACAATATTATTAATTTATAACAAAATAAATAATTTTGGAACATTAATGTATAAGCTATTAAGAAAATTATATATTTATTAAAAATTACAAATAAATTACCAGGATAAATAAAAACATTTTTTTCTTTCAAATGATTATTTATAATCGAATTTATATTCTGTATAACCTTATATTAAAAATAATTTAATTATTAAAGTTTGAGGGAGACATATTTCACATTCTTTAAATAAAATAAATTAATGTTCTAAATCACATCCAAGTGGGTTCCAATTGATTCCATTTCGACCCAAGTCTATTTTAGAAATAAATATAATCATCCAATTATATTAATACAGTTTTTAGAGTAATTTTATAATATTATTTTTACCATTAATTACCTGATTTACCTTTAACTGTGGTAAATAAAATTTACAGTAGTTACTATTCATAATGCCCAAAAATAAAAAGTAGGATATTAACATAATTTGTAACTACTGATTACAAATATGGAATCCATTTTTCCAAATTCAAAACACATAAGTTGTAGTATTTAATTTAAAATCAATCCCGCTGTTGAGAAAACGTGTTTTAAAAGTTAAACCATTGCAAAAGATTGAAATGTTTCTATATATGAATTCAATGTAAAATTAATGCTAATGAAATGAATTATATTAAATAGTAAAAATATATTATATTTATACTTTAAATCCATTCAATATTATAATTTAACCATATAAATTATCTCGATGAAAAAAGTTATTTTTAATTAAAATTTAGCGTGTTTTTACTATTCATTAAAATATGAAAGTTATCAAAAAAAATATAAAAACTTTATCCAAAGTAAATTTTTATATAATTATTGTAATGAATAAGTTTATTTGTCAAATTGAACTCATAAATGTGAAAAAACTATATTTAATCTGGGTGTGCCATCAAAAGGTAGAAAAACTGCATTTTTTTAAAAATATTATTTTACCCAAAAAAATTATTTTGTTCTCATAACATGATCTAGAAAATGTTTATGATGAATGATAATGATATAAAATTCAAAATATAGTTAATACTATTCATAACAGCTAGTTCATAATAATATTATAATAATATCTCATTTAGTGAAACTCGGTATTGCATACAACACATGCTATCAGGGAAGGTCGCTCTTGCGTGTAATGCAAGCCAAGTATGGGTTGCGTGTAGGGAAAGATTCCTTTTGGTGTTGTTTATAACATACTCAAAATATATTTTAGTTATAAATTGATCAAAATATATACTTTTATTTGTGTAAAATGAATTTTATTCGAAAGAACTTGAAATTGTGTGCATCACAAGCCAAGAATAGTGTTGCGTATATCACCATCTAATGCGGTGTTGTGTATAGCACAATCTAATATTAGTGTAGAATAAAACAAAAGACATAAAAGAAATTAAAAAAAATAATTCTCATAAAATCTCTGTGTGTTACAAATACCCTAATCTACACCACTAACACTCTTCTCCTCGAGTATAGTTATTTTCACTAGACTAGTTCATTTACTGGGGACTTGCATTCCTTTTTCCATGGGTTTTATGACTAACTGAAATAAGTCAACACGTGGTATAATAGTAGTTGTAGTATTCAACTAGGATCTTGTATGTCTTTAAAAATAGTAACATTCTAGGATATTTTACAAATAATCTTTACAATGAAAAATAGAATAAAAAAATTTATAGGTTGAACACAATTTTTTAAAATAAAACTAAAAATGATATGAAATATCATGGATATATAATAAAAATAAGATGCATTTTGAGGAGAGTATTATTAAATAAAAGAAAATATGATCGAGGTAGAACAGCTATTGATTATGACTCTTCTTATTATTTTTGAGTAAAATATTACAGCACACCAGAGCTTCTATATTGTAATAAATACTATGTTGTAGTATGGTGTAGTAGAGCGCAAATAACCATGTAACTGAATTATAAAGATTTTAGTACACATAGAAAAACTAATCCACATATTTATTAATAATGTAGCCAATTTTCTAGGTATTATAATTGTTATAGGAATTATTAATGTATCACATTGAAATATATAGTAGATGTTTCATAGGCATTCATCACATAGCCAATATTCTTCAGCTTTCCAATTTTCTTCAAGTAGTTTATTTACACATGTAGCCACATTTTTACAAACATGAACTAAATTAAATATCAATTTGGAACCATGTGGTCAATTTGACCATATATTCAAATCACAAAGGTGATTTCTCCACATAAACAATTCACTTATCAAAGTAATCTACGTTGTCAATTGATCATGTAGGAAATTCATTGATGTAGGCGATTTCCATGAAATGGATTCTATTACATAGCCATTTTAAATAACCAATTTCTTTAGGTAAATTATTTAAATAAAATAATTCTCAACATAACCATTTCTCCACATAACAAATGTCCTCATGTGGCTGATTTTCTATGCTTAAGAAAACTTCAGACAAAGTGTAAAGAATTATAAACATATAGACTTTAATAGTATAAATTCATAAAATAGTGATTACACCTAATGAACACAAATAATGAATTAAAGAATCATTAATATATGAAGAGTATTTGTTGTCATCAAAACCTAAATTACATGGGTTTTGATTTAGCAAATTTTTTACTCAAACAATATCACCCTTTTTGATAATCACAATACCAATAATACATTAAACGGAAAATTTTAAAATGATTAATAGAATATTTTATAAAAGTAAATAATATATATATATATATATAATATTTTGGTCATAATTATATTCTACCCCTTAATTAGAAACCTATTCCATTTTATTACTTGGGAAAAATTCTCCAACTTCTACAACTTCTCCCCCTTTTTATTTTATGAATGAAGGAATGTATATATAAGAAAAACACAATTAATTTGTCACATATAGGTGTGAATTAATTAAGTATAGTCCTATAACAACATGGGGAAGTATGTAATGAATGTATTTATATATATATATATATAATATATAGATTAAAACATTAAATGAAGACAACAACTATGAAAATAATTATAAATACATAAATAATGAATTCCACTAATTATCAATCATTTATAAGAAAATATATCCCCTCAAACCCCACAAATAAACATAAGAAATTATTTAGAAGACTGGGGAATATAGATAGGGTTAAATATATAATGAGGGTTGGGTTGAAATAATTTTCAGGTATTTTTGGTTCTAGAGGTAGTACGAATGTCCATTGATGAGGTTGGAAGAAATCTTCTAATCTATATAGGAACATAATCTTTACCACCGACATCTAATTATAATGGTTTCAGGTATTTTTGGTTCTAGAGGTAGTACGAATGTCCATTGATGAGGTTGGAAGAAATCTTCTAATCTATATAGGAACATAATCTTTACCACCGACATCTAATTATAATGGAGTCTGATAAATAGGCTGGAAAAGAAAGATTTCAAGATTCATTTCAAATATAATAAAATCATAGGATCTAGTAGTTTGAAAAGTTATATTCATTGGAGTGCCATTGGAGGAGCTTCCTTCTAATGATCACTTAGTAACCATGGATACATAACCATGAATTTATATTATTGATAGATATTTGATGGATCAGAAGCTATATCAGCATTCTACTTGGTACTTTTAAAAGTATGTAGAGTAGAAGGGATGAGAGTTATTCTTCTTCTTAAATAACACAAATCACTTTCACACATGTCAATTATCGTGATGATATCATACATGAATAGCTTTAGAATAATAAAGGTTTTCAGTATATGAACTTGTGTAACATAGGAAACAACATTTCTCAGAATCCCTTTAAAATATTCAAGATGGCATGTAGAAAATGTGAGAGAACTATGAAAGGGAACAAGTTAACTATAAAATGAACCAGATGAATGTTCCACTAATAGATTCTTCGGAATCATTTCCACATATCCTTATATATTGATGACTCATATATTAAACTATGAGACCTTCATATCTATATTAATTATATTCTCTATTAAACATTGAACCACATCCTAAATATCTCTAGATTGTGGTGGGGAAACAGAACTGCTAGAAAAAATAGCATTAGGCTCTTTTACGGTTTGAGAGGGTACAATAGGGATAAGTAAAACATATTCCATGGATGGAACATACCATGGTGGTTTGTAGACAACTAACTACTTACATATAGGATGAATTTTCATAGATGGTGATTTTAAAGGTTCTAAATAGGGTTCATATATAATGATTCATAGTTTAGTTCTTGAACTATGTTATAATCTTTTCACAACAATTTTAACAAGAGTTGATGTTTCCTATACACTAGAACAACATAACTAAATATCATCAACTAAATATCATGAGAAATTTTTTGGATTTCATTCAACATTCCATTAATATTCTTTATTATATCCCACCATTTCATTTAAGGAAATGTGAGTTTGAAAACCAAGATTCTTAATAGATTCTCTAATAAAATCTATCATTTTAGAAAGATTTTTTTGTAATCCTTATTAAAAACTTGTGTGTAGTGATCATGTTAATGATATTAAATCTATGAAGATACAGAATTCAACTCATAATGAATCAAATCCAGTCCACTCTAATAAGTAGGAACAATTGCGTTTACTATGGTATAAACTATGGTAGTTAGTTTATACCCTTTAATTAATTCAAAATGTATTACCACTACACCTTGTAAAGTGTGACAACATTAATTCATTCCAATCCTAAAAGACATAATCAAATCATGGAATCTTGAGACAAATCAGATGTATCCATTATAAGATTATGGAACATACCTCTATGACATTAAACTATCACTCAAATATCATTGAACTAAGTCTTTATAGGATTGACATCATTCAAAGCTTTTATAAGGGATTTTGTCTCCTCAATGTATTTTCACTTTTCTTAGAAAATTCATATTATATAGGAGGGAATATTTGAATATCATTAATCAAATCTATTTGGGTTTCCATTAGCCCAAAAAATTAAACAAAATTATCCTTGGAAACAAAGAACTCCTTGAGTACTCCAATCACATCCTTTGATGATATAAACTCTTATTTGAGATAATATTAATATCATTACAGATAATCAAAATCGGTCATAATGGTATAATAAAAAGGTTGAGTTTCATAACTATATGATCTCTTACTCAATGTGGTTATTTCTTCATACTCTAATTGTGGTGATGGAATAGGTTGCATATGATAATGGTCAACATCCAACAAAACAACCTCACCATCTCTATCTCCACCATAATGTGATCTAGGAAGAATTGGGTCAACGTTATGATGCATAACATCATTTCCATGACTTACATCAGTAACTAAAACACAAGGAATAGTCTCAAATTTCCTCTCATTAGTAGCTAGAATAATTGTCTCAAGAATTGGGCCAGGATGATAAACTACTATGATGTCATTAGCAACATCATAATATCTACATTGAACTATCTCAACCATTAAAAATATAATTTCTGGTGACTAAGACTCTATTTTATCCACTTATGACTCCTTTACCTCTTTAGTAGGCAATATCTCAACTGATGTTTCATCCCTACATGGTGAGGTTTGGGATGGCTTTGACTGATCCATACTCTCTAGACCAACATGATTTAAATAATTTGAATATGTTCCCCAAAAGTACTAAATTTTAATCAATAACACAATAAATAATGTATTACTCTTATGTAATTTTACTATATATCCATCATTTATTTCCACGTATTTTTTATTTTAAACCTTGGAAATAATCTTACTAATGAGCCAATCGGTTATCTTACCATTCCATTTATAGAAATGACACTTAAACCACATCATGTTTCATGGAAGGTTTAGGTTTATATTATTAATCAATATATATTAGTCATTTATGTCAATACATCACATTCTCTATTTCTTCATCTCTCTTCTCTATCTCACACTAAATAAACTTCAAAATAACATTACAATAAGGCTTTATATCCATAACTAGTTTTTTTAAAAATTACAGGTTACAAATATGAATTTGAACACCTTTTTGGTCTAACTAATTATGTTCCAACCATAGTATGAATAAAATTATACACCACAACATGGAAAAAATAAAATATCTCTTTTAATTATATAAAAAATACTATCACTGATTTTCAAATTACTTTTAAATGAAACAAAATATTCTATTGTGAAAAGATGAAGCTCAACATTCCTCATAAACCCATTAACATCTTCCTTAAAAAGAAAACATCATTTCTTCTACTGAAAAACAATATTTTAACATTGGAACTAAAGGAACTTGGTTAGCATAATCTTGGTAGTCCTCATACAAGAAATATTAATAACCATTCCAATAAGAAACATTTGTAGAGAACCACTACCTTTTACTTACTTGAATGAACAAAAAATATGTATTTACCTATAAAATTGTAGGTTTCTAATGAACTATTTACATCAAGTCCACAACCACCACATTCAACATCTGAATTTTATTTTAGTTTTATATTATATTTTTTATAAAAATAAAGGAGATAGAAATCATTATTTTAAAACACCATAAAATTATTTGGGATTCTCTTAAATGATACTCCATATGAATTTTATAAAAATCTAGAACATGTGTATACTAAAAAAATTTCTTCTCTACAAGTAGTCAAATAAAATAGAGTCCATATTATACCTATGTAAATCAAATTGTAAATTAGTTTTACAACTTCATCCATGTCATCTTTTTCATTAAAACTGATAATAGTTGTATGTAATTTAAAACTATTGAGTCCAAACCTTTTATGTGATTCTAGTGTGTATTTTATTTGATTTAAAAAACTCAAAAAGCCTTTTGGATAAATATAATAATTGATAAAAAAAAAAATATAACTCACCCATCATGTGAATTTCAAATTCATTTTTCTTGGATTTTGTGGTGAAAAATTGTTTAAAAAATTTATTATATTTTGAAACCAAACATCATATTATCTATATATATATCAACTAATAATATTTATAGAGATTAAGTTCTATTAAATTGATTAGGATTTTCCTTTCCAAATGAAATCCATTTGTTAAAGTAAAATAACCAAAACATTCATATAAATCTCTTGGTTCTTTTTTAAGGCCATAAAGAGATTTTTTATGTTTAAAAACTAAATTGGAAAGTGGGGATTTTCAAAACTAAGAGGTTTTTCAGCATGAACTTCTTCTATAAGAAAAACATTTTAAAATAAATATATTACAGAAATCTGATATATATTGAAATCCATAAATGATCCATATGAAAGGATATTGCTAATATATTACAATCATACTACAAGTGTTATGGTCTCTTTATAATTTATACTTTCTTCTTAGTTAAACCCATTAGAAACTAGTCCATCCTTACAACTACATATCACACTATGATCATCATATTTACTATTTAAAATACTTTTTGTTGCTAAAATAGGTTACTCAGATGTTGTATTATTTTATTCTTGTAACTTTTTCCTCTTGAACTAATTTAATTCCACATGAATTTCTAGAAACTAACACTCATCTAATAAGGATTATTCTATATACTTAGGTTGTAGTTGATATAAAAAAGGCATAAAATTCAAAAAAAAATATACACTCTTCCTAGTCTTTATCCCATAATCTAAACATCTTATATAGCCAATGAGCCTGTACCTGAGTGGTAAGGGCACCTGCTTGGAATCCAAGAGACCCGGGTTCAAAACCGGGTGGAGGCGAATTTCTGGATTATTGTAGTAGTACTGTAGCATTCACTGTAGCAGTTACTATTCAGTACTGTAGCAGTAGTAACAATTCACCGAATTTGGGCCTTCGGGACACCGGTTTTGTAAAGACCCGTAAATTTCAAGGAAATTTTTTCTTAATTTTCTTTGGAATTTTACAAGAACGCAGTTTCTGACGGCACCTGATTCCGAGGCCCGGTGTGCCCGGAATCATTTTCCGAAGTTTTGGCTCGGGTACGTTCAGTGAACGGACGAGCGGGTTTTTCTAACTTTTGAACCGGTGCCCGGAATCGAATTCTGAGGGCACCGACGAAATCGCAGCGCCGGGTTTTTCCTAGAAACGCCTCTTCCGGAGTTGCGTTTTCTCAGGTGTGGTTTTTTAAATTTTGGGACTTAAGGTTAAGAAATAAAATAAAGTTGTTACGACAACTTTATTTTTATTTCACTTGAAGCCACTTGAAAGCCACATTAAGCTGGTTAAGCTTAGTTGAAGCGGATAGGGTGCAACTGAAATATCCTATCCTCTTGATAGGATATTTGTGGGTGGGCCCGCACGAGCCCCGCCGTTTCTTCCGCTAAGTAACGCACCCGCGAAAACCCGTCAAAGAAACTGAAAGTCAACTGACGCGGTTTCTTAGTTTCTTAACAGACCATTAAATTGGGCTGTTTCTTTCGTCCAATTAATTGGGCGGTTTCTTTGGTAAATTAATTCTTGGAATTAATTGTTCGTTTCTTTTTTTTTAATCGTTGCTTGTGCGTTAATAAAATAAGATTACTCTTATTTTATTTTGGGTGGAAGCTTGTGGCGTGGGGAGAATTTGGAGGAGAGCGTTCTTCTTCGGCGAAGAACGCGAAGAACGCCGGCCTCCGGCGAAGAACGTCGAAACCGCGGATATCAACGACGCTTCTTCCGCGACGTTTCTTCCGCGACGATCGTTCCTTTCCAAGCGACGTTCTCCCTTCGGACGCACCTCGACGACAACGGAATCAACGACGTTTCTCCGGCGACGTTTCTTCCGCGACGATCGTCCTCTTCCGCGACGAACTCGCGAGCGACAACGCTTGAGGTAGGGGTTTTAAACCTTTTTAAAGTTGTTGATCTTTCCTTCGATCTTGAAGGTTCTTTTTTTTGTCGGCCCTTGTTTTCGAATCTTTTTATTTATTTTTTAAAAAGATTGTGATGGATTATCGTTCTAGAAAGGCCGATTGTTATCAATCTAATGCGAGGGGGGTCGGGCCGCACAAACACGGCCGAACCCCCCCTCCTTTATTCTTGTTGTTTCTTGCGGATGGAGCGAGATGGCGTGGTGCCGTCGCACCACGCGGGAATCGTACGGCAACTATTGAGCGGCGCCGTCGCGCCGCGCTGTGGAACGAAATCAAACAAGATCGAGACGCCTTCGCGCCACGCCGAGAAGTCGTTCAAGCACGCGACGTCGTCGCGCCGCGCCAAAGAGGCCGCAGATTAAATTAATTTTATTTTGTTCTTGAGCGCAGATTGACGGGCGACGACAAACGAGGCCGCAAGTTAATTTTGAGGCCTCCGTAGTGAAGGTCGGGTCCCGGGATGACCGTAGGCGCAGACGGGAAGCAAATCGGACCACCGGAGCGTCTCCGGTGGCCCGCGGAAGCCGGCAGCGGCGCGGGTCGCCGGCGCGGCGGCGCCGGCGGCCGGAGGCGGCGGCACCCCGCGGGTGTCCAGGGTGGCACCCCGCGGGTGCCGCGGGGTTGTCTGGCGACACCCCGCGGGTGTCCAGGGTGGCACCCCGCGGGTGCCGCGGGGTTGTCTGGCGACACCCCGCGGGTGTCCAGGGTGGCACCCCGCGGGTGCCGCGGGGTTGTCTGGCGACACCCCGCGGGTGTCCAGGGTGGCACCCCGCGGGTGCCGCGGGGTTGTCTGGCGACACCCCGCGGGTGTCCAGGGGGGCACCCCGCGGGTGTCCAGGGTGGCACCCCGCGGGTGCCGCGGGGGTTGTCTGGCGGCACCCCGCGGGTGTCCAGCGCGACACCCCGCGGGTGCCGCGGGGCTGTCAGGCGGCACCCCGCGGGTGTCCAGCGCGACACCCCGTGGGTGCCGCGGGGCTGTCAGGCGGCACCCCCGCGGGTGTCCAGCGCGACACCCCGCGGGTGTCCAGCGCGACACCCCGCAGGTGCCGCGGGGCTGTCAGGCGGCACCCCGCGGGTGTCCAGCGCGACACCCCGCGGGTGCCGCGGGGTTGTCAGGCCGCTCGGCCGAGCCGAGCCGGACGGCCCTGGCCGGGCGGGGCCGGGCCAACCGGGTCGGCCCCGGACCCGGACCCCCCCCCCCCCGTTTTCGGACCATTTCGGTCAAATTCACATATCTTGAGCTCCGGACGTCCGAATGACGTACCGTCAACTTTGTTGAATTCCTCTCAGTGAGACGGAACTTTTGGCTTACTCTGCTCGAGGTTTGGATGCCGACGGAGTACGGTCGGGTCGGTTCGTACACGAAACCAACCGGGCCCCTGGAACGAAAAAGCCAATAACTCACAGACCGGGCGTCCGATTGACGCGCCGTCTGTTTCGTTGACTTCCTCTTGATGAGACGGAACTTTTGACATACTCCGCCCGAGTTTTGGATGCAGTCGGAGTATGGCCGGATTGGATTGTACCCGAAATCCAACCGGGCCCCTGGAACGGAAAAGCTGATATCTTTCAGCCAGGACGTCCGTTCGACGAACCGTCAGCGGCGTTGGTGATTGCGTTGAGTAACGGTCCCTTTGAGTATACCCTATGGGAGTTCAGGGTACAGTTGTGATACGGCCGGGATTGGTTCGCACACGAAACCAACCGGGCCCCCTGGGACGAAAAGGCTAATAACTCACAGACCGGGCGTCCGATTGACGCGCCGTCTGTTGCGTTGAGACCTCTATGATGAGGCGGTCCTTTGAGACACTTCTTTGTGGGACTTTTTGATACTTGGAGTATCGACCAGTAGCTCGTGGAGCGGACCCTCCCGGAGACGAGCGTGCAGAGTACGGAGACCGTGTAGCCGACTGAGACCTGACGACTGCTTGACCGACTCGACTTGGAGTGAGTCGACTAGCCCAGTGGACGGAGCGCCCGGTATTTGGCGGCAGACCCACGGCGGATGGAGCGCCTGGTAGTTGGCAGCAAACCCGCGGTACTCGACAGGAGGAGTACCTCAGTAGGCTATTTGGGTGAGCGCCCGGTATTTGGCGACAGACCCTCAGCGGACGGAGCGCCCGGTAGTTGGCCGCAAGCCCGCAGTACTCGACAGGAGGAGTACCTCAGCAGTCTTAGGTTAGTGAGCAGTACCTCGGAGTCGTGACAGGACCACTGTACACTCTAGAGACGGAGCTCCTCAGTAGTTACGGTTTCGATAATGAAAATCCTGGTTTGAGCTGAGTCAATGAATCTTTGCGTTTCCTCATGATTGAGATGGGTCGCTTGATAACTTAGGTATATGTATGGGCATATACCTGGGTGATGGTTATCCGTTGATTTCATGATTTTTGTGTATCCTTGTGATTGGATGGGTTACTTGATGACTTAGGTATATGTATGGGCATATACCTAAGTAGAGTCTGATGTTACTTCGTGATTGCTGTCTTTACTTTGTGGATATCCATGTTGGATTTAGTGAGACCTTAAGGGTCTCGGGGTCCCTACTGAGTAGCTTATACTCACCCCTGCACGGGCTATGCCCGCACTTCGTTGTGTTGGTTGCAGACGACGGACAGCGCAGATCGCAGTTGAGGCTTGCGGAGCAGGTCGGTACCCGGAGGAGGACCACTGGGCGGACGTACCCGGAGTAGACGACAGGACCTGAGGAGTAGAGGAGCTATCTGTACCTACCCTTCAGGTAGGATCCGTGGTGGACGATCCAGGAGCTGATCCATCTGTACCTACCCTTCAGGTAGGAATCGAGGAGGATGACCCAGGAGCCGCTTCGTTCTTCCAGCTGCTGTTTTTCCCTTTCGAGTTGTACTTTACAGTTGGGCTTGTATTTCCGGCCCTTTTACTTTTCTTCGCTTGTGTTTACTTTTCCGCTTGCTTACTCTGTGGTGTTTGTTTGCTTTTGTAATGGCAATGCCTTCCCAGTTATCGGTATTTACGCCATTGGTGCTAGTCGCCAGCCCCTGGCCTATGGAAGCCGGGCTTGGGGTAGTCACGGCACGGGCCCCGAGGTCGGGTCGTGACAGATTGGTATCAGAGGTGGTCGGTTCTACCGCCGATTCTGATCTTTCTTTCTGTGAAGCAATAGTGTTAAGGGTACCGAGTATGGTTTTCAGTTCAGGGAGTCCAGTGTTGGTGCGGGCGGCCGACGTATCCATACACCAGGACCCTGACAACTGAATTCCGACTTTGTGCACGAAAACACTGATTGCGTGTGTGTTTCCAAAGTTTAAAAATGCCAGCTCAAACCAGGTCAGCTCACCAGGTTTAATCGTTTGACCGTGTTACGATGTTTCTTTCAGGATGCCTTTTCTCGGACGACCAGCTTTAGCCCAGAGGGATGTGCGTACTGACAGCCTGCCGACCGACGAGGCTTCGGTTCAGGGCCCTCTTGCAGTCGAGGCACCAGCAGAGGCACCAGCGGTACTACCATACGTTGGGCCACCGATGCCACCAGCCCCAGCAGTAGGCGATGCACGACGCTTGAGTGCGCTGCATGAGTTCCAGCGCCAGAGGCCACCCAGGTTCAGGGGAGAGACGGACCCGCAGGCGGCTGAGGATTGGCTGGAGGCTGTGGTGGGAGTCTTCAGGCTAGTGGGGACGCCATCGAACATTATGGCGATCTTTGCGGCTAGCCTTCTTCAGGCAGCAGCAGGCAGGTGGTGGAGCCACTTGTTCCAGTTTTGCCGTGGGATGGCCTTCTCTTGGGAAGACTTCGAGACCTCCTTCAGGTTGGAGTATGTGCCAGTAGCTCTACACCCCGAGCGTGTTCGGGAGCTTCTGCCTTTGTCGCGTGCTTCTCGATCAGAAGCCGAGTCATCTGTGGGCAGTAGACAGATAATGCAGAGGCCCAGAAAGACCAGACCAGTAGTTGGGCGATCTCGGGTTTTAGGACCGGTGGTGCAGGGCACCTGGAGTGGGAACAGAGCTAGCCGTGCAAGGAGCAGGTTGTGTTACTCATGCCGCGGAAAGGGTCATCTGGCACGTGACTGTCCGACTCCCGATCCGCAGGCTTTGAGGGAGCCACCGAGATAGAGGCAGCGACAAATGCTTGAGCAACAGTAGAACTCTTGGAGCAGGTGGACAGGAGCGGAACTAGTGGATACGTCTCTTGTACTTCTAGTTCCATGTTTGATGTTGTATTCGTGTCTTTGTATTATGAGCTGCAATAATAAAGAAGACACTTATCTCTTGTGATGTTTGCCTTCCTGTCCTCTTTTGTGATGTTACTGAGTGGTCCCGGTTAAACTGTTGACTTGACCCTCACTTTCGAGATTTCAACTGGAGCAGACCCAGTGACCTCACACTGATGCCGACAGTGTGACTCGACCCTTGGAGGCGAGAGTGACAGTTGGATCTCTTAGTAGTTACGTCGAGGCCTTACGACGTCATCCATGGCATGAATGCATCCTTCATGCCAGGATTGACTGTATTAGGCAATGGGCGTGGTTCATCTAGAGAGGGGATGAGACCAGGTTTCTCTTTTCGGCAAAGGAGAAATTTTAGCAGCTCTTCCAGATCATATGCAAAGGAGGTGCAGTTCATCCAGGAGCGGATGAAGACTGCACAGTGCAGTAAGAAACAGGAAACCCGTGCCAGTCTTAGAGACTCGGGCGTGTTAAATGTTTCAAGAAGAGGAAGCTTAAAGGACAGATGAATCTGCGGAGTAGCAGACGTGGAAGTGGGGCCTTGAGAGCAGCAGGTGGTGGTGTACATCTCAACATGTTACAACCACCCGCCTTTGAAATCCCCGCCAGGCTCAGGGAGCAGGAGGGCTGGGAAGGAGGGTAGCTGCATGAGGTCAAGTAGTGTGACCCAGGGGCTCTAAGAATGATTCGGGGTACGGGCTATGTCTACTATGAGCTTCCATATCTTTAGACATAGGTACCAATCATTCTTTCCTTCCACGAATCTTGTCCCAGACCTAGAGGTTCCGGGTAAGCCGTTGACTTGACCCTCACGTCTGGAGATACCTTTGGGAGGAGACTCGATAATCACACTTACGCCGACAGTGTGATCTGACCACGAGGTGAGGGTTTCGGTTGGAATCTCTTGGTGGCAGCGTCGAGGCCTTGCGACGTTGGTCTGGTTATGGATCGAATTCACAGATCATACCCAGGTTGACTGTTTTAGGCAAAAAGGTTGTGGTTTATCTACAACGTTGGGATAGGTTTTCCTTGGTCAGCGAAAAGGAAACCCTGGGCAGCTCAAGATAAACTCATGCACAGGAGGGTGTAGCCGATCATTCTTGGGTCGACCCACCTTACCTTCGTGGCAGAAGGAGTTTTGAGTTTTAGTTCTAATCAGAAATGGATACCTCTGGAGTTCGAGGATGACGACCACGTCTTCTTACGGGTCTCACCTCGATGAGGTTTACGGAGATGTGGCCTGGGAGGCAAGTTATCTCCGAGGTTCAACGGACCTATCTAGGTCCTCAGCTGGGTAGGCGAGGTGGTTTACCGCTTGGCCCATCCACTTCAGTTGCACTAGGTGCACGACGTTTTCCACGTATCCCAACTGAGGAGATACGTGCTCGACCCCCCTTCGCATATCATCGACCATGAGGAGCTAGACGGTGGCGATGAGTGTCTTATACGGAGGTTCCTGTGGGGATCGACGATCGACAGGAGCGGATCCTAGGAGGATGGTCGATTCCTCTTGTGCACTTTCTTTGGCAGCGCGGGAACCTCCAGGTGAGCACATGGGAGCGGAAGGCTCAGATGCGTGCTCAGTACCGCTTTGTTTCCCTAAGTCTGTGGTGAAGCTTTACGGGGACGTAAAGCCCTATGGTGGGAGTAATGTAAAGACCCGTAAATTTCAAGGAAATTTTTTTCTTAATTTTCTTTGGAATTTTACAAGAACGCAGTTTCTGACGGCACCTGATTCCGAGGCCCGGTGTGCCCGGAATCATTTTCCGAAGTTTTGGCTCGGGTACGTTCAGTGAACGGACGAGCGGGTTTTTCTAACTTTTGAACCGGTGCCCGGAATCGAATTCTGAGGGCACCGACGAAATCGCAGCGCCGGGTTTTGCCTAGAAACGCCTCTTCCAGAGTTGCGTTTGCTCAGGTGTGGTTTTTAAATTTTGGGACTTAAGGTTAAGAAATAAAATAAAGTTGTTACGACAACTTTATTTTTATTTCACTTGAAGCCACTTGAAAGCCACATTAAGCTGGTTAAGCTTAGTTGAAGCGGATAGGGTGCAACTGAAATATCCTATCCTCTTGATAGGATATTTGTGGGTGGGGCCCGCACGAGCCCCGCCGTTTCTTCCGCTAAGTAACGCACCTGCGAAAACCCGTCAAAGAAACTGAAAGTCAACTGACGCGGTTTCTTAGTTTCTTAACAGACCATTAAATTGGGCTGTTTCTTTCGTCCAATTAATTGGGCGGTTTCTTTGGTAAATTAATTCTTGGAATTAATTGTTCGTTTCTTTTTTTTAATCGTTGCTTGTGCGTTAATAAAATAAGATTACTCTTATTTTATTTTGGGTGGAAGCTTGTGCCGTGGGGAGAATTTGGAGGAGAGCGTTCTTCTTCGGCGAAGAACGCGAAGAACGCCGAAACCGTGGAAATCAACGACGCTTCTTCCGCGACGTTTCTTCCGCGACGATCGTTCCTTTCCAAGCGAC
Organism: Viscum album; assembly: GCA_963277665.1. Lineage (NCBI taxonomy): Eukaryota > Viridiplantae > Streptophyta > Magnoliopsida > Santalales > Viscaceae > Viscum > Viscum album. The sequence goes on along the minus strand of OY728125.1, from coordinate 1,972,577,286 downwards.
GTTCTCCCTTCGGACGCACCTCGACGACAACGGAATCAACGACGTTTCTCCGGCGACGTTTCTTCCGCGACGATCGTCCTCTTCCGCGACGAACTCGCGAGTGACAACGCTTGAGGTAGGGGTTTTAAACCTTTTTAAAGTTGTTGATCTTTCCTTCGATCTTGAAGGTTCTTTTTTTTTGTCGGCCCTTGTTTTCGAATCTTTTTATTTATTTTTTAAAAAGATTGTGATGGATTATCGTTCTAGAAAGGCCGATTGTTATCAATCTAATGCGAGGGGGGTCGGGCCGCACAAACACGGCCGAACCCCCCCCCCCCTCCTTTATTCTTGTTGTTTCTTGCGGATGGAGCGAGATGGCGTGGTGTCGTCACACCACGCGGGAATCGTACGGCAACTATTGAGCGGCGTCGTCACGCCGCGCTGTGGAACGAAATCAAACAAGATCGAGACGCCTTCGCGCCACGCCGAGAAGTCGTTCAAGCACGCGACGTCGTCGCGCCGCGCCAAAGAGGCCGCAGATTAAATTAATTTTATTTTGTTCTTGAGCGCAGATTGACGGGCGACGACAAACGAGGCCGCAAGTTAATTTTGAGGCCTCCGCAGTGAAGGTCGGGTCCCGGGATGACCGTAGGCGCAGACGGGAAGCAAATCGGACCAACGGAGCGTCTCCGGTGGCCCGCGGAAGCCGGCGGCGGCGCGGGTCGCCGGCGCGGCGGCGCCGGCGGCCGGAGGCGGCGGCACCCCGCGGGTGTCCAGGGTGGCACCCCGCGGGTGCCGCGGGGTTGTCTGGCGACACCCCGCGGGTGTCCAGGGTGGCACCCCGCGGGTGCCGCGGGGTTGTCTGGCGACACCCCGCGGGTGTCCAGGGTGGCACCCCGCGGGTGCCGCGGGGTTGTCTGGCGACACCCCGCGGGTGTCCAGGGGGGCACCCCGCGGGTGCCGCGGGGGTGTCTGGCGACACCCCGCGGGTGTCCAGGGCGGCACCCCGCGGGTGCCGCGGGGCTGTCTGGCGGCACCCCGCGGGTGTCCAGCGCGACACCCCGCGGGTGCCGCGGGGCTGTCAGGCGGCACCCCGCGGGTGTCCAGCGCGACACCCCGCGGGTGCCGCGGGGCTGTCAGGCGGCACCCCGCGGGTGTCCAGCGCGACACCCCGCGGGTGCCGCGGGGTTGTCAGGCCGCTCGGCCGAGCCGAGCCGGACCGGCCCTGGCCGGGCGGGGCCGGGCCAACCGGGTCGGCCCGGACCCGGACCCCCCCCCCGTTTTCGGACCATTTCGGTCAAATTCACATATCTTGAGCTCCGGACGTCCGAATGACGTACCGTCAGCTTTGTTGAATTCCTCTCAGTGAGACGGAACTTTTGGCTTACTCTGCTCGAGGTTTGGATGCCGACGGAGTACGGTCGGGTCGGTTCGTACACGAAACCAACCGGGCCCCTGGAACGAAAAAGCCAATAACTCACAGACCGGGCGTCCGATTGACGCGCCGTCTGTTTCGTTGACTTCCTCTTGATGAGACGGAACTTTTGACATACTCCGCCCGAGTTTTGGATGCAGTCGGAGTATGGCCGGATTGGATTGTACCCGAATTCCAACCGGGCCCCTGGAACGGAAAAGCTGATATCTTTCAGCCAGGACGTCCGTTCGACGAACCGTCAGCGGCGTTGGTGATTGCGTTGAGTAACGGTCCCTTTGAGTATACCCTATGGGAGTTCAGGGTACAGTTGTGATACGGCCGGGATTGGTTCGCACACGAAACCAACCGGGCCCCTGGGACGAAAAGGCTAATAACTCACAGACCGGGCGTCCGATTGACGCGCCGTCTGTTGCGTTGAGACCCCTATGATGAGGCGGTCCTTTGAGACACTTCTTTGTGGGACTTTGTGATACTTGGAGTATCGACCAATAGCTCGTGGAGCGGACCCTCCCGGAGACGAGCGTGCAGAGTACGGAGACCGTGTAGCCGACTGAGACCTGACGACTGCTTGACCGACTCGACTTGGAGTGAGTCGACTAGCCCAGTGGATGGAGCGCCCGGTATTTGGCGGCAGACCCACGGCGGATGGAGCGCCTGGTAGTTGGCAGCAAACCCGCGGTACTCGACAGGAGGAGTACCTCAGTAGGCTATTTGGGTGAGCGCCCGGTATTTGGCGACAGACCCTCAGCGGACGGAGCGCCCGGTAGTTGGCCGCAAACCCGCAGTACTCGACAGGAGGAGTACCTCAGCAGTCTTAGATTAGTGAGCAGTACCTCGGAGTCGTGACAGGACCACTGTACACTCTAGAGACGGAGCTCCTCAGTAGTTACGGTTTCGATAATGAAAATCCTGGTTTGAGCTGAGTCAATGAATCTTTGTGTTTCCTCATGATTGAGATGGGTCGCTTGATAACTTAGGTATATGTATGGGCATATACCTGGGTGATGGTTATCCTTTGATTTCATGATTTTTGTGTATCCTTGTGATTGGATGGGTTACTTGATGACTTAGGTATATGTATAGGCATATACCTAAGTAGAGTCTGATGTTACTTCGTGATTGATGTCTTTACTTTGTGGATATCCATGTTGGATTTAGTGAGACCTTAAGGGTCTCGGGGTCCCTACTGAGTAGCTTATACTCACCCCTGCACGGGCTATGCCCGCACTTCGTTGTGTTGGTTGCAGACGACGGACAACGCAGATCGCAGTTGAGGCTTGCGGAGCAGGTCGGTACCCGGAGGAGGACCACTGGGCGGACGTACCCGGAGTAGACGACAGGACCTGAGGAGTAGAGGAGCTATCTGTACCTACCCTTCAGGTAGGATCCGTGGTGGACGATCCAGGAGCTGATCCATCTGTACCTACCCTTCAGGTAGGAATCGAGGAGGATGACCCAGGAGCCGCTTCGTTCTTCCAGCTGCTGTTTTTCCCTTTCGAGTTGTACTTTACAGTTGGGCTTGTATTTCCGGCCCTTTTACTTTTCTTCGCTTGTGTTTACTTTTCCGCTTGCTTACTCTGTGGTGTTTGTTTGCTTTTGTAATGGCAATGCCTTCCCAGTTATCGGGATTTACGCCATTGGTGCTAGTCGCCAGCCCCTGGCCTATGGAAGGCGGGCTTGGGGTAGTCACGGCACGGGCCCCGAGGTCGGGTCGTGACAGGTTTGGGCCTACAGATCTCCAGGGCCTTCGGGTCATCAAAGGCCTTCGGGCCAATGGGCCTTCGGGTCACGTAGACCATGGAGTAGCCCAGCTCACACAGAAAAAGCCCCAGAAGAGGATCAGAGCAATAGGAGTAGCATCCACCAGATGTAGAGCTAACCAGATTGGAAGAATTAGAGGGTATGGCAGCCGCCATCTGGATCAGGCATCGTGCAGCTTTGTACGGGGAAATGCTAGCTGATCAGCAATGCAAGGTGGGGAGATAAGAAGATCAATGATTCAAGATGCTGGGGAGGGGCAGTCCTAGTGGGATGGGCCTACGGGTCATGTAATGGGCATGGTATGCCTCTGGGCCTTCGGGTCATGTCGGGCCTTGTGCCTTGGGCTTACGGGTCATGTACGGGTTCCCCTTCAACCCTTAAAAGGTGGATTATCTATAATAAAATAAAAAAGATGGCCTTCAGTCCATTCGGGCTAATCATCTTATAACTATTTATAATGGATGGTTCTTAAGGATTATTTTCTTAGAAACAAAAATTCTAGGTAACTGGTATCCAACTATTCGTTATTTAGTTTTTAAAAATAATGTTCCAAATCATTATACTTTTCTGATTTTCAAATATAGGATTAGGTGTAACATTTCAAAATAATTGCTTATCTAATCAACTTGGGAAAAAAGTGATTAAAGGGATCAAAATCCTAAAATTTATAATGAATTCATTATTAAACAATCATTGACTATTTATTGAAAACACTATATTCCGTTCAAGTATTTGAATATACAAGGGAAATTACTTCATCATAATTTTCATAAAATTTAAGAATATAATACTTACTGTTTAGAATATAAACCATGTATAAAAACAAATTAATGTATCCAACTTTTTCCTTTTTTATTATTTCACATATCATGTGGCATTTTATTCAATATATTCCAAATTAAGACCCTATTTATGACATAACATTCTTTATTTATTAATTTATCCCAATAATGATTATTCGTGTTATATTTACATAATAATGTTCTAGATATTTTGTACAAATTCATATTTCCCCTTTCAACAAGAACATTCTTTTGAGGTGTTAGGGGAGGAAAGATTGTCTTTGATAAAAAAATTTGAAAAATGGGAATTGAACTCATAATTTCTATATTCTTCTCTATGGTCACTTATCAAATATATAATTTTGAAATATTTCTCATTTTGAACCAGTTTTAAAAAATTATAAAAATAAAACTAATTTCAATAGTAAAAATAAAAAATAAAAAACTTGTAAATTTACAATATTTATCATCTAGAAAATAAAAAAATAATTTTTTGCATTGTCTTGAAATTATATATGGTCCCAAAAACCATATTAATTAGTAATAATGGGCTATAAGTATCTACCTATTTAGTTGGTTTAAAAATGAATTTTTTTATTTTAAATTTGGAATAAATTATAGTGTTATTTTTATTAAATTTATCATGAATTATATATTAAACTAAATTATCTTTTGGAAATTTTCTCAAATAATAAACATTACAATGTCCCTTTCTTCTATACGAAATCCTTAATTCAATTGTTTCTACATTTAAAAATGTACACTTCTTGTCTACTAAAAATTGTGATCTATAGTATATACATGATCCATCCAAGGTTTCGTTAATTTATGAATTATATCTTTAAAAGTATAATATGTATCATTGGAAAAATAAAAAAAAAATATCTTTATAAGGATGTTTTAAAATAATTACCCTATTATGCATTAATAATTCCACATAAAAAATTAATGATAACAAACCATGGATTACCGACTCATCCAACATCCATGCTCTTACCATTAAAATTTTCACCAAACGCTACATATACACCATCCAATTTTTTATAAGGAGTAGAAATTAGATAAATATCCAATAATCTACCTTTAGCATATACTGTACATATATAATTTTTCATGGTTACTCATGGACCTTTTCCCCAATATAGACAAATAAAAAAAGAAATATTTTTGGTGACCATATTATCTTGGGTCCAGAAATGTCACAAACTAAAGATACGGGAACCCAAATGTGTTATATTTATAAAAAAGATCAACAATGAATTTTGGAAAACTATTTAAATGATAGTAATTCTTAAATACACAAAATTTTAGGTTTCTCGAACTAATAAAATTGGCATAGTACACAAATTCTCCATGGTGAGAAAATGTAATTTTGGTGAGGTTTTGATTTATAAAACTAGGAACCAAATAATTTTTGTAATGATTTGGTTTCTTAACTTGACTTCCAAAATCATTATTGTTTTTATAAGATTTACTATTTCAATAATTAGAATTAAATAATATTCACCTTTTGTAAAAACCCATATAGAATCATTGATGCCTTGAATTTGTTTTTCTATTTTTCAATATTTCTACAATGTTTAATACAATATAAAACTGAATTTTAATGGTTGGTTTTCAAATATAATTATTTTAAGCCCTGTTTTTTATTAATAATAAATCCATATGAGTTTTTATGAGTTTTTCACTTTTTCAATGATTCATACATAGTTTCTAGAAGGTATAATATTCATTTAATTCCTCATAAGAGGAGTTTTTAATTTCAAATTTAGATTCAAGCACAAAAGAATTATATGTATGTAACTAATCTAAATGTTCAATAATACACATGTTTACCTTTTGGATAGAATTTTATGCATCTGATTCTGAAGATTAAAAATCAATAGAATCTTTAGAAATACTTCCTTTGGATTTAACAGCCTTCTTGAATTTCTTATTGTATCTAACCTTTATGAAATACTTATTATCAACATTTTTTGTCTTACATGTATAAAAAATATGGTTTGATGTGTTCATGATTTTTAAATTCAATTAATCTTACTTCTATAGAGTTTCAATTAATCATATTACTCTATTTGAATTGATTTTTGAAACATATTCTCAAGCTATAAAACATTTTTAACATTCTAGAAATTTCAGTATGCTCACTATTTTAATAAAACCTAATTGAGATATCATCATATTACTCGTCTATTTATAACTCTATTATTTTATAATCATCTATTTAAGTTAAAACCTACAAAGCATCATTCCCCTTCTCAAATAATCTATCATCCCCCACTTAAATATCCATCAATACCTCATACATCAAAAAAGTTATAATAATATGTTTTATATTAAAAATCCTTAAAAATGTATATTGGCTAATAATAAACATGATTTGACTCTATCTTAGTGGTATAATTATAAGTATTTACCGGGATTTATCAACCTCAAAAAATTGTCTTCCAAAAGAAAAAAACATATTTTAATTCTCAATGTGTCTCCCAATAATGTGAGTGATGTTATCACCTTTCATAAATTTGATGCTATTGAAAATATGGATGGATGTACTATATATATGATCTCTCATATTGTTTTTTCCTTCATAAGAAACATCTATAACAGTTCAATATTCATGATTTGTAAAACATTGTGAAACACTATTAAACTTATCTCGACCTAGTTGTAGGATCTAAATAGTAGATTTAGATGCTCAATTTCAAGAGGGGGTGGATTTTCTGTTTAAAAACTTTCATTTTTAACCTTCAAGAAAACTATGTTTAAAAAAGTTAAACAAGGTATATTCGCAAGACCTCTTTTAGTTTTACTAAGTAAACTTTCTAGGTTCCAAAAATATAGTTCTGGAAATAAAACTTAAGGAAAGGTTACAAGGAAAATATTCTACCTTAAATCATTTAGAATCTTACTTATCGTAGTATAAAAAAGTTCAAGAATGTATTAGAAAATTATACTTCCTTTATCAACATGCAGTGGAAATAAACTTGAGACAAAATGAGTAACACGTATGAAATATTTTAACCCAAAGAGAAGGGTATCCAACAACCTGAAGGACCCTGGGACACCCTGAGAGGGGAGGGTGAATCAGGGTGACAACTTTTTCTTCTAATGTGATGTATCTTGTTCCCATGTTGGTAGGAAATTGTTGAACCTGTATGATGAAAAAGATCAGAAAGTAAACATGCACATGCACAGAGAAGACACAGCCCTTTTTACTTGGTTCACCACTAAGGGCTACGTCCAAGGAGAATACGCCGACAAGTTGTCGGTCGTACCAAAATCCACTATGCTTCACTAGCTGGAGAGTGAAATTGTTCGAGCACAATCCCTCTGTCCCAGGCTCACTGCCTTTACAAAGGTTCAGGGAAAGCTCACTGCTTCCCTTGAGTCACTCCCGTTGACTCCCCCTGGCTCACTACCATTGGTGAAGTCACACTCAGTTTATAGACATGAGGGTCTCTTCAATAGATAGACATGAAGTTCATTGTCTCCTGTTCAGCATGAGATGTTGCTTGCATCAGAGTCCTGAGTTAATGCTCTGTTAAAGTCCAAATTCCAACCACTGATGAATACCCCCTTTTCCCTTGTCCACTGGGCAAACAACCTTTGGAAAAGGCCTTCACAAAGTACCCTACTTCGCAAGGCTCCCAATTTTGCAAAGCTCAAACAATCCTTCGCGGAGTCCCTTCCTTTTCGCGAAGCTCAATCGCAAAGCACTCTCACGATTCTCCAACCTTCGGAATGCTTGGCTATCGCGGAGCTCCTGCCTCTTCGCGAAGCTCACTGAGCCAACGCGGGGCGCACAACTTTCGCGGAGCTAGAATAACCGCTGCGAAGCTCTTCTTTCGCGAAGCACACTGCCTTCATGAGAGACCTTTGCGAACCGAGAGAAAAGGAATTTCTCTGAAATTCTCTATACTTCTCTCGAGGGGGTCGGCCTCTATTTATAGGTGATTCCACCGACCCTCGACCCTTCCGCGCGAAGTCAGCGCCACGTCAGCTCAAATCGCGAAGCTCCGAAGTTCCCGCCAAAATTCTCTCAAAATCGCGAAGCACTACGGCAATTTTCCGTTCGCAGAGCTCATCGTAATCGCGGAGTATTACCGTCATCATTGCTTCGCGCCTTCGCCGCGAAGCTCCCTCGCAAAGCCCTTCACCGCTGCGATGCACTTAAACTCTGCCATTCGCGAAGCTTTGACGTAATTGCGAAGACTCACCGCCTCCATTCTTCTGGTCTTCATGATTTCCAAATCATGCATCCTTTCTTCGTGAAATTCATGCCTTTCCCATATTTAATTATTATCTTCATGGAAATCCACCTTTCGCGATGCTCAGCAACTTCCAGATTTTGGACCCCAAAAAATTGGCAAACACTGGAAAATGGCCCCACCTTCAATACTGTTGTCTACTTGAACGGTATGATCTCTTTGCTGGTACACGATCCAAAATTCTGTTGATGATTGACAACAAACACATACCATACTCCAAATAATGCATAGAAGACCATGGTTCCAACAATCTCCCCCTTTGGGTTTGTTGGAAATCAGAAGATAAATTCAATAGATCCTCATCTATGTGAAAACCAAAACCGCAGGAATCAACTCAGCCAACACTCTAAGTCTACGCGAGCAATGCTCTGTGTAGAAAACAAGAGAGGAGGCTTGAATTGGGTTCCACTATTTTCCTTCTCATTCTTCTCATCACAGAAGTTTCCTGAATTTATGTTATTATCCTTTCTCCCCCATTGACAATAAATCCAAAGTCTAGTAAATTTTTCATGTTCAGCTCAAACCATACTCCCCCTGGATAGTATCTCCCCCATAAACCTGCAACACAGCCATAAACAGATTAAAACAGTTATAAAAAACGGGGAGAGGGGAATTCCTTAATCTCCTTATACACTGGGAGGTGGCCGAACACCGAGGTTCAACCGATGCTTCTCAAACACAGCCGCTGACAGTGGCTTTGTCAGGATATCATCCACTTGCTCATCTGTTCCCACATGATCCAATCTAATCACGCTTTGCTCAACTTTCTCTTTGATAAAGTGATACCTGATTTCAATGTGTTTTGTACGAGAATGTTGAACAGGATTCTTCATAAGATCAATTGCGCTCTTATTTTCACAGTAAATCACCATTGGTTTCTTCACCTCGTCGCCACTATCAGTTAATTATTGCTCCATCCATAGCAGTTGAGTGCATGCCTTTGTGGCGGAGATATACTCAGCTTAAGCAGTACTAAGAGAAGTACTTTCTTGTTTCTTGCTCAACCAGCCAACACATTTTGGCCCAATATAGAAAGATCCACCACTAGTGGACTTTCTGTCTACTACATCACCAGCCCAGTCAGCATCAAAAAACGTTGATAATTCACTGTCCCTACCTGCAGCAAAAAATAACCTGAAGTTATGTGTACCTTGAACGTATCTCATGATTCCTTTTACTATTGCCATATGTTACTCCTTTGGATTACTCTGAAAGCGGGCCGCAAGGCATGTTGCAAAGACAATATCTGGCCTTGTCGCTGTCAGGTACAGTAGGCTTCTAATGATCCTCCTGTACATGGTGGGATCAACAGAGTTCCCATCCTCATGCTTTCTAAGTTTAGTTCCAACTGCAATCAGAGTTGACATTGGTTTGGAGTCTTGCATATTGAACTTCTTCAGCAACTCTCTTGCATATTTTTCCTGAGAAATGAAAGTGTATTCCTTCTTTTGAATCACTTCTAGCCCCAAGAAATATGTGAGCTCCCCAATCATAGACATTTCAAATTCTGATTTCATGTGATTGGAAAATTCATCCCCTGATTTCTGCCTGCTGCCACCAAATATGATATCATCAACGTAGACAAGATCCATGAATTGATCTTTTAGAGAATTATTCACATAGAGATTGTGATCAACTCTTCCTCTTTTGAATTCCAACTTCTTGAGATATGAGTCCAGCCGTGAGTACCATGCTCGTGGTGCCTGCTTCAAACCATAAAGAGATTTCTTCAGTTTGCAGACCTTTGTTTCATCAGTACCCAAAACAAAGCTCACTGGTTGTTCAATGTAGACTTCTTCTTCGAGTACACCATTCAAGAATGATGTCTTGAAATCCATTTGATATTCTTTATATCCTCTTTGAAGTGCCATGGCAAGGAAAAGCATGATTGACTCTAGTCTAGCCACTGGAGCAAAGGTTTCTTCAACATCAATGCCTTCAATCTGGGAGTATCCTTTACAAAATAGTTGTGCCTTGTTTCTGATGACACTTCCATGCTCATCAAACTTATTTTTAAAGATCCATTTGTTACCAATCACATTGTGACCTTCGGGTCACTGGAAAAGATCCCATGTCTGATTCTTATCAATCTGATCTAATTCATCATTCATGGCTTTCACCCAAGATTTATCTTTTGCAGCTTCTTCGAATGAGGATGGCTCTACAACTGATAGAAATGTAGATTTTGTGGTATTACTCATCCTTCTTGTTTGAGTGGGTGCACTCTTGTCCCCAATTATGTTGGATTGATCAATCTCAACTCTTCGATTTCTCCTGCGAGGTTCAATAGTATTCTCTTCAGCCATAGTTTATTCTTCAGATTCTTCTTCTGAGTCAACATCATGATGTGACTGCTGAGTGTTTTGAACAGATTCCTCTATTTCTACATTTGTATTTTCTTCACGTTCACATTCTTCCTGACTTTCTATCACATCATCATATGACGTCCTTGAAGTATTTGTGGTTTTCTCTTCAATTATCTTAACATCGCTGCTTTCCACAATCCTTCCCAAACGCTTGTTGAAACATTTGTAGGCTTTGCTGTTCATTGAGTAACCGAGGAAAATTCATTCATCTGCATTGTCGCCATATTTCCCTTGATTTCCTTCTTTGTTCCTGATGAAGCATTTACTTCCAAAGACACGAAAGTATTTTAGAGAAGGCTTCCGTCTATGCCACAATTCATATGGTGTCTTCATCTCACCCATATAATGTCATGTTTGATTCTGAATGTACACTACAGCTTGAACAGCCTATTTCCAGTAATGTCATGGAATACGACTCTCGATCAGCATAGTTCATGCCATGTTGTTCACCTGTCAATTCCTACGTTCAACAACTCCATTTTGTTGTGGAGTTCTCACAGAAACTACCTCATGTTGTATCCCATGCTTCTCCAGATAATTCTCAAATTCAATGGACATGTATTCTCCTCCATTGTCAGATCACAACACTTTGATTGTTCGTCCAATATCATTCTCGGCAATTCGCAGATATGTTTTCATGAAGTCAAGGACTTGTCATTTTCTTTGAATGACCATAACACATTCCATTATACTATAATCATCTATGAAAAGGACAGAGTACCTTTCTCCATGAGTTCCGGAAACATTTATTGGCCCAAAAACATCTGTATGAATCAGATCAAGAAGGTGAGATGCCCTTTTCTTCTTTGGCCGATATGAACTGCAGACTAGCTTCCCACGAATACAAGCATCACAAGATTTTTCACGCTCACATTTCAGGTTGGGAATTTCCATGACAATTCTCAATTTTGATATTTTCTCCATGTCTTGTTGATTGATGTGTCCTAGTCTTCGATGCCACAAATTGTTTTCTTCTTTAAAAGTCATGTAACATACATTTTCTTCACTATCAACCTGATACAAGTTGCCTTCTGTTCTGCATCCCTTTATAAGTGAATTTCCAGTCTTTCCCTTAATAGTGCATCCTTTTTGATTAAATGTAACTATAAGTCCTGAGTCACAGAGTTGAATCACGCTGAGGATATTATGACGTAGTCCATCTACGTAAAGGACTTCAGTCTTCTTTAGTTATCCATTAGCTAATTCGGTACTTCCACTCCATTTGATTTTCAAAGCCCCATCATTACCAAATATTACTGTACCATCGACATTCCTTATGATATTCGTTAGTAGTCTGGCATTACCTGTCATATGAGATGAACAACCGCTATCTAGAATCCAGGTACAGTTGTTCTTTGTAGCTTTGAGGGCCACCTCTACAAGGTTGGATTTTTTAATCTTCTTCCTTTCCTTCCATGAGACATTAGATCGAGTATAAAGAACTGATGTCCTTTCAATTATCTCTTCCGCATACCCTGGTTCTTCATAGTCAAAGTCTTCTTTGAGAGGTGAAAACCTGTTTGAAAGAGCAACACTGTCTTGCTGATGAGACTTGACTTGTCTTGAACTTCAGTATGAGGTGTCCATGTCCCTTCTCTGCCTGCAATTAGCGGCCTTATGACCAAATTTAGAACAACAAAAACAATATCCATAGAAATTATTTCTTCTATAAGAATTAGGATATGAAATTGTTCTCCTTTGTTGACCTTCTATATCTTCTCCATTCAGATAGATTCTTGCCTCTTCACAATAAGACATGGTATGGCCTAGATAGCCACAGAACTGACACTTCATGAGAGGAAATGTATTCTCACTTGAATTTCTCCTCATACCTTCTTCCTTGGGAGAATAGTAAGACTGTCTGTCATTTCTGAATTTTTGAAGATAATTTTCTGGTCTCCTTTTAGTTTGGATTGGGGGTTCCTTTTTTCGGCACTCTAGGTAACGTTTCAACATGTTTAACTTTCATCTTATCTTTATTTTGGATCTTTTCACTCCCAGCAGTTGATGTCTCAGCCTCACATCCAATTCCACTCTTTCCCATGCAAGCGGGTCTTTGATCACTCAAGATTTTTCCAACCCCATCTGAACCACACTTGGCTCTTGCTAGTAATTCTGCATTTGAGAATCTTCCAAACTGTATTTTCTTCCTTGATTCTTTTGGAACTGATTCAGTTTCCAGTTTACTCCTTAGAGTAAATACTTCCTCCTCAAGACCATCAGCAGTCTTGGATTTTTCATCTAGTCTGGAGGTGAGGTCATTGATGACCTTTGCATAGCTTCAGATCTACTACATCATCATTGCTTTCAATTATTTTAGATTGTACCTTCACAAATTCTTCCAGTCGTTCAATTTCAGCTTCAAGTTGATCAACGTATTCAGTTGATTCTTATACAATTTATTTCCACTTATTGTAGCTCTTACATTTAATATTAAGCTTACTAACCGCATCCTTAAGTTGCATCTCAGGATCTACACAAGTTCTCAGTTGTTTATCTCCATCAGTATCTTCTAACTTTTCAACAGTGGCCATCATAGAAGCATGGTTCCCAGTTTAGAATTTTGGTTCTTCTTCATCACATAATTCATTATCATCTTCTTCCTCTTCACAGACAAAACTCTTCCTTTGCATTTTCTTACCAGATTTGAAGTCTCCCTTTTTGAAGAAGCTTCTCTGAGGCTTCTTGAAGTTTTCATCCTCACTATCTTCGTCATTGGTCATTTTTAAGCACTAAGAGGCAATGTGCCCAACTTTTCCACAACGGAAACACGCGAGAGGTAACTTCCCTTTGAATTTACCTTTCCCCTTCTAGAACTTCTTTGCAATGAGAGAAAGAATTTCTTTTTCTTCGTCATCTTCACTGCTACTATACTTTTAGATTTTCAGTTTAGCCAGGGCATTGAATGCCATTTCCTTGCTCACCCGAGTCGTAGCGTCTTCTGGTTTCACTCTCATTTCATATGCTACCAAACTACTCAGTAGATCATCTAGAGAAAGTTTGGGAAGATCTCTTCCCTCAAGGGATGACACCTTCGCATTATACAGAGGTGAAAATCATCTCAATATTTTCTTTACAATATCAATGTCTTTGATTTATTCGCCTAGACCCCGAATTGCTCCAACCACTTCAGTAATTCGATTGAAGAAAGAGTCTGCATTCTCATCTGGATGCATATTCAGATCATCAAACCGATTGTGCAGCACTTGTAGTTTTGCCTCCTTCACTTTTCTATCACCTTCATAAATATTCTCAAGTTTATCCCACATGGATTTTGCTGAGGTGAAATTCATCACCTTTAGGTAGATCTGATCAAAAAGGGCTGCAGTGAGTGCATTCTATGCTTTAGCATCTGCATCAAGAAGTTTCCTGTCTGTTTCAGTCATAGCTAGGCCTGTTGGATCAGTGACTTGTATTCCTTGCACAGTAGAAAAGAGAACTTCCATTCCAAGAGATCTTAGATGAGATCTCATTCTGTTCTTCTAAATCTGGAAATTGATTCCATCGAAGGGAGGAACTCCCCTGACATTGACCGCGTTTTCCATGACGAAAAAGGTCAGATTCAACACTAGCAACCTTTACCCTCTGATACCACTTGAAGGACCACGGGACACCCTGAGAGGGGAGGGGTGAATCAGGGTGACAACTTTTTCGTCTAATGTGATGGATCTTGTTCCCACATTGGTAGGAACTTGTTGAACCTGTATGATGAAAAAGATCATAAAGCAAACATGCACATGCATAGAGAAGACACAGCCCTTTTTACTGGGTTCACCACTAAGGGCTACGTCTAAGGAGAATACGCCGACAAGTTGTCGGTCGTACCAAAATCCACTATGCTTCACTAGCTGGAGAATATAATTGTTCGGGCACAGTCACTCTGTCCCAGACTCACTGTCTTTACAAAGGTTCAGGGAAAGCTCACTACTTCCCTCTGGTCACTCCCGTTGACTCCCCCTGTCTCACTACCGTTGGTGAAGTCACACTCAGTTTATAGACCTGAAGGTCTCTTCAATAGATAGACATGAAGTTCATTGTCTCCTGTTCATCATGAGACGTTACTTGCATCAGAGTCCTGAGTTAATGCTCTGTTAAAGTCCAAATTCCAACCACTGATGAATACCCCCTTTTCCCTTGTCCACTGGGCAAACAACCTTTGGAAAAGGCCTTTACAAAGTACCCTACTTCGCAAGGCTCCCAATTTTGCAAAGCTCAAACAAGCCTTCGCGGAGTCCCTGCCTTTTCGCGAAGCTCAATCGCAAAGCACTCTCGCGATGCTCCAGCCTTCGCAATGCTTGGCTATCGCGGAGCTCCTGCCTCTTCGCGAAGCTCAAGGAGCCAACTCGGGGCGCACGACTTTCGCGGAGCTAGAATAACCATCGCGAAGCTCTTCTTTCACAAAGCACACTGCCTTCGTGAGAGATCTTTGCGAACCGAGAGTAAAGGAATTTCTCTGAAATTCTCTCTACTTCTCTCGAGGGGGTCGGCCTCTATTTATAGGTGATTCCACCGACCCTCAACCCTTCCGCGTGAAGTCAGCGCCACGTGAGCTCAAATCGCGAAGCTCCGAAGTTCCCGCCAAAATTCTCTCAAAATCGCGAAGCAATACGGAAATTTTCCGTTCGCAGAGCTCGTCGTAATCGCGGAGTATTACCGTCATCATTCCTTCGTTCCTTCGCCGCGAAGCTCCCTCGCAAAGCCCTTCACCGCTGCGATGCACTTAAACTCTGCCGTTCGCAAAGCTTTGACGTAATTGCGAAGACTCACCGCCTCCATTCTTCTGGTCTTCATGATTTCCAAACCATGCATCCTGTCTTCGTGAAATTCATGCCTTTCCCATATTTAATTATTATCTTCATGGAAATCCACCTTTCGCGATGCTCAGCAACTTCCAGATTTTGGACCCCAAAAAATTGGCAAACACTGGAAAACAGCGCCACCTTCAATACTGTTGTCTACTTGAACGGTATGATCTCTTTGCTGGTACACGATCCAAACTTCCGTTGATGATTGACAACAAACACAAACCATACTCCAAATAATTCATAGAAGACCATGGTTCCAACACAACCTTGGATAAAGGTCCCTTGATTTATACTTCCAATAAAATTTATCTTACCCACACCATGGTATGCCCTTGATAAGAATATCAGAATCTATCTTGTTATCCCCACAAGCCCTAGAACTTTAAGGCAGTCGACACCTCTATCTTCCTATCCTAGAATTCTGTATATTTTATTTTTTTAACCCAATTGATCAATGTAGTTATTTCTCATGAAGAATATTTGTCTAAATAGATAAAAATTCTTAGGATTTTTTCACATAGCTAATATATTTATTAACCATAATTTTCATAGGCATTCTTCATGTAACTTATTTTTATCATATAGAAAATTTTCTTATTATAAGATATTTACTCGTATAATTTTTTTATGTTTCCAAGCTGAATTACATAGAAATATTGAACAATTTTCTATTTTCACCACATATCCACATCATATAGTTGATTACTCCATGTAACTAACTCTCATAGATGATTAATCTATGTAGCCAATTTCTCACTAAAGTGATTCATCAACATAGTCTACTTAACTACATCCAATTCCATGAAATAGCTGTTTCATATTGGAGATTCCTTCCAATATGAGATTGACATAGATGAATTCTTAACAGAGCCATTTATACACATAGGAAAAGTCCTCATGTATCCATTTTTTATACATAGGAATACATCATCCAAGGTGTCTATAATTGAATACATAATGGTTTTCAAATCAGAAAGTCTTAAAATGGTGATAAAAATTGATGAACAAACTTAAAGAACAATAAAATAGTAATAAATTAAGGATATTTGAGATCATCAAAACCACATGTTCATAAGATATTTCCAAACAACACTATTATTCCAAAAGAAATTATATTTTTTAAATGAATAGAATGGAAATAGAATTTTAGAGATTAAAAAAACTAGGTAATCAACCATTCCATCCGTTTTTGAATTGAATAAATGTATATACCATATCAAAAACAATATTCAATCGAAAAATAGAATATAAAACCATATATCATTATGGTAATGAGTCCAAATGTGTATCATTTTTGGGTTGGTAATGATCCTCACACCTCATGTGACAAAGTAAAAATATCTTGGAGTGCACTCACATCCCTATAAATATATCATAGGAATTGGGGATCACCAAAAATTATCTCACTTACTTAAAACGTTTAGTTAGTGTTGTCATATAAAACTATTTATAGGGAGTATAACCAAAAAAAGTTTTTCTTTTCCAAGAAAAAACACCTATTAACCTATATCCCATGATTTGGCCCCCACAGAGAACGGAACCATTTTCACAAACTAAATATATTTCAACTTGTAATTTCATCAATATGAATCCACATATATCATGGAAATTGAAATAGAACAAGAATCATGAAACATCATTCCTGATAATCATTTTCAAATTCCATTATTATGAAACACTAAAAACCATTTCCAATGGATCTAAACTATACCTTTAAATAATTTAAATCATTGATTAAACATGTGAATGCATTTTAGATCCATATGGAAAAAAAATTATGATACCACATACCATAAATGCATTAGATAATAAAAAATAATATGGAATCTAGAAGAGAGTGGTAGAATAAGAATATATAGGATTATAAATACCTAAACTATAAATCCTTTTCAAGCTATTTAGATCTAAAAAACTCAAGGATACTATATCCATGTGGTGAATGTAAAATTTATGTGAGAAACAAAATATCAATGGAATATGAGAAAACACACTAACTAATATGAGCATTGATTATATATGGGTAATTACCATTTTAATATCACTATGGGTATAAGAGAGGAGAGGTCCATAGGATAGATATGATTCTGGGATCATGAATAAAAAAAGAAGGTGACAATATGGTTAAATTGAACCATTTAATTAAAATGGAGAAACAAATTAAAGGATATTTATGATGGAATATCAATATGAAAATTGATTTATGATGTAAATCATTTCATATCAATATGTTCATTACCTAATAGGTGGTTCAATCCATGAACTATGATTTACATATATCAGACTCTCCATCTTGATAAAATCCAACCTTTCCCTAGAATAGATCATGGTGTGAACTAATGATTTTTTATGTGAAGTATGTTTCATGTAATTAACTATGTTTTCAATAAATGAAACACTACATTAGATTACCTTCAATACGACTAAGAACCCAAGAATCACCACAATCCATAAAATGAAGAGAAGGAAAAAATGTATATAAAGTAAATAATCAGTCATTACATTCTTGAAAAGAATACAATGATGTGATAATTATCCCACCATATCATTTTCTATCCCCAGATAGATATTTGGAAGAAGTTTTATATATAATGTTATCATTCCACCTCCCTCTTTCATATAATTCCTAGTCCCATATTTCATGAAAATCCATTTCGTTCCAGTACAACACTCTGACCTTTGGAATTTATTTTCCAAGAAAGATCCTTTCAAGGGAATCAACTATTTAGATGTGTTGCTCGATCACCAAAACATGACTCTCCAAATTGAGTTCCTCTCAATTAAATACATGAGAAGGGATAAGATGATACTTCATGAGATTAATCATATGATACACAGCATTGATCATAGACAACTTTAGTGGTAGTTACAAATGATATGACACTATTCCAGTAATGTCTACAATAAAAAAAGACCATATGTATCTCATAACTGATTTCCGGTTCTTTTCCATTTTTTTGTGAAAATACTAAGGGAATGTTGTCTATAATTCATTGTTACCAACCTCAATATCAAATAGATGGAATCAATGATCCACAAAAGTTTTATTCCAACTCTAATCTTTCACTAAGAGATGATGAATCATTTGGATCATAGACATAATCTCATGAATGATGCTTATTCCATCCAAACAAACTTAACCAACCTCCGACCAACAAATAAATTATCTAAATGGTTGACTATAAATGGATTAAAATGAATCCATTCTAATAGATGAATTTTAACTATTCTGGTAGAAAAATTTTATCATTTCTAAATGATAATACAAAGCACTTATAATTTCTAATATCCACACACTTAGTTTATCCTATATAATATGATTTTCTCGCTCTATTTTTATATTTATTAGATTATTTCATGAAATTATTATCCTAAAATGATATCGCATCACCTCCTGGAAGATTTTTCAAAGGATATAGGTAAACTGATATATCTATCAAAATTAAAAACTTATGGACCACATAAAACCTCATAATCTCCAAAACCTATATATTTCCCTATTCATAAAACATATTTTTATCTTGGATCATGATAAAATAATATGTCTTGTTAATCAATTAATAACCACCCATATAGAATTCCTTCCCTAGGATGACTGAGGTA
The DNA here is from genome assembly GCA_963277665.1 of Viscum album. Taxonomy (NCBI): domain Eukaryota; kingdom Viridiplantae; phylum Streptophyta; class Magnoliopsida; order Santalales; family Viscaceae; genus Viscum; species Viscum album. Next base: position 1,972,558,290 of record OY728125.1, on the reverse strand, counting down.
ATGTAATAATGAAATTCATATCCACCAAGTCTTATTTATTTTTTTGTATGGAGAGAGATTATTGTAAATTATATGTCTTATAATGTTTGGAATTAATCTATAGGTATTTATAATAACAGGATAAGAAATAATAATTTCATCACCTTAAACTAGGTAACCAAAACTAATATTTCATTTTATAATACGTTTAGTAGTTCATGGGTGAGTGTCCTACATAGGGAAATGAATCTACTCTATGAAAGCCTTTATCACAATTGAATGTAAAATGAATCAATACCTAAAATAGAGAAAACCCTCTATAAATATTTACTACTCAGTAATGATCTCCCAACAATATATAGAATCCCTAATATTTTATAATTTATTGTCCCATTTTTTTTCTGAGAAAATCAAATCGTTAAGAGATGCTGTCAACAATATGCTCACAATAAAAACATCAATTCCCTATTCTCTTACATCAAGGTGTATCCTATAAAATATTCCCACAAGGGTCCATTTTTCAATTCACTACATCATGGACTCAAAGGGAAAATAACTATCGATTGTGTCCGTAACAACATTACACTCTCCCTTGGTGTAATTTTTATAAAAAACATAAAATAAAGGTAACCCACTAACTTACTCAACATGAGGATCAAGAACTTGTGAGAAATAATTTAGCTCCAAATCATACTATCAAAAGAGATTGTGAAAATTTACATTAAATGATAATTTCACCACACTTATAAGAGTGTGAATGACTTATAGAAGCACTAGGACATTGGAGGGGTTATTCTTAAAATGTGATTGAAGCTGATGAGGTCAATCTTCCACCATGAAATACACTATTATTAGAACATATCCCAATCCTATTTTTGAAGAATTATAATAAACAACAAAATCCAACCCTAGACATAGGAAAACACATAATGGAGATGAGGATAGATGTTATTTCAATTCATTGAAGGAATCCATATATCTCCAGACCCACTAGAGTTTCACTCCCTTCATAGTGAGAGATGTTAATGGATATATGGAATAAATAAATCCTTTACATATTGTTGGTTGTTACCTTCAATCCTACGAAGCTTAAAATATCAAAAACAATTCCTGGATATTCCCATGACATTAAATCATTCATTGGGTAAACATATATTCCAAGTTTTGATATCACATGTCTGGTGAATTTAACTTTTGAAATCAAGAAGTGACACTTTGATATCAAAACATAAATCCAGTGATTTCTCATGGATTCAAAGAATAGTTATCATGTGAATCTCATTATCTTATAATTTTCTTCAATAAATAAAGATATAATCCATTAAAAACAATTAATAAATATAGGTACTAGTGAAATATTTGGTTTATATTTTACTTGAATATGGTGGGAGAATTTGTTAGGCCAAACAGCAACATAGGTTACTCAAAGTGACTATATCTTCACTTGAAGGAAGTATTTGGAATATATGATTTTTTATTTCATTTTTGGTGGGATATACACTTAAGTAAAATTTTCATAAACAACCATGAACCCATTTATTTAACAAAAAGTTCATCAATTTTGGGAAATGGTCTTATATTATTAATCACCAACCAGTTGAGCTACTGATAATCAATACATAAATGGATAGTTACGTTATTCTTATAAGAAAATCATATTGGGGTTGTCCATGATGATACACTTATAAAAATAAATCAGTTTGATTCCAAATCATCTAGCTAAAATTTCTTATCCTTCAATTTTTCTTGTTTTATATAATATGGAGGTATAGATATTTGTGGGGTCATTGAGAATAATTCCATATAGAAATCCACATCCCCTTATAGAGGAAGACCATATAATTCAATTAAAATAACTCAAAAAACACCATGACCATAGGAGGGCGTTCACAACATGGGGCCTCATATTTTATATCAACCATAAATTAAGATATTGATTTACCATTCTACCATAGAAAATGACCTACTCAACTGGTCCTTGAATCCCATTCTCCTTGAAACTCTCAGGAAGTCCCAACATGGTTAGTATAAAATAGTCACTGGTGAAAACAATTAATCTAAACCTTATGGGAAAACATATTATTCAAATTGATAATAACATAACATATGTATATATTTATGACTATGAAATCCCAACAAAACTCAATATAAGATATAAAAAAGGTGAATGAGTGGTATGAGAAACCCTTATCCCTTTCCTATCTATGATGTTTTACTATATTCATAACACATAGAATGATATTGGTTGGTAGATTTATTATATTCTCTAAGTGTGTCTATATTAAGGAGTGATAGGAAATATTACCAAAATAGAGTATTCACTATTTATTAGGTAATGAAAGTATTACATCTCAGCACCATAGGGAATGCCTCGATCTCCAATAGATGCTTATCCATTGTGTCAACTAGTTCACACTAGAATATGGTCCATTCATTCCCCCGTATTTTTTTCATTGAATACCTATAATCATTGAATAATATTGTTAAAAAAACTAACCCTGTTAATGATAAAGAGCATAAACCAACATTCCAAGAGGATAAATCCTGAAAAAAACATTTATGAAGACCCCAATATCCCTAAGAGAGGAAAACATTTAGTGTAAAAGAGAAAGACTTTTTCATATGGCCTACCATTCCACACTTGTATCAATTCAGTGGTCCTCTACAGGCTAATATGGTGTTTATATGAAGATTATTCTATGAGTATCTATTGTAACTTATTTTATAAACCTCATTATACTTCCTCTTACATATGTATGGTCTATTATGAAAACTACTATATGTGGAAGGAATACTGAACAAATATTTTCATAAATACTTGGTCAATTTCCCCCACCATCTCCTAGCCTATAACATCATTATTGGTGTAATGTTTTGTTGTGAATACCTTATAATAGATATCTAATCACAATACCATCTAAAACCTTTGATACTATCGCATTTCATTCATTATAACCTATGGAATGAAAAAGTAATTCTAGGAAAAATGGTTGGAATACTCTATTATTTTCTGGTCACTTTAATGTAGACTGATAAAATTTATAGACATATCCAAAACCATCATTTATGGTCAAAAAAACTTCGTAATGATAGCTTTAAATCCCATCTATTCCAAACTATCATTCTATGTTTCCAGGACCACTAAAAACAACAACCCTCAATTATGGCCTTTAAGATTAAATATATTACAAATAACCTTAACTAAATAAGAGGTCTCTATGAATTTTAAGATCCTTCATATTTTCCCCAATAAATCAATTGCCTCATAAGGATAATTTTTCAACTAGAAGGATGGTGGTTTCTGTTGGAGAATAACATAGTATTGATTCCTATCTCCAACCTTCTTAGGATCTAATTCTCATTCCTTGTTAGGAACTAGAGCTTAACATTTTTCACGACACATCCTCATAGGATCATGTTGTGACTACCCCAATCCTACCTATAATTGGACTAGGGCTGGAAACTAGCACCATGTAGGCATATCCCACAAATGGGAGGCATTAGCCTAAGTACCTGCACACAAGACCATAATTCTAAACCAAAGGTTCTAGGAAGTAAAAAATCCAAGGAAGCTATGCATGAATACCACTAAGTAAAAAACAACTAGATTGAAATTGAAAGTAAAGTACAGGGTGGAAAATCAGCTCCATATACAAGCCCACTAAAAGAAAGATATAACACAAGTAAAACCCCAAGTCCCTGAAACTCATCCGCTGAGAACCCTACCTTAAGGATAGGTGAAGGTTAGCGGCCTAAATCCATAGAAGTACGCCTATTATATCTGATCTCACTGAGCAGTACCTATTCTGGGCCCTGCTGAGACTCTGTCAACGCGTCAAACATCTACACAAGACACGACACATGTGGGAAAAGCTTATGAAGGGGTGAGTAAAACAATACTCGGTAGGTGTAAGAACCTGGGTTTTTGTACGAGGTACAGATCCTTCTTCTTTTCGGTTTAACTATTCTGTTGAGGCCTAATGTGGATGCCTAACTTGACCAAGGGAGTTACAGAGGTGTTTGGGGCTTGTTCGGAGTCCGAAACTAGGTTTTTGGCTGGAAATGGCCTGGCACATGGTTTGTGCATGGCCTGCGCACGGCCTGGGAAACCCATGTGCCTTGGTGCAGGCTTGGTAGAGGCAGGATCACGGCCTGTGCACGGTTTGGGGAAACCATGCAGGGTGGTCATGCAGTTGCCCCTTGCCTTCTAGCAAGGTCTACACAGTCTCCGCATGGTTTGTCCAGGCTTTGTGGGTAAACTGTGTGACCTGCTGTGTTTTGAAATTTAATTAATTTTTAATTAAATTAATTAAATATTATAAAAACCTAATCTAACCTATTCTTCTCAACCGGATAGAAGGGGGAGGCGCCTGGGAGAGCTCTCAAGGAGACTATGGAGGGATTTGAGCCTAATTCTTTGTCTGATCTCCGTTTCAAACTTCGTTTGTCTTTTTGGATCTGCAACGGTAAGTCCTAAATTCCTTTTTAATCCTTGTCGATTCTTCTGGTTATAATGAACGCAGATTGGATTAAGGCTCATATTCCCTAATTTCTTGTTCTTCATTTGTTCTTCAGATTTCTTCCAAACCAGGACAAATCAGAGCCTGATACTGGACAAGAAATCTAGTACGAGCCTAAGGTAGGTGGTCTCGTGCTTTTCTCTGATTGTCAAGCTGTTTATATATGCCGGAGCGCCGCGCGCCCACTTTTGGGGTGTCGATTGAACCTAGAATTTAACCCTGTTATTACCTAGCATGTTATAGGTAATCTGAATAGGATGGTAAGTGCTTCAGTTAGGTTTTACACCATGGACAGAAACCACCCCTTGGGTGTGTTGCCTTGAATGGCTCTTTTATGGTTTTTAACCCAGTATGCCTATGAGGCATTCCCTTTATTTCCCTTTTGGGTTGTTAAAAATGAAAATTGAATATGAATGGAGTTGCAATAAGATGAAATTTTAATTGAAATGGTTTTGGGCATGGGATGTAGTTTTTCCCCTTGACCCTTGTATGCTAATTGTTGAATTTATAGACCACATGAGTTAAATGCTTTTGAACTACTTAAAATGTGAAACAAAGTCATGGGTGAACCATGGAACCAGTGTGAGTTTCCGTGGAAGGACTCATATGAGACTTGTTACTAAAATGCTGAGTGAATCATGGATCCAGTGTGTGATGCCATGGATGAACTCAGCAGGGCATGATATGTCTTGGTCGATACCCAAACCTTATTTATAGGATCCCAGGGATGTGCTCAGATGATGGACGATACTACACCTAGAGTGAGGCTAGGTTCCTAGGAGGTTTACCAGAATGGTCTTGTAGAGCGATGTCGGGTACCTAGGAGGTTTTCCGGAACAGGCTTGTAGGGTGTTGGTGGATTTTTCTCCCTGAACAATGCCTGGTTTCTGAATTGAGTATTCTAGGAATGGGCTCAAGGAATGGTTTGAAAACATTAATGAAGTTATTAATGAATGGAATGGATACTTGAAGCGACGCCAAGCCAAAGCACAAGCTTGGGTTGGTCTTGCTAGTTTCCTTGTTTACTGATTTCCATATTACACTGCCTGTTTATATATTCACTGACAGATTAGAACAGATATTTGGTGGTTTCCTACTAGGATTCAGTCTCACACCCTGTTTGGGTTATGTTTTTAGACCCAAGCAGATTATATGATTTCAGGTAATGAGAAGGGGAAACACCCTAGTACTGGTACTTGACTTGCTGCTCGGAGTAGGAGTGCACATGACCAAGCTGAGGCTTCTGATGCGACAGGGGATGCTTTTTGGTTTCTTTTTGGTATTTTTTGTACTTGTATTGTATTTTATTGACTTCCACCCTTCTATATTTATCAAATCCTTCTATTTTTATATATTTCGGTTGTCTATGTGTTGTCCACTAGTTACCTTCTTTTGCTATTGTATGTTGTAATTTCGTTGTGATGCTTTGGTAATGAGGGCATAGTCCCCCCACGGACTCACCTAGGCCCTTGCTGCTAGTCAGTAGCCTTTGGCGTTTGGGGAGATGCGCTTGAGGCCATGTGGTGACTGGTCGAGCTACCGGGTTGAATGGTAAGTCAATTCGGGACGTTACAAAGTGGTATCAGAGGGGTTTTCCTTTTCTGATTTGACTTACTGTTTGGCGACTATATATAGGAGTAGGAAGGGAAGGGAATTTGGTAATAAACTATGCCCGAGAGTTGCAAACCTGCGTATAGGGAAAAGACAAGTTGCCTCATATGGAATTGTGTTTCTAGTTTTAATTATTACAGCTTTTCTAATTTCACCGTTGGGTGATGCATATGGTTTTTGCTAATACTATTTATATTTTTGTGGGTTCTATTTCATTGAAACTTGATGAGATGAGGTTTTTCCATCTCATGCATCATATAGGCACCTTGTTAGGAATCACATGTCATGCATTATTCCATGCTATCTAGGATGCATTAGATATTGTATGTTGTTGTGATAGGTGTTGTGATAGATATTGCATGCTGTTTTGATAGTTTATTGATAAGTGTGCCTACTATTGTGTTAGATTGGGTTCAATGAATGAAGAGTGACATCATCTTTCAATTCATAAGGAGTATGGGCCCTTATGGATTGGGAAATGACGCACCAATGGGATGTAAATGCTAAATGAAGTTGAATTTCATGGTTATATGGGCCTCAAATTTTGATTCATGAGGTGTTATGGGAACTTAGGGATCAGAACTAGGTGGACCATTGGTTAAAGCTTTTGAACAAGGGTACGTTAAAAGAATGAATGTTGAAAATAGAGCCTGACCTAGACCCGAATTCTGAGTGGGAAAGAGGTAGTGACTCTCGTAGTTTTTGTTGACTGCTCCTTATGCAGTCCTGGCTTTAGAAGAAGGCTATGGGTTGACGTGGTTTTTTTAGGAAGGTCTTGACCTATCCTGTCCTAGTTCTTGTGTTCGTGAGTTTCGAATCTCGTTAAAAATCATGAAATGAGGTGTGTGTTTGCCATTACAGAGCCATGCCACCACGGGGACATCTAGTTGTACATCAGGAGAGCGGTGGCGACCATGTTTTGGAGATGGTCGGCCATGGGATACTACAAGAAACTCCAGTTTCACTAGCTGCGGAACCAGTGGTTATACCAGACATAGGTGATGAGGCACAGTTCTGTGAGAGCTTGTTGCGTTTTATGTAGACCATTCAGGGAGCACCACGACCTGCCCCGACTCTGGCAGAGTTGACGCGTGAGTTTCAGTAGCAGCATCCGCCTACATTTTCAAGGGATTGCAGACCACAGGCTGAAGAGTCCTGGTTAGAGGCGATACTTGCTATATTTGACCATTTGGAGATGCCTCTGGAAAGAAGGATCAATCTCGCTACGTACATGTTGCGTGATTCTGCCAAGAGGTGGTGGGACGTAATCACCCAGTCGGATTGTCATGGGGAGATGGCTTGGATAGAGTTTCATACGGCCTTCTACGATTTATTTTATCCTGAGAATTTATGGGCTGATCGAGCCCGGGAGTTCTTGTGTCTGGAACAGGGCACGTTAATAGTGATGGAATACTTAGCCCGTTTTACTGAGCTTCAGCACTTCGCACCTATCCTGATGGGCGATGAGCTGTCGAGGGCCAAGAGTTTTGAGGATGGTCTGAGATATGACACCCGATATCAGGTAAATATCTTTAGGTTGACTACCATTTCTGGAATTTTGAACTAGATGCTAATCACAGAACATAACCTAAGAGAGGATGGAGGTGCAAGCCAGAGCGGTTTGGCATCGAGATCAGGTACTGCAGCGACTGTTAGTACGAAGCATCGTCTGGAGCTTTTACACGGTGATTCTAGCAGTCAGAACCTATCTTCGGTTAGCAATCTGAGGTGCTACCAGTGCGGTAGGATGGGACACACAAAGCCGCAGTGTCCGAGGGACCCAGTCGAGTGCTGATCATGTGTCAAGATGGGTCATCTTCAACATTTATGTAGAACATTTTCACCAGCAGCCAGCGATAGAGGGTCTGCACCAACTCCATATGCAAGAGCAGGTTCGGCAGCTTCTCATCAGATAGGGAGTTGGTGTGAGACTGGCTGATCAGGCCGAGGTAGTGGTCGTGGCATAGGTATCTAGGCACAGGGTACACCGAGACTTCAGAGTGGGCTAGTTCGGGGTAGTGCGGTTGTATCACAGGGTCATGGTTTAGGCCATATGTATTCAGTGCAGCCTACTTCCGAGGATTAGGTAGCGGGACCATCTATGGTGAGAGGTACGATCTTAGTAGCCTCTCTTATTTCATCTTCCCTCTTTGATAAAGGTGCATCACACAGTTTTATATCTGCGCCAATAGTGAAAATCCTTGGGCTAGTTGTGTTGTCTTCTGATGGCGTCTTGATACTAGACACAGCACTAGGAGTTAGGGAAGAGGTTATATGACAGTGCAGAGGGTTCCACCTTGAGGTCGGAAGGTGTCACTTCATCTGGGATCTTTATGTTCTTGAAATGACAGGTTTTGATGTCATTCTCGGTATGGACTGGCTAGTATCTTACCGAGCCTATATTGATTGTTACCACCAGAGGGTGATTTTCACATCACCAGAGGGTGCAGTGTATACTCTTAAGGGGGAGTGGGATCCCCAGAAAAGCCGAGCTAGACCAGAGCGTCGTGGTCTGGATGGGATGACAACCCAGATCACTAGTTTGTTTCTGGATGATCAGGGAGTGAGTCAGATGGACCTTCCTCCGGTAGTAGATCACTTCAGGGATGTTTTTCCTGATGACTTTTCAGGTTTACCTCCTGAGATAGAAGTGGAGTTATTCATTGATCTAGTGCCAGGAGCTGCACCAGTATCCATTCCTCCTTATAGGATGGCTACGAAGGAGTCGCAAGAGCTCAAGAAACAGCTTGAAGATTTGGAGGCTTTATTCGACCCAGTACTTCTCTGTGGGGTTCATCGGTCCTTTTGCCGAAAAAGGTGGACGAGACTCCTAGGCTGTGTGTAGACTATCAGAAGCTGAACCAAATGACTATTAAAAACTAATATCCCTTTCCATGGATAGATGACCTATTTTATCAACTTCGAGGAGATAGGGTGTTCTCGAAAATTGATTGGAGGTCAGGGTATCACCAGGTGCGTTTTCGACCTGCAGACATACCTCGTACAGCTTTTCATAGCAGGTATGGTTTATATGAGTATCTGGTTATGTTGTTCGGTCTCACGAATGCGCCAGCGGTTTTCATGGCTTTGATGAATCTTGTGTTCCATCCTTACTTGGACTCGTTCGTCGTGGTTTTCATGGACGATATTTAGGTGTATTTTCTAAATAGAAACGACCATGCCAACCATCTTGAGATCATCCTGAATACACTAAGAGAGCATCAGCTATATGCAAAGCTTACTAAGTGCCACTTTTGGATGGATCAGATTCATTTCTTGGGCCATGTTATCTCTAAGATAAAATTGTCTGTAGACCATGAGAAGGTTAGAGCTGTGGTTTCTTGGGAACAACCCAAGAATTTCTTTGACATATGGAGTTTCTTGGGGCTTTCTGGTTATTATCGTCATTTCATACATAATTTCTCATGCTTAGAAGCGCCGTGGATTGGATTGACTAAGAAGGGCGTGAAATTTGTATGGACAGATGCTTGTGAAGCAGCCTTTCCAGAGCTGAAAGGAAGGTTTACATCAGCACCAGTCCTGATACTGCCAGAATAGGGCAAGAGTTACACGGTCTATTTTGACGCATCAGGTATTGGGATGGGTGCAGTTTTGATGCAGGGAGACAGATTCGTGGTGTACGGATCTCGGCATCTGAGGCCACATGAGAGGAATTATTCGATGCTTGATCTTGAGCTAGCAGCAGTTGTTCATGCGATGTTCTGTTGGAGAAACTATTTATTTGGAGAGAGTTTTTTGGTATACATAGAACACAAGAGCCTAAAATATATCTTTACTCAGCGTGATCTGAATCTTAGGCAGTGACGGTGGGTGGAGTGCCTACAGTCCTTTGATTTCGAGCTCGCTTTTATGCCCGGTAAGGGAAATGTAGTGGCTGATGCATTGAGTAGGAGCATTCAGATACAGGCAGTGCAACAGGCTAGCAACGAATGGAAGCTTATGTCCTTTTTCTCTGAGATGCATCTTGATGTGCAGAATAGATGAGGGAAGTCTTTTCTATCGTCCTTAGCTGTGACTTCTACCCTCCTGGACAGAGTAAGGATGAGACAGCTATCAGATTCGGAAGGCCTAGTTCTATGGGAAGGTGTGTCAGGTGAGGACCCCCCTTCTGGTTGGACAATAGGTGAGGATGAAGTTCTTCGTATCCATGGACGTGTATGGGTTCCAGTGGATATTAGAGAGGAGCTGATGTGGGAGTTTCATGATTCGGTTTGGGAAGTTCATCCCAGAGTCACTAAGTTGTATCGTGACTTGTGCTGACAGTACTGGTGGCTGGGTATGAAGAAAGAAGTGGCTAGTTTTATCACAAGATGTTCCGCCTGTCAGTAGGTGAAGGCAGAACACCAGTGGCTAGCTGGGCTTTTACAGTAGTTACCTATCCCGGAGTGGAAATGGGATGATGTTGTGGTGGACTTCATGACTGGGTTGTCGAGGTCACCTCGAGGTAATGATGTTGTGTGGATTGTGGTTGATAGTCTCATGAAGGTTTCTTGTTTCTTTCCAATCAAGGATACCTTTAGTGTGGATGAGCTGGGAAGGTTGTATATCTGGGAGATAGTACGACTTCACAGGGTCCCTTGCACTATTGTTTCAGACAGGGATGCTTGTTTTATGTTACGATTCTAGAAGTGTTTACAGAGGGCGCTGGGTACACAGGTGCTTTTGAGCATAGCATACCACCCTCAAACTGATGGCCAGTCAGAGCGTACGATACAAGTTCTTGAGGACATGCTGCGAGCATGCATCCTTGATTTTGGGGGCTCATGGGAGAGGCATATTCCCCTAGTTGAGTTTGAATATAAAAATAGTCTTTAGGTGACTGTACATATGGCATCGTACGAGGCTTTATATGGTAGGTCATGCCGATCACCCTTGTGCTGTTTAGAGGTAGGTGAGGCAGCTTTACTGGGACTGTGTTTTGTTCAGGAGACTTTTGAGCATGTCTTGTTGATATAGAAGCGAATGGCTACCGTACAGTCTCGTCAGAAGTCATATGCCAATCATCGTAGACGACCCCTAGAGTTTGAGATCGGGGATCAGGTTTTCTTGCGCATTTCACTGAGGTTGGGACACAGGTGGATCAGAAGACAGAGTAAGATATCGCCGAGAAATGTTGGGCCTTTTGAGATTCTGGAGAGGGTCGGGTCGGTAGCCTATCGGTTGCAGTTACCTCATAGGTACCAATCCATTCATGGCGTGTTCCATATTTCTCAGTTATGGCGATACTATTCAGACCCGTCTCATACCTTCCAGCCCGAGGAGGTCGAGCTTCTGGTAGATGCATCCTTTGAGGAGCATCTGATTTGTATCGTTGATAGGAGAACGAAGGTTCCCTGAGGTCGGTCAGTTCCTCTAGTATGGGTGCTATGGAAGCATGGCCGTTTATAGGATGAGACTTAGGAGCGGGAGGCTGAAGCACGTTCTTAGTGGCCAGATTTGTTTGTAGATGAATCTTGACCAAACTTCAGAGAGCAATTCAGGGATGAATTTCTATAAGGGGGAATATTGTAAGAACCTGGGTTTTTGTACGAGGTACGGATCCTTCTTCTTTTTGGTTTAACTATTCTGTTGAGGCCTAATGTGGATGCCTAACTTGACCGAGGGAGTTACGGAGGTGTTCGGGGCTTGTTCGGAGCCTGGAACCAAGTTTTAGGCTGGAAATGGCCTGGCACATGGTTTGCACATAGCCTGTGCACGGCCTGGGTAACCCGTGCGCCTTGGTGTGGGCTTGGCAGAGGTAGGATCATGGCATGCGCACGGTTTGGGGAAACTGTGTGGGGTGGTCGTACAGTTTCCCCTTGCCTTCCAGCAAGGTCTACACGATCTCCGTACGGTTTGTCCAGGCCGTGTGGGTAAATCGTGTGACTTGCTGTGTTTTGAAATTTAATAAATTTTTAATTAAATTAATTAAATTTTATAAAAACCTAATCTAACCTATTCTTCTCAACCGGACAGAAGGGGGAGGCACCTGGGAGATCTCTCAAGGAGACTACAGAAGGATTTGAGCCTGCTTCTTCGTCCAATCTCCATTTCAAATGTCGTTCGTCTTGTTGGATCCGCAACGGTAAGTCCTAAATCCCTTTTTAATTCTTCTCGGTTCTTATGGTTATAATTAACGCAAATTGGATTAAGGCTCATATTCCCTAATTTCACATTCTTTGTCTGTTCTTTAGATTTCTTCCAATCCAGGATGAATAAGAGCCTAATACTAGATGATCTATCTAGTACGAGCCTACAGTAGGTGGTCTCGTGCTTTTCGCTGATTGTCAAGATATTTATATATGCCGGAGTGTCGCGCGCCCACTTTTGGGGTGTCGCTTGAACCTGGAATTTAACCCTGTTATTACCTAGCATGTTGTAGGTAATCTGAATAGGATGGTAAGTGCTTGAGTTAGGTTGTACACCTTGGACAGGAACCACCCCTTGGGTGTGTTGCCTTGAATAGCTCTTTTATGGTTTTTGACCCAGGATGCCTATGAGGTATGCCTTTTCTTTCCCTTGTGGGTTGTTAAAAATGGGAATTGAATATGAATGGAATTTAAATAAGATGAAATTGTAATTGAAATAGTTTTGTGTAACGTCCCGTTATTTGTCTATTCTTTATATTTATTCCAATCCAGGATGAATAAGAACCTAATACTAGATGATCTATCTAGTACGAGCCTACGGTAGGTGGTCTCGTGCTTTTCGCTGATTGTCAAGCTGTTTGTATATGTCGGATTATCGCGCGCCCACTTTTGGGGTGTTGCTTGAACCTATAATTTAACCCTGTTATTACCTAGCATGTTGTAGGTAATTTGAATAGGATGGTAAGTGCTTGAGTTAGGTTGTACACCTTGTACAGGAACCACCCCTTGGGTGCGTTTCCTTGAATAGATCTTTTATGGTTTTTGACCCAGGATGCATATGAGGTATGCCTTTTCCTTCCCTTGTGGGTTGTTAAAAATGGGAATTGAATATGAATGGAATTTAAATAAGATGAAATTGTAATTGAAATGGTTTTGTGTAACGTCCCGGTTCCGGGTGCCACTCAACGGGTGCCCCGAACCCAGTTCGCCACGTGACCTCAAGCGCATTTCCGCAAATTCCAGAGGTTGCCGACTAGCAGCGAGGGCTTAGGACTAATAGTGGAGAAACTATGCCCTCATTTATCAAAGTGTAGTGCATCAAAATAAAATAAAAAGTATACAACAACAGTGTAAGCAATAAACCATACACATTATTATAACAACTGTAGTAAAAGATAACAAAACATGTATATAGATATGATGCAACATGTCTCAAGTTCTAAAAAAATAGCCAGAACATGCTACATAGCAGTACCATACAGTACAAAGTATAACAAAGCAAAACAAAATAGTCGGTAGCATCACGAGCCTAAGCCCGATCCCATGCTCTCCTACTCCTCAGCAGCAATCAAGTACTTGTATAAGGACCCTTTCCCTTATCCAAACCTGCAGAAACGTAATCTGTTTGGGCTGAAAAGAATGACCCAAACAGGGTGTGAGAAATAATTCCCAGTAGGCACCCACCAAAGACCCGTGCTCAACTGTGTGTAAACATGCAACAATAGTGTGCAAAAGTAAATGCAATAAACTAAGCAGTACTCAAAAGTAACTAACTTTACCAGTTATATTGCAATTTTATTATTCATTTCATCATTCATTATAAAGAAACCACCACAGTGAATTTATATGTAAACAGTCAGTGTCCTAAGACACGCAAACCTGTACCCTCAGGTAATCAGGATCCAACCCACAGGTAATCAGAATTTTGCCCTCAAGCATAACAGAAATTTCCCTCAGGTGTACGAAGTGTCGCCCTCAGGCACAGAGTCTATTGCCCATAGGCACAACAGAAGTTTCCCTCAGGCTAAAATATGCACTACCCTCAGGATAATTAAAGCACTTCCCTCTGGATAAACAAGTAACCGGGCCATGCCCAACATTTAATAATAAATTCATATAAAATTCCTCTCAAGGAAATTTAACAAACATTATTACAATGGCATACCCTCGGTTATCCTGTCCAAACAGCTAAACAGAGGAACACACCCCCGGGGTGGTCTTGGATCCAAGCAGTGATCCCAAACAGCATTTTAATATCACATTTAATTACCTATACAATTCTAGGTATTTAATTCAACAAGGCCTCAGCCATACGATAGCCCATTCATGGGCGCGTATCACAGCGGTACAGAAAATGCACATCAGTTGGAAAATTAAACACCAAGACACCTACATTAAACACACAAGAACGGTATACCCGAATGATGCCTTCTGAAACGTCCAAGAACGTCATAGATCTGAGGTAAAATAATTCTCATTAAACCTCAAATAACTTCCCTTAGAGAAATAATTGGAAATAAACACTCAAGTAGAAGGAAACTCTTACCCGTGCGGTTCCAACGTGATCGACAGAAGTGAAAATGGATTCCTGATGTGTGATCGGGAGCTCCATGATGGTTCGACCGTCCTCTCTTGAGCTCCAAAATGCGTCTAAAGCCTCCTCTTCCAAATGAGGAGGCTAATTCCTATTTTAAGTGAAAAAAACAAAATACACGGCATGTACTCTCAAATACATGGCGTGTACTTTCCATTTTTTAAACTTTTCCGCTGGCGGCTTCATGCCAGCATGGCACTGTTCATCTGTCGACATGAGTACATGGTGTGTATTCTTGACTACATGGCATGTGTTGTCACCCACCTGGTGGTTACTCCCACCACCTTACTGTTTCATCTGCCGACTGACTACACGGCATGTGAAGGACCACTACACGGCATGTAGTCAGTTTTTACACCCTTAGTCGCTGACATGGCTACACACCCTGTGTACTCATCCCACACGGACAAAAGTACATGGCGTCTGGAAAGGTACATGACGTGTACTTCCAAAACTTGGGATTTTTTCCCATTTTCCTTATTTTCTCAAAAACACTTAAGGAAAGGAGAAAAGAAGAAACCCGTACCTCAAAAATAAGAACCGGGTTCTTACAAACTTCTCCCCTTAAAGCAATTCATCCCCAAATTTCCCTTCCAAGGGTGGCGAAGATAAAACTCAGAACAGTTCTGGACACTGAGCATGTATGTCAGTCTCCTGCTCCCAGGTCTCGTCCTCCACTCGGCCATGCTGTCATAGCACCCGTACTAGAGGAACTGACCGGCCTCAGAGAACCTTCGTGCTCCTATCAACGATATGAATCGGATGATCCTCTAAGAACGCATCTACCTCCAGCTCAACCTCCTCGGGCTGAAATATGTGAGATGGGTCTGAATGATATTGACATAACTGAGATACATGGAAGACATCGTGCATGTCTTGGTACCTCTTTGGTAACTGCAACTGATTGGAAACTAGCCCAACTCTCTCCAGAATCTCAAATGGCCCCACATACCTTGGTGAAATGTTACCCTGTCTCTTGATTCGCCTGTGTCCCCACCTCAGTGAAACACACTAGAAAACCTGATCCCTGACCACGAACTCCAAAGTTCGTCTGCGACAATCAGCATAAGATTTCTGATGAGACTGTGCAGTAACCATCCACTTCTGAATCAACCGGACTTGCTCAAAAGTCTCCTGCATGAGACGCGGTCCCAGTAAAGCTGCCTCACCTGCCTCTATCCAGCACAAAGGTGATTTTCATGGCCAACCATATAAAGCCTTGTATGGTTCCATCTCAATAGTTTCCTGAAAACTATTATTGTAGGAAAACTCGACTAGGGGTATGTTCTTATCCCAAGATACCCCAAAGTCTAGGACGCATGCACGCATCATGTCCTCAAGAACCTATATCGTACGCTCTAACTGGCAATCGGTCTGAGGGTGGTAAGTTGTGCTTAGAAGCATCTCTGTACCCAGTTCCCTCTGAAAACCCTGCTAGAAACGAGACATAAAACCGACGTCCCTATCTGAAATGATAGAACTAGGAACCCCATGAAGACGTATGACCTCTTGGATATACAAATTTCTAAGCTCTTCAACACCGAAGGTCTCCTTGATCGACAAAAAGTGAGATACCTTTGTGAGTCTATCCACAACAACCCATATGGCATCATTGCCTCGAGGTGACCTCAGCAACCCAGTCATGAAGTCCATCTCGACATCATCCCATTTCCACTCCGGGATGGGTAACTTATATAACAGTCCAGCTGGCCTTGGATGCTCCACCTTCACCTGCTGACAGGTGGAACACCTCGTAAAAAACCAGCTACACCTCTCTTCATACCTGGCCCCTAGTACTAACATCGCAAGTCATGGTACATCTTGGTAACCCCGGGATGAACTTCCCAAGATGAAGCATGAAATTCCCACATCATCTCCTCATGTATATCCCCTGGAACCCACACTCATCCATGGAAACGCAGAATTTCATCATCGCCTATCATCCAACCAGGAGGAGGGTCCTCACTTGCCATCGACTCCCATAGAACTAGGCCTTCTGAATCAGATATTTGTCTCATCCTCACTCTATCCAGGAGGGTAGAATTAATAGCTAAAGATGAAAGATAGGTTTTCCCCTGACTGTCGTGCACCTCCAAATGCATCTCAGAGAACAAAGACATAAGCTGCCACTCATTACTGACCTCCTTCACAACCTGTATCAGATTTTTCCTGCTCAGTGCATCAGCTACTGCATTACCTTTACCAGGTGTGTAGGCAAGCTCAAAATCGAAGGACTGAAGGTATTCGACCCACCTTCACTGCCTCAAATTCAATTCATGTTGAGTAAAGATATACTTGAGACTTTTGTGGTCGGTGAAAACCACAAAATGTTCTCCCAATACATTATGTCTCCAAAAGAATAACTCATTAACAACTACATCCAACTAGAGATCATGCATCGGGTAATTCCCTTCATGTGGCCTCAACTGCCGAGAACCGTACGCATCAACTCGATCACTCAACATCAACACTACTCCCAACCCAATACCTGATGCATCACAGTAAACTGTATATCTCTTTCCCTATTCTGGAAGTATCCGGACTAGTGCTGATGTCAACCTTCTCTTCAGGTCCTGAAAGGATATCTCGCAAGCTTCCGACCAAACGAACTGCACACCCTTCTTAGTCCAACCCATCAACAGCGCTTCTAAGAAGGAGAAGTCCTGTATGAAGCATCTGTAGTAACCATCCAACCCTAAGAAACTCTGTATCTCAAACACGTTCTTAGACTGCTCCCAGGAAACTACTGCTCTCACCTTCTCTGGGTCTACTGGAACTCCGGCCTCTGAGATGATATGACCCAGGAAGTGAATCTGGTCCATCCAAAAGTGGAACTTTGAGAGTCTAGCATATAGCTTATTCTCTCTCAGTGTACTCAATATGATCTCAAGATGGGTGGCATGGTCGTGTTGAGTGTGAGAGTACACCAAGATGCCATCCACGAATACTACCACAAAAGAATCAAGATAAGGATGGAATACTTGATTCATTAGAGCCATGAAAACCACTAGCGTGTTCGTGAGTCTAAACGGCATAACCAAGTACTTGTATAGACCATATCTACCCCAAAAAGCTGTAAGTGGTATGTCCTATGGTCTCACGCGCAGCTGATGATATCTAGATCTCAAGTCAATCTTCAAGAACACTTGTGCTCCACGAATTTGATCAAAAAGATCATCAATCCTCGACAAGGGATATCGGTTCTTAACCGTCAACTGGTTCAGCTTCCAATAATCCACACAGAGTCAGAGGGTACCATTCGCCTTCTTCGTGAAAAATACAGGCGAACCCTAAGGAGAAGTACTGGGTTGGATGAAACCCTTTGCCTGTAACTCCTCTAACTACTTCTTGAGCTCCTGCAACTCTGGTGTAGCCATCCTATAACAAGGAATGCACACCGGTGCTGCTCCTGGAACAAGCTAAATAGAGAAATCCACCTCACGCTCCGGAGGTAGACCCGAAAAGTCGTCCAGGAAGACATCCCTGAAACGATCAACCACTGGAGGGAAATCCATCTGACATGTCCCCTGATCATCCAGATATAAACTCGCAATCTGGGATGTGACTCTACCTCTCCCATGATGCTCTGGTCCAGCTCGACTCTCCTGAACATCCCACTCACCCTTGTATAGAAACTATGTGCCCTCTGGTGACGTGAAACGCACCCTGGGATGATAGCAGTCTACAAAGGATCGAAAGGGAACCAACCAGTCCATCCCGAGAATGACGTCATAAGCTGTCATCTCTAAGACATAGAGGTCCCAAAGAAAGTGACAGCCGCCAACCTCTAGGGGAACTCCTTGCACTGATGCACACCAGCCGTTCTAGTCCCCAACAGAGTGTCTAGAGTCATCACAATAGAATAAAAAGAAACACAGAGCCCAAGTCTCTCCACAACGGGCACAGATACAAATCTATGTGTTGCACCCGTATCGAAAAGCACTGAAGATAAAACAGAATCTACTATAATAGTACCTCTGACTGTAGATGGTTAAAGATCCTACTCCTGCTAGGTATGTTGCACTGCATATGCCCACCCAGTGTCGCAGCCCTAAGACACAACCTGGCTACCCTGAGCTATCCCGCCCTATAGCCTCTGAGATCCTGGTGTCTGGATACCACGGCCATGACCACCATCCCTGCCTGCACGCCCAGACATATTCCAGTTTCCCGACTGGTAAGAAGCTGTCGGTCCTTCTCCCGCACGCGGAGTCTGCACAAAACCCCTCTCACTAGCCACCGGTGGAAAAGCCCTGCAAAAGCGTTGCAAATGACCCATATTGCCAAAATATCGACACTCCACTGGGTCACGTGGACACTGAGGTCGCTTGTGCCCCTCCTTACCACACTGGTAGCACATGACCTGGACACCTGAAACATTCTTCTGGCTGTTACTGCCACCCTGAGAGAAGTCCATCTGTCTCTTCCTCTTGTCAGTAGAAATAGTACCAAAAACTGGTGCTGAACTACCCTGGACCACACCACTAGCTTCCCGCAGGTTCCTCTCTGTAATCAGCACCTGGATCACAATAGCATGTAATGAAGGCAACCTAAAAACATTCACCAATGCTCAGATGTCACATCAAATACCATCCTCGAACCGTCTGGCTCTCAACGTCTCATCACCCACCAGCACTGGTACAAAACGCTGAAGCATGGTGAAACAAGAAGAATAATCCATCACTGACATAGTGCCCTGCTGCGGATTCATGAACTCTCAAGCTCTGTCTTCTCTCAGCATCTCTGGGAAGAAAAATTCATAGAAGGCTATCTAAAAATATTCCCATTACATGTCCCTATGATGCTCTGACTGGGTGGTAACATCCCACCACCTCTTGGCGGAATCACGCAACATATACGTCACAAGCTTGAACCTCCACCCTGGATGCATCTCAAGATGCTCGAAGATAGTCTGCATAGACCATAACCAAGACTCTACATCTTGTGGTCCTCTATCTCTTGAAAACGTAGGTGGATGATGCTTCTGGAATATATGAGTCATCCCAGCCATAGATGTGGCAGCCGGAGGTGCTCCCTGAAAGGTCTGCATGAACTGCATAAAGCCTTCACGGAACTGCGCCTTTGTGCCTGTGTCCGATATAACGGTTGGCGCCGCATCTGGCTCTACTGGAGGATCCACTGGTAGGACATGGCCCACCATCTCTGGAGTATAATCGTTTCCGCTCTCCTGGTGAACAACGCATGGTAATCTCGGTGGCATGAATCTACAAGGTCAAACGCACACCTTAGATCAAGATTATCAAAAACTGAAGCGAAGGAACCCTAAAAGGAAACAGGAGGAAAAAGGTATTCAAAATTTTCAAAAAAAGAATACACGACATGTATAATGACAACACGACGTGTACTTGACTTCTCTTCCCCTGCACGAGTCCTTCTACACAGCTAAGCTACACTGTTGAACATAACTACACGGCGTGTATATAATCTACACGATGTGTATGGTGTAATTTTCCAACTGGTCGTGTCGTTTGCGACACGGCAGACTACTCGGTTTGATACTACACGGCGTGTTACACCCACACACGGTGTGTACACCACCTCATTTCCCAGTTACACGTCTAAGTCCACACAGTCTGTCCTTGGACAAGACTACACGGCGTGTCCCAGAGGTGCACGACGTGTACTAGATGAGCTTCACCGACCTGTGTTGTTAGTTACACGGCCGGACACACAGATCACACTACATGGCATGTTCCATATACACACGGCGTGTTCACGAAAGGATTACACTGACTCGTGTTGTTAGTTACACAGCCAAATCCGAGGTCAGACTACACGGCGTGTTCGATAGTGGACACAGTGTGTATGTCTTAAGGTATTCTTCATCCGTGTTGTTAATTACATGGGTGGACTCTGGGTCTACACTACATGGCGTGTATGTCTGGTACACGGCTTGTGTTCCCCAAACATTACCCATCCCCGTGTCCCCGCCCACACGGTTTATGACATGGTAAGAGACTACACGGCGTGTACTCAGGGTACACGGCGTGTACTCAAAAATTTTCTTTTCTTCCCGAACAGAAGAACATACACGGCGTGTTTAACATACTACATGGCGTGTATATTGGGTTTTCTGGATAGTAATCCTCAGAAACTACTATAGAACCCAGAAAATACTAAAAAACAACACCTAAGTGTCAAATTACGACCTGTGAGGGCCCATACTCCCCAGGAATCAAAGTTTGACATCTTATATGTGTTATAAAAAAATAAATAGTCAATGATCCACCAAATTCTGGTCAAAGAGGGTCCATACTCCCCAAAATCCAAAGTTTGGCATCCATTCTTTCAACAGGCTCACACAAACATACCCTATCACATAGCAGGTATTTATCAAGAAGCTATCACAACAGCATGCTTATCTAGCACAATAACTATCACAACACCATGCAATTTCTAATGCACCTACTAGGCATGGAACTATGCATGGAATGTGATTTCTAACATGTGCCTAAATGATTCATGAGATGGCATACCCTCATCTACTCAGGTTGCAACTAAATAGAACCCATGGATAAAATATAAATAGCACAATCTCAAGTGCGTCACCCAATGGTGAAATCAAATCAATAGTAAAACTTTCAAAATCAAAAGAATTGCAAAAATACGAGGTAGAATGGCTTTTCCCTGTACACAGGTTAGCTACGCTCAGGAACAGCTTATTACCAACTACTATTTCCATCCTATCCCTGACTAAGGCTCCAAATAGTAAGTAAAAGAAAAGAAACTCCTCTGATACCACTTTGTAACACCAAGTTCCGGGTTCCACTCAACAAGTGCCCCGAACCAGGTTCGCCACGTGACCTCAAGCGCATTTCCCCAAATGCCAGAGGCTACCGACTAGCAGCGAGGGCCCAGTTCTGATAGTGGGGAAACTATGCCCTCATTTAACAAAGTGTAGTGCAGCGGAATAAAATAAAAAGTATACAACAATAGCGGAAGCAATAAACCATACACATTATTATAAAAACTGTAGTAAAAGATAACCAACCAGGTATATAGAAATGATGCAACATGTCTCAAGTTCTAAGAAAACAGCCAGAACATGTTACATAGAAGTACCATACAATACAGAGTATAACAAAGAAAAACAAAATAGTCGGTAGCATCGCGAGCCTAAGCCCGGTCCCATGCTCCCCTACTCCTCAGCAGCAATCAAGTACCTGTATAAGGACCCTTTCCCTTAACCACACATGCAGAAACGTAATCTGTTTGGGCCGAATAGCATGACCCAAACAGGGTGTGAGAAATAATTCCCAGTAGGCACCAACCAAAGGCCCGTGCTCAACTGTGTGTAAACATGCAACAACAGTGTGCAAAAGTAAATGCAATAAACTAAGAAGTACTAAAAAGTAACTAACTTTACTAGTTATATTTCCATTTTATTATTCATTTCATCATTCAATATAAATAAACCACCACAGTGAATTTCTATGTAAATAGTCAGTGTCCTCAGACATGCAAACCCTTACCCTCAGGTAATCAGGATCCAACCCACAGGTAATCAGATTTTTTCCCTCAGGCGTATGAAGTTTCGCCCTCAGGCACAGAGTCTATTTCCCACAGGCACAGAAGAAGTTTCCCTCAGGCAAAAATATGCACTTCCCTCAGGCTAATTAAAGCACTGCCCTCGGGCTAGAAAAGTAACTGGGCCATGCCCAATATGTAAATAAGCAATTCACATACAATTCCTTTCAAGGAAATTTAACAAACATTATCACAATGGCATACCCTCGGGTATCCTGGCCAAACGGCTAAACAGAGTAACGCACCCCCAGGGTGGTCCTAGATCCAAGAAGCGATCCCAAACAGCATTTTAATATCACATTTATTTACCTATACAATTCTAGGTATTTAATTCAACAAGGCCTCATCCATACGACACCCCATTCATGGGTGTGTATCATAGTGGTACACAAAATGCATATCAGTTGGAAAATTAAACACTAAGCCACCTACCTTAAACACCCAAGAACGGTATACCCGAACAATGCCTTCTGAAATTTCCAAGAACATCGTAGATCTGAGGTAAAATAATTCTCATTCAACCACAAATAACTTCCCTTAGAGGAAGAATTTTCGAGAAACACTCATGGATAAGGAAGCTCTTACCCGTGAGGTTCCAATGTGATTGACAGAAGAAGAAATGGATTCCCGACGT
The DNA here is from genome assembly GCA_963277665.1 of Viscum album. NCBI lineage: Eukaryota > Viridiplantae > Streptophyta > Magnoliopsida > Santalales > Viscaceae > Viscum > Viscum album. The sequence goes on along the minus strand of OY728125.1, from coordinate 1,972,535,535 downwards.
GCGATCGGGAGCTCCACGAAGGTTCAGTCATCCTCTCCCGAGCTCCAAAATGAATCCAAAGCCTCCTCTACCAAATGAGGAGGCTACTTCCCATTTTAAGTGAAAGAAACAAAATACATGTCATGTACTCTCAATTACAAGGCGTGTACTTTCCATTTTTTTAACTGTTCTGCTGGCGGCTTCACGCCAGCGTGGCACTGTTCATCTGTCAACATGAGTACATGGCGTGTATTCTTGACTACACGGCGTGTACTGTTACCCAGCTGGTAGTTGCTCCCACCGCCTTACTGTTTCATCTGCCGATTGACCACACGGCGTGTGAAGGACCACTACACAGCATGTAGTCGGTTTTTACACCCTTAGTCACTGACATGGCTACACACCCTGTGTACTCATCCCACATGACCAAAAGTACACGGTGTGTGGAAAAGTACACGGTGTGTACTTCCAAAACTTGGGATTTTTCCCCATTTTCCTTATTTTCTCAAAAACACTTAAGGAAAAGAGAAAAGAAGAAACACGTACCTCAAAAATAAGAACCGGGTTCTTACATTTCGAATATGGGATGGAGTTTTTCCCCTTGACCCTTGTATTCTAATTCTTGAATTTCTAGACCACGTGAGTTAAATGATTTTAAACTGCTTAAAATGTGAAACAAAGTCATGGGTGAACCATGGAACCAATTTTAGTTTCCATGGACGGGCTCATACCAGACTTGTTACTGAAATGCCAAGTGAATCATGGGTCCAGTGTGTGATGCCATGGATGGACTCAACAGGGCATGATATGTCGTGGGCGATACCCGGATCTTATTTATAGGATATCGTGGATGGGCTCAGATGAAGGACTATACCGCACCTAGAGCGAGGCTGGGTTCCAAGGAGGTTCACCAGAACGGGCTTGTAGAGCAATGTCGGGTACCTAGGAGGTTCGTCGGAACGGGCTTGTAGGGTGTTGGTGGATTTTTCTCCCTGAGTGATGCCTGGTTTCCGAATTGAGTATTCTAGGAATGGGCTCAAGGAGTAGTTTGAAAACATGAATGAAGTGATTAATGAATGGAATGGATACTTGAAGCGATTCCAAGCCAAAGCACAAGCTTGGGTCGGTCTTGCTAGTTTCCTTGTTTACTACTTTCTATATTACACTGCCTGTTTATATATTCACTGACAGATTAACAAGGATCATTGGTGGTTTCCTATTGGTATTCAGTCTCACACCCTGTTTGGGTCATATTTTTTGACCCAAGAAGATTATATTATTTCAGGTAATGAGAAGGGGAAACGCCCTAGTACAGGTACATGACTTGCTGCTCGAAGTTGGAGTTCTAGGGACCAAGCTGAGGCTTGTGATGTGATAGGGGATTATTTTTGGTTTCTTTTTGGTATTTTGTTTACTTTTACTATATTTTATTAACATGCACCCTTCTATATTTATCATATACTTCTATTTTTATCTATTTCTGTTGTCTATGTGTTGTCCACTGGTTACCTTCTTCCACTATTGTATGTTGTAATTCCGCTGTGATGCTTTGGTAAGGAGGGAATAGTCTTCCCACGTACTCACCTAGGCCCTCGCTGCTAGTCGGCAGCCTCTAGATTTTGGGGAGGAGCGCTTGAGGCTATGTGGTGACCGGTCCGGCTACCGGGTTGAAGGGTAAGTCGGGTCGGGATGTTACAGTAGGGCACCCCAAAACCAATAAGGTAAAGCACATGGAAAAAACACAAAGAAATTCATATTCAGCTCCACACATGTATATTCCCATACATATACCAAGAACATCTATATATACTTATTTCCAAAAATGAGGATCATAAGGTTCCAACCATATAGCCAGCAGCATGATTCTCATCATAGGTTCGAAAGGCAACACATAAAACCAGGAGAAACATGCTCCACAAGCTCATCCATCCATGATTGTACCCATCTGAGACTTACACTCGATCGAAAATAACTCTTCCATTCCTAATGGAATGTATGAGATAACGTTCTCCATTGGTAACATCCTACTAGGTCCATCTCTAGTTCTCAGTACTGGAGGTTCAGTCATCTATATCTTGCGCTAAACAAAAGACTAAGGAAACCCAAGTGGGGAGGCATGCCCTCACCACTGAACATATATGAGGGATCCCTGATCCTAACCATCTCGTGAAACCAATGTTGCTCCAATAAGAAGTGTCCCACACTTTTGTCCATCGATGGAGAACTAGTTCATATCTATGTAACATTCTCATTAAGCGGATGGACCCTCTCCTCACAACTATGTCCGACAGTTGAGGTAGCTCCACCTCTAATGGGGAACCCGCTCCCCACTGCTACTCGGGACGGGGGGTGAAATTCTATAAGTGAGAACCCACACCCTAATCCCACAGGGGAGTATGTCTCATGAATGACCCACTCCTTGATCCCACAGGGGAGTATGACTTTGTAAGTTGAGGAACCGCACCTTACCTGGTAGGGGAGTACTACTCAGTGACTAGAGGACCCGCGCCCTGGTAAGAGAAGGGATTACTAACCCTATCGGTTCATATGTGGAGGACCCTTGCCCTGGAATAATAGGGGAGTAGCAACTCCTATCATAGAGGACACACACCCTACCCTGTAAGGGTGTTCTGTCTCTATGAATGTTAGATATGGAAGACCGGCTCCCTAGTCCTATAGGGGTGTACCAACTCCACGGATAGTGGACCCGCTCCCCAGTACCATATCAGAGTACCCACTCTTCCTTCATGAACCTCTCTAGGAACTCTCACTCTAGTCCTTTAGGGGATTAAAACCCTCATAGGAATCTACCTAAAGGAAATGAACCCGCTCCCATGATGTGGGGAGTCTCAACATTATGAAACACGTCGATTCTTTCTCTAGTGTGCTTGTACTGGGAGGACCTACACCTAAAACCATTTGGTAGTATTTAAACTTCCACAAAAACTCACCTTTAGTATCTTAAAAGAACCATATTATCACAAGGGCCCCAATTCCATAAACGGATCATCATTCAGACGTATGGTTTGGAATATATGGGCGTTTTAGTGAAAATGAGTCAGTTTGGTCTGGGTCCGCGGCGAGCCGGTCGGACCGACCCGACCCAACCTATATCGGGTTCCACTGACCTAACATGGGTCCAACCCTACTTGGTTGGCCTGTTTCATCCCACTGGGTTGTGGTTCCAACCCACTAGATTGCCTGGGTCCTGCCCGCTGGGCCGCCTGGGGTTCCCCATCTTCTCCAGCCCAGCCCATCATTGTGGTCTGGTTTGGCCTTCACTGGACGGTGCTGACAGCTGGATCCCATCTGGGTCATGTGGCCCACTAGTGGTCAGCCTCCTCCTCCACACACAGCCCCACAGACTTCATGCTTTCACCGACCCTCGGCCCTGCCACGAGACTCCCATCCTGATGCGTCTCTATGCTGGCACCGTGATTCCACACCACTGCACCCTACTGACCGAGGCCTCCTCCGCTGTAGTGCATTGTCGGCCGTCATCAGCACCAGTGCACCGATGGTTTCTTACGCAAGCCACTTAACTTTCTTCAATTGTCCTTTATTCGATCCGAAGGATGTTCCATAATCATCGGTCCACGTTCTTCAATGCCAATTATTTAAAACCATAACACAATCCCTTTCCGGTAATAATCTGTTTGTGTTTGATATCTCATGCACTACCTCAATTCAATCGTCACAATAATCCTCTCACCTCCGTCATGTTATGTATATCCCAGATCCATGATGTCATACCATTTCACTAAGAAATGGTTGTTCAACAATCAATCATTATTTATTCTATGAAGAACGTGAGGGAGATAAACACAAAAAACAACCTGAGGATTGAACCTTGTTCATTTGTTCATTCTAGCCTCGATCTAATCTGTAAAACTTATTAAGATAACATAAAAAAATAGAAAACTCATTTCCCCCAAAATCATCATGTATTCAAAACCTACCGAAAGAATGATCAAGCCATAGGTCAACCTATTTGTGGGTTGATATGCGTTCGTTGTTTAGAAATCAAGAATGGGAGAAAACAAAATTAGAGATAACAACCCCTACTAAGAAAAAGGATTGGTCAGTTTCAGGGTTCGATCGTCGTTGGTGATCTATTAAGAGACATCATTATTTTTCATCTCATTGACCATCGATCCATGATTGGTTTTCATTGAAGATTCGTCATTCTTCGTTATTCATTTCTCGCCAACGGAATTCCTTGAGAGGCTCAAAGCAATCTCTCAGGTAGTCCCCTCATCCCGTGTCTGTTTTAATCCACTTAATAGAGTAAATGCGTTAAAACATTTCTGTTATGCTGAGTCTCAATGTCGTTACACTATTTCATTTATGAAATAAAATATTTTCCTTATCGCTATGTTGTAGAGAATTTTTTTTGAATAAAATAAACTTTTTTAATTTTCTTTTATTTTTCCTTAAAATGCCCAAAAATTAACTTTTACCCTCAACCTGTAATAGTTGAGGTTAGACCCCACCTAAAGAAATAACACCCTCACGAGCTCAACGGTACTCTCTAATTTTCAATATGAGTTACCGTTTATGAGTTATCAGGAAAAAAATAATCTTTATTTAATTATTTTGTTTATGGTCATGTCCCAAAAAATAATTTCTGTATTTGGCTGGATCTAGCCAATGTTAGGCTCTGCCTAAGGAAATCACACCATTACAAGCTCAATGGTGGTCTCATATTTTCAGTATGAGTCACCATTCGTGAGTTATAAGGATTTGAAAAAAATAAAATAATTTTATTTAATTATTTTATTTACGATTATTCCATTTTTGGGTTTTCTCATTGGAGACCCGTGATGACTAAAATTAAGCCACGCATAGGGTAAACCCACTACTTTGAACGCAACGGTGCCCTCATATTTCTAATATGAACACCTATTTAAGAGTTATTCCACTTTTTTAGGAAAATTGACCATTCATGCTATTTAAAAACTTAACATTTTTTTATGGATAATTCTAGGCACTCTGGGCCTTAGAATTGCATGTCGTCTTAGTGTCTGGTATTGAAATTTTCCCAAGAATTTTCTAAAAAAGGAACCAGAAAAATCCATGTTGTTAAATCCTACCTACCTTAATTATTTACATCCTTTAGTATCCAAAAAAATTTTACCTGAACAAAAGTTGAGAGAACTAAGCATGAATCTGAGCCTCCTGCTCCCATGTGCCCCTCTTAAGATCCTTGTACTGCCTTGACACCCACACGCATACCCCAATGCATCTTGACACTTTAGGTATCCACTACTACAACTGTGAATCCTCTGAAAAGAACAACATCCCCCCACCATTAAAATGTTCATTAGGGGAATTCTCTATGAACAACTTATCACGTAAAGACTCGTAGTCGGTTTCACCAAATTGTTCCTCCCTGACTCATTTAAGAGTGTATGGGTAACAACCAATGACTAGAGATAAGCTTCTCTATCTCCATCCATGAATTATAAATGCAACGAGGCCCACTACTCTGATGCATTGATTAGTAATTTCTAACTAGATTCTTGGTTGGAGAATATGCTTCTACATTCCTCATCACTGATTTCACTGAAACTCCAGCCTCTATGATTCGCTACCCTAGAAAAAGGGTCCTTTTAAATCCAAGATAGACACATTAATAGATTTCTTTGTAGCTGGTGCTCCTGAAGTGGGTCCAGGACTGTCCTTAAGTGTCTCATGTACTCCACCTCAGATGCTAAGTACACTAAGATGTCACCAAAAAAGATCACCTAGGACTGCCCAGGGTGAGACAATAGCTCTTATTAATCCTTTCCTCTACAAGTCCCCCATTTTCACCCCCAGCTCATGGAGATATTTGGAAGTCATCTGATACTCTGGCATAAATATTGGTGCCACCTTGGGGTATAGACCAATGTAGAAGTATAACTCTCTACGGAGAGGTGAACCTGGAACATATTCAAGGAAGAAGTCCTTATATTCTTCCACCACTAAAAAACTTGAGGACTGATAACATCCACTACACCGAGGGTCAGACTATCCAACTGAATAGAAATCAGTTACACCCTCATCTTCCTGAGTCCATCAAAACCTGAAAATACTTCCCCTTTATTGATAAAGGTAAATCTAGTTCCATCACCATATAATAATAGCATCCTTTTCCTAAAACAATCAATCATAGCATGAACTGTTGATTTAGTTCATATCAATAATGACATTTTAAGGCCTCGACGCCACTACCAAGAGATCCAAACTAAAACTCTCACCTCCAATATTTAGGTCACACTATCATCACCAGTGTGTGGTCATTGGGTCTACTCTAGTTGGAGTCTATAAACATGATAATCAAGTCGATGGTTTAACTGGAAGCTCTACATATCAAATAATAAAAGTGGTAGGAAAGAAATCTCTAGAAAAGGTGCATATCAATAGTGAAGCAAAAGTAGAAAGATGAAGATCTTATATCGGATCATCCCTGGAGTCCTGGGGTCATAAACCTCGATATCCTACAAATATCTCCTCCCCTCTCCTCCAACACCCAGAGTCTGGTATTGACCACCTAGAGGTGGTGGTGGTAACACATCAAAATTTCAGCCACCTCCTACAACTTCCCCATATCTCCTGCCACATCTGTCACTCGACATATCTATCTTCTATCGTTGTTTCCTATTCCTTGGTGGTTCATAAAATGCCTCTCTAACTGTAGAATGAATAGTGGGTCAATCTTATGTGAGGTGTCTCGTTTCGACAATCATAACAAAGCCTTTTCTTCTGGAAACTACAGCGTCCCTGGAACTTCTGATGAAACCTCTGGTTCGGTGACTTACGTTGCGCACCTGCTATCAGTAGGTCCTGATGATCCTTTATCCTAGGCGATCGCTACCTCGGAAGCCTATGACACATGTTTGAACCCTACTCTTCATCATCTTACGCCAAAAGATCCATCCACGACTCAGTCCGTAAAGATGTATCCACCTAAACAACTAGAGATGGGTTTACTAACTGGTCATTAAAAGAAACCATAACTTTTTGAGAATTCTGAAGAAAACTACTCTATGGATGGCTCCCATCAAGGATGCCACATCGAGCATCGGGCCAAACTCCCGATCTTGATGCGGAAACCTTGGTAGTTGGTTTCAGTAACACATCCTGAGGATAATAAGATGCAACATATTTAAAAAATTATTCTTGGTGAGCTGGCCCAAGAAGGACATGGAAAACACAACTCATTCCTATATGATACATGTACCTTTATTTTCCCAGTGACCATTGTCCTAATGCACCAAGTCAAAAATCAGGATATTAGAGTCCTAGGGAATGGATACGTTGGCTACCGCACCAACTCTAGAACCTCTGGCCTGAGATCCAAACATGAAACATCTTAACACTGTCGCTATGAAACCCAAACCAAAATCATGACACTATAGTCCTAATGTAGAACCGGCCTCCTCTAATACCACTCTATCATGACCCATCCCCTGGGGCTCATGTCATGACTACCCCAATCACGCATCTGATAGTCTAGAGGATGGCGACTAGCGCCGAGTAGGCATATCCCACAAATGAGAGGCATTAGTCTATGTACCTTCACACACACACACAACTCCAAACCCAAGGTTCTAGGAAGTATAAACCGAAGGAAGATATGCATCAAGATCACTAAGTAAAACACAACCAAAGTGAAATAGAAAGTAAAGTACATTGTGTAAAATGAGGCTAGTATACAGGCCCACCAAAAGAAATACATAACACAAATAAAACTCCAAGTCCATAAATCTCATTCGCCAAGAACCCTACCTGAAGGATAGGTGAGGGGTAGCTGCCTGAAGTGATAGGAGTATTCCATGTCTCTCTGATCTCACTGAGCACCACCTGGTTATGGCCCTCCTTAGACTATGTCAAATCGCCAGACATCTTCACAAGACACAACACGTGCGGGAAAATCCAGTACAAGGGTGAGTAAAACAATACTCAGTAGGACACCCTAAAACCACAAAGGTAAATCACAATGGAAAAACCAGAAATAAATGCATAGTAAACTCCACACAGGTATATTCCCATACATATACCATGAACATCCATATATACTTGTTTCAAAAACTAAGGATCATAAGGTTTCAACCTTATATCCAGCTACATGATTCTCATCGTATTTTTGAACGGTAACACATAAAACCAGGAGAAACATGCTCCACAAGCTTATTCATCCAAGATGGTACTTGTCCGAGAGGTAAAATCCATTGGGAACAAATATAACATTCCTAATGGTATGTTCGAGAGAATATGCTTCATTGTGAACATTCTACTAATTCTAACTCCAGTGCATAGCAATGGAGGTTCATCCATCGTTTTCTAGCGTCCAATGCTAGACAAAGGAAACCCAAGTGGAGAGTCCAGCCCTTAACACAGTACACAGATGAGTGATCCCTTCTCCTAACCATCTCATTAATCCTATGTCACTCCTATAAGGAGGGGCTGGTACCTCAGTCCATCGAAGGATCACTAGCTTCTATCTAGGTAACGTTCTCATCAAGTGGATGGGCACACTCCTCGCAATTGTGTCTTACAGCCGAGGGAGCTTCAAATCTAAGAGAGGACCCACTCCCCACCACTACTCGGGATGGGGGAGTGCAACTCCATATGTGAGGACCCACACCCTAATCTCATAGGGGAGTACAACTCATAAAAGACATACACCATGATCCCACATGTGAGTATGACTTCATAAGTTAAGGACATGCACCCTAACCAGTAGGGGAGTAATACTCAATGACTAGGGGACCCGCACCTTGGTACGCTAGGGTAGTACCGACCTTGTTAGTTCACTTGTGGAGTAATCGCACCCTGGAATAATAGAGAAGTACCAAATCCTATCATAGAGGACCCGTACCCTACCCTGTAGGGGAGTTTAGACTCTATGTATGTTATATATGGGGGACTTGTGCCCTAGTCTAATAGGGGAGTACCGACTCAACATATAGAGGACTTACTCCTCAGTCACATAGGGGAGTACCTACTCTTCCTTCACAAACATCTCCTAGAACCCACACCCTAGTCTTTCAGGGGAGTAACACCCCCAAAGGAAGAAACCCAAAGGAAACTAACCCTCTTCCACGACGTGGGGAGTCCCATCTTTACGAGACATATTGATTCCCACTCAAGTGTTCTTATACCCGGTGGACCTACTCTTCAAACCATTAGGTCATCTATAAAATTACAAAAAACTCACTTGGAGTATCTCAAAAGTACCATCTTGTCACGAGGGTCCCAACTCTATAAACAGATCATTAATCGAATGTACGGTTTGGAAGATATGGGTGTTTTAGAAAAAAGGGGTCGGTAGGTTTTGGGTCCAGGCCGACCAGACCCAACCTAGGGTCCACCAACCCAACCGGATTCTAGAGACCCAACCCGGGTCCGACTCGGTCTAGATTCGACCTGTCCCACTGGGCTCAGCCTGACCCACTAGACCACCCTGGGTGGCCCTTCTTCTGCAGCCCGGCCCGCCATTGCGGGCCATTTCATCCTCCACCGAATGCGGCGAACAGGTGGTTGGATGACTCCCCCACATGGAGTACCATGGACCGCATGTTGTCACTAACCCACGACCCAGCCAAGGGTCTCCCATCTTGACACGACGTTGTGGTTCCACACTGCCATGGCCCTCTAGCGCCACGATTCTTCACCACCACGACCTACTAGCCACGACCTCCTCCACTGTGGTGCGCTGGCGGTTTCTTCTACGGGTCACCGGACTTGCTTCGGTGGTCTGTTCTTTAATTTGGAGGGTGTTCCGGAGTCCTTGAGGTGCGCTCTTCTTCTCCAGGTATTCAAAACCATGCCACGATTTCTTTTTAGTGTAAAACAGTTTGCGTGCGATATATCTCGTACCACCTTGATCTAATCATAATTATCATCCTCTCACCTCAATCATGTGGTGTCTATCCTAGATACATGATGTCAGATTCTTGCACCAATAAATGGTTTGGAAATGAATAGTCATTCTTCATTCAGTGAAGAACGCGAAGAAGATGAGGGATAAAAGCACAAAAAGAAACCCAAGTATTGAACCTTGGTAATTTGTTCGTTCTAGCCTTGGTCTAATATGTTCGAAGGATTAAGATAATACAAACAAAATTAAAAAATCATTTCACCAAAAATAATCCCACAGTCAAAACCTCTTACAAGAACGATCTAGATACTGGTCAACTTGTCTATGGTTTGATCTGTGTTTGTCATTTAGAAATCAATAACGGGGGAAACAAAATTCGAAATAACAACCCCTACCTAGAAAAAGGATCGGTCGGCATCAGGGTTCGATCATTGTTGGTGATCCATTAAGAGACATCGCAATTCATTTTCTCATCGACCATCGATCGGTGATCCATCTTCGTTATTGATTCGTCATTCATCAACATTCATTACTCACCAATGGAATTCCTCCAGAGCCTTAGAGCAATCCCCTGAGTCATCCCCTCATCCCATGTATCTTTTAATCCACTTAATAGAGGAAATGAATTTCAACATTTCCATTATGTTGAGTCATCGTGTCATTGCACTATTTCAATTATGAAATGAAATAGTTGTCTCATCGCTACGTTGCAGTGAAACATTTTCGAATAAAATAAACTTTTTAAGTTTATTTTATTTTTCCTTAAAATGCCTAATAATTAACTTTTTTCCTTCAACCCGCATCGGTAAAGGTTAGGCTCCACCTAAGGAAATCACACCCTCATGAGCACAATGGTACTCTCTGATTTCAAATCTAAGTTACCGTTTATGAGTTATCAGAAATAAAATAATCTTAATTTAATTAGTTTTTTATCATCACATCTCAAAAACTACCTTCCACAAGTGGCCCGCGCTGGCCAATGCTAGGCTTCGCCTAAGGAAAGCACTCCCTTACAAGTTCAAATTTGGTCTTGTATTTTCAATCTGAGTTACCATTCGTGAGTTATAATTATTTAAAAAAAGAAAATAATTTCATTTAATTATTTTATTTATGGTTATTCCATTTTTTTCTCACTAGAGACCTACGCTGACTAAACTTAACCCGCACCTAGGGTGAACCCAATTCTCTAAACAAAACGGTACCCTCATATTTCTGATTCGGACACCAATTTAATAGTTATCCCTCTTTTTCAAGAAAATTGCTCACACATGCTATTTAAAAACGTATCATTTTTTTATGGATAGTTCTCAGAGATTTGGGCCTCTGAATCGCACATTGTCTCAACACTTGTTCTTGAAATTTTACCATAAATGTTCTAAAAAATTAACTGGGAAAATTTGAGCTGTTATAACCTTGTTCCCTAATATAAACCACACACATAATATCCTTGAAATGATCTTGATCAACAAAAGTATTTTCCCATAGAGCATCATCCAAATAACCATCTTGAGGATTCACTATAAGTATTCTAGGATATATGTTTCTACACAACGCCATTAAAAAATTTAAAAAATAGAATTTTGAAAACAACCTCAATGAAATCATATTTAAAATGAAAACATAACTGAACAAAAAAATATTATCATATATATATGGTTTGTTAAGGCACTTCACGATGAGATGTGTTCAGAGAAACACTTTAAACCTACCCCTAATGTCCCAACATTCCAAACTCCTATCAACAATGACATCCCAAATTAGATAAAATGAAACCAAACATCACTTTTATAACAATTTTTAATGAACCAACCATGTTTTCCCTAAAATATCACACCTGGGTCGGATCATGCCACACCCAAAGTGTGTTCCCAGCCCCCATGACCTGAAAAAAGCTCATGGGCATTGACAAATCCCCTTTTGGGTTGATTTATTTGACAAATAGATAAAACCCATATTATTTCAATAATAATGGAAATAAAAACCATCCCAACACATAGCATAAGTATGATAAACACTAAATAAATTCATAGAATATCAAGATAGATATAGGTACACAATAAGAAATAATAGGTGTGTCACTAATGTAGTAAAGGTATTATTCCAGTGGTAAATAAAAAAATATTGTGACACATCTCTTGAAGACATGTGGGTTAGCATCAAACTATGACACCACCATAACATGAATAAAACCAGCATGATTACCCACCACATATAGGTGGTTTTTTCAATTTCCAACATCATACATGAAAATTTGTTCAAACCCCCATTGAATGTATGGAGGTTTTCAGCATAATATGATAGTATGGTCCCACAATTGTCACATCCTAGTATTTATTTTAGGTATGTAAATCATGATTATTTCTTATCCTTATCTTTTCTTTTTATTCAGTCCTTTCCTTTTGGGGTTTTTTAGGTTATTGTAGGATCCACAGTAGTCTTTTATAGTGTTTCATGTCGTGAAAAAAATGTTCAAAGAATGAACCATGTTTCAAATCACAAAACATTATTTAATTCCATGAACTATTATTAATAGGGGATTGATTTTCTCAAGGGGGAGACCTTGATTTACGTAACTCATGGTTCATAAACTAACCAACGTTTTTAAGATGTAAACTTGTTTATTTGATAGGATCCATCCTTTGAATCATTATTCTTATCACAAGCCTATTTGGAATATATTTTAAAATATTTTTTATCCATTTATAATAGGTTCTATTTAACACTGTTATCAAACCATTTTTCAAATATCAAAAATTTAAATGTTTCTCTCATACAAAAATTTCATGTACCTCAATTGTTGTGTGATTACAGTGGTAATTCACTAAATATATTCATAGCCTATCTTGGTGATTGGTTTATCACATATTCTGTTTGCCTATTCTCCCTTTCTTATGTTTTTAGTTCACTATATGGCTTTGGAATCATAGAGTTTTCTAGATATGGAAATCATAAAGAGGATTTTTGGTTTAGATATTTCTTTCATACTTTATGAGTTTATTATCCTTCTATCTTGTGGATTCCATCCAGTTGTTGATAATACTATGTATTTGGAGTATCTAGTTTCATAAAATGGATTTTTTTATATGAATCATTTTTTATTTAACAAGATTAAACTAAATTTTCAATTATTCAAAGGAATTTTTTTATCCCATGGAAATATTTCTGAGAGTCTCAAATGAATGGATGATGATGGAATTACTTTTTAGGAATTTATATACTCTATTTTATGGAAATTTGTATTTCTAGGATAAAGATGGATTTTTATTAATGAAATTTCACTTTAAAATTTAATTTATCTGTGGAAATGTTCACTCTTTTAGAGTGGGACAACCCAAGAGATCCTAGGTATCTGGTGTTTAGTCATATAAAAATAGGGTTAGGTTTAGTTAGTGTCCCATGAATTATGTATATGTGAAAACACTAAATTCATATTTTTAATTTGGGGAGAAATTTGTTGGTTATCTTCAAAAACTAGGCTCGAGTTATAGGGATTCGATTTTTAACCTAGTTATTTTTCCTCAGACACATGAGATGCGAGTGTAACAAACCCAACACTAGTAACCTATAGTCAGAGTAAAATTTATTACATTAGAATAAGAAAAAAATTATCAAATCACCATGGATCAATAAATTTAGTAGTCATGATGAACTAGATACAAACATTCTTCTTATTTTACCTTATAAATAAAATATAACAAATTTTGAAATAAAATATTCTACATCCTTGATCACATTCAGTGATTCCTTCTTCATATTCTATGTAAAAGAAAAAAGTAATGGTGATAAAAAATTCTTCAAAAGGGTTACATATAGAAGATGATATCATGAGTAAATAAGTAATAATCAATATGGAAATGAATCTAATTAAAAACACATTCCATTTACTCATTAACATAATCATGAAATGCATCCATGTATAATATCAATGAAATAATATCACGGATAAAAATAGCATAATTAGTAATGAATAAAAGGAACAATGTTAGATTTAAAGATCTTAGATGACATGATATCTTTACCACTAAGGCCTTACGCCAAGACAGTTTAAACTATTCATACGTATACACCAAAACCCCAGTTAATAATGTAACCAAACTACTTTGTCTTATGATATTTATTGATGCATCTAGGGGTATGTGATTCTAGGCCCCAACGATTACTACATGTCCAATTAATTACACATATATTGAATAATTAATTTAATTCATGAAAAATATCACATATTAACAACTATCATTACTAAATTACGAATACATAATATTATTTGTTTCCCCAACAAATAAAATAAGCTTTATAGTAAAGCACTATATGTTGAAATGGTTTAAAGTTTGGGAAATAAGAATATCCATCATACAAAGAATATAAGTATTTAATGGAAATGTAGTTTCTAATTTTATGTGATCACAACATAGGGAATGTTTCAAGATAAAGATAAATATCAAAATATTAATAAGTGATAATAGAGGATCATTAATTCATTAGAAATATTTTTTTTTATAAAAAATCATATATAATTGAAAATAACATAAAATTGACAATATTAATTAGAATAAGTTTCTAATAAAAAATTTATTTTTATACCATTGAAAACATTATGAATAAGCTTAATACTTTGAAATAGTAAATGTGGTGGAAAAATATCTCATTTTTCATATGTTAAAAAGAAACACTACTTTTGACATTTTGTAAATAAATAAAAAATAAACATTTTGAAAAACATTAAAAATATTACATTAAAACATTTTACAATTTCAAGGATAACATAAAATGAACTTAATAAATGATTTAATAAAATTAAAAGGTTATTTGTGAATAAATTTTGAATAATATTTGCATGGAAAAAAATATAGCCGATCAAAATGGGAAATAATATCGGATTTTATTTTAATCATTTATTTTATTATTTCAAGTACCAAAGAGAGAAAAATATTAAAGAAAACACAGAAACAATTTTAATGTAAAATGGATAAGAAAATAGATTATTTTTATGAAGGATGGATTATAAGATTCCTTCAACAAAAAATATTAGAAATCCTAAAAATAGAGATTGTAAAATAAATTCATTCCTCTTGGGAAAAATTTAAATTATAACACCATGAAATTATAGATGTGAATTTAAACATTATTCATCATGAATAAATTTATATTGATTAAAAAGACATAATAGTGGATTTATACACTATACATAAATGGAATTTGTTATAACACCAAATATAACTCAATGGAGTGGAATGCGAGATAAAATCCATTATAGAGATAATATCGTTGAAATTAGAATTATTCAACGAATAAATTATGTTTAAAAATATAAATTTACATAATTTAATTTGAAATAAAACATAAAAAATCAATTTTTATTTCACATATAATATTTTTAAAATAAAATAAATTAATAAGAGATATAATCCAATGAAAGGAAATTTTGTAATGAAACCCCTTACCACATGCCTCCACTTAGTTAAACATTACCTAACCAAATGTATAATGGCTTTAAAATTGTCATTAATTTATTCCATATCAATATTCCTATTTATAATATTATATATGATCAACTAAAAAATTATATCACTCTCTCATAAAAAATCATTAATTATTATAATTTTTTCAAGAGTTAGCTGCTTATTTTTCTTCGGTATGTTTCATAAAAAAATGTTCATATTTATGTGAATAGGTTATATTTTCATCGTATATATGATTTTATTAATTGAATATAACATATTTATTCATTATATACATTTTTATAACCATTTTTGAATTATGGACATAGAAAATGAATTTCTTCACTTCATGGAGGCGTAAGTCATATGCACGCATGAGTGACATTATCAGTTTCAAATGTGTGAAATGAAAAGAAAGTAGATGAAATATTAAATTTTTATATTAAATATTATGTAATAAAAAAATACATATATTCATTAGTTTCATAATTAGGTTCACCCATGTGAGGTGGGTATGGAAAAAATATGACATCAATTTGTGAGGTGGTATTCCTCCATACAAATGAGTGATAGTTTTGTTTCACATTTACTGGAGAATGAAATGGATAAATATTATTACATGTACATAATAAAATATAAGTATATGGGATATTTTTTTCATATGTTTTAATTTTTAGGAAATAATTTATTATAGTATAAAAATAAGTAAAAAAGTAACAACTCAGTTAGTATGATTACCATATCTTAGAGAAACAACATTTGGATCTCTTCTGAAGGAGACATGGTTTGGTATTTGAGAGGATATGAGCCTATAGAACGTGGATAGGGATTCTCAAAGTAATTTTTGTAGGTTTTGGTCATGCTAAATGGCTCATGAGGTGTGATTAATTAAGGGATTGTGGTTTAATTTTCTAATTGAGGTGAGTGGAATACTTGTAATTTTTCAAAGATTTAAATTAATATTATGTCACAATCCTAGAAAAATATAACCAAAATGACTCATATTCAAAGGTGAAAATTTTATGGTTAAAAAAGTGTCCAATTAGGTTTATTCATGTTTTAATTCCATTTAAATCGTTATCTTTTTTATTAAGCCCTCGATAAACCAGTTCTGACAATAACCATAGAAATTAATTTTTATTATTTTTATTACTCATTATGGAAAAAATATAAGTTGACCTTATTGAATAATATTAATTTTTATTATATGAAATATATAAAACATTAAATAAAATTCAATTTCTAGAATATTTATAATTTAATTTAATAAAACTCCCTAATACATGTTGAAAAGCAGTTTGTCATGAAAATGTATTTTACCAGAATAAGATGATTTTACATTAACTATAAGACATGTATTAATATAGTTTGATATATAATATATCCATGTCATTTAAATCATTAATTATTATTTATTATTTAAAATAATTAAAATTTAAAAAGTTTATGCAATTAATAATGGTTTTTGAAAAATATACCATTTTACAACCAAATGGTTTATCATTATTTATATCTAATTGATAATCAATAAATTATTAATAATAAATATTTTAACACATTCTTAGGAATAAAATTATGAATTTATAAATAATATATTTTTATTTTTTTCATAAAAGAATATTTATAAGGGAATATTTTAAAAATTCATTCAACGTTTATTTTGAACCGGTATGATCAAAATAGATATTCGTCCAATAAAATTATAATTTTAAATAATGAAATATAAAAAAATTGATTTATAATTTTATTAAAATATAATGTTTAGGGGTTTCCATGGGTCGGGTCGAGTTGGGCTTCGAGATTTTTTTGACTCGGCCCAACCGAAAAAGCTTATATCAGGTCGTTTCGGTTGGGTTAGCGGGGTTCTTTAATTTGGACCTGACCCAACCAACCCATATTAGATCAGGTCGGGTTGGGTTGATGGGTTATTGAAAAAATGTTGTTGCGCTCTGCTCCCAAATTCATAACTCACACGCTACAGGGCCGCATTCCCTTCTCCCTCTTCAGTGTATTGTCTTCCTCACTACACCTAGAGGAACCCTCATCTCTGGTAGATCTGGATCTGGTGTCGTGATCAGTTGCAGCAAATGCTTCCTCATCTTTAGAAAAGGTCTTGTTAATCCCATATTTCAAAGCATCCTGCAAGATCTCAATCCATTAATTTCATCAGCATGTTACACGATGCAATTTTCAAAAAAAAAATAAAACTCACAAAACGGGAATGAACGTTAATACAAAGAAGAATTTTGCAGACTAAGTGCAAATTAGATCAAATTTTGCATCTTAATTGCATCATGTTGGAAATTTCAAAAAGTTACTTAGGCCACTCCATTGAAAGGGCAGAGGAGCATACTGAGATATTTTGGAAAACAAGAGGAGGGGAGAGATCAAAGGAAGAACGGTGAAGATAGAGTGATAACCACGATCACTTATGAGCTAGCAGAGGAGGATAAGGGATTTGGAGGTCAAATCATAATAGTCTCAATTCCTGATAGAGATAGTGTCTTAGGCAAATAAAATTGGAGGGGGAATTCTCCAGTAGATATGGGGTCATGGGGGATGGATATGGAGGAAATGGAAATGGATGAGGGATTTGTCTCTCATGGAAGTTGTTACAGTCGCACACCGTGCAGTGGAGGTTGTGGAGGATGAAGATGACGTCAATGTTTAGACGATGTGTGGTAGTGAAATAATAGGAGGTTGGGTTTGGGTTTATCAAGGGGGTGACATTTTGGGGATGATGGGTGACACACGCTTTTCGTGAGGTGTGCAAAAACAATTAAATCCCCCTGAGGGTGTAGTATGAATGGTAACCAGAATGTCGTTCTCCAAGGAGCAGTGTTTTAATCTTGGTGTCACTTAAAAATAACAAGTTTGAAAAATTAAAGAAACTAAGAGGTTTTCTTAAAAAGGTTTGTCAATTTAATATGAGAGACAAGTGATTGGATTAAGGTCGGGTTTTCCCATTTGTGATGTCATCATAGTTTTTATAAAAATATGAATCCTTTGGTTTTAGAAAAGATAATTAAGTGAAATGAATAACAATTGTTTCTTCGTTTCACCTTTGATTTAATTATTTATCAAAGCGTAGAAATCTTAATGGACTAATATTAATTACTTAGGAAATACCAAATCTGGTATTTACATCCCTAAATAATTAAATTAATCTATCTTAATTTCTCCACGTGATTTAGCAATCACCAAATCACTCCCTTAGTTGATTTTCTTCATAGATTAACCAATCGGTGTAAAAATGAATAGATCAAGCAAGGGTAGAATAATATTTAAATCAAAGCAATTTAAAATTTAAGAATAAATCAAAATACAATCGTATTTAATTTAAACTCAAAAATAAATTAAATTGATAATCATTCAGTTAAAAGAAAATAATCCCTTTGAATTAAACTTCAGAAACTCAAACATCACAAAATGGGGTCCCCTTCCCTTCACCCAATCACAAAAGATTCTACCCCTTCATGCAAGGTGGGGTCATCGAATTCAAATGAAAAATAAACATGGGGGAAGTAATTAAAAATGAAAACAAGGAAGAGGAGGTTCTCCTCCTCTTGGATGCTTTCTGCTGGCTGGAATGGGAGGTGAAGGAATGAATTGAGAGGTAGGAGCTCCTCTCCTTTTATAGGCAGAATTCTGTCCTCCTGATGTTTGCGCATGGAAGGCCCATTAAATTACATTTTTTCGTGTTTCCTCCTTCATAGAAGATTTTCATAAATGTTTTGTCTATCTCCCCTCAAATTTCAGCACATTTGGACTCCGGATGTAGAAGTTATGAATTTTTCATTGAAGGCTTCTGTTTCTGGATGAAGCTTCTAGGAAGGTTCCTCTAAAGGTATGTCATTCAATGGCCTCCTTAATGACCTCCAAAATCCACCAAATGTATGTTATAGTCGGCTCTAGATGTCCGCGTCACATCCCAGGTGGAAACACCTCAGTTGGATGTGTGTAGGCCGCGTTTTGGTTCCATTACTTTGCTGGTGTCCACGCTGTCCGCCCGAAACAATTGTCCAACTTCAATGAATTTTCAAGCCCTCTATATGACCGAATCAGCTCCTAGTCCAGAAGACAAAAATGAAGGAAATAAAATAAGGATTATAAAAAAAATTAATCACAAAATTTGGACATATAAGCTATGCTAAATGACAAAAATACCCTTGTGGTCAAAATCTGTCCAAAATCCAGAATTATGCACTTTTCTTCAATTATGACCATTTTCATTATAAAATTCAAATTACCCATTATTTTAATAAAACAATGAAATATATGGGTTTTATCATTGAAAAATAGTAAAAAATACTCATTATTTGGTCAAAAATATGCACGTAAATTTGCTCTGTCAAATACCCCCACACTTAAACCATGCTTGTCCTCAAGCATAAAATCTCAACATGGAAATCAGAGGACACAAATGTTACCAATATTCAAATTTCAATGCAATAAAATCAAACAATTTTCCATGTAAAATCAAACATTCAATAATCTGCATAAAAGATCAATTTAATTTCCCATTTTTCAACGAAACAAATAATTCACATATTTTACTTTTCCCCTTTGAAAATTGATGGAACTTTTCATTTCATTCATTCAAGCTCCTTGATTCATCATTATTAAACATTTCATGTCATGATTTACCTCACTTTTGATTTTTTTTCTCTCATCACTCATTATATAATTCAAGTAGAGTTATGCTCATATCATGAAAACATGCTTCTTATCCATAGGCTTGTAAATGAACTACTTTCTCCACTTTGTAAAGACAAAAGACACATAAAATCATGAGGACTTGCAATTAAGGTTCAAATGACTCTGAGGCTTAATGTTGGTAGGATTTGATGCTTTAAAAATTAAGTTTCAAGGAGGAGGATAATCTCTTAAGTACAATGCATGATATCAAATGTAAAAGTTTAATGAACTTCTCCCCTTCAAAGTAGCAACACCCACTTCCCAAAACTCAAAGTAAAGGTTGTGATCAAATTATGCATAATGAATGATTTGTGTACCCTCTTGAATATTTTTTTTACTTTTGTACTTTTTTTTCATTTTTTTTTTCGAAAATTGTGATTTGATCAATCCTCACATCCATCACCTAACCACATACGATCAAAAGATCGTCGGTCTGGAAAATGGTGATTTTTGGTTTTCCCAAATCACAACCCATTTTTCTATTTTTTTGGATTTGTTTTTTCATTTTTGTCATTTTTTTTATTCAAGAGGGGCAAACAATAGAGTATCATGAATGATTTCACAACCTTTTCTAATTTCCACAATAACACCCCCACAATTCTTCCTTACAATGTGTATCATCCCGTCCACCATGATTTCCTTTACCCCCACACTTCAACTTTAAATATCATGCAAATACCAAGAGTAGGGTACGAATAGATAAAAATGGATTGAAACATGGTTCATCCCTATAAAGGTCATTCATGGTCTCTATGGGCTAAAAGAAGGATTTATGTAAAGGTTGTATTTTAAGGATAAGTGACTTTTCAAAGGATGCCTCAATCATTTTAAATCTGTTCTTGTACAGTCATAGCTTTGACAAGTTTCAATACAAGTTCTGGTCAGTTACATGTCCCAAGATCACTCAAAAAATATGCTCAAGAATAAATAGGAAGTACTTGGTCTAGAAATCCTCTCGGGAATAAGAAATATAACATTGGAAAATCACTCATGGCATGACTAATAATAATAAATCAACTCACATAAATTTCAGAAATTCAATACATGAAAGATGGTTGGGAAATTTTATTTACATGAATTAATTAGTTCCTTCGAATCATGAGTCATCATTTCAATATCTATGCTTCATATTTAAAAATTCAATTCTGCATTTCAATCATTTAATCACATCAATATTGAAATCTAAAACATGGCATCATTGGGTTCCTAAGCCACTCATGTCTCCTAGACAAGTCAAGTAAAACATGAATTCAAGTGTGGGTATGCAATTTCAACTTTTAAAGCTCAAAACATGATTTTGATGAGGGAAAAAATGAAGGGAGTTTAAATTATCATCATGATAAGTGAACTCCCTTTTGACATAAAGCTTTTGTTCCTCTTCCTCTTTCTCTTGGGTCTACCTTGTGGCTTCCTTCCATGATGGTTCTTGAAAAAAAAATTAAAACCACTCATACCAGTGTAAGAACCATTCCATTATAGCTCAATTGGGTGATGTAAGAGGTAGCTGACTAGTAAATCCCATGAAAAAAATGAAACTCGGGTTGCCTCCCAAAAGCGCCTTTGTTTAATGTCATTGGCTCGACCTTACCTCATGAAAATAAATCAGTATATGGGTTGGAGAAGATTGACCTCCTCAACTGGTTCTTGAGGAAAACTTCCATAGAACTTATTCAGCCTTTGACCATTGACAGTGAATGGGTTTCCTCCTTGTTTCTCAACTTGAATGGCACCAAAAGGATATACATTAGTAACAATAAAAGGACCTTCCCACCTAGAACGAAGCTTACCAGGCATTAACTTCAATCTTGAATTGTAGAGTAGAACTTGGTCTCCAGGTTGAAAGGTCTTCGGTTGAATCAGTTTGTCATGTGCCACCCTGGTTCTTTCTAAATCATCAATGGAGTCGATGCCTTCTTCATGGGAAACCGCAAAGATGGAATGGTTGCTTGGTG
Organism: Viscum album; assembly: GCA_963277665.1. NCBI lineage: Eukaryota > Viridiplantae > Streptophyta > Magnoliopsida > Santalales > Viscaceae > Viscum > Viscum album. The sequence continues at coordinate 1,972,513,600 of OY728125.1, read as the reverse complement.
GGATTCTTTTTGAGTCAAGGACATTGAATTTGACCTTGCTATCTCCTAGATCCATGGTCAGAGTTCCTTCATGTACATTAATGATTTTTTTTGCCGTTTTTAGGAAGGGTCTTCCCAAAATTATGGGTGAATGCCTCGGCGTATTGTCCTCCTCCATGGTGAGTACGTAAAAATCTGCTGGAAAAATGAGTTCTCTAACTCTTACCAGCACATCTTCCACAACTCCGGCTGGATAAACAGTGGATCCATTTGCGAGTTGGATCACCACTCTTGTGGGATTCAACTCACCTATTTTTAAAGAAGAGAAAACAAAATTAGACATTACATTTATGGATGCACCAAGGTCACACAAAGCATCAGAAAAATCTAAAGAACCCATTGTACAGGGAATAGAGAATGTCCCTGGATCTTGACATTTTTTGGGTAATGGTGGGGTGGAAACGGCTGAGACACTCTTTCCAAAACTGATTTTTCCATCATCATCATGCTTCTTTTTCTTGGTGCATATTTCCTTTAGAAACATTGCATATTTGGGTATTTGGCGGATTTTCTCCAATAAGGGAATGTTGATTTCCACTTTTCGGAAGGTTTCATGGATTTCCCTTTGAAGTTGTTCTTCTTCAGCCTTCGATGATCGAGTTAGTGCAGAAGGGAATGGTACCTTGTTTCCTCCTTTCTCTTTTTGTTGCCTTTGACTTTTTTTTCTGCCTTCTTCTTGGGGTGGATGAGTTTTTCTTCAGGTTTTTGTTTGGAATCATCAAACTTACTTGGCTCAGGTGGTGGAAGCTCCTTTCCGCTTCGAGTCGTAATTGCACTAATATTCTCCTTTGGATTTGGGATAGTTTGGGATGGGAGGTTGCCTTGATTCCTGGTTAAAAGATCCATAAGGTTATCAAACTTGTTTTCTAAATTTTTCACAGTCTTCTTCAACTCTTCAATATCTTTTTCTTGGTGGAACTTTTCAGAACTTGATGGTGGATGTTCAAAATTCTTTCGTTGGAAGGGTGGTGGTTGAAATGATTGTTGTCCCTGGAAGGACTGCTTGTATGGTGTATGGTTCTAAAATTGCTGTTGAAATGGTGGACTGGCCTGGTTTTGTTGTCCTCCGTATCCTTGTTGGGTTTGACCTTCTCTCCATTGTTGATTTTGTGGGAATTGCCTTTGTTGGAATGCAGCTGCACAACTTTCTGTATCCTGTATCTCAGCACATTGATCAGTATAATGATTTGGTGATGAACATAACCCACATACCTGAGGTGGAGATGGATTCTCATTCACCTGCTTGATGGCCATTTTCCTCACAAGGCTTGTTAGTTCTTGAATTTTTTTTGTAAGAAGAGAAGATGAGTCAGAAGTTCTTACCTCATGCATCCCCCTTGTACCGGTGCTTCTTGTCCCAAATTGTTGTGAATTCTGGGCGATCTTCTCAATCAGGCTTCGGGCTTCTCCAGGTAATTTTTCAATCAATGCTCCTCCAGAGGATGCATCCAAAAGGTTCCTGTCGATGTCTAGGAGTCCTTGGTATTAAAAGACAAGGAAGTGGTGCTCCTCTATAGCTTGGTGGGGGAAACTTGCGCTAAGCTTCTTGAATCGTTCCCAATACTCGTAAAGAGTCCCACCAGTAGCTTGTCGAATGGCGTATATCTCCTTCCTGATTGCGGTACTCCGGGAGGCTGGGAAGAACCTTTGCATGAAACATTGTTGAAGATCATCCCAGTCTTGGATTTCTCCAGGTTGTAAGGCATACAACCACTCCTTCGTTGCTCCCTCAAGTGAAAAAGGGAATTCTTTCCACTTCATTTGCTCCTCCGCTACTTCTCTTGGTTTGAAGCTTGAACACACATGGATAAATTCTTGAATGTGTCAATTGGGATCCTCACCTGCAAGGCCATGAAATTTAGGTAGCATGGGAATCATGTTTACTCTTAATTCAAAATCATTTGGTTGTTCAGGCATGTTTAACCGATTCTGCTGGTTAGAAAATTGTGGGGCACAGAGGTCCCTCAAAGTTTGTCATGGGTTTGTGCCATTATTGGTGGTTCTAAATGGACACTAGAGTCTTATAAACTTATTTCTTCAAAATGGATTTCGATATTGAGATTCCTACGCCTATTAAACAATGTTCTTTCTATCTCAGGGTCGAAATCAAGTAGTTCCTCGTTAGAGGTCCTGGTCATGTAGATTTACACTTACTCCCTGGAAACGGTGCCAGTTTTGACAGGCGCTTGTCGTGAGGTTTTCAAAAACAATTAAATCCCAATAAGGGTGTAGTATGAATGGTAACCATAATGTCGTTCTCCAAGGAGTAGTGTTTTAATCTTGGTGTCACTTAAAAATAACTAGTTTGAAAAATTAAAGAAAGTAAGAGGTTTTCTTAAAAAGGTTTGTGAATTTAATATGAGAGAGAAGTGATTGGATTTAGGTCGGGTTTTCCCATTTGTGATGTCATCATAGTCTTTATAAAAATATGAATCCTTTGGTTTTAGAAAAGATAATTAAGTGAAATGAATAACAATTTTTTCTTCGTTTCACCTTTGATTTAATTATTTATCAAAGCGTAGAAATCTTAATGGACTAATATTAATTACTTAGGAAATACCAAATCTGGTATTTACTTCCCTAAATAATTAAATTATTCTATCTTAATTTCTCCACGTGATTTAGCAATCACCAAATCACTCCCTTAGTTGATTTTCTTCATAGATTAACCAATCGGTGTAAAAATGAATAGATCAAGCAAGGGTAGAATAATATTTAAATCAAAGCAATTTAATATTTAAGAATAAATCAAAATACAATCGTATTTAATTTAAATTAAAAAAAAAATTAAATTGATAATCATTCAATTAAAAGAAAAGAATCCCTTTTAATTAAACTTCAGAAACTCAAACATCACAAAATGGGGTCCCCTTCCCTTCACCCAATCACAAAAGATTCTACCCCTTCATGCAAGGTGGGGTCATCGAATTCAAATGAAAAATAAACATGGAGGAAGTAATTAAAAATGAAGAACAGGGAAGAGGAGTTTCTCCTCCTCTTGGATGCTTTCCGCTGGCTGGAATGGGAGGTGAAGGAATGAATTGAGAGGTAGGAGCTCCTCTCCTTTTATAGGCAGAATTTTGTCCTCCAGATGTTTGCACGTGGAAGGCCCATTAAATTACATTTTTTCGCGTTTCCTCCTTCATAAAATATGTTCATATATGTTTTTTATGTCTCCCCTCAAATTTCAGCACATTTGGACTCCGGATGTAGAAGTTATGAATTTTTCATTGAAGGCTTCTGTTTCTGGACGAAGCTTCCAAGAAGGTTCCTCCAAACTTATGTCGTTCAATGGACTCCTTAATGACCTCCAACATCCACCAAATTTATGTTATAGTCGTATCTAGATGTCCTCGTCACATCCCAGGTGGAAAAACCTCAGTTGGATGTGTGTAGGCCACGTTTTGGTTCCGTTACTTTGCTGGTGTCCACGCTATCCGCCCGAAACAATTGTCCAACTTCAATGAATTTTCAAGCCCTCTATATGACCGAATATTCTCCTGGTTCAGAATATAAAAATGAAGGAAATAAAATAAGGATTATAACAAAATTTTAATCACAAAATTTGGACATATATGGTATGCTAAATGACAAAAATCCCCTTGTGGTCAAAATCTGTCCAAAATCCAGAATTATGAACTTTTCTTCAATTATGACCATTTTCATTATAAAATTCAAATTACCCATTATTTTAATAAAACAATGAAATATATGGGTTTTATCATTGAAAAACAGTAAAAAATACTCATTATTTGGTCAAAAATATGCACGTAAATTTGCTCTGTCAATGGGTTTCCAACAAATGAAGTGGGGGTTGAGGCAGCGCGCACATAGGGTGTAAGAGTAGGTTGTCAGGTTGGTTGGATTGGGTTGGATCGATTTTTTTCAACCTGTTACCCAACCCAACCCGACCACAGGTCAACCCTATGCAACCTGACTCGGGCATTTTCAATTTTCAATCTGACCCCACCTGGTCAGTTTAGGTCGGTTTGGATGGGTCAGGTCGGTTTTGGAGACCCCTAATAATTTTCAATTAATATAATTGAAACTCAGGTGTTATAATCATCCCTCCTTCAAATATTTCATCCTTAAATCATTCATGTGAATTACATTATAAACAAATGAGGGTGTTTATTCTTCATAACATCAACAGGTTCTCATGTATCTTCATCTATTTTATTATTTCAACAATTTACCATTAAGTGTAAAGCCCATTGTTTTCCCAACACTTCTTCAATAGTGTAAACAATTTGTATAGGCTCTTCACAGTAGGATATATCAGTATCTAGTTCTATTTCATCAGAGGCAAGAACATTGGTTGGGTCTACCATCTACTTCCCTAACAATGAGATATGGAACACATCATAGAATTTAGGGAAGATAAGTAAAATCTCTAAATAGTAATCCCTATATCTAATTCATTCTCAAATTTGGAAGTTCTGATGTATCTGGGCCTCTTTTTTCCTTTCTTATGGAACCTTATAACACACTTCCATGGATAACCTTTCAAGGAAAAGTGATCACCCACATGAAATTAAAAAAATACTTTGGATATCAAAATATCAATTTTTTCTTCATTGATGATATTAAATATAGGAATGGATAGTATTTGTCTTTATAACATCTCTCCTTAAGAATTTATGGGCCTAAAAGCATCCTTTTTCCCACTTCACTTGACAAAGTTTTAGTATGATATTTATAAGCATATAATTCTATACACAACATCATTTGAATAATTGAATGGAATATATTGTTATAGAATGACTTTATTAATGGTAAATACTAATCCCACATACTATTAAATTCAAGTGAGTATATCCTCAACATGTCTTATATTGTCTAAATAGTCCTTTTAAGTTATATATCAGTATAGGGATGATAAGTAGTGCTAAAATGTAGTATGGTATCAAGATCCTTTTGAAGACATTCCTAGAAATTGGATGTAAATAATGGATCATGATAAAAAAAATTGAATGTGGATCACCATAAATATTTATATATTCATTAATATGGATCAATGAAAGGAACACAGGTGGTAAATATTCTCTGATCAAGATGAAATGTGAATATTTGGTAAGTTGACCAACAATAACCCAAATTTTTCAATTCTTTCTAGGATTATTTGGTAATGTAGTGAAAATTTACATAGTAATATTATAAAATTTCCTTGTAGGAATATGTTGAGGATGCATGAAACCTCTTGGATGCTATCTCTCAGCCTTCAACTGTAGAAAAAAAGAATCTTGATATATAATCAGCAATTCCCTACCAAAAATTATTAAACCAAATATGATACATGAAATTACAATACAAAATTGTTATACTAGGGTATATATAAAATTTAAAAATATGAGAATCATAAAATAATTAAATTTTTAGATAATGTATAGATAGTACACATATCTTCTTTCCAAATATCAAAACATCATTTTCATAAATGATGTTTTCCAATTTCCCATCATTCATTCCTATAATCTTCTTTTCAAAATTCTCATCATCATGCTAATAAATTTTTACATTTTATAATAATGATTATTTTCCAATGATTTTATAATAAAATTATGTTTTCTTATTCTATAATAATTCCCTTATCAATCAGAATTATATCTATAAACATAGAATCTTGATCAATCATCATTTTGGTCAAAACTCTATAAAAATTCCTACTAAATTATTTCACTACCTTATTTTCTTCTTTATGTGGTAGTATACTAAGAAATCTTAATCCTTGAGTATAACAGGGCATCACCTTTGCCTCATGTTGATACCTTTTTTAGAGGAGATGAATTTAGACTATTTTGATCAATGTATTTCTCAAGTATTTCATTATAGATATAGTGTATCCATATCATTAGAGAAAATATTGTAGATTTGACCTTAATATAGTAGGTTAGATCATTCAGTAAATAATTCATTAACTACATTTATACATCGGTAATTAATATAACATTATACATAAGGATACAACCAATTCCATTGTTCAATAAATCACTCTATGTCAAATACCCATCACTTCCTAATGGTATAGCCAATATATAACCATTTATCAATATCCTCTTAACTATTTAAAAAAATCTTCACATTACATTTTCTATATGAACTTAACCCCTCTATGTGTATTTTTTAAAGGGATATCCAATTGGGAATATTTTTGAAAAAATATTAGATATTAACATTCCAAACTAATGAAACTATGGAACTTGTTGATATTCATTGTTGTATATCATTCTTTGAATTCCTATGTCTTAAAAGGATCAATAGAGATTCTGTACATGAAGACAATATAGAAATGAAATGAAACTTTTTATGTAGTAATTTTCACTTAATAAATTTACTACATAATACTTTTCCTATAAGATTCTAAATACTTATTTGAAAGTGATTCACATAGTCCTCATAGAGTTTAGTATACCCCAAGGTGTCATAAATAAATAACACACAAAAAATTATCAAGATATTCCTTCAATAATATGTTAATTATGCACATAAAAACAAAGGGTGAATTAGAAAATGAAATATAAGTACCATAAAATTATAATCAAAATACCAAATAAGTGATGTTTTACTTCAAATATATTCTTTCATTAAATTAATTTGATCATACCTAGAACAAAAGTAAATACTTAAATATTGAGCTCAATGATGTTGATTTAATGATTCATCAATGTGTGGTTGATGATACTTGTTCTTTATCATAATAACATTTATATACCTATAATCGATGCATATCCTCATAAATTTTTCCTTTTTCAAAACTAATAGAATAATGGATCCCTAGGGTCAATATGAAAACTCTTCTCTTTATTACACATTAATTCATGATTTATTACATAATATTACACTTAATACATCCTGGATGATCGATAAGTATAGTGTCATTTGGAATTATGCACATTATAACATCTTGAACATGGTATGCAACAACATTATTGAAATATTACTTAATATGCTTCAAAAAATTCATGGATTTTAAAATTTCATGGGATAACCTGGGGACATACATAAAAAATGGGTGATCTATAAATCCTTCAAATGAAATAAAAATGGAATAATATGAAGAGAATAATACATGTTGGTCTATAGGAACATAAATGGGGTATAAAAGGAGGCATAATCATAAATGTGAACAATGAGATATGATATAGCATGATAATCATAAAGGAAACAATTGAGAAATGAGGCAACAACTTAAAACACTGAATCCTAAACATAGATTAACGCTAACTACCAAGACATCATAAAAAATGATGTCCCATAATGGAATAAGGTTCACTCCTTTTTCTACATGATGTCTCGTGATACTGAACATTACCCAATTCATTAAGTCTCTATATAATTCAGAGAGCAAATGTCACATTCATTTCATTATCATGCTTAAGTGTGTCACATATATCATACAACATAGATTCATTCATCATAATATTTTATTACACAATGAAGAAATGTGGAATAAATACATGTAAGTCCCACTTCAGATATGTATAAATGTATAAAGGTGAACACCCTTGATAGTAAATATGTATGGTATTCACTACAAAATTGTTTTGGCATGGAAAATCATGGTGAAATTTCATAAGCATAATGGCATCAGTTACGAATTCATAAAATGGGTTGATGTGAGATAAATGGTGTTATCATCATTTTTACATCAAATTTTTAATAATAGGTTCATGGAAAGACATATCCCAACATTAGGAATTAGAAATATACTGCATAATATAATAAAGAATCTTGAATAAAAAAGTTAAGGTGAGGATCCCTTACCTTGACAATGTGACTCCAATGTCTAAGGAGGATATTCTTGAGAGCTTGGGGAACCTTGGGAGGCCTCTAAATAGGGGTGTGAAGAGTAAGGATCTTCTATAAATATTTTTAGTTAATATAAATGGGATAATGGGTAGGTTTATATAATAAATGAGCGCCAAATTCTTTAACATTTCCCAAATAAAGGTTTTGGACTCTATAAAATACAATAACCAAACCCACAAACCATCCCATGTTTTTTTCAATTTTCTCTTCCAATGGGGACTGGATTTATTTAATTTATAATTAAAATTTCCTAATATAATAAAATAACACCATTTATTAATTGAAAGTGAGTCATACACTTAATAAGATGATTTTAAAAACATAAAATATATTAATGGTTTTAGAGGATTCATAATGGCCATATAAAATTAACCAAATAAAAATAGAATCACATTATTTTAAATAGAAAACATATATTTGGTCATAGATCCAATTTATATTATTTATTAAATCACTTTTTCATTATGTTGTCATAATACACTAAGTATATTTATATAGTATTTAATTTTTACTCGGAAACTCGACTACCTTAGAAAATTATCAAAAATTCACCATTGGATAATTTCGACATTATGATTCCCAAAAAATATTTATTTTATCCATATAATTTTATATTTATTTTAATTTAAACTTCTAAAATAATAATTAACACTTATTGAAAATGATGGGTTCTTTTTACTATAACATTTTTCAAAACACTATAGAAATTACATTTGACATCATAAAAATTATATTATCATTAACATTTAAAAATAATTATTTAATAAAAAAATTTATTAAAATATAATTTATTTAATAAATCCATTATTTCATCAAAATGATTGTCTTAATTGAAATTTCATATTAACTAAAAATATAATTTTGGTTTTATCATATCAAAATAAAAAATTTACCGAACTGATTAATTAATCATTTATAAAGTAAAAAATAAGTAATAAATATAAAAATAATTCAATGGAAATTAAATCTAAATAATCATAATAATAGTTTCACTTTTTTTTTCAGTCTCTGATAAATTATTTTTACACTTAATTAACCAATTTTCCTTTTACTAAGGTAGTTAATTTTGACTATAGTCAATGTTCATATTTTTCAAAAATTAAGTTGAAAATATTACCTAATATTAATTATAATGACTCAAAATATGGAAAATATTTTATAAAAATAAATTCACATAGGTCAAATAATTTAATTTAATATAAAAAATCAAGCATGATGGAAATTAGTTTTCTAAAAAGTTCAGTTTTTCAAAGAAAAGATGATTTTACGTTTACTTTATAAGTAGAAATATTCATTGTATGAATTTAAATTCATAAATATAGATATATAGTTTCAAATTTTAATTGAAATAATTTATCATTACTGGTTATATAAATTAATTTTAATTGAGAAACATTCATTTTAAAATAGTTTTTAGAAACTATATAGTTTAAGATTAAAAAACTTATACTAAAATATGGTATATAGATAATTTAAATGTAATTTATTGAATTAAATATAACTAAATAAAAATTATTCTACTTATAAATAAAATTAAAATAATATTAGAACTTTTATAATCCTTAATTTATCTAAATAAAAGATAATTTTACATAAAACTGTATTTTCACTATTCACTAAAAATCTATATTTCCCAAAAAATCCCAAAATTTCACCTTATGTTAATTTTGATAAGATGGTATATGAAATGGTTTTTATTTTATCAAATAAATTTTCTATAATTTCAAGAAACTAATTATAATATATTTTCAGAAAAATAAATAAAAAATAATTTTTTGATGAAAATGTATTTTTGAAGAGTAAATTGACATTACCAAAATTGATTGATTATTTAATAATAATTTATAAATAAATTTTGGACAATAATATATACATGTGTGGGTGTGTGTCATAAATTAGTTAATCTTACTCATATCCACAAATTGAATAGAAATGATTAAATTTTTATATTTAAATAATCATTATTTGTTTCTATTCGGTGTTATGCATCACATATGCTATGGAACATAGTTTTATCTCTAAAAATTCAGGGCATTATAGTGAAACAGTAGGGTGTATAAATCCCATATCAAAAAAATGATGTATTTTTTTATTTAACTCCACTAATTCCATATATTCCATTCTATATGAATTCATTGATATAGGACTTTCATCATGTATTAAATAAATGTAAAATGAACTTAATGTTTTAGTTGATATTTAGGAAATTCTTCAAGAAAACAAATCAATGAATTCATGAAAAATATTTATATAATTATTTTGAATATTACCTATCATAAATATAGAAATTTTCTTCCATTATTCCCCAAGAATCTCAATTGGAAGAGCTACTGTAGGGGGGATATTGTCATCACCTAGATAATTAGGAATAACCGCTAAATACATGTAATTTTTCATTATCATCACGAATCATAATTTCCTTCTCATGGAATTATATTTTTCATTCAATTTTGATATAAAATATATAATAAAAAATATATCAAAATTAACCACATGTATAATTATCACGTCTAAAAAAATAACATGTTTATCAGTCGTTATGGGAACTAATTACCAAATCCTAATTGCTGTAGGATTTCCACTAAGAGTATTGAATAAAAACTTTCTTATTACAGTTCTTGTGGAATATATATTTTTTCTAGAAAACATATAATATATAAAATAGTGAAATATCCAAAATCAAATAAATAATTATAAAAACATTACAAAATTCTTCATTTACCTTCCACCATATCTTTAGTAACTTCAAAATTAACGATAATGATTCCATAAGCTTGGCCATCTCTTGTCAGTGTATTATATGATAGGTTTCCTGGATGTTTTGGAAATTTTATTGAATAAATCCCTTTTTATTTATAGTTGAATCATTCGATAATCATGATCTATTTATTTATCTTAAAATTATTAGTTAGATGAACCTTATTTACACACTTGTAAAAATCCCATATACCCTTCTATAACATTCCACGATGTTTCTTTTCCGGAAATCAAAATGATAGAAATTAATATATTCTATTCCTATTCATTGATTAATTTATTTTTTCATGGTTTTCCACCCACCTCATATTTTCATGATTTCAATTTAAGATATATAATCTTGAAAATCCATCCTCTATTTAGATGGAATATAATACTATTTTATCATATGATGACACTTTTTGTGAAACAAATCTCTATATATTCTTGCCTTCATCCCATCAATGAAATGGCCAATATGTTTTCTATATTATTTTTGTAATCTATAGAAAACATGGATAGTATTTTAATGGAGGCTTTTTACTCTATAACACATTCCTCTTTCATTTTCATTAAGCCGAGGAACTTTCTCTTCTGTTCAATTTTTTTCATATGTGGAAAATATTTTTTTGAATAATGTTACATTAAAATATCTTCATTCAATATGTTATCTTTCCTAACTCACTAGTATTCATGATTACGGAAAACCAATGATCAATATCTCTTTTATACAAATACACTACTATAAAAAAGAAATTGAATTTCATTGTATCCCAAGGATAGAAATGTCTTCTCAAGGGAGAGAATACACATTTCATCTACAAATGGATTAGTATTTTCAAAAGTTATGGAGGTGTGTGTCACATGAAGCATTTTGATATTGTAATATCATACCATTTAACTTTATTTTGATTTATATTTGTAATATTATTTTCCATAACATGGGAAAGATTATCAAATATAGCCATGATCTACTCAGTTCCAACCCCATTTTTATTAGATGAATCTACGAGGAAATAAATATTCATTCCATGATTATTAATATTATTCATTCCTCTATGAACCATTTCAAAAAAATGAAAAATACTAAATTATCATATAACATAATGAATTTTAAATAATAAAATATACATCTAAATTTGGTGAAATAGTTAACATAACCTAAAACTTTACATATTTCCAATCTCAGAATCATGACCTTTCTTTCTTTAAATTATAAAAATATTTTCAACCCTTTAATAATGATTCATAATTAAAATTTTATTAAATCCATGAATATACAATGGGTGTATCAAACAAGGTGTTCAATAAGATCCCATTTTGTGTGTGTAAGAATGAATGTTCTGAAATATGTTACCAACTATTTTTGGTGTTATTACCACTAGATGTATGTTTCTTCTGGAAATGGGGATGACCTTGTTTGTTTAAGGTTAAAACTTTCCAATCGGTTTCTAACGGTTTTATTTGTAGAACCGAAAACATCCAACAATTCTATATCCATTTGGACTTACTTTCCAAATGCAGGTTCCCATTAGTTATGGACTAATGAGACTTAAGAATTTTCATTGGTTGAGAGGATGGGAGGTCAGACTCATCACACCTTTTAGGGGGGAAGTATAGTCTACACTAGGACTCTCTTGTAGATTTAAGTTATGTCCGTGAACCCTTATGAATTTACCAAGCTTGAAAATGTGTTTTCCATTTAGACCTTGCAATCAATGATTGATATGTATGAGATTTAGATAATCTTTTATATGTATTTGAGGTTCTTCATCGATAGAGAATCATCCGTATTTATTATATATTCTTAGTCAATGGTATACTTCAATACATTATATAGAAATCTCTTGGTCATTATGATAACCATACTGGTTTTAAAGCCACTCATTGGGGAACTTGAAGTTTATTGTCGTTCAGAAAGACAAGGATTATTTTAGAGTTGGGATCGTACCCACAGATGGGCTACCTATGTATCCTTGATGGAAAAAGAATCAGAACCCATGTAGTTCAAGTGAAGAAGTATGAGGTTTATTCATGATTAATGGCCCAAAGAGAGATGTCATAATTAATTTTACAATCTAAGCTTACCTGAGTCATGATCGATGTGAGAAACAAGAGGTATCAGTAAAACCTAACGATTGTGCCATGAAAGATGCAATCATAAGAAAGAATGTGGGGCTTATATATGTATGAATACCAAAGTAAATGAAGATTAGGACTTAGTTTAGGAAAGAAGCCCAGGAGTAGGGTCTATAAAATTATTTGTACTTTATAGAGATTTGGGGTTTTAACCTGGGACTTACTCCTAAAAAGGAAGCCAAAAATTTAAGAGGGACTTATGATTGGGTTTTATTCCTGAAAAGGAAGCCCAAATCAAAATAAATTAAGACTGGGGCTTAATCCTAAGGAAGATTCCCAAAGTTAAAGTAAATTATGATTGGGGCTTATTCCTAAAGAGGATGGCCAGATTAAGGAACTTGGGGCTTACTCCCAAGGAGGGAGCCCATGAACAGGGAACTTAGAGCTTACTCCTAAAGAGGATGCTCAGGTTAAGGGAAATTATGACTGGGGCTTGCTCTTGAAAAGGAGGCCCAGGTTAAGAGAAATTATGACTGGGGCTTACTCCTGAAAAGGAGGCCCAGGTTAAGAGAAATTATGACTGGGGCTTACTCCTGAAAAGGAGGCCCAGGTTAAGGGGACTTGAGACTTGGGGCTTACTTTTGAGAAGGAGGCCCAAATTAAGGGAAATTATGATGGGGGATTACTCCTGAGAAGGTGTCCCAGGTTAAGGGAAATTATGATCGGGGATTACTCCTAATAAGGAGGACCAGGTTAAGAGAAATTATGATTAGGGCTTACTCCTGAAAAGTAGGCCCTGGTTAAGGGGACTTGAGACTTGGGGATTACTCCTAAGAAGGAGGCCCAAATAAAAATAGCTTCTCAGAATTCCTTTTATATAAGGAAGACAACAAAGGAAAAATGCCACAAATGGATTTGAAGAAGTTTTTGAAGGTTGTCTTTTGAAGAAGAAAGGTCTATTTGAGGAAAGTAAGTGACTAGGAAGGAGGCGCGCAAGTTATATTCTGGAATGCAAGTCCTGGTCACACAAGTATACTTGCGCGACATGAGTCAACTAAGGCGATGAAGAATACATGAAGTGATACTTGGGAGACTTTGATTTTGAGCCCTTGGCATCATCCGTAGAGGCTTTCAGATATGTGGCGCGCAAGTTTCCTTGAGAGGAAAAGGTGGCGTGCAAGTGTCTTCACTTACCTTAAAGGGCCGGACACTTAGGCGCACAAGTATTGATGAGTTCTAATACTTAGGCCTTATTCTTCCTCTTGAGAGCTTCCATTCTAGGTAAATAATTACCTTAGAAGTGTTTGGAAGACTTTAGACAGAGACTTGGGAAACCAGAGCATGAATCTGAGTTTTGGAAAATTCGTCCTCCAAATATGGGGCCCACAAGGGGTATTTATAGGCCACTGAGCACCTTGGGAGAAAAAATAATAGGGTGCGCAAGTTACTTGTGCGACCCATATGTGGTGCGAAAGTGACTTGCGCGACCATAAAGAAACTTGCGTGACCCATGCTTAAAGGGTTCCTTGTTCATGGCTTTTTCAATTTCTGATGTTCTTTAAAGGATGACTCCCTTAGTGCTTAAGGAATTTCCCATTTCCATTCGTTAGACTCTGTGATGGAAAAGAGCATCAACAAAAGTCCCCCCTCAGAGTCAAATCCAAGAAAGGAAAGTGGATTTGACTCTGAGGAAAATGTGAAACAAGGTGTCGTGACACGCAAGTAGTAGGCGCACAGGTATTTTTTGGTGCACAGGTTCCGGCGCGCAGGGGTACGACCTCGCCTATATATACGGGCTTCATTCTCATGCAAATCATCCACCTTTTGAATGATTATCGCTCTCATCGCGTTGGCGTCTTGGCTTTTCACTCGTCAGTGCTTCTGTTTGTTGTGTCGCGCTTCCTCGGTCTATTTTTTACTTGCGTGCCATTACTAGCACGGTAAAACTTGCACGACTGGCTGAGACTTGCGCGCCAAGATTATACTTGAGCGCCTTAATGCCTTAGCAATTTTTTCGATTTCTTCACAAATTTTATGAAAAAAAACTTACATAAAAAATAATTATTCGATCTTTGTGTAGATTTAATGGCTCCCAAAAGAATTGAATCAAATGAAAAATTGGCTAGAAAGTAGATTGATGACATGATGAACATTGTTGGCCATGATTACTATGATATCTGCAACAACACACTCCCTGATTTGGCCAAGTACTTGAAGAAATATCATGTCAATTTCCCACAGAGCATTTACTTTCCTTTATATGTCCATGGTCATCTGTAAGGAGTCAACATTCCAGGTGCAAAGAACTATACACCCAGGATGCAGCTGCACTGCTACCCCTCCATTTCGGTTATGCAGTGGATTAAGAGCAGAAACAATGGTTTGAACTTTCAAATTTTTCCTCCATGCCATTTCTTTGTAGATATGAAAATGGAAAACCCATGGCCTGATATGTTTTCCACTGTCGGTTGGTGGAGAGAAGACTATCATGACGTTAGAACAATATCTGAAAATAATACTCTCTCCAAATGGCTCTTTACTTACAATGATCAATTCTGAAATCCATGTATCCATCTTCCAAAGCTCTTGGATAGAAACAGAGTCACTGTTTGATCAGCAGAAAATTTTCTCAAACCGCACTCAAGAACATTCTTTTAAAATTGTTCCAAGATGATCTAGTATCATTGCATCTCTTATTGTATCCAGTTTAATTAATGAACTCCAGGTGGCTGCTGATGAAGCTCGTGATTCCGTAAATCAAATGAAGAGTTATGTTGAAAGCCTCTTTTAATTCATGAAAAAGAGAAGAGACTCAAATATGTGGATATCCTTATAACTTTTGTGTATCAATGAAAAACACTTTCATATTCAATCATTTTTCCCTACATTATCTTGCCACTTTCTTTAATTAATTACCTAATCCAATGGGCCTAGTAAGCATAGTTTGATTTTTTCTAGGGTGATATAAACAACCCCACAAACTTTGCATCTTTTAATTGCTCAATATTAACTAAATCATACAAAATGTATGTTTAGTGAGCAGGGACTTGACTTTTGTTCATATTTCCCTTGTCTTTTGTGGGAAATTTAAATTCATGCATGTCGGACATAAAAAGGATAATGTTTAAGGTCTAATAGCTTTGACTGAATGGATTAAAATTGACTCAATTCCTTGATAATTTATCTAAATACATATTACCACATTCAAGTATGGGGGAAACATGTAAACTATGACTTAAGAAATTTTGAAGCTGGGGTATGATATGAAAAAATGTCTAAAAGGCATTAGAGGAAGTATTTCTTAAGTGTGAAGTTACAACTATTTAACAAACCCGTTAGGGAGTTTAATTATGTAGGGACACTTAAGGGCATTGGATGTATTATCAAATAATAGCATTTTTCGGTTGACAGGTCCGTTATGTAGACTAGTTATGCAAGGCCACCTAGGGGTACGTGCTGCATAGTCAGGAAAAAGAACTCTCAGAAATTTTACTTTTATATTGCTAAAAAAGCCAGTGGAATTTTATAGAGATTCAAATTTTCCAAAGCATAGAGTTTGCTGTATGGAGAGGTGTACTTAAATATGGAGATGATATTCCCAATCAATATTGTCAATGAATCAGATGAATGTCACTCATGCGAAGGTTTGACCCAAATGTAGGGAAGGGAAATATAAACCATAGACTTGAATACTTTCCGATCATGAAAAAGAGTGTGGGATAAATATGTTAAGGATGGCTATACTTTTGCGAATCCCTGCATATTTTCTTTAAGACCAATAAGGACAAAAGAATTTTTCCTCCCAAGAATGAAATTAACACTATTTAACATACCCGTTAGGGGGTTGAATTATGTGGGGCCATTTAAGGGCATTGGCTTCACAGTCAAATAATAGTATCTTTTGGCTAACAGGTTTGTTATATAGACTACTTATGCAAGGCCGCCTAAGGGCACTGTTTTATAGTAAGGAAAAATAATTCCTGGGTATCAAACATTTTGTGACCAGAAGTCAATAAAAGGGTTATGGAGATCTGGAAGTATTTAAGGTTAGGAGTATGACATATCAAAATGGGCATTGTCCAATGCATGAAGGAGATACAAAGACCAATGCTAACCATAATCATTTTGTGGTTGGGTCCTTAATTGAGGTGTTGGACTTCACTACGTATCCCCTAAGGATGGGAATCAAGCCATAAGTAGTTCTTGAAATATAGTTTAACATCATGTGGAATGATAGTGTAGGAGATCTTAGTTTAGGGTCATAGATCTTGGACCATAATGAGGAATACACATTGTTTGTTTTATAAACCTGATGTGAATGAAGACCAGGGTTTTCATACCACATTCATGTTTTCACAGGGGGAATTTTCATCCAAGGAACTGAAAGTGGAATTTGGGGTTAGGCCCAAAGACTTGGGGATAGATTCGAGGGATGCTCGAACGTTCCTACGTATCCCATAAGGATGGGAATCAATCCATACATAGTTCTTGAAATACCCTCTGTACAGATTTGGTTCGTACAAGTGAAGGATGAAAGGGGGCTTTAGTGAAATGATTGTTTGACCCAAGATTAAAGGTTCGGGCATTAACATGTATGCACATAGTCTTTGAAATATGACATGATTGGAGATCAAGATCAATGATGATTCCCTCTCTGGCGAGGGACAATGGGGGACTGTATAGTTTAACATCATATAGTAAGGATGATGGTGTTGCACAGTTTAGTGCCATGTAGCAGGGACAAAAGGGACGTACACAATTTAACGTCATGTGGGACGAAGGTGAATCTATGTGAAGAGATTGGTTTTGGGCTGCTTCACGGATCAACATCGTATGAGACGGAGGTGAACTTGTGTGAAGAGATTGGTTTTGGGCTACTTCATGGATCAACATCGTATGAGATGGAGGTGAACCGACGTGAAGAGATTGGTTTTGGGCTTGAACCTTGGGAGGTTGACTATGTACCCATCCTAGAAGGCAAGGACCAAAGTCCACGTAGTTTGATTATGAATGAATTGGTGGTCAAGTTGTATTTGAGGACAACCCGAAGATGATGTTGGGACTTACGTGTGGTTAGCAGCCTAGAGAGGGTGTTATGGTTGAAGCTTACTCTAAGCTCACGTGAGCCATACTCGGTGTGAGAAACAAGAGGTAACAAAAACCCTAATGATTCACAGTTTAATGTCATGTAGGAAAAAAGGGTGTTGTACAGTTTAGAATCATGTAGCTATGACGTATTGTAGTTTAACATCTTGCAGGACATGTGCACAGTTTAACGTCATGTTGGACAAAAGGGACATATTTTAACGTCATGTTGGACAATATAGGGACCATGTAGTTTAAAGTCTTGCAGTAAGGACTATGAGGACTATGTAGTTTAAAGTCTTGCAGTAAGGACTATGGGGACTGTGCAGTTTAAAGTCTTATAGTAAGGACTAAAGGGACTATACAGTTTAAAGTCTTGTTGTAAGGACTGTGGGGACTGTGCAGTTTAAAGTCTTGCAGTAAGGACTATGGGGACTATGCAGTTTAAGGTCTTGTAGTAAAGACTATGGGGACTATGTAGTTTAAAGTCTTGCAGTAAGGACCATGGGGACTATGCAGTTTAAAGTCTTGTAGCAAGGACTAAAGGGAATGTGCAGTTTAAAGTCTTGTAGTAAGGACTAAAGGGACTATGCAGTTTAAAGTCTTGTAGTATGGACTAAAGGGACTGTGCAGTTTAAAGTCTTATAGTAAGGACTATGGGGACGATGCAGTTTAAAGTCTTGCGATAAAGACTATAGGAAATGTGCAGTTTAAAGTCTTGCAGTAAAGACTTTGGGGACTGTGCATTTTAAAGTCTTGCAGTAAGGACTATGGTGACTATGCAGTTTAAAGTATTGCAGTAAGGACTATGGGGACTGTGAGGTTTAAAGTCTTGCAGTAGGGACTATGGGGACTGTGCAGTTTAAAGTCTTGCGGTAAGGACTATTGGGACTATGCAGTTTAAAGCCTTGTAGTAAGGACTATGAGGACTCTGTAGTTTAACGTCTTACAGTAAGGACTATGGTGACTGTGCAGTTTAAATTCTTGTAGTAAAGACTATGGAGACTGTGTAGCTTCAAGTCTTGTAGTAAGAACTATGGGGACTATACATTTTAAAGTCTTGCGTTAAGTACTATGGGGACTGTGTAGTTTAACATCTTGCGGTAAGGACTATGGGGACTATGCAGTTTAAATTCTTGTAGTAAGGACTATGGGTACTGTGCAGTTCAAAGTCTTTCAGTAAGGACTAAAGGGACTATGCAGTTTAAAGTCTTGCAGTAAGGACTAAAGGGACTATGCCATTTAAAGTCTTGAAGTAAGGACTAAAGGGTGTATTTGTGTTACACAAAATACTTCTTCAGAAATCTGGCATTGGTTGGAGTCGTGATGAGTTCTCCATCTATTGAGATTAAAGAATAAGCTCCATTGGAGTAGACCATATGTATTGAGTAAGGTATTTCCCACTTAATGAAGATTATGCCTGATGAACCAATTCAGGCTATACCGTTTGGTGGGGCGGTGCCCGTGATTTTGAAGTATATGGCATAAAATATGCCAGAGTCAAATACAACTTAGGCTTTGAAACGAGCTCATATTCTTCTTACTGCTCTTCTTTCATAAAATTATGCCACCTATTTGAAGATTTTCCTTCTGATAAAGGGTGTTTTACTATGAAATTCATAGTAGAAGACACAGTTGGTTGATTCAATTGTGTTTATAAAATGGCTTGAGTTCATTTGATCGTTTTCCTGACCATCCAATCATCATATTTCTGTGCATTTTTTCTTTTGACTTCATGCCACTCGCCTTCTTCCTCTGGATCTGTAGTAGTAACACATGATACCTGGGCTGAAGAACCCTTCAGTTTTACTTGTCCTGAGTCCACTATCTTTTGCAAAAGGTTTTTTAAGACAAAACACTCCTGAATGGGATGCCCCAACATATGATGAAATGGTAAATAGTTGGGAAGGTCTTCATCTCCTTCCTTGTTCGGCCTTTTAGGCTTTGGTAACTAAACCAAATTATTTCCCAGAGCCGAGATGAAGTAACCCAGAACTTGTTCATTATAGAAAGAATAAACTTTGTTCTTTATCTCCTCAAATTGTTTCCGTCTTTGAAAATCTTTGATCATATTGATGAGACGACCTCTGTTGTTGATGCTCAAAAGGTGGAGCCCTTCGATAAGATGAAGGTTTTGAAGTGAAAGTAGGTACAGATGCTTGTTTAAGTGTAATTGTAGCAGTCTCTACTCTCCCCATTCTCCTTCCTGAAGCTGATGGAATTACACGAGTTTTAGCCTTAGTCTCTATAAGAGAATCTTCAATTTGTTGAGCGATTGAAGTAAGGTCACAAAACCCTCCTGTGTATTTCACAGGAATCAATGGTGTGCCTAATTAATCACGCAAATTTTCCACACAGATTGGCAACAATTCTTCTTGAGGGAGTGTTAAGATTAAAGAATATGTTAATCTTTTCCAACAAGCAATGAAATCCAAAACTCTTTCATTTTCCCTTTGTTTACAATTTTCAAGATAAAAACTGTCATCTTTGGAAATGTTGAGCTAAATTGAAGAAGGAATCATTGACGAAGATCTTCCCACCTAGTAATTGACCGGGATTGCAAGCTTGTATACCATAAAAAAGTAGGCCCTTGTAATGATAGCACAAAACATCTAAACTTAACTACTTCTTGTTGTTGAAGAGTTCCCATCATAGGATCACAACGAGAAACAAAATGTGTTAAGTGTTGTTATGGATCTCCTGAACCATTAAAAATTGGGAATGTGGTACTTGAAAAATTTGATGGGGGAGGAATTGCATCCACCCATTCAGGGTAAGATCTCTTTTCTGGTTGAATTTGTGCACGCTTTTCTTCCATATCATTCAACCGAGCTATTAATGACTCAATGGTAGTTATTAACATTTGAGAAACATCTAGTTGAGCTTGGTCCTGAGCAGGTGCAATAACTGGAGTTTGGATAGGTGTGGTGATTGGTACTGCAACTGATGGTAGAACTACCGGTTGTTGTCGCGCATGACCCATAGGATTGGACTTGTGATGGTGTACTTGTAAAGGAGTATATTCTTGATCCATCCCAGTAACTGCAATTATTTACCTTGACTGACTGACTCCAGCACGCTTAAGAGGAATACTACCTTGGATTAGTTATGTATTCAACCTCCTTAACTCCTTCATTTCTTCCTCTTGTTGTGCAAACCTTTCCTCTAATGAGAGTGATTGGCCTTCTCTAGAGGAAGGGTGAAATGTAACCTATCTTTTACCCTTTTCCTTGTCATGTGCCTTTCTGGAGTATGGAAGGGCATTTCCGGAAGGAATATCTTGCCTCTGGGCAGCCCTCTGTCTTCTAGTACGCACACCTTCTACATTTATTTATGTGTGTACATCTTCTTGAATATGAACTTCCTCGTGTGATTCCTCTGAGTGAACCTCATGTTCTGGGGGATCAGTAACAACAGAATTGATGAAATTTATTGATTCATAATGAATTACATCCCTTCTATAGGCATTTATGCGATGTTGTCTTCATCCATGCCCTTTATGAGATATTGCCTTTTGTTGAGTTGATCCTTCAGGAACTTCTTGATTAACCATAATTTGGAGCGAATTTCCCAATAATTTGGCTATGCTTTCCTCTTGTGGCTTCTTCCCTAACTGAGAGAACACTGACTTTCGCTGAGGAAGAGATTGAGGACTTGAAAAAGTCCCCAGTCCGGTGGACTGGGGCTGTTTCTGCTTTCCCTGGTCAACTCCTTGAATCCCATCTATTGATCCCAAGGTTTGGGCTAAAAGATTCCCCAGCCTAGCAAGCTGAGGTGGTTCTTGAGCTACTACATATGAGACTTTCTTAAAAGCTCTCCTGATTTTGTGGACTTTAGTCTAGAAATTGGCTGGATGCATCAAACTACATACACTCAAATCACCTGGCTCAATTGACCGTTGGATGATTTCTGACAATTCTGTCGCCTGATGATGTGCATGATCTAAATGAGAAGCCTATTAAATATTCTAATTTTCTTGATGCAAGAGTAATTTGACAACTTGTTCTTTGTATTCTTGACTTTGGGAAGAACTAGTTGAGGCATGTTCCTGAGCAAGCCTTTGATTACACACAAAACCAATTTGTTTTGTCCAAGCATGGGCAATAATATTTCATGAGACCACTTTTGGTGGGATTTGTTGACTGAAGATTACAGTGAAATGCAGTGCTCCATGAACACCTCATCCCCTAATATGAATACTAGATGGGGAATTGGTAATTAACTAGCACAGCCTTTTTAGTGCACCAAAGCATGAACACTGAAGGGCTCTCTGCTGCTTTTCAACCTTTGGATATCAGAAAACTGAGATAGATTCCAAATCAATTTGACGTTGTAACCCTTCTATTATCTTAACATGATTTTTATATTCATCATAAGATAATACTTTCTCTTTTAAGTGACAAAGAGTTTTCCACATGTTGAGACGAATATCATGAATAGAATCTTCCGTCAACATATCTAGAATATCATACTGAGAGTCATCCAAAGGCCAAAACATGACTAGTACTTCACCTTTCTCCAGTTGTTTTCACATATTCAGCACTTCCTCCTTATCATTCGATGAAGATTCTTCTACCTAATTAGACCAAAGCTAGTTCTTCTTTGTTGCTTCATCAGATTCAACAAGATTGGTAGAGAATTCATTCATCAAATTAGAAGATGAATGACCCATGGGTGGTTTGGAGAATGACCTACACCCCGGGCTATCTTCTGATTGAGAGAGTATTTCACATACTAGTGGTAAAGAATCAGACATGACTGGATTCACATTTGCAAGTGCCTCAATATAATAGGTCTTTCTCGTTACTACATTTTCCTTCGAAGAATTTTCTAGGAAATGTGAATTTCTACTACAGAGAATACTTTCATAGCTAAATTCATCATCATGGGGAGGACCACAACGGTGGGTTACAACAAAAGATGAAATCTTTTGTTCCTTGATATTCTGGCCACGCAGAGGGTTATTGTGGATCTCATCTGAATATGATACTTCAAGATCTACCGAACTATCATGAAGAAATCCTTCATGAGGATGTGTCTGATGAAGACCTTCGGAATTATTGTTCCCGCTATTGGGAAATGAGAGAGTAGAATCTTGAGTTGCAACAGATAATAGTTTGGGGGCTTTAAGAACTCCAACATCGAGCAAGGCCTTATTGCAGATTGGCTCTTGATTTATCCACTGTGTTGGATGGGTCTGTTTCTTAGACACCTTCTTACTCACTTTAGAAACCACTTTTTGACGAAAGTGGTTATTATGGGTAGGTGTATGTGCCTGCTCAGGATAAATGGTCAAGTTAGGATGATTATCTCCATTCAAATCGGGTGTATGTGCCTAACTTGATTGTCTGTATGATGTGGGGGAGTATGACCCACAACCCTCCAGGACTGGGACAGAGGTGTGTATCTATTCCAGAGTGATATGTTGATGAGTCACTCCACTGATAGGGATAGATTTATGACTCCTTCCCTATGATACTACTTAATTTTCTATAATATTATGATAGGAAACCAGAATATGGGCAGGGATTTTCTTATACTCTTTCATCATTTTCAGAATGTTCTTGGTGACATCAGCTTCTGGAATGGGAATATACATCCATTCTGTTCTTGTAGTAGGTGTATGTGCCTACTTCTGTCCTCCTTTTCCTTTCAGTAAATTCTGACAGTACACATGTGTGGGGGCAGAAAATTTTGTGTGCCTCCTGCTTGTCATTGGAGCTTTCTAATTGATATCTCCAGGTGCTACCAAATGAGACTGTTGGTTAGCCTGATGAATTACAGGTATATGTGCCTGCTAATTCTTCCCCACCACATTTGATTGGCGAGTTTCTTTGGTTGTCGTCAGACGAGCATGCTGACTAGCTGATGAATTATAAACAGGTGTATATGCATGCCTATAATACTCCGACAGAATTGTCTGGCGTGATTGACTTGTTACTTCCAGACGAGTCTGCTGGGCAGTAACATCAGGATGGACAGGTGTATATGCCCACTCGTTGTTTTCCATCAAGTTGGATTGATGGACTTCTCCAGAGGGGGTAAAAGTAAGAACTTTCTCCCTTTCGACTGGATTTTGCCTCTGACGGTTCGTCTTGCGTGCTCGGGTCTAAGGAACCTGAGCCGAACCTCTAAAGGTGATACCCTCATCATGTTGAGGGTGCACTACCGCACGATTCTAGCGGCGATTGTTGATGGGAGTCCCCAGGAAGGAATCTTGGTTTCCTTAATTAAGGCCTTGAGTGACCTTCTCATTCACCTCCCCATAATATGGGAGGGACTGGTGATTGCATTCCAAGGATAATGACCCGAAACGGTTGGATACAGTGGTTGGAACCACCTGCTTCTTGACCAATTTTCGTCGTTGTCCAGACAACCAGGGTGAATTGTTAACTTGGAGGGATTTTTGAGCGGCCTCCAGAGTCAGAATGGTACCTTGTTGACGGTATTCCTTAACCAATGCATTTGAGACCCAGAATTGAAGACGCTGAGTAGGTGATGTTGTCCTCAGAGCGGACGAGGATCCAGAAGGAGTAGTGGCTGAGGCAATCATAGGTGTGAACTTTAAAGAAGCCATTTCTGTAATGCAGAGAGATCTTGGAAAAGAGTTCATGTTTGACATAACAGGCATAATCAAGATAAGTTCGTCCAGACTACATCTTTAGGATGAGCACATATGTTATTGATTTCTTTGTTGGCCCTTACAGTAAGTTAAATAGGGGCCTAAAAAATAATTAAAACATCATTTAACTTGGTTAAGGCTTCATGTCAGGTTCACCATTTTTTTCTTTTGGAAATGGGGATGACCATGTTTTTTAAGGTTTAAACTTTCCAATTGGTTTCTAACGGGTTTATTAATAGAACCGAAAACATCCAACTATTCTATATCCTTTTGGACCTACTTTCCAACGGTAGGTTCCCATTAGTTATGGAATAATGATACTTAAGAATTTGAATTGGTCGAGAGGATGGGAGGTCAGACTCATCACACCTTTTTGGGGGGAATTATTTTCTACTCTGGGACTCTATTATAGATTTAAGTTATGTTCATGAATCCTTATTAATTTACCAACCATGAAAATGAGTTTTTCCTTTAGACCGTACAATCAATGATTGATATGTATGAGATTTAGAGAATCTTTTATATGTATTTTAGGTTCATCATGGATAGATAATCATCTGTATTTATTAGATATTCTTAGTCAATGGTATCATTTAATACATTACATAGAAATCTCTTGGTCATTATGATAACCATACTGGTTTTAAAGCCACTCAGTTGGGCACTTGAAGTTTATTGTCGTTCAGAAAGATAAGGATTATTTTAGAGTTAGGATTGTACCTGTCGATGGGCTACCTATGTATCCTTGTTAGAAAAGGAATCAGAACCCACATAGTTCGAGTGAAGAAGTATGAGGTTTATGCATGATTAATGGCCCAAAGAGAGATTTCATAATTACTTTTACACTCTAAGCTCACGTGAGTCATGCTCGATGTGAGAAACAAGAGGTATCAGAAAAACCTGACGATTGTGCCATGAAAGATGCAATCATAAGAAAGAATGTGGGGCTTACGTATGTATGACTACCCATGTAAATGAAGATTAGGACTTATTTTAGGAAATAAGCCTAGGATCAGGGTCCATAAAGGTATGTTTACTTTATAGAGATTTGGGGTTTTAACCTGGGACTTACTCTTGAAAAGGAAGACAAAAATTTAAGAGGGACTTATGATTGGGTTTTATTCCTAAAATGGAATCCCAAATCAAAAGAAATTAAGATTGGGGATTATTCATAAGTAGGATTCCCAAAGTTAAAGGAAATTATGATTGGGGCTTATTCTTAAGGAGGATTCCCAAAGTTAAATGAAATTATTTTTGGGGCTTATTCCTATAGAGGATTCCCAGATTACGGAACTTGGGGGTTACTCTTAAGGAGGATGCCCATGAATAGGGAACTTGGGGCTTAATTCTAAAAAGGTTTCCTAGGTTAAGGGAAATTATGACTAGAGATTACACCTGAAGAGGAGGCCTAGGTTAAGTGAAATTATGACTAGGGCTTACTCCTGAAAAGGAGACCCAGGTTAAGGGGACTTGAGACTTGGGGATTACTTCTGAGAAGGAGGCCCAAATTAACGGAAATTATGACTGGGGCTTACTCCTGAGAAGGAGGCCCTGGTTAAGGAAATTTATGACTGGGGCTTACCCCTGAGAAGGAGGACCATGTTAAGAAAAATTATTACTGGGGCTTAATCTTGAAAAGGAGGCCCAGGTTAAGGGGAAATGAGACATGGGGATTACTCCTGATAAGGAGGCCCAAATAAAAAGAACTTCTCAGAATTCCTTTCAGATAAGGAAGCAAACATAGGAACCATACCACAAATGGCTTTGAAGAAGGTTTTCAAGGCTGTCTTTTGAAGAAGAAAGGTGGATTTGAGGAACGGAAGTGACTAGGAAGGAGGCGTGAAAGTTCTCTTCTAGCATGCAATTCCTGGTCACGCAAGTATACTTGTGTGACATGAGTCAACTCGGGCGATGAACAATCCATGAATTGATACTTGGGCGACTTTGATTTGGAGCCCTTAGTATCATCCCTAGAGGCTTTCAGATGTGTGGCGCGCAAGTTTCCTTGAGAGGAAAAGGTGGCATGCAAGTGTCTTTACTTCCCTTAAAGGGATGGACACTTAGGCGCACAAGTATTGATGAGTTCTAATACTTAGGCCTTATTCTTCCTCTTGAGAGCTTCCATTCTAGGTAAATAATTACCTTATAAGTGTTCGGAAGACTTCAGACAGAGACATGGGCGACCAGAGCTTGAATCTGAGTTTTGGAAAATTCTTCCTCCAATTGGGAGGCCCATAGGGGGTATTTATAGGCCACTAATCACCTTGGGAGAAAAAAAGAATAGGGCGGGAAAGTTACTTTCATGACCCATATGTAGAACGCAATTTAATTGCGCGACCATAAAGAAACTTGCGTGACCCATGCTTAAAGGGTTCTTTGTTCATTCCTTTTTAATTTTTGATGTTCTTCAAAGGATGACTCTATTTGTGCTTAATAAATTTCCCATTTCCATTCATTAGACTCTGTAATGGAAAGGAGCATCAACAATGTATCTATTTGAAAACCAGATCCACAAGTTGTATCCATTCATGGATTTATTTCTAGTAAACCATATTATCTCTACCTTATGAAAACATTTATGATATTATAATATAATTAGAAAATCCCTAAAAGTTTGGAATAGGGTTTTGTTACCTAAAATGTTATATAAACATTAGATAAAATGGATCACATCACCAATAGATGGTCAGTTTAGTAGTCTTGAAGAACCAGATAAAAACATTATTCTCATTTTACATAGAAAATAAAATATAAAAATATAATGAAATAAAATATTCTACAACCATTAACTTATTCAAATATTCTATCTTTATATCCTTGGTAATGAAAAAAAACAATGTTGAACTAAAATTCTCAATAAAGGATATCTATCATTGATGAAATCATGAGTAGATAATTAATAATTAATATGGAAATGTAGATAACTAAAAACATATGACATTTAATCAATAACACGACCATAAAATGCATACATGGAAAATATTAATGTAATAATCTCATGGATGGTAATATAAGAATTCTAAGTGAAGGAAATGCATAAAATTGGACAACATGATCTCAAACATGATGATAAATTTACTATCAATTCCTTAAACCAAGTTAGTTTAAATTATGTGTAGGTATACTTCAAAAACCATTTTATATGACTATCCAATTGATTAGTATCATGAGAGATGTCGATCCATCATTGGGATATGTAATTCCAATCCCCATCAATCACTTCATATCTAATGAATTACACATATATTTAATAATCAGATTAATTCTTAATCAATATTCTGTGTCAATTATATCCATATTGACTAATTAATATGGACTATTATAATTTCCCCATTCAAAAAAATAATATTCATAATAAAACAACATATGTATAAATTGTGAATTTTTTTGGAAATAAGAATATCCATTATATGAAGAATATGGATATTTCCTAGAAATTAAACATATAATGAGATATGATCATAATAATGTAATTTTTTCAAGTGAAATCTAACGATCAAAAAATTAATCAGAGAAAACAAATGACCATAAATTCTTCAGAGGTATTGGTTTTGTAATAAATTCATTATTTTAGAGAATATAAAAATTGAATAGAAACAATAAAATAAGGTCTAAATTAATATTTTTACTTCTAAAACCACTAAAAATAAGTAGCATAAACTAAATATTGTAAATGGTTATGGAGGCATTAAAATATGTTAATGTTGTATACATTAAAAGGAAACATTGTTTTGGACTTTTTATTAAGATATTGGAAAATGAAACTTTATAAAAAAATTGTAATTATTACTTTTAATCCTAGTGAAAATTAATTGATAAAAAATATTTCATTAATAAATATTTTCAATAAATAAAAAATACTTTTGTGAAAATATTTTCAAAAATATGGACTTGGAATCAAAATATACCCAATAAAAATGAGAAATAAGATCAGAATTTCTATTAAACATATATTTGATGGATTCAAGATCCAAATATATAAAAAATTGGAATAAAAAATTGGAACTCATTATATATCTAGATAATATGATAATATATGATTTTTATAAAGGACATATTATAATATTCCTTTAAATAAAAATATTATCAGTCCTATAAAATGATATTGTAAATATATTCTTAACTATTTAGTAAATTTTAAATGGTAATCCATCAAATTAGAAAAAATAAATTTAAACAAAACTAATTATGAATAAAAATATATTCATGTTAAGAACATAAAATGGGTTATAAAAAACCCAAATAAAAAAAATATTCATAATAAAAAAATATGTCTCAGTAGTGGAAATTGATATGAAATCTCTTACAAAGATCAAATCATTGAAATGAGTGTTAACCAGTAAATAGATTATGTGTAAAAAATGTAAATACATATAAGATAAGTAGAATTAAAAATTAAAATAATAAATGTTCATTTCACACATAATATTTATATAATAGAATTAGTGAAGAGGTGATATAACCCTATAAAGGTAAATTGAGTTATGAATCCCCTTACCACAGAAATCCACTTAGTAGAACATTCCTTGACCAAATGTGTAATTTTTTTTTATCTTTTTATTAGTTTACACTATAAATATATTCATTTTTATAATATTATGTATGATCAACTAATAACATGTTATCCCCAATTTTTATGTAATATTACATTTTTATCATAGTTTCATGTGTTAAATACATAGTTTTATCAAGAATGTTATAGTTCTTGTGAATATAATATATTTTAATGATATAAATTATTATATTAGTTTTATAAATAACATATTTATTCATTATATATATTTTTATAATAATTTTTTAATATTTTACTTGGAAAATGATTCGCATCGATTTGTGGAGATAGTAAGTCGTATATATGCATGAGATACGTTATCCTTTTTAATGGGTGAAAAGGTAAGGTAGTATATTATATATTTACTTTTTAAAATAAATATTTTTTTCATAAGTGTCCTGTATATTTATTATTTACATCATTGTAATTTTCCATGTGAGGCAGTGATGGAAAATAACGTATATTGATTCTCCAGGCGGTATTCAAACGTACACACGAGCAATGATTTTTTACCCATTGTTAGAGAAAGAGGTGGATAAATATTATACCATAAACAAAATAAAATATAAATATATTTTAGAAACATTTTTTATTCTATTTTAATTTATATAACATAATTTAATGTGGTAAAACAAGAAGTAAAAAAAGAAATAACTCTGTTGGGATGATTACCTTATCTTTGAGAAACCACCATGGGAGCTCTTCTCAAGGAGAATAGGGTCGGTATTTTGGGAATAAAAATACCTATAGAAGATATATAATGATGTTTGAGAGTTATTTTGGTAGTTTATATTTGATATAAATGACTCAAGTTGTTTGAAAAACTAAGTGGTGGATGCAACCTTTTATAATTGAGGTGAGTGGGACAACTATAATTTTTTAAATTTTTAAAATATTATTAATACAATTTCAAGGAAAAATGGCTCCAAAATGAATCATATTATAATATTATAAGTCTATATTCAAAAAAATATACAATTTTTTTAATAATTTTTTTTGTTCATTTTAAGCCTTATCCATATATATTAACACTCCTGTAAACACATTTTGACCTTAACCATGGTAATAAGAATTTTATGGTTTTTAATATTCATTATGAACAAAAGATAAGTTTAAAATATTTTAAAATACTAATTATAGTAATTATTACTATGGAATACAACTTATAAAATCCAATTTAAATAAATTACATAATTTAATTTAAAAATAAACCTGCAAAAGTTGATGAAATATGGTTTTTCATAAAAATATATTTTTCAAGCATAAGATAATCTTAAATTAAACATATAAATCATAGTAATAATTATATGGTTTTAAATTAATATATATCTAGAGGTAATTTATATTTTTAATTTTAGTAATTCATTATTAAATATTATTTTAGTTGATTAAAATTGATAAACATTATGCCCTTAAATGGTTTTTTGAAAAATATCCCCTTTTACTACCAAATAAACTTATAATTATTAATATCGAGTTGATAATGAATACATGATAATTTATAAATTTTATAAAATACTACTATAAATAAAAGAATATATTGTTGAATATTACATTTTTAATTATTCAGAAAATATTATTTCTAATGGAAATTTTAAAAAATTCATTCTAGGATTATTTAGACCTAGTAAGTTCAAAATCTAAATTCAACATATCATTTTAGAATTTTTGTTCCCTTAAATATTAAAATTTTAATTTCATTATTTTTTTTATTAATATAAAATGATCACTTATTATAAGTGAATCCTGGGTGTTAGAGTGGGGATCCTTAGTTATCTTTCTGGATATATCGTAGAATTATTTACCATGGTGTGAAGTTGTTTTATTTTCATTTTGGATTGTGATTCATGATTAAAATCATTTATACCAATGTTGTTTTATAACTATCATGGAATAAATGATATTTATTTTTTTATTAAACTGTGAAAATAGTTTTTCATTATTTTATTTTAAAAACTAAGTGTGGTTTTTATCTCTATTTTATAAAAAATTATGAATAACCATACCTCATACTATTTTATTTCTTTAAATTGATCATAATATGTTTATTTAAAAAATAATTCTTATGAAACAATTTGATAAACCCTATTGGGATATTTTTTCACACCCTACATATACATAATGTTCTTATGTAGTATTTTTCATGTCTGATGTAGGAAATGGAAAGGAAGTACTTAGATTAATTATGTTTTTATACTAATTTTATTCATTTAATGTTGGTGGTGTGATGGTATATTAACCCACATGTCATGGAGATATGTTTTTCAGTTTTATGTTTTATTTTCTATCAGCCTAGACAATTTCTTTTATTTCCATTATTGAATTCATTTCATTTGTTTTTTTGTATCCCGATTTATCATGACATTTTTCACCCCTTTTATAGATTATAATAATTCATGTTATGTGTTTAGATTGTGTTTATTTAAATTCTTGTTGATAGATCCTAGTTTTTATAACTTTATAGGAAAAATTATTCCCAAAGTTGATTCTTTGATACCCTATAACTTTTTAAAAGCCTAGAGATATCAAGAATTCCCTTTGGTATTTTCCATAATCCATCTTAGTTATCTTATTTTGGGATGACTTAGGATGATTCATGACATCAACAGAACTATAATAGTGAAATCAAAAAAAATACCATGTCCCTTCTAACTGTGACTTTAGCTCATGCAGATTCTATCAGGGAAAATAGCATATTATCCATCCAATGTTTAGATGTCCCTTGTCTTCATTCTACCATATCACAAATAGTAAAACAAATAAAATAAAAATGTTTCATGTCAAATTTTAATGTCCGGAATTTACACATGTTATAGTAACTAGATTAGATTACTACATGACCTTAGACACACCTCCTAGTATAATGTAGATCATGGACTAGTAGGAAGGGTCTACTGTTATACCATGTAGAGATAATACAAAAAATAGTTTGGATAAACAGTGTGAAAATAGTATATATCCATTCATAAAATAATCTAATAGAATGAAACAACATCATCCCCAAATTTAGAAAAAAAATAAATAATGTACCCATTCTATAAGATTAATTCTCAATCTAAAAATTTACTTGATATAGGAATACATCTATAATATCTCCCATGGTTAAATCATATACAAATAAAATTTATATAGGAAAAAAACAAGGTCTCAAGTACCCATCCAGTCCCAACTCCTATCTTTATCCAAGGAATCCATTTGATCTAACCTACACATGGAATATACTACCCACCCCCACATGAAACCCCTCCTAGGTTTATAATCAGGATGACAGTTACCTTCATCCCCACATACAAATATCCTCCGGTTGTCGACTAGCACCAAAGGTATGAAACATGAAAAATAGGTGGTATTACCACCTTATATCCTAGGATAATAATAATAATAAATACACTAATAACTAACATGATATAAAAAAACATGCCCCAAAATATCATATAATACCTACAATTCTATAAAAATATGACACTATATAAATACGTAAATATGGCTACATTGTTCACCCCATATCCAATATCTGGTCTAATGAATTCCAGGACAGTCCCCATACTATCCCAATAAACCTAAAAATAGTTTATATATATATATATATATATTATGGTGTTCATATATGTATAATTAAAAGGATCCTCCTCTATAACAAAAATTAAAATGTGCAACAACTGTACTAATTTTCAGGGAATAATATTTATAGTCCACATGAACCAATCAATTCAAGTATCACCTCACCTCACCAAGGATCACTCTCCAAATATCTCATCAGTGTAAAATAAAACATTATAAAAGAATATTTATTGAGGGTACCTCAAACTACATACCCAATGGTTTATCACTCTCACACACTATTCAAAAATATCCCACTACTCCCATCTCTTATAAATTTCATCATAACAATCATGCCTCTCCAAATGTGGAACGAACTACATTCTAACCATTCCCAACCCATATAGTGTCCAACATTATCATTGGAATCAGTATGAACTAAACATAACCATAACTACCTCTATATAATAGCTATCAGCCACTCTTCCATGTATCATATCACATTATAATAGAGTATCATGAATGTGTACCATAGAAACCTCATTCCCTCCTATTAGCATTCATGACCCCATTATATATTACACATCATCATCACATCAATCAGATCAACCTATAGCTATTATAGCTAATCGATGTTCAAAATAGAGACAGGGGACATCGGAGTTGTCATCCACTCATTCTCTCTCCAAGATGAAATTTTTGGGAAGAAACAAAAAACCCAAAACATATAGGTTTTAGTGTGGAGATCTTACTAATGTTTGTTGTGTATGTAATAATAAGGAAATTACATCATATATATATATATATCCTTACACACCGAAAACCTAAAGGGTTCACATAATTAGATTATAACACACCATATCCACCATCACATTATTGAATCTGTATACTACCTTAACTCTCATTTTCTATATCATACAACATCCCAACTTCCCCACAAAAAAATAGCTATAAAAATTCCCACGTTTTACCCCAATAATCACAAAATTTAAGCAATTGGGATTTATTGACTACTATCAATACATTATTTACTATAAAATTTAATTCCATACGTAAATTTCAAATATTCACAGTCATCACTCACATTTTATCTAATTCTTACTCTTCTATATAGTGTATTAACATTCTATTCACTTTCCCCATCTTATTCATTTCATCCCTCGCCCATTACTATGTTTATAATTCACTATCATTTTCAATTTTTATATTGAAACTATAAATTATCACCCCAGCCCTAAAAAAATAACATAACTATATAATAATATATATCATTCCAGTCAGGTAAAAAATATTCAAAAAACAGTTCCCCCACATGAATAACCTCACCTCCCCTTACTAGATATGGTAAGCTAGCCACTGTGCAAAATGCACGATCCACACAAATATCCCAAACCATCCAATAAAAATTCTTTACCAAGTCCACACACAAAAAATCATAATAAGGAAAATAATCACTATGGAATTCCTAAATCTATTCATAAATGACAACCACACCTTCCTTTTTAGAGAAATAAATCACATTTTAGTATTCACTCTTTTAAAATTATAAATTCTTCAATTTCAAATAACACAAAACTAGTACCCTGCTATATTTACATGGTTAGACTTTTATTATAATGTGATTCCATAAATTCAAATCAACTAAATATATATGTATCTATTGTAAAAAAATTCAATGATAAGAAATGAATCTAACATCACATAAGTAATTCCAAGGAAGGAAATAACCACATGAGGTTCACCACATTTCACTTCATGTTTTCAGTAAAAAAAATTATCATCATTAATTAATTCCATGTAATCCACCCAAATAAATGAATATACTATTATGTGCATAATTTACAAATATAAATGTGAGCAATTGGATCTCCATCCATAATCGATACATAAAAAATCACAGAATAAGAGGAAGGTAATGAGGGATTAACCGCAAGACTAAGATTACAAAATTGAATCTCAAACAACATAAATTACAATAACATCCCAAAAAATGACCCAACACCCGCTAGATCAAAATAAAACTATTTAATTCACCTCCTGGGAAGGGAAAATAGGGAGTGAATGAAGAAAAATTCATAAGAAAACTTTCATTAGTTCACCACTATTAGATCTATTGAATCCAAAAAGATACACCAGTTACTAGTGGTTAAAGGGTATTCTAGCTCACTCCTCTTATCAACCAAGGATTCGATAAATGAAGGAAAATGAAGAAGAATTTATTTAGATATATAAGTTTATATAGGCACTAGAAACTATATCTTCATAGTTCAATAGGCCATAGTTGTGCTGCGATAATCTTAAATCCCATGAACCCTAATAAATCACATAGTGAATCACCCATATTTACACCCTATTAAAATCAGTTAGCCATATTAAAATTTACATCATCAAGGAATGTCAAGTGTATTATTTATCAACATGTTATGATATATAATTACTAGTTCAAAAAAACTATCCCTCGATGTCCTTATGTCACAATACCAGAGATCACACAACATCATAAAACTAATAGAGTAATTGAATCATCTTCTCTTGGTTATTGAATCATTATATTTGACATCGTTCTATGAAATATAACTAGTATTCTCGACTAAAACCTGACCCCTAGGTCATAATTCATGACACATGATACCGCCTCATGATTTATCAACTTATAGAATCGTAGAGATTACCACTTGAGATTCAACAGCTTCA
The DNA here is from genome assembly GCA_963277665.1 of Viscum album. Classification (NCBI taxonomy): domain Eukaryota; kingdom Viridiplantae; phylum Streptophyta; class Magnoliopsida; order Santalales; family Viscaceae; genus Viscum; species Viscum album. Next base: position 1,972,478,444 of record OY728125.1, on the reverse strand, counting down.
TAGATCCACCCACACCACAACCCATTAAATGAAAAACAACCCTCTAATATAATAATCCATTTTCACCACAACCTCCATGGTTATTCTGTTACCTGTCTTTTCGAGGGGAATCTTGGGTCACCCTCCCTTATCCCCCTTAAATATCATCTGGAAACATCCTGTATCTAAATAAAATGTAATGGGATGGAAATTTATAGGCAGTTACATTAGGTACCTCTCAACCAATTTACCTCCCTGGGAATAAAAACTAAATCCACAAGGGAAAATATATACCCCAAACCTAACACTCTTCTAGATATCCCACTCAAATAAAGATAAATCCTCCATCTGAGAATAATTATATATAAAAAAATATTTTTTATTAATCCAAACAAATACACCTATTATACCATCATGAAAATCAATGTTCAAAACAAATATTGATACTGATTGTGCATAAGTGAATCACATTTCTATGTATATTTCTCCATCTACTATTACTCTGAAAAAACTAAACCAAAGGAATAAATCACCAACATAGCACCATATCCCAATATTTTTTTTCTTTATCATCCATTCTATAGACATCACATCCTTATATACTTCCAACACTGACCAATTAATCACATGGTAATCATCCCAAAAATAGCAATGAAGCTCTAACACATGCATGATTTCATGGGTCATGTCTAACTATAGAGGAATTAATATCCTCTGAGACAAAACACTAATTTTATCCAACCTTTTAATACATCCAAAAATCCATGGAAAAATCTTACTTCACTTTATAAACTTCCTCTACCTACAATGTGGGGAATCAATAAAATTCACATGATCGATATCCTCAATCTTTGGCGATATCATTCCCATTTTAACACAATAATTTTCAATGTCCTATACAAGATTAAGTAATTTTAAAATAAAACTAAACTTCACAATATTTATATTGGAAAGTGAATTTATTTTATAAATTCTTAATATTAAAATACAATTATTGTGACGATTCAATTGTTAATTCTTGACTATTTCCTTGGTGTTTTCTTCATATTTTTAAAGATGCAACAGAATATGGAAATTGAGAAAAAATATCTACAATGACAAAAAACTTCCACAAGAACATGGATTTAAACAAATATTAATGATAATGGTGAACTTACAAGGAATGAAAATGATGAAAATGGGGGGAAACTAGTTACGAGGATGAATATAGATTTTACATTTCATGTATTCATTACATGTTTTGAACCAATTCTATTTGTGAATGAAATACACATTGTAACGTGGAGAAAACCATCCCAAAGTTGAGATAACATAAATAACGGCATAGAACATATTATGATTCCAGGATAAATGTGAATAAGAACCAAAAAGTAGGAATTTTATGAATTAATTACTCGAAGTGCATCATTTACAAGATGTGTAATCATTACACAATGTGAAAGAGTTCAGATGACCCAGAAACAGCCAAATTTGACATATCAAGGGGTGATGAGTTTTTTTATAACCATGGGACCAACCATGAATACCTTTTTACCTATCTTAATGTCTTTTAATGATACCCAAGCCCTAAGGATGTCTATTAAAAGAGGGATAATCCACCATAATAAGGTTCCATATACCAAAGTCTAGGGAGAGAAATCATGATGTTGCATGATCATCCACCACTTTCTTTATGGTTCTTAATTAATTTTTCTTTTCATTTAATCCTTCCCTATTATTATATAATCACTATGATGATGGGGTAAACCTACCTTGTTCTTGGTTTAGGTATCTGAAATGGTGAAGGTGTTTTTTAGATTCATTCTTTTTTCTTCACTCATGTATTTTTTTCACAATTAACTTATAAATTACAATATATGTCTTATTATTTCCATGACCATTGAATTGAACATAAAATGGTTTCCTTGAGTTAAGTAATGAACATTATTAAATTTAGGGAAACTAGGTGTAAATATTATTTCAATGCATCCTCAGTTTTGAGAAACCCTAAATTACTAGACAAAAAGAAATAGGGGATTTCAATGTCGAGGGGGGATACCATGAAAATTGGATCCATCGTGTCTCAACTCCAAAACAAAAAAATAGATTAATAAATTTATTTTTTAAAATCCAATTTCATAGGAACCTTGAAACTAAAAAAATATGACACACATTTATATATGAATCCAAAACAACCAATCTGATTTTATTTCATCTTTTTCTTCCATTAAATCTATCAACCCCATATTTTCTTCACCACTTTCCTCAATTCAGAACAATAAATTACTTTAAAATCATAATTAAATTAATTTACCATCCCTATTGAATAAATTTCAATATTTCCTATATATTCATTTAAATTAACTGAGTAGAATTTATTTGAGTATTATAAATTTATACTTTTATTATATCTAAGGGATATAATGATACCCTTTGGGCCCATAAAAATTTTCCACATTTTCGGGGATATTTACATGTCTATTTTTAGGTTTCATTAATTTTTTCCATTTTATTATTAATTTATTTATATTATCATTCTACACATGGTGTTATGGGATGTGGTTTTCAATATCTTAAATCATAGTGCACAACCACAACATGTGCACAAAAGGAAAAGAAATTATTGACTTTGATTACATGTATGAGAAAATATAGAGAAATAATATAATTGTATCTTTGGTGGGAGCATAAAACAACCAAACTTCTTGGGTTCATCAAATAGATCTAGGGAAGTGGAAATTTTATGACTATGGGTTTCCATTACATACAGGATTGGGACCAAGCATTATAGTACCCCACATTTCTACAAACCAATTTGAGATCATTCCATCAATTATTTCAATGATCTCAAACATCATACAATTTACTATACTATGACATGAAGATCCAAACACAAATATGGGAAGATTTTTCAATCTATGGGGCTCATTTCAATTCCACAATCTATCAAGATACCTGACAAATCTCTATATATTTCTATTTTCATTATGATAGTGATCCTGAGAGTGGATTAAAATATTTCCAATATATCCCATCATGGAATGGGATGAGATGGAATGGATATTTCTATCCTAAACTAGCCTGAATACCCTAGTACCCAGATACAAGATTCAGAACCAATATAGGAAAAAGGTCATTCCTAATCCCAAAAGGTTGGTGACTATCACATAGAATCATATAAAACAAATAGAGAAAAAAAATTCCACATACACAATGTAAGATAAAAGAAACAAGTTAGTATGCTCAAAAATACATAGGGATAATGTGACAAAAACCAAATAGGTGTATAAAAAACAAATAAGTATATCATCATGTACATATAAGAAAAATACTCTAAGGTGAAAAATCACTCCACACCCCTACGAATCAAGAATATCCAAATCCTTCAACTGGAACATTCCCTTTACTTAAACCTAGATGAAGGAAATCTAAAAAAACATAAAGAAAAAGGTAGTGTGTGCACTAAAATACCCTTTGGAATCTCACCATGTGTTCTATAATAATATTCCATAACAATAAACCAAATCACGGATTCAATTTTAATAAAACATGTCTTTGTAATACAAATTATTATTTATAACAATAAATGATTTCAATACAGAATGATAGAAATAATTTCAAACCTGGATTAAATAAATATTTAATGAAATACATTTTTATAAATAAATAGTTGTAAATAAATTCATTTCATAATAAATGGTATATACATACATAAAGATAATGACAATAATCCCCATGGTCATATGCCCTACTGTATAGAATTTTCTAGTTATAGGATCCCCACAAATCTCATATTATTGATCATGGAAATATGTGTCCACATGTCCCCTAGGATAAGGCTGAATAAGACTCATCAACATCCCATTACAGATGAAATATTCCTAACTAGTTTTGTGTGATATTTCTAAGGAATAATCATTAAATAGTTTTTATCCAAAATAACTCACTAACTATCCAATATCACATCTGCTCAAAAAATCAATAAATAATGGGAAATTTTTATCATTTCAAATCAAATCATCATTTTCATTTCAATTTCCCAATATTATATTATAATATAAAAATTAAATTTCAAAACCAAAACATGGATTTTCCATCATTTCGTTCATTTTAAATACAAAAAATAATAATTGGTTTTCACTCTATTAAATTTAAGATATTTTTATAGAATAAATTCATAAATCATTTCACAAATTCCATAAATTTCAAAATACTCCCCAAATTCCAATTCCATTTCAATTGGGGGTTTTCTTGAATTATCATCCTGATTAAAATCACATTTCCAATTCACCTAGAATTTTCTGTTATTAAATAGATTAAAATAATCTTAAATCAATAAATAAAATCAAGGTTTAATTATATATTAAAATCTAAAAAGAACCACCAAACATTATTCATGGAAATTTAAACACACACCATCTGCAATGGTATTTTTCCATGATGAAATATGGAAATAAATTTCATGAAATAAAACATAGAATCATGATTCAATTCATTAGATTTTAGATTCTTCATGCATCTAATGATCTATCAAAACCTATGGAGTAATGAAAAATAGATCAATATAAGACATATTAGAGGATAATCACTAAAAAATGAGGGATCCAATGAGACCTACCACACTTTGATCCACCATGGAAAGGGTTTATAGAAGCCAAAATGGGTTCTTGGGAGACTTAGATACCTATAATTTTGAGATAGGTCGAGTTAGCATTGAGTAGGAAATTAAATAGTGGTTTGAATAATTTTAAAATAATTTTCAGAAATAAAAATTCATGCACTCGTGATTAGCTGGGAAGGGTCGCACAGTTAGACAAGATGTGCACCCTAACTCTGTGATCCTCTAATGGGGTACATAGTTTATACTAGGTGTGTGTATGATTTTTTAAAATGTGCTCCAACCATGTACACCCCTAATGTCCAGAGCTTCGTGGTTTGAACGGAGAGGGAACATGTTTTGGGAAAACCCTATGAAAACTATGCACAACCTAGAAACCTCCAAAAATTTAAAAATTAAACCTAAAACAAAGAGATAAAAACCTCAACCAAAGGATAATAAAAAGATAGGGTCGGGGAGTAACGGAATACTAGTAAGAGGATGAAATAATCTCCCCACCATAGATACTTTCTGTCCCTTGAAATCTTTTCAAGAAGATTTATATCAGAAAGAAGAGGCCACTTATCTCTTATTAGTGAATCCCTCTCCCATGTCTCATGGGAATCAGAACCATACTTCCATATCACACTAACTAAAGGTATCTTTCTCCCATGAAGTTTCATTGTCTTAGAAATAACTTTTCTAACTAGATTCTCAGTCATGCATAAATCGGGCTCAAAATTATGATCAGTCCAACTCTAAACCTGAGATGGATCAGAAAGAATCTTTCATAACTATGATACATGGAACTTCTTATGTATCGATTTGAACTATTGTGGGTGTTCTAAATCATAATCCACATTCCCCACCTTCTCAACAACCTCAAAATATCACAAAAAACTAGGAGTAGTATTCCAATGTCTCCCAATACATCAATAACTTAAATGAGGTGGAACCTTCAAGAACACATAGTCCCCGACTAAAAAATACAATGGTATACGATGATGATGAACATAAGATTTATAACGACTCTATGCTGTCAACATTTACTGAAGAATCACCTGAATCTTTTTTTACCTCTCTTTCACCAAGATCAGTCAAACTAAGGAACTTTCACCAATATCCTACCAACACAACAAATATTTGTAAGGCCAGCCATACAATTCCTCAAAAGGATACATTCTAATCATGGACTGGTAACTACTGATATAAGAAAACTCAACCAGCCAAAAATAGTCATCCAAATCTTCAAAAAATCAAGAATGTGGCCACAAAGTATATCCTTAAGAATATGTATATCCCTCTATTTCTGGCCATACATCTAGGGATTGTATTCCAGACATAAATGAATATGAGATACTAGTGCCTCATAGAGACCTCTACAAATGTGATAAGTAAAATAGGGATCCCTATCATAGACTATAGTAGTAGGAACTCCATGAAAAAGAACAACCTCATTTACATAAAGATTTTCCATATCCTTATACTTATTTGTATCATGAATGGGTATAAAGTGAGACAATTTGGTTATCTTATAAATAATAACCCACATCACATTTTTCCTCCTCATGGTGAACAAAAAAATAAAAATCCCACAGAAATATCAACCCACATCCAAGTTCATAGTGGATGTGGTTGAAGCAATCCCAACGGTCTCTAGTGCTCGGCCTTGAGCTATTATCAAGTATAAAAATGAAAGAAAAAATAATATATGACTAATCTAATACCTAGACACCAAAATTGACAACACATGTCATAAAATATATTTTGGGTTCCTAGCTGCACAACCAATTGGGAATTATGAAAATGCCCACACAGTTTTCCTCACAGTAGACAAATAAACAATAAAAAATTCCAAAAAACATAGAACACCCTCCATTGATAATTACCACTCAGTAAAAACCTCCCAATATTAAATTCAGTCTCTAATGATATGAAATTCATCATCGAGATGCTACTCCTGAAGAATCATCTTGAGAAAAGTAAAGGTTAACTAAAGAATGGCCTTAACAACCTCATCCCATGTTTCCTAGACTCATAAATGTAATTGTGAAAAAATATCAATTAATATACACTCATATGATGATTATTTCATGTACTGGGTTAGGAGTTTTATAATCAAGGCATCAGTGATGACATTCCATTTCCCTAGGCAATAGAAAATGTCAAAGTTAAAATATTATTGGTACTCCACCCAACACCTCTAATAGAGATTCATATATTTTTTAGAGCATATATAACTCGGTCTCATATGGTTGTAATACATGGTAAACCTTTATAAAAAAAGGTAATTCCACCGAATCAGAAGTTCATTTATCATGGCTATGAGTTCAAGGTAATTAGTCAGAAAAATATTTTTTTCTATCTTAAGGTGATGAGATCTATAGGAAATGATCTGACCACACTACATGAGAACACAACCCAAACATAAACTTGATTCATAACAGAAAACCACATTTCCTTGCTCAGCCTCTAGAAGATTCAACATTAGATTAAAAGTCAATAGATTTTTCAACTCAACAAAATAACTTTGACAGTTTTCATCCTAAGAAAAATGCATTCCCTTCCATGTGAGAGCAGTCATTGGATAATCCAGCTTTGAGAAATCTATTACAAACCAGCAATAATACCCAGATAAACCCAAGAACCTCCATATATAGCAAATATTACAAAGTTTATCCCATTTATTAAAATATTTTTCCTTCTTATGATCAACTAAAATACCATATTCCAAGGAAATGTGTTTCAAGAACATAACTTCGGAAATCCATAAATACCATTTTCATAGCTTTGCATATAGTTGGTGATTTCTCAACAATTCCATAAATTCACTTAGATGATTCCCATAATCCTCCTCGGACTGTGAGTAAATCGATATTCCATACAAAAATACTACCATGAATGTATCATGATACTCATGGAATATTATAATCATCAAATCCATAAAGACAACATGAGAATTTGGTAGACCAAATTTCATGAAAAGTAACTCATAATGGCCATACCTACTCTAGAAGATAGTTTTATGAATGTCATATTCTTTTATTCTCAATAGGTGATAACCAGATCGATGATCAATCTTCAAGAACCACTTCTCCCCTTTAAACCGGTCCAACGTATCATAAATATGTGACATAGATATGCATTATTTATCATAACTCAGTTAAATTTAGGATAATAAATACATATGAAAAGTGTCCCATCGACCTTATTAGAAAATAGAGAAGTAGTTTATCAAGGTGACGTAATTGGGCATATAACCCCATTCTTTAATAGATCATCTAAACTGGGTCTTTAACTTGTATATTTAATAAGGTTCCATGTGGTAAGAAGGAGTAGACCTGGGTTGACTACCAGGGACTAAGTCAATAGATACTATACCTCTTTTACTAGTGGAAAAAAAAGATGTAGATATTAAAATCATTAAGAAACATGATGAAAACAAGTTGGAGATCATCAATAAAATATTCACTCTCCATATCAAAATTGTATACTTATATCACTTTACCCAAATCTGGATAAAATGGTCTGACTCTACTCGACATTGGCCTATAATATCTTTGAATGATATGGCACACCCCATTGGTCATAGTAAAGTAGACCCATTAAAGATAACAATAAATTCATGCCATATTAGTAATAATAAAATCTATCTTGAAAATTACATCAAAAGGATTCCTGTTGGGAAAATGAAAATACCAGGAAAGATCAATTCCTGATAAAGAGAAAACACAAGCATGAAAATGAAGACCCTACTCACTCTTTAGTCTAAGGTGTGTAGAAATATCCATCAATTTAGATAAGAGCTCCATATGAATATATTGATGGTTTAAAATATAGGTTGATATAAGTGGATGAGATAAACTAAAATAAAATTAAGAAGTCGCTAAGGATTAATCTATAGTGATGGTACCTCTTAAAGTAACTAGACTAGTATCATCTCTCTCTAGAGACTCTTCCACTATGTGACGAATATTCATTCAGGATGCACGTTGTTGTAACCCCTTTGTACATTAATAATTTGAATTCACCGTAGTAAATTTTTGTGATCATGATCACGTTCCACTCCTTGGGTAAGAAAAAATATAACTAAAATTCTTTTAGTGAAGAGAACATCCATGGGAGTTGTAGATTTTAGGTTCCCCAGTGAAAATCCACATCAAATTCCCTGAATTTTCAAACTAGAAGTAAGTAAAATGGATTATTTTGAGAAATATAGGATGTATGGAAGATATTTACTATTAATAACCACCCCAAGAATCATCATGTTTTCTCTTCCCTTTATGGGAACTCACATAACTACCAATGGGATAAAATAGAACTCCAGTCAAACCTAACTTACCATCCAGGTCAAGCTTAACCATCAATGGAATTTCTAACTGTTGACCTCACCTGTTTTGATAATCCCAACTATGCTCTCACATACTTTGATAATCCCAATTAATTTTTATCTATATTATAATTCGCTCAATCTATGACATTCTATCAAGATGATAATAATATTAAAATAATCCTTGAAATACGTTAATCAATGTTTATCCCTATTTTTTTGAGTTTTGAAGTTATTCTATCCCAATTGGATATGTTTTGCATAAAACAGATAAGTTTTAGTTACGGATCTGCATATAGCTACTGATACAGAGCTACCGGTACATAGTCTACCGATAGACTTAATCTACCGATAGACAGAGTCACCGATAAGCTAGTCACCGATATGTAGAGATACCGATATGTACAGGTCCACTGGTAAGCATAGAACAAGCTACCGATACAGAGTTAAGTCTTCTAATAGTACAAAATGGAGCTACCGATGTGCATAAGTCTACCGATACACATAATCACTGGACTAAGTAGAGCGACCGATACAAACAAGAGCTATTGATAGATAGCTACCGATAAAAGAAGTCTATTGGGATACCGATATATACAGAGCTACTGATACATAGAGTAAGAGCTACCGATGAAAAGAGCTACTGATACAAACATCAAGAGCTACCGATGCAAAGAGCTACCGATACAAACATCAATAGCTACGGATGCAAAGATCTACCGATACACAAAGTAAGAGCTACCGATGCAAAGAGATACCGATACAAGTTCAAAGAGATATTGATGGAAGGGCACTACTACACAAAGCTCACTATAAACATCTACCAACAAGAAGCTACTAATGATTGACCAACTAGTCAAACTCTATAATCTCAATATTATTTATTTATTAAGCTAACGGTTAAATTTTATGTTTTTAATGCAGTTAATGTTATTTAATGATTTTTTTGCCATGTTAGGGAACCGTACCTAGTACCCATGAAAAAGGTAATCATTCCCATTTTCTGGTGGTGAAAGCTATTAAAGAGAAGATAAATAGCTAGCTGAAGTGTGTGGAACATAGAAGAAAACACGGGGTGTTCATACAGCAAGAATCAAGGAACTAAGAAGACACACGAAGGGTGAAAAGCAAAAAGGATCTAACAGCATCCAAACATTGTGCATTCATACAAGGCCACATCCATACTCCAAGAACACTGGAAATACACGAAGCTACTCATTCTAGAGGAGAACACAAGCTGCATCTTGAGTGAAGATCTACAACAGACACTTCATGCACTCAGGCTGATAAGCTGAACCTAGAAGCAAGGAAGAAAACGACACTCTGTTTTTCAGAACAAAAACCAGTGAAGGACTCATAAGCTTTTATGACCAACCAAACGAGTCCAGAGATGCACTGCCAATCACTAAAGATCTTCTAAACTTATTCACACTTACTTTAGTGATTCTTTCATTTGCATTTCGAAGTAGTGTGTGTATCCTATTTATTTTACACACACACTGTCTCCTGAGATGAGCTGGAGGATTCTCAAATCCTCATTCAAACTCTATAACTCCTTTGTATCCCACTGTGGTTAGTGGTAGAGGTCGAGTAAGACCTGGACAACTGTGAGCTATTGTTTATTTTTCCATGCAGAATTGTGGTAGAGGTCTTTGCACCTGGACAGTATTGTACTGTTGTTTACCCCGATCCAGGGTGTGGATCAATTTATATAAATTGTTGAGAGGACTAAGTCTTAGCTTGAGACTTAACCTCTTGGTTACATCTGCTGTTCATTTTCGTTTAAGTCATAAGTATACTATATATATATTTCATATTCCACTGCTGTTACTTTGAAATACAAAACTATTTTAAAGTTACTTTGATAGTTAAATTAGCAATTGTTTATACTTATTGTAAACTAGTAAGTTAGTTTCAAAATTCAATTTAATCTTCAGATTAAATTAACTGAGACCTAATCAATCTTTTAGAAACTAATTGAATATTTAAAATCTGTATAAATGCACTACAGTTTAACTTTGTTTTTAAATAGGGGGATTTTAAGAGAAATATTTTTAACAGAAATTTTAATTGGAACTCAATTCACCCCCCTCTTGAGTATCCACTCCGACCAACATTTGGTATCAAAGGAAGGATTTATTAATACAAGTTTTCAAAACATTCTGTTTTTCAACTGTGATTTTAGTTGCATCTGTAAAGATATTAAATTTCTGTTAGTTCTAAATTTTATCTCTTTAAATACCCTTTATAAAATCTAGCTATGGACAATAGACTAGAAGGTACTGCTACCAATATTCCACCTTTCTTTAATGGTACCTACTATGTCCAGTGGAAACTTAAGATGAAAATTCATTTAGAAAGTATGGGTTTTGATATTTGGACTGCTATAGAGTAACAATATAAAATTCCAAAAACTGAAAGAACTACTTGGAATGAACCTAAAAAGACTTCTTACAATAATAATTGTAAAGATATGAATGCCCTATATTGTTATTTAGGAGATTAAGAGTTTCATAGAATATCTTCTTGCAAAACTACTTTTGAAATTTGGGATACTTTGGGTGTTTCTCATGAAGAAACAACCAATGTTAACGAAATGAGGCTAAATACTTATACTATTAAATATTATAATTTTAAAATGAAGACTGATGAATCCATTTCTGACATGTATCTTAGGTTCAATGAGATTGTCAATACTATGAGATCTCTGGGAAAGGTTGTTCATGCAAAGGAACAAATCATGAGAATCTTAAGATGTCTACCAGATAGATGGAGAGGCACTTCTGTTTCAATCATAGAATCATGTGACATTGGAGCTCTACCGGTTAAATAACTTATTGGTAAATTAATGATGTATGAGGAAGAACTCAAGGTAAACAAAGAATAAGATGATGAACCCAAGATAAAATCTGTGGTTTTCAAGTCTACTGCTTCAAAGAGCAAAGACAAGGAAAAAATACATGTACCTACTGAAATTTCAACCAGTGAACATTCGGACGCTGACAGTGATGCTGAAATGGATCAAATAGCCAAGAGATTCAAGAAGTTTTATAGGAAAAAGAAATTCTTCATAAAAACTAATTACAAAGTCAAGTATGACAATAGAGGTAAGTTGAAGAAGGATTGTAAGAAATATGATAAGGAAGATGATATAGTCTGCTATGAATGCAAAAGGAAAGGACACATCAAGGCTGACTGTCCAAAATTAAAATTCAAAAAGAAACATGATTATAAGGACTATAAGTACAAGAAAGATATGAAAGCTACTTGGAGTTCTTCAGAAGACAGCACAAGTGAATCTGAATTTCTGGTTCTGAAAATAATCATGCCAACATGTGCTTCATGACCAATACCTCTGAGGTACCTGTTTCCCCTATGCTAAATGATTATTATTCTAGAACAGATTATGAATCTGAAAACATGCCTAGTGAGGAACTATTTTAATATTGTAACATGCTAGAAGAAACCTGTAATGAACTTAAGGATAAGTACAAAACCTTAAAGAAACAGCATGCTCTCACTGCAAATGTTAAATCTTCCTTTGATATAGAAAAGGAAAATAATTATCAACTATTAAAAGAAAATACAGAACTGAAAATGTCTAATGAGCAACTTAGAAAGGACTTATAAATATTCAAAAATGAAAAGGATACACTAAATCAAATGTTAGGAATGAAAGTTGCACCAAAATACACTACTGGTTTGGGATACCAACTTGGAAAAAGACAGTTCACTAAAACTTGATTTATTCCTATGTCTGGACAAAATTCTGCTTGTTCTAGTTCTGGAAATTCATATGCTTCAACTAGTTATTTGTATGGTTATAGATCAAATAAATTTTATCTTTCAAAATCTATTGATTCTGTAAATTATATGAGACCCATAAGAAAAATCTGGGTACCTAAAGCTTTGATTGCTAACCTTTCTGGACCCAAGAAGATCTGGGTACCAAAATCATTTTCTGTTTAAATCTATTTTGTAGGAGACATGCTTGAAGAGTTCTCACAAGAAGGTATGGTACTTGGACAGTAGATGTTCGAGGCACATGTCTGGAGATTATTCTTTCTTTAAAATCTTAATAAAAGTTGATGGAGGCCATGTCACCTTTGGGGATAATTCTAAAGGAAAAATCATCGGCCTAGGCCAGATTGGTAACATTGATTCAGTTTTAATTTCTAAAGTTTTATTTGTTGATATACTTAATCATAACATGTTAAGTATCTCTCAGTTATGTGATGATGGATTTAATGTGAAATTTGAAAATGTTTCTTGTAATGTTTTTAACTCTAATTTTTTTTTAGTATTTTCTGCTTTATGAAATGAAAATGTTTATGCTGTTGATCTGAATTATTTAGCCAAACAAAATGTTACTTGCCTAAATGATTTTCATAAAGAGTCTTGGCTTTGGCACAAAAGATTAGGACACTGCAACATCTATTCACATAGAAATTTGACTAGGAATAACTTGGTTAGAGACCTACCTAAACTTGAATTCCCAAATGACAAAGTTTGTAATCCCTGTCAAAAGGGAAAGCAACATAAAGTTTCTTTTAAATCAAAGAAAGAAGTTTCAACTTCTCAACCTCTCGAGTTGGTTCACATGGACTTGTTTGGACCTTCTATAGTTTCTAGTTTAAATGGGAAGCACTATGTCTATGTCCTAGTAGATGACTTTTCTAGATATACTTAGGTATACTTCTTGTCTCACAAAAGTGAAGCTTGTTCTTACTTTATTAAATACTCAAAGTCTATAGAAAACCTTAGTGGACTTAAGATTAAAACCCTGAGAAGTGATCATGGACATGAGTTTGAAAATCATGAGTTTGAATCTTATTGCTCACACAATTGCTATAGTCACAACTTTTCTTCTCCTAGGACACCTCAGCAGAATGGTGTAGTAGAAAGAAGGAATAGAACCCTTCAAGAAATAGCTAGAACAATGCTTAATGAGTATGACATGCCTATTTATTTTTGGGCTAAAGCTGTGAATATAGCTTGTTATATTATTAATAGAGTCTTAATTAGACATGTTCTCAAGAAGACCCCTTATGAATTATAGAATAATATAAAACCTAAAGTTATTTACTTCAGAGTCTTTGGCTGTAATGTTTTTATTCTTAATACAAAGGATAATCTTGACAAGTTTGCTTCTAAGAGTGATGAAGGAATTTTTCTTGGTTATTATTTTACTAGAAAAGCCTATAGAGTCTTTAACAAAAGAACCAAATGTGTGAAAGAATCTATTCACATCAAGTTTGATGAAACTGATCCACATGAGCCTAAAACCACTCTTGAAAATCTTGAAGAAGATTTGACTGTTCTGGACCTTAATGATAAATCTAAACAACCTACTGTAAAAATATCCAGTTCTGGACATATTCTAGAATCTACCTCTGTTGAACCCGAACTTAGAGATGAACCTGAAATTTATAGTCCTACTTTTACTATATCAACTAGGATTCTAAAGAATCATCCTTTAGATGTTGTTGTTGGTAATCTTGATAGAGGGACACAAACTAGAGCTTCTCTAAGAATCCAGGTTGAACATCAAGCCTTTCCTTCATAGCTAGAACCTAAAAATGTCAATGATGCAATCAATGATGAGTTTTGGGTAACGGCTATGCAAGAAGAGATAAATCAATTTGAAAAAAAAACAAAGCCTTGGAATTGGTTGACAGACCCAAGGACACTTTAACAATAGGCACTAAATGGGTTTTTAGAAACAAAGTTGATGAGTCTAGAAACATAGTTAGAAATCATGCTAGGTTATTTGAACAAGGATATAGTCAAGATGAAGGTATAGACTATGAGGAAACATTTGTACTTGTAGCTAGATTAGAATCCATTAGGATCTTACTTGCCTATGTTACTCATCTGAATTTCAAGTTATATCAAATGGATGTCAAAAGTTCTTTTCTAAATGGTTTTATTGTTGAAGATGTTTTTGTTGAACAACCACCTGGTTTTACTAATTATCATTTTCCAAATCAAGTATATAAACTTTCTAAAGCTTTATATGGTTTAAAACAAGCTCCAAGAGATTGGTATTATAGGCTTAGTAATTTTCTTATTTCAAAAAGTGTTACTAAATGGATTGCTGATCCAACTCTTTTTATTAAAATAATTTCTAAAGATTTTTTAATAGTTCAAATCTATGTTGATGATATTATTTTTGGATCTTCTAAACATTATTTATGTACTGATTTTTCAAAGAGTATGAAAAATGAATTGGAAATGATTTTAATGGGAGAATATAAATATTATCTTGGATTTCAAGTTTTCCAAAATGAAAATGGTATTATTTTCAATCAAAGTAAATATACAAAGGATATTTTAAAACATTTTGGTTTGGATAGTATTAAGGAAAGTGATACTCCTATGAGTACAGTCTGTAAATTGGATACATAAGAAGCTGGGAAACCAGTGGATCAAACCAATTACAAAGGTATGATTGGAATCTTACTTTACCTTACTTCTAGAAGACCAGATATTATGTTTAGTGTATATATGTGTGCAAGATTTCAAGATAATCCAAAAGAATCTCGTTTACTTGCTGTTAAAAAAATTTTAAGTATCTTAAACACACTATGAACTTAGTTTTGTTTTACCCAAAAGGAAAATTCTTTGAGTTAATGAGTTATTCAGATGTTGACTTTGCTGGTTGCAAGTTGGATAGAAAAATCACATTTGGAACATGTCATTTATTGGGAAAATCCTTCGTATCTTGGTGTAGTAAGAAACAAAATTCTGTAGCTTTTTCCACTGCCAAAGCAGAGTATATAGCTGCTGGTAGTTGTTGTGCACAAATTCGGTGGATGAAACACACTATTTTGGACTATGGATATGATTTTAAGCATGTTTCAATCAATTGTGACAACACTAGTGCAATAAACATTTCGAAGAACCCTGTGTCTCACTTTAGGACCAAACACATTGATGTAAGGCACCATTTCTTGAGAGATCATTACCAAAAGGGTGATAATACTCTTGAATTTATAGGTACTGAACATCAATTAGCTGACATTTTCACCAAACTTTTGAGTTTGGATAGGTTAAGTTACATTAAACATGAGTTAGGAATGATTAACCTTGATCGGTAGCAACCTCACCGATGATATCTCACTGATGATACCTTACTGATGTAACCTCACCGATGATACCTCACTGATGTAACCTCACTGATAATACCTCACCGATGTAACCTCACCGATGTAACCTCACCAATGGACCTCAATAATAGGAATTCTCACTGATGGACCCTACCAATAAGTGCGCTGTTTTGAACTTCTGTCTACTACCAGAATCTGAATTGTTTTTATTTTATTTCATTTTATTTATTTATTTTATGATTCCTAAATGATAAAAATAAAGTCCTAACTACTTCTCAATCCACCGAGCCTCAAATCCTTAACCTCAAACCTTAGCTCTCGAATCTCTCGAGAACCCTAAATCCCTCGAACCAGTGATGGTAAAAACCAAACTTCTTACCATTAGAGATGACTTTGATGAGCCGAAAGAAAAGAAACAGAAGTCCATGCCAGAAGAAAGTGATAGTGTTGGAAGAACTAGGTCGGGTAGGCGACCAGTGAATCCTCATTTACAGAATAGAGTTATTGTGATTGAAAAAGATTTGTGCGTGGAATGGTTGTTGCCTAGAAAATCATTAGTGCTCGAAGTGCTGGAAGATCAAAAGTGGGTATATTTCTTTTAGAACAACAATGGCCCCTACTATCCAAAGCTAGTGAAACAGTTTTATGATTCTGTAAGCTTTGAGAAATCTGAAAATGAAAACCGTGTGACTTATTTTGTGAATGGAAAGGAGATGCATTTTTCATCCGCTGAGTGGGATGAATGCTTGAAGGTTTTGCAAGAAGGTGTATCTAGATATTTCTCAAAAGTTATGCCACCTACAAGTGAAATATTCGATTATGAAACTCCCCTGGAGGAGCTCACCGGTGATGGAAATCAAATACAAGTAGTGGCTGCTGAAATGGATAGAGAGAACAGATTGTTGTTCAAATTTGTTCAGCATGTCTTAATACCAAGGAGAGGATACTTTTCTAATTTAATATATCAGGATATCTATCTCCTGCATCTCTTGAGACATTGTGTAAAAGTAAATCTATGCAGATTGTTGATGATTCAAATGGAAGACATGAAAAGGCCAAAATCAAAGACTAATTCCCCATTCTTTGCCAAGTTGATCTCTGTGATGATCAAAGTAAAAGGGATAGATGAGTCTCAAGATGAGACAGTGGTAGTAAGGAACAACTTCTGTATCACAAGCACAGTGTGCAAATACATGAAGATTAATTGGAACCCATGGAGAGGATAGTGGGTTAATGATGACTAGAAGGTATATGATAAATTTAATCCTGTGGATCATCCTTCAAGACCTAAGGATGTGAGGGATCCAGGTCTAGGACCTGATGAAGAAGAACCTGGGTACAGTGTTGAGACTGAAGAAGAAGAGACTTCTATGGATGATGGGAGAGATCCGGACATGCCTCCAAGTCGAGCTGCTAAAATTATATCTTCGAGAAATAAAGCCTTAGTAGAAAGAGAGACTCCTGCTGATGAGGAAGACCAGCCGGCCCCTGATCATAAATAAGAAAAGGAGAATGAATCAGAAGCTTCTGATTTTGTCTGTTTAAGTCTAATTCCATTGATTGGAAGCTCAGTTGTGCCTACTGAGGATGTAGTAGGAGAAATAGAAGAAGTTGTATCTAATCCAGAGGACCCTCCAGCTATTGTAGAGATGGAATTAATTGTAGAAAATTATCTTCAGGAAGAAAGACCCACTGAGAATGACCTTGTTGTACAAGAAAATGTACCCATTGAGGGGGAGCATCAAACCAAGTTTGGAAGTGTGTCAGTGGCTGTTGAGATTGAGGACTGGGTAGAAGACCTAGGTTTTGTTGTTTGTGGATTGGACTATCTTGATTCTGATAATGAGGCATCTCTAAATAGACCAAAAATAATTTATGATATTGAGTCTGAATTGATACATGAAGATGTGGTCAGAATGCATGACTGGGATATTTTGAAGAAAAATCTTAAGGACAGTTTTGTGGAAGAGACAAAGAAGATGGAATCTTCACTTGTGTCATTAATCCAATCAATTATGACTGACTCAGTGGTCATCATAGAATCTGAAAGAGCATCTATTGTGATTGCTCCTGCTGAAATGATCACCAGATCTAATCTTGGATCCTTAAAGGATGAGATGAGAGAGTCCTTTAGTGCTTCTGTTGCAGAGTTGAAGCACTGCTTTGTTGAAGAGATGAGTAACTTGGAAAAATATTTTGAACTCTCTCTTGGTTGTAATTTGTCAACCTTTGTGGCAGAAATAGCGGAAGAAGTTATATACTGCCAGACTCAAGTTTCTAGACTAGAAGCTGATGTAGAATCTCTAAAGAAATTGGTTATCTCTTTAGACTCTTACATTATTTCCAAATCTCAAGCAGACAAGGACTTAGCCTATGTCAAAAGTGTTGTATGCCAGATGGTTTCAGTGTTCAAAGGTTTTAAAACCTCTAATAAAGATCATGTTAAAACCCAGGATTCCCAAGTCCAAAATCTTATTAGTGGGTTGACCAAGAACATCAAAGAAACTATATATTTCCTTTTTAGTTCTTTTGCTTCTAGACCCTCTGTGGATTTGAATCGGATTCGAGCTGTGATGAAGGAGGAGCTTGGTCAAGCTTCAACCAGTGGGTCTGTGGACTCATCCAACCTGAGCAAAGTTGTTCTTTCTACTTGAGATTCAGCTAAAGAAATAATGAAGATAGTTTAAGACTATATGAAAGAATCTTCTTCCTCTCAGAATGAAGTGAAAGATATGGTGGAATCCTATTTCCAAATGAATTACACCAAGCATCAACTCAAAAATCACTTCAAACTTCTGTTGGAAAACCTGAAGTTACCTCTTGTCAATCAAGCCTTCAGAGAGAAAGTCAGCCAACTAAGGTAATTGACTCCAACCTTCGAAAAATTCATGGAGAATAAGGATGACTTCATATCTTCAATGGAGATAGGAGGAGGAATAATTATGGATTTCAAAAATCTTTTGTTGTATTTCTTGCATATCGATGCTAGGCCAGTGATTGTACCTCCTACTTTACCCGCCTCTACCTATACTGCTCCTGTTCAGATGACTCCTGCTCAAGCCATTCGAAGCCTTACAACTATGATTACTCAATGAACTCCTCAGTACAGGCCAGTCACAGTTTCTATGGCTCAGCCTCCTGTGATCATTTCTGGTATTCCTAAGCCTTCACCAGAATCCACACAGTCTGGATCCTCTTCTTATCCAAAGGGTGAATCTCACATTGAGGATGTGGATTGAACAAGTGGCTAAGATTTTTGATAGGAATCCCTTGTGTTTTGTTTTCTATCTATGTAACTTTTTAAAAAATTTAATATAATTGGCTTTCCATTATTTCTCATTGTGTTCCTTTTTCTATTTCTTATTTCCCACTTTTTGATTATCACAAAGGGGGAGAAATATTATCACAGTATCAAAGAAAGAGAAATATTCTCAAAGGGGGAGAAATATTATCTAAGGAAGAGCTACCATGATTTTCCCCTCTGATATTATTGTATTTAATTCTACCTGTGATACATTTTTTTCTAAAACATAATTTTTTCTCTAAGATAATTGCATTTAATGATATATCCTTTGATTCCACTACTCATTGTTTTAAAACTATAGTAACATAAGTTGTGATTATCAAAAAGGGGGATATTGTTGACCTCACGTGTTTTGATAATCCCAACTATGCTCTCACATACTTTGATAATCCCAATTAATGTTTATCTATATTATAATTCGCTCAATCTATGACATTCTATCAAGATGATAATAATATTAAAATAATCCTTGAAATATGTTAATCAATGTTTATCCTTATTTGTATGAGTTTTGAAGTAATTCTAACCCAATCAGATATGTTTTGCATAAAACAGATAAGTGTTAGTTACCGATCTGCATATAGCTACTGATACAGAGCTACTAGTACTTAGTCTATTGATAGACTTAGTCTACCGATAGACAAAGTCACCGATAAGCTAGTCACTGATACGCAGAGCTACCGATATGTACAGGTCCACCAGTAAGCATAGAACAAGCTACTGATATAGAGTTAAGTCTTCCAATAGTACAGAATGGAGCTACCGATGTGCATAAGTCTACTGATACACATAATCACTGGACTAAGCAGAGCGACCAATACAAACAAGAGCTATCGATAGATAGCTACCGATAAAAGAAGTCTACCGAGCTACCGATATATACAGAGCTACCGATACACAAAGTAAGAGCTACCGATACAAACATCAAGAGCTAATGATGCAAAGAGCTACTGATACAAACATCAAGAGCTACCGATACACATAGTAAGAGATACCGATGCAAAGAGATATCGATACAAGTTCAAAGAGCTACCGATGGAAGGGCACTGCTACAAAAATCTCACTATACACGTCTACCAATAGGAAGATACTAGTGATTGACCAACCATTCAAACTCTATACTCTCAATACTATTTATTTATTAAACTAATGGTTACATTTGATGTTTTTAATGCAGTTAATGTTATTTAATTATTTCTGTTTCCATGTCAGGGAACTGTACCTAGTACCCATGCAAAAGGTAATCATTCCCATTTGTCGGTGCTAAAAGATATAAAAGGGAAGATAAAGACCTAGTTGAAGTGTGTGGAACACAGAAGCAAACACATGGTGTGAATACAGCAAAAATCAAGGAACTAAGAAGACACATGAAGGGTGAAAAATAAAAAGGCTCTAATAGCATTCAAACGTTGTGCATTCATACAAGGCTACATCCATACTCCAAGAACACTAGACATACACAAAGCTACTCATTCTAGAGGAGAACACAAGCTACATCTTGAGTGAAGAACTATAATAGACACTTCATGCACTCAGGCTGATAAGCTGAACCTGGAAGCAAGGAAGAAAATGACACTCTGTTTTTCAGAACAAAAACCATTAAAGGACTCAGAAGCTCTTCTGACCAACCAAACGAGTCCACAGCTGCACTGCCAATCACTAAAGATCTTTTAAACTCTTTCATACTTACTTTAGTGATTCTTTCATTTACATTTCTAAGCAGTGTGTGTACCCTGTTTATTTTACACACACTGTCTCCTGAGCTGAGCTGGAGGATTCTCAAATCCTCATTCAAACTCTATAACTCATTTGTATCCCACTGTGGTTAGTGGTGGAGGTCGAGTAAGACCTGGACAACTATGAGCTATTGTTTTTTTTTCACGTAGAACTGTGGTAGAGTTCTTTGGACCTGGACAGTATTGTACTGTTGTTTACCCCGATCCAGGGTCTGGATCAATTTATATAAATTGTTGAGAGGACTAAGACTCAGCTTGAGACTGAACCTCTTGGTTACATCTGTTGTGAATTTTAGTTTAATTCATAAGTATACTATATATGTATTTCGTATTCTGCTGCTGTTACTTTGAAATACAAAACTATTTTAAAGTTACTTTGATAGTTAAATTAGCAAGTGTTTATACTTATTGTAAACCAATAAGTTAGTTTCAAAAGTCAAGTTAATCTTCAGATTAAATTAACCGAGACCTAATAAATCTTTGAGAAACTAATTGAACATTTACACTCTGTATAAAGTCACTAAAGTTTAACTTTGTTTTTAAATAGGTGGATTTTAAGAGAAATATTTTTAACAGAAATTTTAATTGGAACTTAATTCACCCCCCTCTTGAGTATCCACTCCGACCAACACTAACATATCTATATAAGAGGTTATATTTAGCAAGAAAACCTGATAATGAATAATATATTTAATAACAATATCTTAATGACATGTCTTCATCCTCTCATTCGATACAATATCAATTTCAAATTACACAATCTCAAAAAATCGGTTTGTATAATCCTTCATGGTCCTATTATCTGAATCAAGTTTAAAAAACACCATAACCTTATCTAACACCGTAGACTCTATATATAACTATTCCATGAATATAAAATGAAAATTCTCTTACTCTAAACCCTTATGATTCTTCACCATCACCATCGAGTCCCTTCATCTCTTATTATGTCCCTCTAACTTAAAATTGACACTTTTAACATTGATTGAAACTGTAGTTTCAAATAAATCAATAAAAAAATCTATTTTTCTTAACTAATCATTATCCCCTTGATGATCATTAGTTCCTAGAAACACTGGTGTCTTCTATATATGGAAATCCTATGCACCGTTTCAATATTTATCTCTCTGAGGTTCCATAGATGGAGCCTGAATTAGAATTAGTGTAGGTGTCTATCCCATAGATTGGAAAACGTAGAAAATAATATCAATGATCTTCTCATCCATATGAGGATTTGGTCACTATGGTTCATTAGTATCTTCCTCCTAGATCTGATACACACATCTTCTTAGATGCATGATGTATCACAAAATTAGAAAACATTGATGACGTCGTAAGGTTACTCTGATCAACACTCAGAAAAGAGTGATAGGGAAATTAATCTCACTAGAAAGAAACAATATCTGAATTTCAATCTATCCAAGCTAAGAGTAGGGAAAATGCTTTAATTAGATCATTTTATTCCTCAACATGTCTTTCCAAACCACCCATGGTGAATTAAGGCTCATTACAATTATAGATATCTAGGAACTCGCTCATAACTACCTCATATATCCCAATAAGACATCTCAAACTGTATATTGAAATCAATGAAAGATGAAAAACATGTATCCCTTGAAACAACATTTCCACAAACTAACATAGATACCTTCGTACCCTGATACCCAAGATGAAACCAACATAGCCTGAAGGGTGTTCCTGATCCCCATGAGATGGTGACTAGCACCTAGAATTGTGATAATTTAATAGAAAATGAATTTTACATATACACAATTTAATATAAAAAGAAACATGTAAATATTATTAAAACTCCTCAATGAGGATAAAATAGAAACCAAATAGGAATATCAAAACCCAAAAAATTATATAATCACATACTCATAAGAGAATGAAACATCCCATGGTGACACATCTCTCCATTCCCCAAAGGACCAAGAATATTCACTACTTCCAAGTGGTTCTTTCCCATTTCTCGTACCTATCATATGGAAATATACAAACGCCTGAAAAAAAGGTAGGGTGTGATAAAAAATACCAGTAGTGTCTGACCAAGTGTTCCATAATAATATTACATAATAATAAACAAAATGATTATTTCAATTTTACTAAAACATGACATGGAAATACACCAGAATATTTAAAATAAAACATGCATTCATTTCAAAACTATGGAAAACATTTCAAAAATGTATTAAATAAATATTTTATATAAAATAGTTTAAATAAATAAACAATCATTAATCAAGAAATTTCATAATTAATAGAATGTGAATACATCAGAATAATCATAGTAAGTACCATGTTCATCTATCTTGTGGTATGGTAGTTTCTAGATTTAGGATCTTCACACATCTCATATCAATGATCATGAAAATACATTTACACATGTTTCTCTGTCTTGGGTTGAATATGACTCGTTAACATCCCATCAGGGATAAGATCTACCAATCTTGGGGTTTTCAAGATTTTTCATCATTAATCCATTTCTGTTGAATAATCTTACTAGAGTGATTTTCCCAAATAAACCACTAACTACCCAAGCTCACATGTTTTCAATCAATCAATAAATAATGCTAAAATTATCTAATTTCAAATCAAATCATTATTTACATTTCAATTTTCAAATTTTCAATTTTAATATGCCAAATCAATTTCAACATAAGAACATGGGTTTTCAACATTTCATTCTATTTTAATAAAAAATAATCATTGGGTTTTCATCTATTAAATTAAATAAATTTTTATAAAATCATTTCTCAAATAATTTAACAAATTATATCAATTTCAAAATACTCCCCAAATTCCAATTCTATTGAAATTGGTGGTTTTCCCAAAATTCCATTAAAATTAAAATCAAAATTCCAATTCATCTCAAATTTGGTTTTTATAAACAAATTGAAATCAGTTTAAATCAAATCATTAAAATCAATTATTAATTACATAGACCAATCTAAAATGGAATGAACTACCTTTATTTACGGAAATCACAATTCTCACCACTTGCAATAGGATTTTCCACTGAAGAACAAATGAATTTGAGATCAACAAATCAAAACTAAAATAAAGATTTAAATTAATTTTCGATCCATAAATAATGTTCTAATATATCAAAATCTATGTTGGAAAGAAAAAGAGAGATGTACAAGACACACGGGATGAGAATCACTTATTGGAGTGGGATTGAATGAGGTATTCCATGATTTTAACATCCAAGGAAAGGATTTAGAGGAGCCAAAATAAGTTTTGGATATACTCTAAGACCTATGATTTTTAGATAGTTAAATTTTGGGCTGATAAAGGACAAAAATAGGGGTTCAATGAATTCTAAAATAAGTTTAAAAAATAAAATTTCTCACACACATCGTTAGGTGGGAAAGGTCACAAAGTTAGACAAACTGTGCACCATAACCATGAGCCCCTCTACTAGGGTGCATGGTTTCTACTAAGTGGGCATTAGGTTTGTCAAACCATGCAACAAATATACATAACCACACATTACAAGGTTTTATGGTTTTCAATGGGAGGTTACACAGTTTGGAAAAACTAGACACCAACCATGCGAGGTTGAGAAACCTAAAAATAATTCAAATTTCCACCTGAAAAAACCAGATATAAACACCAACTAAAGAATAACCAAAAATTAAGGTCGAAGAGTATTGAAAATCCATAACATGATGTTACAATTTTTCACATGATTCTTCCTACCATCCAAATTGATGTATATATAGGTAAATATACTAACCTTTTGTCAATTTGAGGAAGAATCACTCTAGATTTCATAGTAATGTTACAAAGTTATGGCTCTTAAATTCCACTATCATGGAATAGAAATATTGATTCTAATAAAAACTTTTTAAAAGGGTTTTCCATAGGGAAATAGGTTGATTATAAACATTTTATCACGAGGACCATTAATAAAAAGGTTTCCTAAAGAGATCTGCCGCTTGTTAGATGGAATAGAGAGCAATAGTTTCTAGTATTTTGGAAAAGGGAACCAAAAAAGAGGAAATCATATGATCAAGAATAATGATTGGATGGTGGAAAAAATGGAATCACTGACCAAGAATAAGTTCATAATGATGTCTTTGTAGAAAAACCTCAAAGTTTCATATATGGAAGATGAAAATTATTTGAGGTAATCAATTTTAGGGTTGGCAGCCACAACAACAGCAAGCACCACAGGGGTCCACACATACAAGATAGGTCTATCGATTGGAAGATCCATTGTCCCCACTCATTACCATATCTAGGGACATAATTAATGAAATAAAGGAGGGAATGTAAATTTATAATGCCAGACTATTGAAATTGGAGGATCAATTAGAGAATATTGTATAGTAGCTTAGAGAAAGACCCAGATGAGTACTTTTGGGATGCCTTGAAGTACACAAACACAAATATTTAAAATATATACTACTCGGAAGTGGGAAAAACCCAAGGACAATTTAAATAATTTATTGGATATAATATAGAATAACTAGTGGAATCAAGTGGAAAAATTATTTGAAAATATAAATAATCAAGAAGGTGAAAGAGAAGAAAATGAAAAACCATCAAATTATAAATCAAGACCGTTATTTCTATAGTAACTAGAACAAGATAATAATGACACAAATAATGTAAAATTTATGGAAAACTTTAAAAAAAATTATATTATTGTTCATTTTGAAGATACTCTCCCAATTATGATGACCTATTAAAAATTAACGAAATATATTGTAACCAATAAAAAGAATATCAATGAAATTGGAACTATTCCACTCACATGAGAGTGTTCAAAAGTGGTATCAGGGGACCAAAACATGAAGCAATGTGATCTAGATATATTTCTGATTCCCATATTTATCAAATCTAATAAATTTTAAATGTGTCTGTGTGACCTAGGTGCGAGTGTTTTTATCATTTCATACATGAATTTTAATAGATTGGGATTAGGGGGGATAAAGCCTAAAAGATCTTCAAATGAATTTGTAGACTCGAAAGTGATGTACCCCCAAGGGGTAATCAAGTATATTGTGATAAAATTTGAAAAATCGTATTTCCTAATTGACTTATTATTCTTGTACATTGAAGTGGAGTGGAATACACTCATTCTAGGTAGACTATTTTTAGTTGCTATGTGTGTACTAATTGAATTCCACTATAATGAACTTTTTTGAGAGTTTTTTGTGAACGAGTAAGTTTAAACATCTATTAAGTAATGATGAACTATGATGTGAGAGGTTAAAATGAGTTTGGAAAAGAAAAATACTCGATGTTAATGGTTTCGACGGATGTAAAGATGTAAAAAATATCTATTATTGTGAAAGAGGACTCTCAACTTAAAAACACTGAAAATAAGAAAGAGAAGTTGAAGGGTCATACAACATGAACTAGAGGATTGATATACTCTACCCCATTTGAGAATTTAAAATAGGTATGTATGGTATATAAACATAAATTTAGTTCACCATGACTGAGGAATAAATGGTGGATCAGTCGAATAGAGATCAATAAAGTACTTCTATTTGGTAGAATTATCCTTTCTAGAGAGAGGGACAAGGACTGACCTATATTGAAATGACATAACTAAGACCATATAAAGACACTAATTCCTTAAAAAAATGAATAATTTATAACCTAAGATAAAACTGAATGAGGTATAGTCGATCCAATGATGGTAGACAAAAGCGCTTATGGGAGGAAACCTGTGTTTTTTATTTTCCTTCAATTATATTATATTTTTAAAGGCCTCCATACACTCACCCAAAAATCATTCACAATTAAATAATTTTTGCCTTTACATTCCCTTTTGTATTTTTATTTTTTCAATACCATCAATGGCTGGCAATAAGCAACAATAAGCACAAGAAGTAGCTTCAAGAAAATTATACATCATGAGAAAATGAACCGGTATTAGAATAACATGTACATCCATCTTTAAAGCATAATTAAAAGGCTATTAATAATTTTAATCTTCAATTTTTCTACTATGTTCCCACATTAAACTATTTTAGAGCTTTAACTACTAATTGAATGACCATATATGATTATTGCATCAATTAACTAAACATAGAGACATAAAATACCTATGATAGCTTCCATGCCATGATTTTAAATTTATTTTTCAACAAATTGTAATGATAAAAATGGGGAAAGGGATTTTTAGAGATAAAAATGTGGATTAGGATTTGAAAATTCGTGATTTTAGTAGAATGTTAATCTTTGTAAATAAAATTTTTCTGAGATTTATTCATTATTTGAGTTTTTAATATTTTATTATTTGATTTTATTATTTCTATGTATTTCTATGAGTAGTAGTCCCAGCCATTTGTCTCATTCTCAATAAATCTTCTAAAAGAAATATTTCACATTTTCTCTACATTTTATTTCTTCTAAGACTCATACATGTTCTCTTTTACAATTTTCTTGGAATCTTATAAATACTATGAATTAACAGAGAAACCTTTAATATGATTGAGGAATTATATTTTATTAAACCATTATCATTAAATCCACCATGAATTAAACCTTTTAAATCCCATAGAATACATAAACAATCATGTTAGGAAATAACCCAACTTATAAGTCTATCTAATCCATTCCTACCTTCCTCTAATTTTTTTCATTAAATTTAAAGAATATGTTAGGGGGAGGTATTTTCCACAGTGTATCAGGATATACATCATGGAGGAAAAATTTTGCGGGATTTTCAACTATGATTTTCATAATGGCCTTGTATTTTCCATTATATTTTATTATTCACCTCTCTGGTAAAAAAATGGGTTTTTTTGTAAAGGATCCAAAATAACCACTTCCAGACTGATGATCTATTGATTATATGTGGTTAAGTGGTGGTTGTGAGAATTTTATGAAGTATAAATTTTGAAAAATAAAAATAATAAAGACAATAATAGTAAGCAATAGGGAAAATCCTCCTCTCTTCTCATTGGTTACTAAGGGTTCGGTCGGATCTGGCCATTACATCGGCCCCTCCCCTTCCTATGGGGAAAGGTGGAAATAGAATCACCTCACCCACTCTCAAAGGTTCTTCCCTTTGATTTTATCCCTTCACAAACTTGGTTTATCTCCCTATTTTCCCTAGTATTTCACTCATCCTAAAAGTTCCCATCTTTCCCATCGGAGCTCCTTATTATTTCCCTCGTAGAGTTTTTAGAAGATTATTCCCTAAATAACCTTACCTTGGTTTCTCAACTCAGATGGTGACATCCTTCAATGGATGTTTTTGAAAGATTCATAAACTCCCAATGAGGGATTAGTCATCGTGTGGTGGTTGGGTTGCTCGACTCACAACAAAGGATGATCTGTTTTTCCTATGATAAAGATCTAGCCCTTGCGTGGTTCAGAGACTCACGCTCTATCAACAACTTTCATTTATTTATCCTTCGATGGTCCTTTAATATTCATTTTAAGTGAAACCTAGATACAAGG